>JBBDGP010000282.1:1140000-1755000 GCA_037952835.1 Lithobates septentrionalis | reverse complement strand
AGCTATATGGTTGGAGCCCCATTCTAGTGGTCTGGGGGGCGTATTTCAGCCTCTCCTGGGTGGAAGTCCTTCCTCTACAGTCTCTAAATGAGCTATATGGTTGGAGCTCCATTCTGGTGGTGCAGGCTTCTCAAAGAAAGCTTTAAACAAGCTTTGACATAAGTGACAGTGTTTCCTTTAGTTTTCCGTATGCTTTTTACTTCTTTTCTCTGTGTTATGTGTGTTTGCCATTCCCAAGATGGCTGCAGCAGTGCAAGTACACTCTGAGCATGAGAGGCAGGAAGTGATGCGGCCTCTGTGTTTCCTGGCTAGAGCTTTTCCAGGCTGGTGTATTGAACATGCTCAGGTACTGATATCATCACTAATGGCAAATGTGAGTTCTAAATGGTTTTATGGCATTTTTGGGCAACAAATGGTGGAGCTCTCTACTCATGCATGCTGGATGCTTATCTGGTCATTGTTTGCAGGTATGTTTTTCCTTTTTATGGTATTCACCTGTTTTTTCTATCTCCTTCTCAGCGTTGCTCTAGGATCATTGTGCTCTTTATGGCATTCACCTGGGCTCTTCCTATCCCCTTTTCAATGCTTGCTCTGGGACCACTGTGTTGGGCTGTTTCCACTAGTGTGACTTGTCACTGCAAAGTCGCATGACAAACCATACGTCATGATTTCCAATGAGTATCGTTCATATCTGTGTTCATAGACCTTAAGAACATTGCTTCAAGTTGCATAAAATTTGCGGCAAAATCATGCGACTTTCAGGTCGCAATAGTGGATACTTAGCATTATGCTGTTTTTCATTTCAGTCTGCTGCTTTGCTCTGTTTCTATGGGAAACACTGTCCAGTCAGACCACCCATTGCTTTTAAGGTATAGGGATTAGGTAAATAGTGAAGATTGAGAAAAAGAGAGCCAATATCTATAGTCCTGTAAGGACTACAAGATGGAGGGAGCCTTCTGACGGTCAAGACAAGTCACCATCTAAGAACAGACATCCAGGCAATGTTGATTAAGCTCATCATCTCACCCCACATTATCATTGCTCCCCGTTTACAAGCATCACAAGTTACCAGCCCTAATAGTCGCTGCATTTGTTGTGGAAAGTCATTGCCTGCCAAGCTAGTATGTCAAATCTGCCTGGAACAAACACTATACAGCCCTGCAAGGACCTCAAGATGAAGAGAGCCTGCTAAAAGCCAGAACAGTCACCGTTCAAGCACAGACATACAGGCAACATTGATCAATGTCATCATCTCACCTCTCATTTTGTTTGCTCCCCGTTTACAAACACCACAGATTACCAGCAGTAATGGTTGCTGCATTTGTGGTGGAAAGCCATTGCTGGACAAGCTACAGTGCATGAATTGCCTAGCACTTCCAACCAGAGCCAGTAGGTGGTGTCCAAATAGGAAAGCTTGCCATGAGAAGAAAGCGTTAAAGGGGCCACAAGCTTTGAAGATTGCCCAATAAAGACTTTTTTGCAAGAGCAGCTAAGGACGCAATTGCCTGGGTTGAAGTGGAGGAAACTCTCCACAAGGTTAGAAAGTACTAATTTCCTTCACTGAACAACTGGAAGAGTTAATCCAGGAAGAATTGAAGGGGTCAGATAGAAATGCCCTTATAAACAGGCTGTCAAAACTGTATACCCTGAAAAAGCTAGAGGTCAACCTGCTGCAGCCTCCTCCGATGATGGATGCATCATGAATGTAGCTGGCAAGACATGTCACATTCAAGGAGGCTCTAGTTCAAAAATTAGATCTAGATCTGAAGTGCTCCTACATACTGTAGCATCTGCAGGTGCTGGCACACCAGCAATAACCAGCCCATGTGCTGAGTGAGTCTAATGGGAGTGGTTTCATAATTATCAACCAGCTGCTGCACATGCAGGACTCTGAGGAAAGTGGCAGGGTCTGCATCGCTTTAGACGTGATTCCCTATTGGGAGTATCTTATCAAAAATTAAATTTTTATTGCAGTGGATGCCAAAAAATCTGACTTATCTTGGTGAAGACTTCTGGGAAAATCAGTGAACCAATCATACAAGCAGGAAATTATGTTTCAGGGGGGTGTTCTGTACACATTCGGTGTACAGAGAACCTCCAGATAGTCTTTCATTTCATTGCATTTTATAGAAAATTTCAGCCCTGCAGATTTAAAAAAAAAAGTGGAGTAACCCTTTAAATAAGCCCGTCTGGAAGTGAGTGAGGAGACAAGGTTTGTAAGAGCTGAAATTTGCGGCATACTCTGTGAGGGATGTGTCACACGTCAATTGATGTTTTTTAAGAGCGGTGTTCCCCACGGTCACGGCAAGGAGTGCATTATGGCTGCAGCCATGGTTGGTGGATCCCACCAAAAAAAAAAAATTAAAAAATGGTGCAAGACACCAGAACACAGATCCAATCTAGTCTCGGACAGTGGAAAGATGTGCCCAAAAGGTGTCTCTGCTTCGGGAAAAGTAATTTGATCGGACAATCATAGGATCGGTGTGGGGGCAGAGTATCGGCTTTCCTTTTGTTGAATACATCAAGGAAATTGTGATAAACTGGTTGGACGGCAAGACTAGTATCTGTTGAGGGCTGGATGGACAAACACACGGGAGAATCATCATGCATGGAGATGCCACAGTGTTGTTGACAGAAGCTAGATGAGAAAGTGATTCCTCCCTTGGACCAGTCAATTTGTGGGTTGTGGGCCCACAACCAGGGTATTCCCAGTATGGCTGGGAATATGAGAGACCTGATGACATCGAACTGGAGGAGTTCTTGGTGACCTGTATCTGTGGTTGCTAAGATGGGGATGGTCTCCTGGGTAACATGCCCCGAGCTGGGAGTGGTGCAATCCACTAAGTGTATATTGAGTCTTTGCTCTTTCGGTTTGAGAGGAATATGCAAGCCTTTTGCAAGATTAATGTCTATGAAGCAACTGCAGGTCCCAGATTCAATGATTGCCCGTAGGTCAACTCCCTTTCTAGCCACCTGCAATGAGATGGGAAGAACAATGTGAGTGGATTGAGTCCCAGACAACTGGAGATAAGAAGGGGATGGTTGATGGGGCTTACTTGGTCGGACAGGACAATTATGCAGGGAATGGCCCATGGATCGGCAATACAGACAGATTGTTCTGTCTTCTGTGCTTCTTTTCTTCAGGAGTCAGCACGGGTCGGTGTAGACCGATCAGCATAGGTTCCACATAAGACGAACTAGAAGGTTGAGGAGTCGGGGTAGGAATGGTTGGACCTGGGACCCTTGGCAACACCCATGTGGTCCGGAAGCTCTGGGTACATTCAGAGCGTCGTTCCTGTAGGTGTCTATCCAACTGGATGTAGACTTGGATGAGATTTTCAAGGGAGGTAGGAGCCTTGATCTGGGCCAATTCGTTCTTAAGGGTCTCAGCTAAGCCTAAATGGAACTGGTACTTTAAAGCAGTGGCATTCCATCCGGTATCAGCTGACCACTTACGGAACGCCACAATGTAGTCTTTCACAGGTCGTCAGCCCTGAACGAGTGTATGGAAGGCAGACTCAGCAGTAACAGTCCTCTGTGGGCCATCGTAAAGGACAGCCATTGCCTCAAAGAATGTGGAAACAGAGTTCAGTGCTGTATTCTTTTGCTCCAATAGGTTATGAGCCCAGGATTGTGGCTCATTGGGCAGTAGAGAAATAATGAACCCTACTCTGACCATCTCTAGTGCTAAAGTCCTTGGTTGCAGAGCAAAATAAAGTTCACATGCATTCCTGAAGGCCCTGAACTTTCTTCGATCCCCTGAAAAGCGCTTAGGAGTGGGAACTCTGGGTAGTAGGAAGTAACATGGCGGCTGCAGCAGCGGCTGGAGGACTGGAAGGAGCAGTTGAAAGGTTGGGGCTAATGGCCGGGTTAGGTTCTGTGGAAGTCACGGTAGTAGTAAGGGCGTGCACGCGTCCTTCCAGCTGGAAGTATCCTTCTTGCAAATCCTTGAAGGCTTGTGTAAGTGCCGTCATCTGCTAACAGAGAGCCTCCATCGCCGCAGCACCTCTCTCGGCCTCAGACATATTGGCTGATTGATACTATCCTGTACCTGGTGCTGGGGGCCAATTGAGAGAGGGCTTCCATTGCGGTTAAGTTCCAGACTCCCCTGAAAGTGAGAACAGGAGGAGTCAGGCTCAGAGTAGCACAGGTCATCTGTGATGTTGTTTGCAGAGGAACTCGGAAGGGTTTCTGATGTGCTAAGTAGTGGCTGCAGACAGATGGCGTCTGTGAGATGTGGCAGGTCTGTAGTAGCTCTGAGACGATGAGAAATCAGTTCAAGCCAGAATTCAAAGCCAGGAGGATAACAAAGCAGGCAAGGTCAGAGGGGGAGCCGAGGTCGGACACAGGAGAACAAAAGAGAATATCCGTGGACAAGCCGAGGTCAGGTTAGGTAACAGGCTGGAGAATAGTCAAGGACAAGCTGGGTCAGGAACACAGTACAAGCTAAAGATCCATCAGCAACTTCAGCCACTGACAGACTTCCTTATAAAGGCCCATGTGAAGTGCTGGTAGAGATGCTGGGTCCTAGTGTCCTTCTCCTGCCACTGGTGCCCCGACACCCTGCTGACTACCCCAATGACTTCCTGATCATTACATAACACCATTCCAAGGGCATCCTTGTTTTATACTAAGCTCACTAGACCTCTTATAGTGTTGGGGTATAGCGCTCTTTGTAAGCTGCTGGAATTTGAATTGGTGGAGGAATACACAAGGGGAACCACATGGAAAAATTTGAGTGTTACCTCATCACATTTTGGGTTTAATAAATGGATTTGTCATTTATGAATTTATTGCAAGAGTTGAATATTTATTACTATGTTTAAAAGTTACAGTGCAACATTAGTTGTAGTGCATCTTAGTCCATAGGACTGCATTACAGAAAACATAACTGCTGGCACCAGCATGTACTTTTGCAAGCATATTTTTTGAAAATGTAAAATTTTACATGCGCCGGGCGTTTTCTGTAGTGTAGTCCTATGGGACAAAATACACTGCAGTTGTGTCTCCTAAGCAAAACAACAACAGACATATTTTACACTGTGTACCCTTACGCTCAACCTTACGGCTGTGTGCAATAGGCCCAAGAGTTTTATTTTAAATGATTCTTTGACCTGAGGAAACCATGTCCATGTGACTGTCACTTGTGGCACAGTAATTTAGGGGTGGTTTTGTGGTGTGTGCGTGCATTGCATAATCCAAGAAGACTCAGCCACCCCTTTAAGTCACGATGAATATTCAGCTCAATATTCAATGTTCAGTAATATTCAATAGTAGCTCAATATTCAACTGAGATTATTTTCATAGTAACTTTGCAATAATGAAAAGAAACAAAATGCATAACCTCATTACTGCAGGAAGAATTTCATATTTCGGAGGTAGCCGCAGCCTATGCAGAAAAGCATGTCCTCCTATCAGCAGCTAGGGACCCTTGCTCTTTTTGTGGAAGCAGAAGTTTCTGCATAAGTCTGACACTCCCCCTTCTGCTATAGCTCAACAAATGGAAACATTCATGCTTCCTGCTGATTGGGAACTCTAGCTCTCACTGAGAAGTGGGTGTGTTGGACCTCTGCAGAGTGACAACTCTTTCTCACTGGAGCAGTATAATTAAAGCTACACTATATTACCAAAAGTATTGGGACACCTGCCTTTACACGCACATGAACTTTAATGGCATTCCAGTCTCAATCCGTAGGGTTCAGTATTGAGTTGGCCCACCTTTTGCAGCCATAACAGCATCAACTCTTCTGGGAAGGCTGTCCACAAGGTTTAGATGTGTGTCTATGGGAAAGTTTCATCATTCTTCCAGAAGCACATTTGTGGGGTCAGACACTGATGTGGACGAGAAGGCCTGGTTCGCAGTATTCACTCTAATTCATCACAAAGGTGTTCTATCAGGTTGAGGTTGGGACTCTCTGCAGGCCAGTCAAGTTCCTCCACCCCAAACTTGCTCATCCATGTCTTTATGGACCTTGTTTGTGTGCGTCAAGTTGGAACAGGAAAGAGTCCTCAAATGGTTCCCACAAAGTTAGGAGCATGACATTGTCCAAAATGTCTTGGAATGCTGATGCCTTAAGAGTTCCTTTCACTGGAACTAAGGGGCCAAGCCCAACCGCTGAAAAACAACCCCACACCAAAAGCCCTCCTCCACCAAATGATTTGGACCAGTGCACAAAGCAAGGTCCGTAAAGACATGGATGAGCGAGTTTGGGGTGGAGGAACTTGACTGGCCTGAACACGTTTTGGGATAAATTTGAGTGGAGACTGTGAGCCAGGCCTTCTTGTCCACATCAGTGCCTGACCTCACAAATGCGTTTCTGGAAGAATGGTCAAACATTCCCATAGATAAAACAAGGAAAAGGGGCGCCTCTGAGTATATATCAACAATCATTTATTCAACAAACAATATCCACTCACATGGAAGACTGTAATGTTGCGTTCCAATATATCTCTGGATAGGGGAGAAGATGGAGGACTACAAGTCACAGCAAGTCCATACAGTGCTGACCCCACATCGGATCCTGGCGAGGATGGGGTGGGATAACTGGGCACAGCAGGGTCTCCCTCAGATGTCCAGATGGCGCTTCAAGATTCGAATGAGTTCGGGATGACACAGTCCATCTGTCTGCGGGTTCCAGGGATAAGGCTGTAAGGGCGCCACAGCTGGGCTGTGACGTAACAGCTGTGCGACGCGTTTCTGAGTTCGCTCGCTATTGGTGGTAAGAATAGCGGCACTCCTTTCTCAAGCATGGGGGGCGGACACTAGGGCAGTAGTTTTTGTAGTCTTGGAGGGGGCGGGGCTAAAGATAATAACATGAGGAAAAAATAGCACGTGCATTTGGGAGAGAAAAGGAACAATACACTACAACTAGAGGCAAGGATCTCGCAGGATCCGATGTGGGGTCAGCACTGTATGGACTTGCTGTGACTTGTAGTTCTCCATCTTCTCCCCTATCCAGAGATGTATTGGAACGCAACATTACAGTCTTCCATGTGAGTGGATATTGTTTGTTGAATAAATGATTGTTGATATATACTCAGAGGCGCCCCTTTTCCTTGTTTTATCTCTCCTAGCTTATTGGACCTTGCTTCTGGTCTTTTTTTGGTGGCAGCCCTGACTGACTACTCCTTATATATATTTTTATATATATACCCATCTTGCCATTGGACTATTTAGGAACAGTTATCTGAGGTATACCGGCATTGCACCTTTTTTTACTTGTTTAAGCATTCCCATAGGCACACTCCTAAACCTTGTGGACAGCCTTCCCAGAAGTGTTTCAGCTGTTATAGCTGCAAAGGGTGTGCCAACTCAATATTGAACCCTACAGACTAATGCTGGCCATACACTATACGAAAAACCGGCCGAAAAATCGTTCGTAGAGACACTTCCTTCGTTTTTCGGCAAGTTAATGGGCACAAATCGATAATCGTTTGTGACGTTTTTGTGGAAAAAAAACGAACGGCATGTTTGGAAAATTTCTGCCGAACGTACGATAAATTGCAAGGTTAATGTGTTTCCCGTCCGAACTGTCTGCACTAGGTATATGTAAAAAAACAAACAAAAAATTATTTACTTATGTCCACTGAACGATTTATCGGCCATTACATGATGGCACGATCGTTTGCGGTCACGGTCGAACGTTCGTTTTTCGAAAATGGGTTCGGCCGATTTTCTGTATAGTGTATGGCCAGCATAAGACTGCCATCAAAGCTCATGTGTGTTTAAAGGCAGTTGTCCCAATACTTTTGGTTATATAGTGTATTTTGTTTGCTTATAACTGTTGGGTGAACACAGAAACCAGAAAATCGGATCTTCCTCTTTATGCTTCCATAGTGTGCCAGAAACTTGAATTGGAAAATCTGATTGCTTGCTATAGGCAAAAAGCATGGTTTTTCCTTGAGACATTTTATTTCTATGGTATTAATTAATCACATCTGTGAAAAGGCAGTGCAGCCCTGCAGTGATGGAGGGTGAGGTTAGAGAATCCCATGAGTCTTTCAAGGAGAGCTGGAATTGTAAATCTGGACTCGAAGATTACTCTGTCCTTAGAGTCACTGCAAATGATATGCATATTCTCTAGTTCTCTTTTTAGGGAAACTATTAGCACTACAGAGAACACAAGTGGCTGAATCTCTTCAGGGTGCCATAAATTCTATTAAAAAGCATCACCACTTAAAGTAATAATTTTATCAGTCACCGGAATATAAAGGTCATTTTTAATGGTGTGAAACAAAAGTAATTGCTACAAATTGTCAAGGGATGTTAACTTAGGAATGTAAAAAGTTTGTAGCGCTTTCATTTTAGCTAATGGTTTGCAGGTCTGTGCAAGTCTAGAATAAAAGCTATGAAAAAGCCATTCTACGTTATTAATATGGAAATATTAATCATCTGAAATGTTGATTTTCTTTATGTTAATATTAGTTTTCATGGTGAAGGAGGCAATACAGAAATAGAAAGAACTTGGCTTCAGTTAGTAAGGGGTGGCAAAGGCAAGGCCTGTATATATTTCTTCTACTGCTACTATGATAATTGAAGAACATAGTACAGGTAGAGAGGTTCGGGCAATGCTTCCTGGGGACAGAATGCAAATGATCCAGTCTAAAAGTAAAAAGGGCTTCTGGATAATGATATTTTCATATGGCAGCCCTAAAAGCATATGCCCAATCCACAGAGTTTTTAAAGTGGCCCTGTCACATTCTAAAATATTTTATTCCAAGCACATGCCTGTAACCCCCCCAGAGGTATGTACGGGACCCCCAGACACAGGGTGGGCTAACATTTCTCAATGCCCATAACTGGTTATGATGGAATGTAAGACATCAGGCAAGTTCTGTCGAGCAGCAAAGCTTACACACCAATCCAAATTCAGCAGGTCCCTGACTAAATTTTGATTAGTGTATGGCCAACCTGTGTTTACTCTCATTAACATATAATGCAGGAGACAGCATCTAAATTAAAGTGATTGATTAACCACTTCAGCCCCGGAAGGTTTTACCCCCTTCCTGACCAGAGCACTTTTTACAATTCGGCACTGCGTCGCTTTAACTGCCAATTGCGCGGTCATGCAATGCTGTACCCAAACGAAATTTGCGTCCTTTTCTTCCCACAAATAGAGCTTTCTTTTGATGGTATTTGATCACCTCTGCCGTTTTTATTTTTTGCGCTATACACGGAAAAAGACCGAAAATTTTGAAAAAAAATGATATTTTCTACTTTTTGTTCTAAAAAAAATCCAATAAACTCAATTTTAGTCATACATTTAGGCCAAAATGTATTCGGCCACATGTCTTTGGTAAAAAAAATGTCAATAAGTGTATATTTATTGATTTGCGCAAAAGTTATAGCGCCTACAAACTAGGGTACATTTTCTGGAATTTACACAGCCTTTAATTTATGACTGCCTATGTCGTTTCTTGAGGTGCTAAAATGGCAGGGCAGTACAAAACCCCCATAAATAACCCCATTTTGGAAAGTAGACACCCCAAGGAAATTGCTGAGAGGCATGTTGAGCCCATTGAATATTCATTTTTTTTTGTCCCAAGTGATTGAATAATGACAAAAAAAAAAAAATTACAAAAAGTTGTCACTAAATGATATATTGCTCACACAGGCCATGGGCATATGTGGAATTTCACCCCAAAATACATTTAGCTGCTTCTCCTGAGTATGGGGATACCACATGTGTGGGACTTTTTGGGAGCCTAGCCGCGTACGGGGCCCCGAAAACCAATCACTGCCTTCAGGATTTCTAAGGGCGTACATTTTTGATTTTACTCCTCACTACCTATCACAGTTTTGAAGGCCATAAAATGCCCAGATGGCATAAACCCCCCCCAAATGACCCCATTTTGGAAAGTAGACACCCCAAGCTATTTGCTTTGAGGCATGTTGAGTCCATGGAATATTTTATATTTTGACACAAGTTGCGGGAAAGTGACAAATGTTTTTTTTTTTTTTTTTTTTTTTTTTTGCACAAAGTTGTCACTAAATGATATATTGCTTACACAGGCCATGGGCATATGTGGAATTGCACCCCAAAATACATTTAGCTACTTCTCCTGAGTACGGGGATACCACATGTGTGGGACTTTTTGGGAGCCTAGCCGCGTACGGGGCCCCGAAAACCAATCACCGCCTTCAGGATTTCTAAGGGTGTAAATTTTTGATTTCACTCTTCACTGCCTATCACAGTTTCGGAGGCCATGGAATGCCCAGGTGGTACAAACCCCCCCCAAATGACCCCATTTTGGAAAGTAGACACCCCAAGCTATTTGCTGAGAGGCATGGTGAGTATTTTGCAGCTCTCATTTGTTTTTGAAAATAAAGAAAGACGAGAAAAATTATTTTTTTTCTTTTTTCAATTTTCAAAACTTTGACAAAAAGTGAGGTCTGCAAAATACTCATTATACCTCTCATCAAATAGGGGTGTCTACTTTCCAAAATGGGGTCATTTGGGGTTTTTTTTGCCACCTGGGCATTCCATGGCCTCCGAAACTGTGATAGGCAGTGAAGAGTGAAATCAAAAATTTACGGCCCTAGAAAGCCTGAAGGCGGTGCTTGGATTTCGGGGTCCCGTACGCGGCTAGGCTCCCAAAAAGTCTCACACATGTGGTATCCCCGTACTCGGGAGAAGCAACAGAATGTATTTTGGGGTGTAATTTTACATATCCCCATGGCATGTTTGAGCAATATATCATTTAGTGACAACTTTGCGCAAAAAAAAATAAAAAAAATAAAAAATTGTCTCTTTCCAGCAACTTGTGTCACAATATAAAATATTCCATGGACTCGACATGCCTCTCAGCAAATAGCTTGGGGTGTCTACTTTCCAAAATGGGGTCATTTGGGGGGGTTTTGAACTGTCCTGGCATTTTATGCAAAACATTTAGAAGCTTATGTCACACATCACCCACTCTTCTAACCACTTGAAGACAAAGCCCTTTCTGACACTTTTTGATTACATAAAAAAATAATTTTTTTTTGCAAGAAAATTACTTTGAACCCCCAAACAATATATATTTTTTTAAAGCAAATGCCCTACAGATTAAAATGGTGGGTGTTTCATTTTTTTTTTTCACACAGTATTTTCGCAGCGATTTTTCAAACGCATTTTTTGGGGAAAAAACACACTTTTTTAAATTTTAAATCACTAAAACACACTATATTGCCCAAATGTTTGATGAAATAAAAATGATCTTAGGCCGAGTACATGGATACCAAACATGACATGCTTTAAAATTGCGCACAAACGTGCAGTGGCGACAAACTAAATACATTTTTAAAAGCCTTTAAAAGCCTTTACAGGTTACCACTTTAGATTTACAGAGGAGGTCTACTGCTAAAATTACTGCCCTCGATCTGACCTTCGCGGTGATACCTCACATGCATGGTGCAATTGCTGTTTACATTTGACGCCAGACCGACACTTGCGTTCGCCTTAGCGCAAGAGCAGGGGGGACAGGGGTGCTTTTTTTTTTTTTTTTTTTTTTTTTCCTTTATTATTATTATTTTTTTTTATCTTATTTTTAAACTGTTCCTTTCATTTTTTTTTTTTTTTTAAATCATTTTTATTGTTATCTCAGGGAATGTAAATATCCCCTATGATAGCAATAGGTAGTGACATGTACTCTTTTTTGAAAAAATTGGGGTCTATTAGACCCTAGATTTCTCCTCTGCCCTCAAAGCATCTGACCACACCAAGATCGGTGTGATAAAATGCTTTCCCAATTTCCCAATGGCGCTGTTTACATCCGGCGAAATCTAAGTCATAAAATGCTCGTAGCTTCTGGTTTCTTAGGCCATAGAGATGTTTGGAGCCACTCTGGTCTCTGATCAGCTCTATGGTCAGCTGGCTGAATCACCGGCTGCATTTTCAGGTTCCCTGTTGAGACAGGAAAGCCAGAGAAAAACACGGAAGACGTTGGGGGGGGGCATTCCCTCCCACTGCTTGTAAAAGCAGTCTAGAGGCTAATTATCCGCTAGGATTGCTTTTACATGAAAGCCGACCGCTGGCTGAAAAGAATGATACCAAGATAATGCCTAAACCTGCAGGCATCATTCTGGTATAACCACTCAAAGTCGTGAATGGTGTACCTGAAGACAAAAAAATGGTTAACAATAAAGCACAGTAAACGGTAAAGTATAAAAAATTGCATACCTGAAAAACAAACATGATAAAACATAATAACAATAAAACATTGCAGAATAGAATACAGTAAAAAAGAGCAGAACAATAGAGAGAGAATAGAGAGAGAGAGAGAACAATAAAACGACAACTATTTTTTTTTATTTTATATTTTTGTATGTGTTTTTTTTTTTTTTTTTTTTTTTTACACTTTTTTTTGTAACTAACTTTTATAACTGTAACCGGTTCCAGGTTCGGGTCTCTCAAAATGTGATGGCATCTTGGGAGACCCTGTGAAAGTGTGTCCTAGTCTGTGGAATGCTGTACCCTACGCTAATACTCAACTAGTGAATGGTAGCGTTCAAAACATTCACCAATGTAAAGACCAGGATTGTCAGGACAGGAGGGACAATAATAGCGGGTGTCACGCCTATGTCCGCGCTTGCTGCAGACACGACATCTTTTTTGGGGGGGTTCGCTGGGTAGGGGTACTCGGGAGGACATAAAAATGCCTCTCATGCAGCCAACTGCATTTGGTTGGGGATGTGAATGGGGGAAGTACGGGCGCTGCAGAAGCGGTGGGTTCCCAATTAGGATTGGCAAATGCAGCAGGAAGGGCACTATGGGCACGACGGGCCTGTGTTTGTCTTTTTGGTGGCAGCGGGACACTACTTGTGCTTGCCACCTCACCAGCTTGAACTGCACTTATGGGACTCGCCACGTCACCAAGTGTTACTGCAGTGCTGATTTGACTACGACCGGGGTGTACTAGGCCGCTGGTGCTTGCCAGTTTACCAAAACGCTACCAAAAAAACTGTTAGCGATCGCAGGGATCAGGCCTGACTCTGCGAAAGCTGCAGTTATGCGTTTAGTGTTTTATAAGTGACAGTGATCGATCGATACTGCACTTGGGTGGGCTGGGCTGGGCCGGGCAGAGGGGCAAAACGCAGGTGCTAGCAGGTATCTGGGCTGATCCCGCTAACACTGCGTTTGTGGGAACCCTAAACTGCTGGGGACGCTAGTATAGATCTGATCGGATCAGATATTGATCCGTTCAGATACTATACCACTAAGGGAGGTGTACGGTGCATGCGTGGGTGTTAGCGGTACTGGCGCTAACCTGACGCTGCCTGGGGCTGGTGCTTGCGAGTTCACCAAAACGCTACTAAGAAAACTGTTAGCGATCGTAGGGATCAGGCCTGACTCTGCGAACGCTGCAGTTATGCGTTTAGTGTTTTGTAAGTGACAGTGATCGATCGATACTGCACTTGGGTGGGCTGGGCCGGGCGGAGGGGAAAAACGCAGGTGCTAGCAGGTATCTGGGCTGATCCCGCTAACACTGCGTTTTTGGGAACCCTAAACTGCTGGGGACGCTAGTATAGATCTGATCGGATATTGATCCGTTCAGATACTATACCACTAAGGGAGGCGTATGCTGCGTGCATGGGTGTTAGCGGTACTGGCGCTAATCTGACGCTGCCTGGGGCGACGCATATCACCGCTGGGCGATCAGGGGGCTAAACCTTTATTCGGTAATAAACGGCGGGTGCCCTGACACTATAAAAAATAAACGAACTAACCAGCGTCACCCGCAACACTTATACGGTGATCAGTGGTGAAAGGGTTAACTAGGGGGCAATCAAGGGGTTAAAACATTTATTAGGTAGTATATGGGGGTCCCTGTCGCTATAAAAGGCTGACAGCGAACCTAAATATTTACGTCCCTAACTAGCGTCACCAGCGACACTAATACAGCGATCAGAAAAATGTTCGCTTAGTGACACTGGTGACAGGGGGTGATCAAGGGGTTAAAACTTAATTAGGGGGGGGGGGGTTAGGTGGGTACCCTAGACCTAAAGGGGGGTAACACTCACTGCCCTAACACTGTAACTGTCACAAACTGACACCAATCCGTAATCAGAAAAAAAAAAAAAAAAATAATAATACTGCTTGTGTCAGTTTGTGACAGGGGGGGGGGTGATTGGGGGGGGATCGGGGGGCGATCGGGGGGGTATCGGGGTGTTTTATGTGCCTGGTATGTTCTACTGTGTGTGTGTGTGTGTTGTGCACTTACATGTCTTCTCTCCTCCTGGAACGGAAACTGCCAAAGCCGAGGAGAGATGACATCACATCCTCTGCCTGTGTGAAACTACACACAGGCAGAGGAGGATTCCCATTGGCTGGGAGCGATCGCGAGGGGGGGCCACGATCGGATGGTCTCCCCCTCGCCTCCCAACGCTCCCAGTGAAATGCCGACCGCCACTGGCACCGGGGGGGGGGGGGGGTCCGATCGGACCCCCTGCCCGCGGGAGGCAGATCACGTATGGGAACGTGATTCTGCCTGCCCGTGCCATTCTGCCGCAGTATATCTGCGTTAGGCGGTCGGCAAGTGGCTAAACAATACAGTATTATATAGTGTTCTTGTACATTAAAATTCATAAAAGTGTATTTTTCCCAAAAAACACCTTTCATTTTATTCTCTATGGCCTCTGCTTTAAAAATATATATACAGTGGGGGCGTGGCCGGATGTGAGCGAGGCAGCTAGTTTTTCTTCAGAGCTCCGTCCATCCTGAGTATAATCCGCAATATTGGAGCAATCTGATCCGTTCTAAAACTTCACAGGCACCTGGGGGAAGGTGAGAGGATCACAGAGATGCCTTCCGCGGCCTCCAAAATGCAGCAGAAGGGCCATGCTGAGCAGCGTAAGACTCGTCCGCTAAGGGGACGGACAGTGGCTCTGCCCCCGCCATCTTGTCTTCCCGGAAGCCAGCACAGGGCGCTCAGCATTCAACCTCCACGATGGCGCAGACAGAAATCACAGAAGAGCTGCTGGCAGTCACAGAGGGGATAGAGGAGCATGCTGTGGCGGTGGATACGGAGGCGATCACCAGACCGATCCTGGAAGCCATCAGCGCTAGTAAGTCTGAATTAATGGGGAGAATTGACCATTTATCATCAGAATGCACTTTAATTAGACATGATCTGGACAAAATTAGAGGTCGGCTGACCACAGTGGAGGACAGGGTTTCCGGGGTAGAAGACACATCTCACACCCAGAGTAACCAGCTTGCGGAACTCCGTGGCCTAGTAAACTCCCTGCAGCGCAGAGCAGACGACGCTGAAGACCGCCAAAGAAGAAACAATGTTAGGGTGGTCGGCCTGCCAGAGGGAGCAGAAGGGGACAGGCCTGCGTTATTTGCAGAAGAGTTCTTCGCAAAGCTCCTCTCACTGGAAGATTTACCCCCCACTTATGTAGTAGAAAGAGCGCACAGAGTCCCCACAGGAAAAAGACCACCGGGAGCCTTCCCTAGACCCTTTCTGGTGAGATTCTTAAACTACAGAGATAGGGACATGATCCTGACACAATCCAGAAAGGCCAAGGAACTAAAATTTGAAAATGCCAAGATAATGTTATTTCCAGACTTTTCTGCAGCCACGCAGCAGCAGCGTCGCTCCTTTAATGATGTAAGAAAACGCTTAAGGGAGAAGGAAGTGCAATACAGCATGCTTTATCCTAGCAGGCTCAGAATACAGTATAAAGGCAATGTGAGATTCTTTGATAACCCCGCTGAAGCATGTGAATGGATGGACAAGGAACTCTCCTAAAACCAGTGATCAGAAGAAGGCTAACTGAATAGGCTGATGCAGTTTGATTTTTTTTGTTTAAAGGCACAACTGTTTGAAAGCAAGGTTGTAAGTTGCCAAAAGCGCCATATAGTTTTGAACCAGACCTGGCACCAGGAAGATAAGTCCTAAAGCTAGAAAATGGTGACCTCACGATCACCCCTGAACTTAACATAACCACCGGAAGGAGACAACATATCATTATAGGGCCTGGAAGCTCGAGTATATCCTAACCCCAGTCTCCGTAATTTCTTGGAACACTAAACATAACCTTCCTGAAGACCTCCGTCTCAACAAAGAAATGCTATAAAAAATTTTTATTTTTTTTTTCAAAAAACTTTTATTTTTTCAAAAATTCTTTATTTTTTCAAATTTTTGTTTTTACTCCTCTTTTTTCGAATTTTGTTTCATTGGATTCCCTCTGTTCCTGTTTTTTCCACTTGGATGGGACAGTTGTCACTAAAGAAGGGGTGAAGTGGTCCTCCTGAAGGACGTATAATGGAGAACACTCCGGTTACGCATGTCCCAAAATATATTAGAGGGAGGGGGGACTGCTGCTAGGGCTTTCCTGTCATTTAAGTCCCCAATGGCCCCTTTAAAATTTATAATCTCCAAGAATCATCTTGCCCGGAGCATCTCGAAGGAAGACGAATACTACACTAGAGGAGCTGTCAGACTTTCGCCGGATACGGCAGATGTCCACGTTTATTTTTTGATTTTTCGTTTTTTGGGATAAAGCTACATGCCAGACTTTTTTACGTTCGGTTGGGGTTGTTCACTGGTATAATAGCAGGGGGGGGAGGGTTTAGAAAACTTGTCACGGCTCAGATTGACATGAGTGGATTAGATTACACAACTAGTCGGTATACAATGCATAGATGGGAAAAGGTTCCTGTAAAAGGAGGTAACAAATATTATTATCATGCCAATGGCAGGTACGGATAATTTGCACATAGTGTCTTGGAACGTTAGAGGCCTGAACAATAGGTTTAAGAGAGCCTCGGTGTTCCAATACCTAAAGCAATCGAAACCACACATAGTCTTCTTGCAAGAGACTCACTTGGACGGTGGCAAGGTGATGTCTCTCCGTAAACCATGGATACAAAAAGCTTTCCACTCCACCTACTCTACCTTTGCTAGGGGAGTGTCTGTATTGGTTAGTAAGTCAATTCCGTGTAACATACACCAAATTATAACTGATCCTAATGGCAGATATGTGGCAATGGTAATTGATGTGTATTATAGTAGAATGCTACTGGTAAATGTCTATGTTCCTCCTCCATTCCAGATTCAGATGCTATATGACATGTTGACCCGATTGGCCCAGTTTCTGCATCTCCCTCTGCTCCTGATGGGAGACTTCAATGCGATACTTGATGCGGCATTGGACTCATCCAATCCGGGCAGAGCGAGCTCAGCGGACCTGTGTGGATGGGCCACGATGGCGGGCCTAACAGAACTGTGGAGATGGAAACATCCAACGGAAAGAGGGTATTCTCACCTGTCATCAACTCATAGGTCGGCAGCAAGAATTGATCTTGCTTTTGGTAATAATCAAATATTACAATATGTGAATACGGTTAAATATTTGGCTGGAGGCCTGTCTGATCATAATCCTCTCTCTCTTGCTCTGTCCCTTCCAACCGGGGCAAGGGGGAGAGGATGGCGTCTCTCGACTGTCTGGTTACAGAATGAGCAGGTGGCGACCCAAATTGAGAAAGCCACCAGCTCATATTGGGCGGTTAATTCAGAGTCTGCCGAACCAACCATGGTGTGGGGCGCTTTCAAGGCGGTGACTAGGGGGGAATGCATATCAGCTATAAAAACTGCAAGAGTAAATGAAAATGAGGAAATGGAAATTTTAAAACAGGGGGAGAGAGATTGTGCAGAAGTTCATGCTAAGTCTAACACTGGGTCCTCCTATGAAGCTCTGCTAGAGGCGAGACGGCGATTATCTACACATATAAAGGGTTTAACTAGCTCGGACTCGACTAGGGCGGCACATAGGGTGTTTGCAGAGGGGGACAAGAATGGCAAGCTCCTGGCAATGTTGGTGGCTGACCAATCACCCATTGCTCATATACCGGTGATTAAAAACAAGCAGGGAGTTCTGGTTAATGAACCGACCGCCATAATGCAGGAGTTTGTTGATTTCTTCTCCTCCCTATACTCACCAATCCCCAATTATGATACTGAAGAAATGCACGAACTTCTAGAGGGGTTACGTATCCCGAGATTATCTGATAATGACTGTCAAATTTTAGAGGCAAATATAACAATCAAAGAAATACAGGCAGCAATATTTGCTTTCCCGTCTAACAAGGCTCCAGGGCCGGATGGGTTCCCCATTTACTTATACAAGGATAATATAGAACAGTTGGCGTCCAGACTTCATTGGCTCATGGAGCATTGTCACAAAACTTCAGCTCTCCCTAATTCTATGCTAGAGGCTTATATGATCTTGTTATTAAAGCCAGGGAAGGACCCCATGGAATGTGCGTCATACAGGCCAATAGCACTTTTAAACACAGACTTAAAGATTCTAACTAAAATTCTGGCGACGAGACTAGCGACGGTGATCCCGGCCATAGTAAATATCGATCAAACGGGTTTTATGCCAGGCAAATCGACAGACACAAACTTGAGGAGACTATTTACACACTTACAGCTGCCACCCTCTGAATCTGAGACAAGGATTGTGGTATCCATAGACATAGAAAAAGCATTCGACTCAGTCGATTGGAACTTTATGTTTAGGGTGCTGGAGGCTATGAGATTCGGTCCGAATTTCAGAAAATGGATTCATATGCTATACAAGAATCCAAAGGTGGCTATTAGACTGGGATCTGCGATATCTAATTTTTTTGAGGTGGGTAGGGGTACTAGACAGGGGTGTCCACTATCCCCATTTCTGTTTGCCCTGGTAGTGGAACCTACGGCCATTGCACTCAGATCCTCGAGTAATGTGAAGGCGGTTAGAGTGGGTACAATTCATGAAACATAGATTGTAAGCTCTAAGGAGCAGGGCCCTCTGATTCCTAATGTATCAAATTGTATTGTATTTGTACTGTCTACCCTCAAGTTGTAAAGCGCTACGTAAACTGTTGGCGCTATATAAATACTGTATAATAATAATAATAATATATGCCGACGACATGCTTCTGTTTTTAAATGACCCTGTTACCTCATTGGAAGCGGTCCTAGAAATCCTAAATAAATTCGCCCTTTTTTCAGGGCTCAGGGTAAACTGGAGTAAGTCGTCCAGATTGCCTATAGACATCAAAGCAAAGGACAAAGCAGACCCCAATCTTCAACTACAATGGGTGGATACACTCAAATACCTCGGAGTAAAAATAACAGCGAAAGTACAGGATTACTTCAAGTTAAATTTACTACCATTGCGAACTCTCATTAAACAAAAATTTCAGGCCTGGGCCAGATTACCCCTTTCCCTGATAGGCAGAATATGCCTTATAAAAATGAAAATTTTACCGGTAATCCTGTACTTTCTTAGACATGCCCCGGTTTGGATACCTAAGACTTACTTCAAGAGTATAGATAGTCTGATAGTCTCATTTTTGTGGACACCTAAGCTTCCCCGAGTGGGTCTCAGAGTTCTCCAGGAGCCTAGTGCACAGGGAGGACTAGCGTTACCGGACTGGCACAAGTACTATCTGGCGGGACAAATGGTGTTTGCACGCAGATGGTTACTGACAGACGATGGGGACGCAGCTACGGTTTTGGAGGCGGCTCATCTGGGGTCGTACGAAAGCCTTCGACTGGCCCTATTTAGGGGCACTAAAACAGACTTACCACTTACAGAGACAATGATAGCCACAATTAAAGCATGGGGATTGGCAGTAAAATTAGCATCTCCTAGCTTCCTGGGTTTCTCACCGTCCTCACCACTATGGATGAATCCTTTACTTCCGCAGTTTTACAGTCTCCCGGATCCAATGATATGGGCAGTGAGGGGTATAAAAACACTGAAAGACATCACATCTTTTGGTGAGCTTTTGACTTTTCCACAGCT
Source organism: Lithobates septentrionalis (assembly GCA_037952835.1). Classification (NCBI taxonomy): domain Eukaryota; kingdom Metazoa; phylum Chordata; class Amphibia; order Anura; family Ranidae; genus Lithobates; species Lithobates septentrionalis. The sequence continues at coordinate 1,735,214 of JBBDGP010000282.1, read as the reverse complement.
TAAGGCCAGACATGATTTACCGAACTCTTACCTCTTCCGTTTCTTTCAAATTAGGCACGCCTTCCAAGAACAATTCAGGGAGAAGAGGGTGGAATCCCTGCCCTCGTCTCTCGAATCTCTATTAACAGACGAAGAATTGCCTAAAGTTCTCTCAGTAACATACAAGGAATTTTTTTAAAACTACCCCTAAAGCGGTTCTTAAATGTAGAACAAATTGGGAGACCGAGGTTCCAGAGTTACAAGGGGAGGATTGGGACGACCTATGGACACAACCTTTTCATTACTTAGTTGCAGCAAGAGATAGACTGATCCAATTTAAGTTTTTACATAGAAGCTATTACACCCCAGCCAGACTTGCAAAAATGTATGGTGGAGACACAGCAAAATGCTGGAGATGTTCTTTCTCTCCAGCAAATGCGGAACACATATTTTGGTCATGCCCACATATTCAAATATATTGGAAGGAAATCACGCAGTGCATCTCGGACTTGATCTCAGTTCCCATCCCAGTGACAGTAAAGGTTTGCTTATTGGGGCTGGTAGAGGATCTGGTTCCAACCATGGCATTGAGAACGCTAATAACCACCCTCTTATTTTATGGGAAAAAAGCGATCCTCCTTAACCACTTCAGCCCCGGAAGGATTTACCCCCTTCCTGACCAGAGCACTTTTTACAATTTGGCACTGCGTCGCTTTAACTGCTAATTGCGCGGTCATGCAATGCTGTACCCAAACGAAATTTGCGTCCTTTTCTTCCCACAAATAGAGCTTTCTTTTGATGGTATTTGATCACCTCTGCCGTTTTTTTTATTTTTTGCGCTATACACGGAAAAAGACCGAAAATTTTGAAAAAAAATGATATTTTCTACTTTTTGTTCTAAAAAAAGCCAATAAACTCAATTTTAGTCATACATTTAGGCCAAAATGTATTCGGCCACATGTCTTTGGTAAAAAAAATGTCAATAAGTGTATATTTATTGGTTTGCGCAAAAGTTATAGCGCCTACAAACTAGGGTACATTTTCTGGAATTTACACAGCCTTTAATTTATGACTGCCTATGTCGTTTCTTGAGGTGCTAAAATGGCAGGGCAGTACAAAACCCCCACAAATGACCCCATTTTGGAAAGTAGACACCCCAAGGAAATTGCTGAGAGGCATGTTGAGCCCATTGAATATTCATTTTTTTTGTCCCAAGTGATTGAATAATGACTAAAAAAAAAAAAAAAAAATTACAAAAAGTTGTCACTAAATGATATATTGCTCACACAGGCCATGGGCATATGTGGAATTGCACCCCAAAATACATTTAGCTGCTTCTCCTGAGTATGGGGATACCACATGTGTGGGACTTTTTGGGAGCCTAGCCGCGTACGGGACCCCGAAAACCAATCGCTGCCTTCGGGATTTCTAAGGGCGTACATTTTTGATTTTACTCCTCACTACCTATCACAGTTTTGAAGGCCATAAAATGCCCAGATGGCATAAAACCCCCCCCAAATGACCCCATTTTGGAAAGTAGACACCCCAAGATATTGCTGAGAGGCATGGTGAGTATTTTGCAGCTCTCATTTGTTTTTGAAAATAAAGAAAGACGAGAAAAAAAAATTTTTTTTTTTCTTTTTTCAATTTTCAAAACTTTGTGACAAAAAGTGAGGTCTGCAAAATACTCACTATACCTCTCAGCAAATAGCTTTGGGTGTCTACTTTCCAAAATGGGGTCATTTGGGGGTTTTTTTTTGCCACCTGGGCATTCCATGGCCTCCGAAACTGTGATAGGCAGTGAAGAGTGAAATCAAAAATTTACGGCCTTAGAAAGCCTGAAGGCGGTGCTTGGGTTTTCGGGGTCCCGTACGCGGCTAGGCTCCCAAAAAGTCTCACACATGTGGTATCCCCGTACTCAAGAGAAGCAACAGAATGTATTTTGGGGTGTAATTTCACATATTCCCATGGCATGTTTGAGCAATATATCATTTAGTGACAACTTTGCGCAAAAAAAAATAAAATAAATAAAAAATTGTCTCTTTCCCGCAACTTGTGTCACAATATAAAATATTCCATGGACTCGACATGCCTCTCAGCAAATAGCTTGGGGTGTCTACTTTCCAAAATTGGGTCATTTGGGGGGGTTTTGAACTGTCCTGGCATTTTATGCACAACATTTAGAAGCTTATGTCACACATCACCCACTCTTCTAACCACTTGAAGACAAAGCCCTTTCTGACACTTTTTGATTACATAAAAAAATAATTTTTTTTTGCAAGAAAATTACTTTGAACCCCCAAACATTATATATTTTTTTAAAGCAAATGCCCTACAGATTAAAATGGTGGGTGTTTAATTTTTTTTTTCACACAGTATTTGCGCAGCGATTTTTCAAACGCATTTTTTTGGGAAAAAACACACTTTTTTAAATTTTAATGCACTAAAACACACTATATTGCCCAAATGTTTGATGAAATAAAAAAGATGATCTTAGGCTGAGTACATGGATACCAAACATGACAAGCTTTAAAATTGCGCACAAACGTGCAGTGGCGACAAACTAAATACATTTTTAAAAGCCTTTACAGGTTACCACTTTAGATTTACAGAGGAGGTCTACTGCTAAAATTACTGCCCTCGATCTGACGTTCGCGGTGATACCTCACATGCATGGTGCAATTACTGTTTACATTTGACGCCAGACCGACGCTTGCGTTCGCCTTAGTGCGAGAGCAGGGGGGACAGGGGTGCTTTTTTTTTTTTTTTTTTTTTCTTTATTATTATTATTAGTTTTTTTTATCTTATTTTTAAACTGTTCCTTTCATTTTTTTTTTTTTTAATCATTTTTATTGTTATCTCAGGGAATGTAAATATCCCCTATCATAGCAATAGGTAGTGACAGGTACTCTTTTTTGAAAAAATTGGGGTCTATTAGACCCTAGATTTCTCCTCTGCCCTCAAAGCATCTGACCACACCAAGATCGGTGTGATAAAATGCTTTCCCAATTTCCCAATGGCGCTGTTTACATCCGGCGAAATCTAAGTCATAAAATGCTCGTAGCTTCCGGTTTCTTAGGCCATAGAGATGTTTGGAGCCACTCTGGTCTCTGATCAGCTCTATGGTCAGCTGGCTGAATCACCGGCTGCATTTTCAGGTTCCCTGTTGAGACAGGAGAGCCAGAGAAAAACACAGAAGATGTTGGGGGGGGGGGGCATTCCCTCCGACGGCTTGTAAAAGCAGTCTAGAGGCTAATTAGCCGCTAGGATTGCTTTTACATGAAAGCCGACCGCTGGCTGAAAAGAATGATACCAAGATGATACCTAAACCTGCAGGCATCATTCTGGTATAACCACTCAAAGTCGTGAATGGCGTACCTGAAGACAAAAAAATGGTTAACAATAAAGCACAGTAAACGGTAAAGTATAAAAAATTGCATACCTGAAAAGCAAACATGATAAAACATAATAACAAAACATTGCAGAATAGAATACAGTAAAAAAGAGCAGAACAATAGAGAGAATAGAGAGAGAGAGAACAATAAAACGACAACTATTTTTTTTTATTTTATATTTTTGTATGTGTTTTTTTTTTTTTTTTACACTTTTTTTTATAACTGTAACCGGTTCCAGGTTCGGGTCTCTCAAAATGCGATGGCATCTTGGGAGACCCTGTGAAAGTGTGCCTAGTCTGTGGAATGCTGTACCCTACGCTAATACTCAACTAGTGCATAGTAGCGTTCAAAACATTCACCAATGCAAAGACCAGGATTGTCAGGACAGGAGGGACAATAATAGCGGGTGTCACGCCTATATCTGCGCTTGCTGCAGACACGACATCTTTTTTGGGGGGGTTCGCTGGGTAGGGGTACTCGGGAGGACATAAAGAAAATGCCTCTCATGCAGCCGACTGCATTTGGTTGGGGATGTGAATGGGGGAAGTACGGGCGCTGCAGAAGCGGTGGGTTCCCAATTAGGATTGGCGAATGCAGCAGGAAGGGCATTATGGGCACGACGGGCCTGTGTTTGTCTTTTTGGTGGCAGCGGGACACTACTTGTGCTTGCCACCTCACCAGCTTGAACTGCACTTATGGGACTCGCCACGTCACCAAGTGTTACTGCAGTGCTGGTTTGACTACGACCGGGGTGTACTAGGCCGCTGGTGCTTGCCAGTTCAATAAAAAGCTACCAAAAAAACTGTTAGCGATCGCAGGGATCAGGCCTGACTCTGCGAACGCTGCAGTTATGCGTTTAGTATTTTGTAAGTGACAGTGATCGATCGATACTGCACTTGGGTGGGCTGGGCTGGGCGGAGGGGCAAAACGCAGGTGCTAGCAGGTATCTGGGCTGATCCCGCTAACACTGCGTTTTTGGGAACCCTAAACTGCTGGGGACGCCAGTATAGATCTGATCGGATCAGATATTGATCCGATCAGATACTATACCACTAAGGGAGGTGTACGGTGCGTGCGTGGGTGTTAGCGGTACTGGCGCTAACCTGACGCTGCCTGGGGCTGGTGCTTGCCAGTTCACCAAAACGCTACCAAGAAAACTGTTAGCGATCGTAGGGATCAGGCCTGACTCTGCGAATGCTGCAGTTATGTGTTTAGTGTTTTGTAAGTGACAGTGATCGATCGATACTGCACTTGGGTGGGCTGGGCCGGGCGGAGGGGAAAAACGCAGGTGCTAGCGGGTATCTGGGCTGATTCCGCTAACGCTGCATTTTTGGGAACCCTAAACTGCTGGGGACGCTAGTATAGATCTGATCGGATCAGATATTGATCCGTACAGATACTATACCACTAAGGGAGGCGTATGCTGCGTGCGTGGGTGTTAGCGGTACTGGCGCTAATCTGACGCTGCCTGGGGCGACGCATATCACCGCCGGGCGATCAGGGGGCTAAACCTTTATTCGGTAATAAACGGCGGGTGCCCTGACACTATAAAAAATAAACAAACTAACCAGCGTCACCCATAATGGTTATACGGTGATCAGTGGTGAAAGGGTTAACTAGGGGGCAATCAAGGTGTTAAAACCTTTATTAGGTAGTATATGGGGGTCCCTGACGCTATAAAACGCTGACGGCGAACCTAAATATTTACGTCCCTAACTAGCGTCACCAGCGACACTAATACAGAAAAATGATCGCTTAGTGACACTGGTGAGGGGGGGTGATCAAGGGGTTAAAACTTTATTAGGGGGGGTACCCTAGACCTAAAGGGGGCTACCACTCACTGCCCTAACACAGTAACTGTCACAAACTGACACTATGCAATAATCAGGAAAAAAAAAAAAAACCTGCTTGGTGTCAGTTTGTGACGGGGGGGTGATTGGGGGGGATCGGGGGGCGATCGGGGGGGATCGGGGTGTTTTGTGTGCCTGGCATGTTCTACTGTGTGTGTGTGTGTGTTGGTGCACTCACTCACATGTCTTCTCTCCTCGGCCCAGAACGGAAAATACCGAGCCGAGGAGAGGTGACATCATTTCCTCTGCCTCTGTGTACAATACAGAGGCAGGGAAATGATCCCATTGGCTGGGAGCGATCGCGAGGGGGTGGGCCACGAATGGATGGCCTCCCCCTCACCACCGATCGCCGGGGAAGATTTGCCGACCGCCGCAGGCACCGGGGGGGGGTCCAATCGGACCCCCCACCCGCGGGCAGGCAAGGACGTACAGGTAGGCCCTTTTGCCTGCCCGTGCCGCTCTGCCGACGTACATCGGCGTGCGGCGGTCGGCAACTGGTTAAATGGAAAAATAAGAATGCTCCAGAGGGCAGGTTTTGGAAACAGTTAGTTAACAATATGCTTCCGTTTTACAAGACAACATATAGAGCAAGGGGGTGTGAGAAAAAATTCGACAAAATATGGAAGGTTTGGTGGGAATCTAGCAATACGGTGGGATAAGTGATTTACTCCTTGGTTTACACATTTGGATGGTATGACACTCAAAAAATAAAATATTAAGAAGCACTGTACTATATGTACAAGTGGGGAGGGAAGACTGAAACAAAGGAAACAGACAAGGAGGTGGAAGTAAATGTGATAACACAAAGGTAAAAATGTAAAAATGTGAAATACAAAACTAAACAATTATCTTGCTAAGAAATGTCCCTGAGCTGTGACAAGTTACTGGGAGGGGGGAGGGGGGAGGAAGTGAAGAGGGTATGGGGTAGGCCTAGATTGTATCTGGTAGGGTTTAGTTGTCTCAAGGCCCTGCGAGGCCAAGTTTCACTGGGGAAGGTGTCACTTGACGCACCCAGTTGTACATTACACTGTTGAAAAAACTCAATAAAAAGAAATTTAAAAAAAAAATATATATATATATATACAGTATCTCACAAAACTTAGTACACCCCTCACATTTTGTAAATATTTTATTATAACTTTTGATGTGACAACACTGAAGAAATTACACTTTGCTACAATGTAAAGTAGTGAGTGTACAACTTGTATGGCAGAGTAAATTTGCTGTCCCATCAAAATATCTCAACATACAGCCATTAATGTCTAAACCACTGGCAACAAAAGTGAGTACACTCCTAAGTGAAAATGTCCAAATTAGGTCCAATTAGCCATTTTCCCTCCCCAGTGTCATGTGACTGGTTAGTGTTACAAGGTCTCAGGTGTGAATGGGGAGGAGGTGTGTTAAATTTGGTGTTATCGCTCTCACTCTCTCATACTGGTCACTGGAAGTTCAACATGGCACCTCATGGCAAAGAACTCTGAGGATCTGACAAAAAGAATTGTTTCTCTACATAAAGATGGCCTGGACTATAAGAAGATTGCCAAGACCCTGAAACTGAGCTGCAGCCAAGACCATACAGCGTTTTTTACAGGACAGGTTCCACTCAGAACAGGCCTCGCCATGGTCGACCAAAGAAGTTAAGTGCACGTGCTCAGTGTCAAATCCAGAGGTTGTCTTTGTGAAATAGATGTATGAGTGCTGCCAGCATTGCTGCAGAGGTTGAAGGGGTTGGGGGTCAGCCTGTCAGGGCTCAGACCATACTCCGCACACTGCATCAAACTGGTCTGCATGGCTGTCATCCTAGAAGAAAGCCTCTTCTAAAGATGATGCACAAGAAATCCTGCAAACAGTTTGCTGAAGACAAGCAGACTAAGGACATGGATTACTGGAACCATGTCCTGTGGTCTGATGAGACCAAGATAAACTTTTTTGGTTTAGATGTGTGTGGCGGCAACCATGTGAGGAGTACAAAGACAAGTGTGTCTTGCCTACAGTCAAGCATGGTGGTGGGAGTGTCATGGTCTGGGGCTGCATGAGTGCTGCCGGCACTGGGGAGCTACAGTTCATTGAGGGAACCATGAATGCCAACATGTACTGTGAAATACTGAAGCAGAGCATGATCCCCTCCCTTCAGAGACTGGGCCACAGGGCAGTATTCCAACATAACGACCCCAAAGATGACCACTGCCTTGCTAAAGAAGCTGAGGGTAAAGGTGATGGACTGGCCAAGCATGTCTCCAGACCTAAACCCTATTGAGCATCTGTGGAGCATCCTCAAATGAAAGGTGGAGGAGCGCAAGGTCTCTAACATCCACCAGCTCTGTGATGTCGTCATGGAGGAATGGAAGAGGACTCCAGCGGCAACCTGTGAAGCTCTGGTGAACTCCATGCCAAGAGGGTTAAGGCAGTGCTGGAAAATAATGGTGGCCACATAAGATATTGACACTTTTGGCCAAATTTGTACATTTTCACTTAGGGGTGTACTCACTTTTGTTGCCAGCGGTTTAGACATTAATGGTTGTGTTGAGTTATTTTGAGGGGACAGCAAATTTACACTGTTGATACAAGCTGTACACTCACTACTTTACATTGACATAACATTTACATTACATTGTAGCAAAGTGTCATTTCTTCCATGTCACATGAAAAAAATAAAATATTTACAAAAATGTGAGGGGTGTATGTATGTGTGTATGTATGTATGTGTGTGTATATATATATATATATATATATATATATATATTGTATTATATTGCATTGTATCTCCATTTTAAACTGAATGCATTGTTTTACAAGATAAGGGTTCACATAAACCTTAAAGTGGAGTTCCAGCATACAAAAAGTGTAGCTGCTGAATTTAATAAACACAAACTCGCCTGTCCCGCGGCTCAGCGATGCGGCCGCCCGAAGCCTCGGTTCTCTCCCTTCCACCTGCATCACTACAGTGGGCACCCAGGTGTGACAGCTTGAAGCTTTACAGCCGGGTGCGCACTGTGCATGCGCGAGTCGCGCTGCACGTTCTGAATGGCCGGGCAATCATCTGGGACCTGTGAGGTGTCCCAGAAGATTGCAGGAAGGGAGGGGCTGCCTAGGTGGCCCGAGCAGAAGTGGGAGCTGGGTACCCGTCAAAACTAGGTACCCCCCCCCCCCCCCCAAAAAAAAATGACATGCCAAATGTAATAGACTAGAAGTTGCAACAGCTAAAAACTGACTTAATGAAGGGTCCTCGGTTAACAAATTATATACATCAACAGAAGAAGAAGTCGTATTAAGTTTATGACAGGCCAATAATAAATTAGTGGCCCACCCAGTAGTGTCGGGGTGGATCAAGGTCATCCTTTACTAAACAACTTTAAGAAGTGCAGCGCTGGACTAACTAATAATAGTATCCTATTTTGCCAAATACCTTGAATAAACCAAGCCAAAAGTTATTTGCACCAGTGGAGCTTCTCCCTTTGTTTCTTTTTTGGAACCTAAATATAATTTTTGAGCTGGATCCGTGGGAGTCATCACGGTTTGCCCTATGAGAGGATATCCTGGGATAGGATCGTGGAAGGCATCCATAGCTGCTGTCGGCTGGCTGCCCAGGAAGGAATCCGATGCATTGGCTCAGCGGTGTCCTTTGAAGTATCCCTGCGGTGGTCCACTTCCATTTTCTAAGCTTGTTTAGACCCCCCTGAATAAGGGCGGTCACAGGCTTTTTGGTAAGCCTTCATTTTTTCTATCCGGTGGTGGGCAAACACTGAATGGTGGAGATTCATCCCTGAACCTGCATAGAACATTTATACAACAAATACAATTTTTTGGACTTTTATGATTTTATTCACCTCTTTATAGTTTTTGTGTTTGTGTTTTTAAAGCCAATACTTTAGAGCACTTTATACATTGTTTAATCACGAATGATTGCGATTTTGTCACTGTGTTTTGTTATATGGATTAACAGAATTTATCACTATTTATTCATATTAGTTAGTCCAGCGCTGCACTTCTTAAAGTTGTATATGGTTTTTTGTGCCCTTATATCGGGGTTATAGTGCATAGCAGCAGGACCATTTTTTATTCACACTTTTCACGCACCTAGCGCAATTCTTTTCTTTTTGTTCCATCCTTTACTAAAGACTCGGTAAAGGAGGCAAGTGCTTGACTGGGACGTTGAGTAGTAGGTATGAGCTCATGTGAATTTTCTCCAAGTCGTAAGTCAGTCTCTTTGGGGGACATATCTTTTGTCTCAAACGATAATGTATGTCTTCCAGTTACTCGGGTCCCTGTTCTACTTCCCAAAAACTTTATCCAGCTTCCGGTACTGGTTCTATTATGGTCTCTGGTTCTACTTCAGGCTCTGGTTCCACCTCGGGCTCTGGGACTGTCTCTCTCTGTGTTGTATTATTAGGAGGGATGAGAGTATCAGCCGTATCAGATACTTCACAGGGTCCCAGCTTAACTTCCTCATTTCCTTTAAGGTAGGGAGCTACCACCTCAGTGTCAGGCAAGTCGGAGTCTGTCCCTAGACAGCCTTCTTCAACATCAGGAACAATGGAATCATCTTCCAAGAAAGGAACCCACAGCCAATCCAAAGGCAATTCCTCATCATAACTTTCATCTTCAGGAAGTACAGGTGGACAGGTTTTTCTGAGCCTAGGCCTCAACACTGGGGACTGATATGTCTCTGTGCAAGGGGCTGAGGGTACTCGAACAGCCTCTGAAATGGGCAGCAAATGGTTTTGATGCCAAGTCTTGAGGTGGCCAGTCTTCCCTTCCGGCCGAATCTGATACACGGGGAGTCCAGCCAGGTAGTCGTTTGCAAAAGATGTAGGGTTGGGAGCGCCACCTATCAGCCAGCTTATGTTTCCCTGGTACCCCTAGATTACGCAACAACACTTGATCCCCAGGCTGCAGATCCTGGACCCTCACTTTGAGATCAAAGTTCTTTTTATTCCTTTGTTCTCTGATGGTGGAGGCTTCCTTGGCTTTCTCATAAGCCACCTTTAAGTCCTTTCGGAGCCTGTCGACATATCCCCTATAGGAGGCTTGAGGTGTGATCTATATATGTTCCGAATGCTAAGTCTACAGGTAAGCGAGTCTCTCTCCCAAACATCAATCTATAGGGGGAATACCCGGTAGAATCATTTGAGGTACTATTGTATACATGAACTATTGCAGCTATGTGGTCTCCCCAATGCTGTTTCTTCTCTAATGGGAGGGTTTCCAGCATGTTCAACAGAGTGCGGTTGAAATGCTCAGGTTGTGGATCCCCTTGAGGATGGTAAGGAGTCGTTCTAGATTTCCTTATGTTGAAGAGTATGTCATAAAAAGAAAAAAAGGGGGTCAACAAGTCCTGGGCGGACTTTAGAGGCACAACAAACCTGAGAAAGCATAGTCAGAATAACAATATAATCAATTTTATTAAATATAAATACATACAGTACAAAGACATTTTATTTCACAAAAAGTAATAAAAATCATCTATATAGAAATATACATGATACAAGCCCAGATGTGTCTACGCATTTCGTATAGAACTTCTTCAGGACACATTCAGGTTTCAGTTAATACACAAAGGGCTTTCACTAAAATGAGAAAAGATTTATATAAAAACGTGAACACATAAACATATAATATCGTACAATAATGCTGAAAATGGACAAGAAAATCCGGAATAAGCTATGAGTAAGCACTTAGCATAAGTGCGAAACGCGTTAACTGATCTCCTGTATTTTTTTGCCACGGTGTCCTGTATATGGCATGATCCTGATTATGCAATAAATCTTTTTGGACAATATTCCCCGGTGTGCGGCAGTCCGGATTTTCTTGTCTATTTTCAGCATGATTCAGCATTAGCCAGCACCTGGGGCTCTTTACTCGGGGAGAAATTTATCTACACCTGGTTTGGATCTGCACTGGTGCGGGGAAAACTCTCTCGTTACATTTGAATCGTACAATAATGGATGAAATGTTTCTTTAAGAGTTCACACAGTCTGCGGACCAATTTGCTCTCAAAGTCCCGACCTTGATCTGAGTGTAGGCACTGAGGCAACCTGTAATGGACGAAGAACTTCTCCATTAGTGTCTTGGATACTGTACTAGCTTGTTGATCCCTGGTGGGGAAAGCCTGGGCATATCGGTTGAAATGATCTGTCACAACCAGGACATTACTTCCGCTCAGATCAGGTTCCAGGCACAAGAAATCAATGCACACTAACTCCATTGGCCCTTGGTTTTTTTAGATGGCCCATTGGGGCAGCCCTGCCAGGCAGAGTTTTTCTCTGGCTACACCAGACACAAGAGCGGCAGTAGCTTTCCACCTCCGTTCTCATGGATGGCCAGTAAAATCGATCCCTGACCAGTTTGAAATTTCTATCTGGGCCTAAGTGACCATGATTATCATGGAGAGCGGTTAGCACAGTTAAACGATGTTTCTCAGGAAGTAACAACTGACTCACATTCTCGGTCTCTTTAGAGGGACCGCTCCGATTATATGATCCCCTCTTCCAGCTTCATTCACTCCCATTCTCTATGAATCACCTTGGCTCCCTCAATGGGGGAGTTCATCAATACTTGAGGGTCTTTAGTTGACAGCGACTTCCTTTATTAGATCCCCTAGTGGATCTTCCTGCTGATCCCTCCTCATGTCCTCCTTAGTCAACTGAGGCAGTTCTTGGCTGCGTACTTGGATCAAATTGAAGTAGTGCTTCAGTACTCCCGCAGGGGCAACTCCAGCTGCTTCAGCCCTTATGGCTCCCCTGTGCTTATATTCCACTCCCTGACACACAGCCTGTACTCCTTCGGGAGGTAAATTAATCCAAAGCTTCTGACCATTCTGGGTGAAGTGAGGTCTTCGGGAAAGAGTGTCAGCATCTCTATTTCCCACTCCCAGTCGATAATTCAAACTGAATTGGAACTCGGACAGAGCAGCTAACCACCGATGCCCAGTGGCGTCCAGTTTGGTGGTGGCTAGCAAATAAGGTAGGGGGTTGTTATCAATCTTCACCACAAAGATGGCTCTGTACAGTTTATCCACTACTGCCCACTTTAGGGCCAACCACTCCAACTTGTGCACAGGATAGTTCTTCTTGGGGGGGTAAGGCTGTGACTCGCGTAGGCCACTGGACGTAGTCTCCCCTCCGACTCCTGGTACAACACTCTCCTAATACTATCTCTACTGGCATCCACATGCAATTGGTATGGCTTTGAGAGATCAGCGTAGGCCAGCACCGGGGCTTCCACCAGGCCCCCCCTTCAACTGCTCGAATGACCTCTCACACTTCAATGTCCATTGTTCCTGGATAGATTCCCGAGGCCTCCTGGCTCCCCCTGTATGGGTTTTCTGCTGTTCTACTTCCGTTTGATTCTGCAGCATCTCATTCAACGGCCGAGCAATCTGTGATTAGTTCTTCACAAATTGTCTGTAATAGGAGCAAAAGCCCAAGAACGACCTAAATTCAGTGACAGTAGTTGGATGAGGCCAAGAAGTGACCGCTTCCAACTTTTGAGGGTCAGTGGCTATCCCTTCAGCAGATACCACATGTCCCAGGTATGTGACTGAAGTCTGACAGAATTGGCACTTCTCTAAAGACAGCTTCAATCCCTCGTCATGTAATCCCTGAAAAACGTTTTCCAATTGGGCCTCGTGCTCTTATAATGTTCGGCCAAACGCGATAATGTCACCTAGGTAGACTAATACTTCTACCAAATTCATATGACTCACCATGTTCTCCATCAGTCGCTGGAAAGTGGCTGGGGCATCGCTTAATCCCTGTGGCATTCGATCAAACTCAAAGAACCCCAGTGGGCTAATGAAAACCGTCTTCTCTCGGCCTTCTGGGTGCATGGGAATCTGGTAGTATCCACTCTTTATATCCAGCACACTGAACCATTTAACCCCTGATAAGCTTTGTAAGGCTATTTCTATGCGAGGAGTCGTGTATTGATCAGGGATAGTCCTAATATTCAAAGTTCGATAATCAATACACATCCAGAGGGACCCATTCTTCTTCCTCACCACCACAATCGGGAGGACCCATTCTTCTTCCTCACCACCACAATCGGGGAAGCATAAGAGCTTCTAGACTCCTTAATGACTCCTGACTTCTTGGGTAGGTTTACCACAGGTGAGTCTATGGTTTGTGCCCTAACTGGCCTCGTTGGAGGCGGGGAATTTGGGTTAACTGCTCGTTTAGCAAGGTGTGCATTGATTTCCTGTCCCCGTCTACCATTCTCTAAGGGTTTCATTTTCATAGCGTGCTTAGGCACCGGAGGGTTAGAGAGGACTGGGGCAGCCCCCTTTTTCCTTGGCTCTCTTATGGTCTCTTCTCTTGTCTTTGGAGTGCAGTTTTCCCTTGGGACTCTCAACTAGCTCCTTCACTGAGGTCCCTTGAATTTTTCCGCTGGCTTTGGAAAGAGCAATTTCTGTAAAGCTCTTAAGACTTTGTTCAGGAGATGAGGGTTGACGCCAGATTTGGGGCACTTCGCTAGGAAATTTCTGACCTCTCCACATTCATAACATCTCCTTTCTTGCTCTAGGTACAGTTTTTGTTCACTTGCACGAGTCCCTTTCTCCTGAACTTTTGCTTGGGTCTCCATCACCCGCATCAAAGCATGATACATTTGAGTTTGAGCCTGAGCCACCTGTGCCATCCATTCTGTTGGCCCGAGTTCTGCGAATGGCTTATGGATATCAGGGAGGGCCAGTCCCTTTGTCTCAGACTTGGTCCCACTATCTACATTGGAGAACTCAATTTCTGCATGGACGGCTCAGGCCACCACTTTCTCTTTGTTCCCAGTAGCAGAATTCAAGTCTCTTGATTGTTGACTCTTCTCTTCCAACAGAGCCTCTTCCTCTCGAGCTTCCCTTATCAACTCAGCATAGGTAGGTATTGTAACGATATCACGTACGGGACATGAAAAGCTGTAGCTAGCTGCCATCTTGTGTGAAAGTAGCCATAACAGTTTGGCTAACCATGTAACATTACAGAAAACTCTGAACTCCCTCCTCCCTCCTGCCTTGTCTTAGGAATTCAAAGCTTTTTAAGTTCAACAGAAAAGGTTATCTCAACAGAGAAAACAGAACCAGGTTAGGTCAGCAGAAAACATTTGTTGTAAGGGCAGTGTTCAGGCCTGTCGTAAAACTGTCACCCTCTCCATTCAGAGACCTAACAGGCCCCGGTTGTAAATTGTCTGAATACACCTCCAACTTATAAGTATGAAATTTTCAGCATGTGTCCTAACTTCTGACTTAGTAATAGCACAGCCATAATCTGGACATATTTAGTTTCCTCAGATAATATGGAACGTTTCAAGTCCAGACACCCCTATGTCAGGTCATATGGGAAACCCCTGGGACCACTTATTCCTCCAAAGCAGGCTATATGTTATAGAGATGGCATGTTTAGACTTGTTTTGAAGGAAATCTCACGTTGAATAATATGGATATTTGGAGTCTGTAAACACTATAGATGCAGATATATAAATATGTATTACAAAATCTACCTGGGACGTGGTCATGAGTGTAGACACCTCCCAGCAACCAACCCCTAAACAAGATGACCAGACGATTGGTTACTGGTCACTGTCAACACCCCCTTTGATTTGACAGAAAAGAGGAGATGCCAAGACAATGGGCAGTTCTCCTTTTACCATCCAAGAAGAAACATCTGCCAAGTCGAGAACCGATTACCTAGCTCATCGATCGAACTCTGATCAACCCTCGGACATTAATTGCAAGTATTCTTCCTCCCCAATTCTACAAAATATTTAATTTGCATCAACTTTGACCTTTTCATAATAAACCCTTATGTTGAAAAGTGTTAACCTTGTCTCTAAAGCTCTTAATGCAAGCTATAAACGAACCTGCCTCTTGAAGGGCGCTACTGTTGTAGAGTAAGACTCTGAGCAGACCTGTCTGTGGTGGCAGTGTGTGTGGCAGACGCTTATTCTAAAATTACAATTGGTATTGCTAAAATTACGAGTCTCCCCCGGCTCGGTCTTTAAACTGGGGGTGGTGGCAGTTAAAGGGTTAATTGTGTAATTAGCCCAGTGACAATCACTCTCAGGCTGCTCGCACCTAGATTGTGGTCCCGCAAGCTGGAAAATCTTTGTGCTGGGCGCAGCTGAGAGTGGCATTGTTACGTAAGTGACAGCGTGGTGTGAGGTTGGGCGGTCCTTCGTTGCAAGTTAGCGAGGAGGGCAGGGATCTGACACCCGCATTCGTCACAGGTATCACCTGAGTTCTTTTCAGCAATAATTTCAACACAATAGGATGATTAGACCGGGCCCTGTGCAGAACCGGATCCAGGCAGGCCTGGTCAACATCTTTAGGGTCAAGGCCCTTCTTCAGGATATTTTGATGTAGCATTCGGTCTACTCGGGAGATGTATTCGGACAGACTCTCCCCCCTCTGCTGGTGAGTGTGGTTTAATTTTCCGAAAACCGCACACAAGGCGTCGATGTAGTCCATGGCAACACAAGTCCTCTTGCCCATCCTCACGTTACGGATTATATCCGCCAATTGGGCCTCGAAGGCTCTCACTAAGCTGTTGTCGTTTCTCAGTCTCTGAAACACTCCACTCCTCCATAGCCTGTAAAGCTATGTTCCAAACTTGTCTTCGCCCACAGGCATCGGTAATTGCCCTGAGAAAAATCGAAGTCTTCAATAACTGATTAGCATTGCCAGACCCATTCTTCACCAGACTATCGCCTAAGCGACTCATATCTGTGTAGAAAGAGAGAGGAGGAGCATTGGCCCCTTGTTGGTCGGCTCCCACAAGTACAGGACTTTTCTCATGCGTTTTTGTTGAGACTGGCTTCTCGGTCTGTCCTCTCTTGAGCTTGAGTGAGAAAACCCTTGCAGTCACTTCTTCCGTCAAACGGACCTTTTCCACCTGAAACCACAGAGGACTGCTGAGAATTACCTGCTCTTCTGCATGGCCCTGACCAAGTGAACCTTCCAACCCACCTGACACTCTGGGTTCAGACATTCTTGCAGCACAGTGTGGCAATAATCAAATAACTCAGTGTAATTAGGTTCTAGAGATATTTTACTTGAACCAAATAAGAAAAGTTGTTACAAAGAGGGAGTAATCTGCTGAGCTTTAAGCAACAGCGCTAACTCAGCAGAAGAATTCCTCCCAAAGGCACAAGACAGAGTTTTACAATGACAATACTATAAACATATATGTACACTTCCTTTAGATATAATGTCACCCCCTATTGGATGTTTCAGTTAACTGCTTATACTGTCACACTATAAAAGATGGAACCTAGCCAGCCTACACGCTATCCAAGGAAGGGAGAGCGGGTCTAAGGAGGAGTAATATGGCGGCCTTTCTATGAGTGATGGTAATAAAGTCCACATTGCAGATCTGATGTTCTTCATCGGCTAGTTGGAGCTCGTTCACTGTAATCCGGTTGGGTAAAGTGAAAATGGTAGAAAGCTAAAGGTGTCTGAGCACAGTGTTCAAGTAATGCAGTAAAGATGTCTGTGCAACATGTCTCAATATGATGGTGGCAAAGAATGGATAAAGGTCAAGCAATTTGCCCTCTCACCTATGACCAGACTGTTCTGATGTCCTCCGAATGGGAACTCGTGTAGCGACACTCGTGCAGCGGATCCGCTGTCTCGATCTCCCGATGTGAAGCTGCCACACACATCAACAGGCAAGCAACCAGAGTGGTGCTGGAAAGGATGTCCGACAACGAACAACAGAGCTAGGCCCCTCAGGCCCCGGGTTGGAAGTATGACTCCGCGTAGAAGGCCACGACCTCTCTCTCTCTCTCTCTCTCTCTCTCTCTCTCTCTCTCTCTCTCTCTCTCTGTTGCACAGAGAGGTCCATCTTGTGTCAGGCCCAGGAGGAAGAAAGCGTCCACGTGGGCTTTGGTTGCTTTTATAGCTACTCCCAGCAATCTTCAGATGGCCACAAGGAACCCTGAGATATGTAGTCCTGGCACACAATCGTGCAAAGCAATTATCTGACGGGGGAACAATTTCACTCTCTAAAGTCCCTGGTTGTTCTGAAACTTATATCAGCAGTGGAGGCCCATGCAGAGCTGTGAGATGTGTCACATGCCCACTATGACAGAATATGGAAAACCAAATTACGGATGGACATCAGCTCAGCGCTGACACCGGACTGGGAGAGCTTGAGCAATGCAGCGAAAAGAGAGAGATGTTTATTATTATTATTGAATGTATGATATGTTGTTTTTTTTCCCTTGTGCATTGCTTTAACGCTCCCGGTTGTCAGCATTGAACTGATGTCCATCCATAACTTTGCTTTGCATAACCTTTCTTTTTACATCCCATTGCTCTGCATGGGCCTCCATTGCTGATATTAGTTCTGTCTGGAAGACCTCGGCAGCCATTGTTTATTTAATTGCTTTTTTATGAAAAAATATGCTTTACTCCCATATATTTTTTGCAGCCTTTTTTCCATGTTTTTAGGCAGGGATATTGTTAATTTTTCATAGCTTAATCTCCTATTTTCCTCTCTTCAGGACAACATCCAACATTGATGATGAAAGGAAGGCTTTGGAGATGGCAGTGGAACAAGAGCTGGCAGAGGAATTGCCAACCAGTGCCACAGGCAGCACTAGCCTTGCATCCCCCCTCAAGCAAGTGTGGCAATGGATGATTCCACATGTCAGGTAACTGTCCATCTGTTATGTCTGGATGTCTGTCTATCTCTCTGTGCTGTGGCCACAATCAGCGTCAGAGGGGGGGGCGGTTTCAATATTGAAACTGAGGACAGGGTGCTAGCGCTGCTGCAGGAAGTGCGGCAGGAGAGGCGCAGTGTGGATGCCTTCTTGGATCCAGGCAACTCACACGCCTGCTTCTGCCGCACTTTATACCAAATCCTGGAGGACATTGGGGGAGACCAGGAGAAGCATTCTATGGATCGCATGTATGCTATTGCAATGCAACATAGGCATGCACAATTAAGTTGTGGGCCACCACCAAGCAATCCATACAATGTTTTTCAGGATCCCATTTCTTCCGGAACCTCAGCAGGGCTAGTACCCCCTTCTCAACACCAGCCACCTCCTCAACGCCAGCTCCCACCTACCCAGTCCCAGTCCTCCTTTTACCACCCCACTCCTTATGTTAATTTCCTCCTCTTTCTCGCCATCCAACTCCTCCCATTTCTATCCTGATCCCACACCTCCCATATTTCCAGGACCCCAAATCCACCCTGATTTTGGTCATGCACGCCTGCCCCTACCTACCCACTCACACCCTGAAGCCTCTTTCCCCTGTCCCCAATCCCCATGTGGAAACCAAGGGGATGATGCATCTACTACATACCACCAGCTTTAATTTTAATCACCCTATTCTAATTCTGTCTTTTTTCTTTTGAAAATAAAGAGTAAAATGATATGTTGTATTTATTTTATTTTTTTGGTATGATGCACTACAGCACTAGTTAAATCTTCTGTGTGGGTTTAAATAAGTAAATCTGCACATCTCTTTGTAATGTGCATTATCTCACACAGAAGTAACAAAGTAAAAAGGACACATTTTCCTCTGCGTGGGGTAATCGTATGCATAGCCCAAAAGGGGCAGCATATGCTTGCCTCCTGCAGAGGAAAAGGACAAAGGAATAAGAGATGAACAAGGGAAATCCAAAGACCAGACATACATTTGAAAACATTTTATTCAAACAAAAAAGATTTTTGAGCAAGACAAAAAGCAGAGCTAATTAGGGAAAGATCCACAAATATATCACAGGTATTGATCCTGCCATGACACTTCTCCATCTGGTGATATGAGAAAATCTGCAAACTGATTGCGGATGGTCATGACCCATAAAGTTGCCCCCAAGTCCATAAACTGCAATCGCTGACTTGGGTTACGGGACTCTGGTTCAACAGTGCCTCTCTCCTTGTCCCGAAGAAAGTTGTGAAGGACGCAGCATACCAGTACCACTTTGATGGCATTCTCCACATCGAGCTGCATACAAAACAGCAGTACTCTCCATTTTGCTGTGCAGATGCCGAAGGCACATTCACATTCAACAACACTGCGTGCACGGCTGTCAGGGCTGGGCTTAACCCTCCCTTCTCTAAGCTGGCCGCTCAGATGTCAGCTAATTGCCAGCTCCTATCTCTCCACAGTGACTCACCTGTTGATGATATCCTGCTCGTCACTCCTGCCTACTTAAGCCGTCCAGCCCAGATGATCTCTGCCTTCACCTTGGTCACATCTCTAGAGACGCTCTCCTGTGTGTTTCTGTTAAAGACTTGCTTGGCTGACATTCCTTCTGACTCCAGATCCTGCTTGCTGTTCTACTACGCTCATCTCTGGCTCCCGGACATTTTGGCTTGTCTGACTATCCGTTCTGGTTCCTGAACCCTAGCTATGTTTTGATTAAGTTTACTCTGTTTACCTTTTTTATTATTATTAAACAAGAGTGATTTTACTGTACTTCTGTCTCAGTCTGGTTCATGGTTTCTGACAACGGCTGAGCCAATAGTTGAAGATTTTTTGCTTTTGAGTGAGACCATCGTAGCACCTGTATGGCCCCATTAGATTTTTGGACAGTCCAAAGGCCTCGTCCGCTACATAACCAAGGGTAAACTGGGTTCTTCAGTGCAGGGTAGAGGCCTGCTGGGTGGAATGTTGAGGAGTCCTTTGTGTAGACGATGTCCAAAGGTCGACTCTCGAAATATACGGCATCAGCTTGGCTGCCATACGCTCCAACTTTCACAGCAATAAATCGTAGGTGTGCATCAGCCAATGCCAGGAGGACCATCGAAAAATACTTTTGTAATTAAAGTACAGCGGTACTGTTGAGACGCCAAGGAGGAAGTAGTGATGCAATGACACAATGGTTTGTCCTGTAGTAAGAAACCTAAAATAATATAAAAATTAAAAAAAAAGTCATCATACAAATAAAAAAAAAATTAAATTATAGTAGAAATGAAATATATATTTTATTATATATATTTAACTAAACTCAAATGATTAAATATAAAATATTTTTTATATCGAGGCTTGGCTTCAAAGGTCAAAGGTTAGGGAATTTAGCTTCCCTCCATCCAAGTGTACTTGCTAAATGTACCCAAGGTAGTAAAAAAAAAAAAAAAAATTATATATATATATATATCTATATATATATATATATATATATATATATATATATATATTGTTTGTATGTATGTATGTATGTATGTATGTATGTATGTATGTATGTACATTTTTCCTGATAAAAAAAAATTGTCAGTTAACTGAGTGTCACAAGCAGCCGTTCCTCCGGTGACACACTGGTTTGCATCAAAGTGTCAGCCTTGGCCTAAGCCTCTCCAGCAGGAACGAACATCCGCGTGAAGTTCAGAAATTTGGCAAGATGCATGCGAAGTTGGTAAAGTACAAGTTGGTAAAGTACCCCAAAGAGAGACGCTGGGATACAATAGGATGCATCCAGAAACGAGGATGGCTGCTGCTTCTCTCCTCCTCCAACTGTCTCCTTCTCTACAGCCTCTGCAAGTCAATCAGCAGGATGGCCTAATCAATTTTCTGGACAACGAGATCCATAACAGCAGTCAAAAACTCGCAGATACTCTCAGATGCTCTTTTTTTATTTGTCATTGTGGGAAATTTGGGAGTGGAAAATAGAAGAGAGATGTGTTCTGTTTAAAAAAAATGCTGCTAAACGCGAACGTGGCTAAAAGTGCATTTTTAATGCTGCTTTTTCCTGGTGTCGGTACTGGCTTTGCAGCTCGTTTTTTTCTAATGCCTTGTGTGCTGAGGACTAAGTGTTATCCCAGTTTGGCTGCAAAAGTGTAAATAACCATTACGTTGCGATTTGCAAGTGGTTTACCAGGATTATGGCTGAAGATATCAGCCATAACCCTGGTATCGTTTTTTTTGCAGCCGGCTTTCTCATGAAAGCATGATCATGAGCCGCTGGAACAGTTTACGAAGCTGCGGGAGGGGACATATTTTTTCTGTTTATAGCGCGAAAAATAAAAACCTCAGAGGTGATCAAATACCACCAAAAGAAAGCTCTATTTGTGGGAAAAAAGGACGTCAATTTTGTTTGGGTGCAACGTCGCACGACCACGCAATTGTCAGTTAAAGCGACGCAGGGCCGTGTCGCAAAAAGTGCTCTGGCAGTTAAAGTGTGACATGTTCGGTATCTATTTACTCAGGATATCATCATCTTTCACATTATACAAATAAAATAGGGATACATTTTTTTCTTTTTTTTAAATATTTATTAAAGTGTTTTTTCCACAAAAATTGCATTTGCAAAACCACTGCGCGAATACCATGTGACAAAAAATTGCAACAATCGCCATTTTATTCCCTAGGGTCTCTGCTAAAAAAATGTATAATGTTTGGGGGTTATAAGTTTTTTTTGTTTTTGTTTTTTTTCTAGCTAATACTGATTTAAACTTGTAAACAAAGTTCCCGAAAAAGTCTGGTCGGCAAGTGGTTGAAGCACCGCATAGTTTTTGATGAACCAGAACTCCAGCCCCTGAATGGTTATGTTTCAGCCTCTCTGCCATATCAGCACAAGACCAGTGATTCTAGTTAGCATGTCCAATTGACCGAGGAGTACCTTTACTATATAAACATATACTGTATTGTACCAGCTCACATGTTTCATGTCACAAAACCTCGCTAAGCAAAACACAGCAATGTTTTCCATGAATCTGAAAAATAGCTGACAAGGTAATGCACTAAGTGCAATCTATGAACAGGCTGCGGTGAATTTTGCTGTTCTCTTAGGACCAAATGAGCCTGTACAGCCTGCAGAGGTTCATAAAGTCTGAGATTTCTATAACTCAGTGAAGGCCTGTTCATTGCTCGCTGTCTGTATTCAGTGGCGTCGTATTAGGAGGAAATGGTGTGACTATGGTAATCAGGACATCCAATGATCTGTCATTCTTTAGTTATTCACAGAAAGCATGCTGTGCAGCAGAAACAAAAGTCAGCAGATGTTGAATTTTTCTAAAAAAAAAAAATTACTACAGAGGGCAATGGTACTCATCGGGGCCGCTATTAGAAATCAGAGGGCCCATACCTGACAGGGACCCTCTGAAAAAGAGTTTATTGGGATATCAAGATGTCCAAAATCTTTACAGAACTGGACATGCATATACTGTATGATGCCAGGATGTATGGAATACTGGCAGGTACACAAGAAATAAAAATATATAGAATATTTGTTTGATATGAATATATGATATGATATCAGGATACAAAGAAGATGTACTGAACTGGTATGTACAATGTCAGGATGTACACAATATCAGCAGTGTTGGACATGTTATGATATATGGCATATTTATAGTATTGGGTATGTACTGTATACCTTACATAATGATCTGCAATGCTGGGTAGAGATGATACAAATGAAGCAGAGGGATATCGACAACCCTAAGGTCTGTGGGGAAGCAGACATTCCTGCCATGCTGGGGATGTATAGGGAGCAGGCAGTGGGGTTAATTTATTAAAACTAAAATCTGCTGAAGTTCTGTATAGAAACCAATCAGCTCCCAGGTTTGTTCTCAAAGCTTTAGGTGGTTGTAAAGCCTTAAAGGGGTTGTGAAGGTTCCCATTTTTTCACCTTAATGCATCCTATGCATTAAGGTGAAAAAACATCCGATGCTTACTGGCCCCCCAGCTCCCCCCCCCCCCCCCCGTTTACTTTCCTGAGCCCTCGAAAGTCCCACGTCGAGAACACGCTGGATTTCGGCCTGGTTTTCTCGGCTCTTCATTGGATTGATGGCAGCGCAGCCATTGGCTCATGCTGCTGTCAATCAAATCCAATGGCGTCAGGGGGGCGGGGATGAGTCCTGCACTCGGCGGCAATGGCTGCCGAATGCAGGACTCGGGAGCGCGCCCGCAAGGTAACGCCCTGGGAGAGTGCTTCTTCCAGGGGGTTATCTGAGACGGGGAGGTGCTAGGAGAGCCACTGGGGGACCCCAGAAAACGCCATTGTCCCGCTCCAGAAGGCGGGAGCTGCAACACTCCCCACTTTCGGCTGCACTCGGCCGCTATGGCACTCGGGGACTTGGCTGCTTTCGGCTGCACTCGGCCACTTTGGCCACACTCGGCCACTATGGCACTCGGGGACTCACTTGGCTACTTTCGGCCGCTATGGCACTCGGGGACTCGGCTACTTTCGGCCGGCGCTCGGGGCTAACAATGGAATGCAGCATTCCATAGACTCTGGGCTTTTCGGGGTCACGTTCGGGGCTTCAGCCCCCCCTAGCCACCCCCTCCCTACGCCCCTGGCCGCAGCATGGCAACTGCAGATCCAACAGAGGCTAAGTTGGCAACTTCATTGGATAGGATAGAAGGGTTTCATTCTGCTTTAAAGCTTAAATCCAGGATAAGCAAATACTATTTAAATAAAAGAAGCTTGTGTCTTATTACTTGAATCTTGTAGTGCTTTGTGTATCTCATGCAGGGTGACTGATCTTGTATCTGCCCCTTTTATGGTTTTCTGTAGGCAGCTTGTAGCAGGTGGGCCTGCTCGGCCCATTCCACAGCTCTGCTCTCTGAATAGGCAATGTATAGCACAGTGATGATACATACATATATAAATGAACGTTTTTGTGCCTTGAGGTCAGCTTTAAAGTGTAACTATAGGTAAACCTTTGTTTTTTCATTTTGAAAAGAGTAAGGGAGGGTTATAACCCCTGTAGGGAGGGTTTATTTTTGCCCCTTTGTCCCACTGGGGAGATTTACCTGCACTTCCTATCACATAGCCAAAACAGGAAGTGAAAGCAAATCCCTGCAAAAAATGTAATTTCTTGGGGATCCTCAGGTCACCAGAATTGGTGTCCCGGAAGCTTTCCCCTCTATTACTTTTCTAGGGACAACCCAAAATTTCTGATTTTCTCTTACTTTCCAATGATAATGGAAAACAAGACAAATAGAGAGGGTCAATCTCCTTTTGGGGTGCAGACCGCAATAAAAACTGATGGGTGTTCTAATCCCTCTCCCCTCTAACCAAAACTAAAAAAAAAGATCTGCCTTTAGTTACACTTTAATTCAGCCAGTAGGCGGAACTATGCAGATAGCAGTGTCTGGAACACTGCACAGGCGCTCAGTCTCACAGCGGTTATAGGAGAGGCTGCAGGGGGGCGCTGTTCTCCTCACTGACACAATACAACCATAACATGGGGATATAAGCTTACCACTAGAAATCGTGTGTACCTGTCGGGCCCCCTGTACTCTGCCTATAAACAGTCCTGATGTTAATTACCCATGGCAGTCAGTCTTTAAAGAGGAACTGCAGTCTGCTCACATCATTTGTAATAAAAACATCTTTGCCATTCTGAAGCTTTCCTCCAACCACTTTGCGTATTATTTTATATATATTGTGATTCTGTACTTGCCAAACATGCTGCAAAAATCTCCCTGCAACCATTTTAACTGTGGGCAGCTGAAGTTGCTGCCTGTCTACTTCCTGGATTTACACACACACCTCCAGCTCCGCCGCTCTCATTGGCCCTCTTATGACTCATCCCCCTTCCCGGCAAACTCTCAAGAGAGTGAGAGAGCTGTGCATGTCATAAGCCTAGGCTTTTTACCAGACAAACAGGAAGTGGGCTGTATAAGGTATTTACAGGCAGAAAAAAAATGTTCCACCCAAATTTTGAACATTATCTCTATGCATTCTCTTCCTTGCCTACATGCTGACATGCTGTGTAAAAAAAATATAAATCGCCGTAATTACCTTTTTTTTTTCTAATCTTCTTAGCACTTCCTGGTTTTCCTCCCATGGGAGTAGGCGTGTTTATAGCCTCTCCCAGACCTCTCACAGTCCCCTGGGAGCTAGTCTCAGGCTTCCCAGCATGCATTGTGCAACAGCGTCATCACAACATCTCGGTGAATGCTGGGAGCACAACATTCACCGCATCCAGGAAATACATGCTTGTGGGCTTCAAATGCCCACAATGAAGATGGAAACCGCCTTCAGTGAATTTTATAAGTTATTCTTTACAACGAAATCGGACACAGGCGGACTTATTACACAGAACATGTGAGTAGATAATCATGAGAAGAAAAGTTTGTGAATGAACTCCAAAAAAAAAAAACGATAGATAGATGGACCCCCACTTTAAAACAACAAGGGCAGAAGATTTAATAGATGGAAAGATGAAAAAATTACTGAAGTTCTGCTTTAATAGCTCAGAATGGACAGACTGGTAAATGGTGATTTTTCAAGCTGAGAATCTTTACTTCAGTAAAACTTTACAGAACACAGCTACTTGCACATATCCTTATAAACAGCACCCCTCACAGTGAAGTCCAGGGTAGCTCTGGCAACACAGTTGAACAGCTGGAAGGATCCAAGGCCCAAGGACATGGGGGGCCACTCTACTGGAACTGGAGTATACTGGTAGCAATTGGGGAGGTATTCTTCACAGTAGCACAGTGGGTCCTTCAACAAAGAAGCTGTTGCTATTAGGCTCCCTCCTGGTTGTCTGCATGCCGGTTCTGACAGTGGAGGGCCATTCAACTAGCTGCGGATCACTTGCTCAGCTACTTCTGTCCCAGCATGTGTGGCCTCTCTGAGCTGATGAGAGAGAGAAGCTGAGGAACTGATGTTCTCTGGATGGGTCCAGGAACCCAGGGAGTTGTGGCAAATAGAGTTAAAGGGACCTGAGCCTGTGTGTGAGGACGGTAATCAAAAGGCAACTCCACTACAGGTTTATTTGTGTTAGTTTACTTTAGTATTTTGTGCTTTGTTATTAAAGAAGCCCAGTAAAATATTCAGAGTCTGTGCAAAAAGTAGTTGCTGGTATGTCATGACAACAACCAATGATATTTTAGTTTATTTTAATTACTGTAGATATAAGATCTGCTTGGCTGTTATAAGTATACCACCTATATAAATATGTTAGTGGACACCACCCGGGAGGGGGTATCAGGATGCTTTAAAACTCGATTTATCTGTTTTCCATAACAACTACATTCAAGACGTACCATGGATGATAACTGTCACAGTTGCTTGTAATCTAAACCTAACTGTCAAGCTATTAAAAAGGCTGGCGTCATAACTGATCATATAATAACATTTGTGTCATTATGCATTTTGACATGTGCTGCATTTGTGTATTGCATACTGCAGACTTGAGTGGGATCATGTAGGGTGATGCACCAAAAATGAAGCATGCAAGACCATTTTTAACCTCTTAAGACCAGGCTTTTTCTGACACTTTTTGTTTACGAAAAAATCAGTATTTTTTGCTAGAAAATTACTTAAAACCCCCAAATATTACAGTATCTCACAAAAGTGAGTACACCCCTCACATTTTTGTAAATATTTTATTATATCTTTTCATGTGACAACACTGAAGAAATGACACTTTGCTACAATGTACATTAGTTAGTGTACAGCTTGTATAACAGTGTAAATTTGCTGTCCCCTCAAAATAACTCAACACACAGCCATTAATGTCTAAACCGCTGCCAACAAAAGTGAGTACACCCCTAAGTGAAAATGTCCAAATTGGGCCCAAAGTGTCAATATTTTGTGTGGCCACCATTATTTTCCAGCACTGCCTTAACCCTCTTGGGCATGGAGTTCACCAGAGCTTCACATGTTGCCACTGAAGTCCTCTTCCACTACTCTATGACGACATCATGGAGCTGGTGGATGTTAGAGACCTTGCGCTCCTCCACCTTCCGTGTGAGGATGCCCCACAGATGCTCAATAGGGTTTAGGTCTGGAGACATGCTTGGCCAGTCCATCACCTTTACCCTCAGCTTGTTTAGCAAGGCAGTGGTTGTCTAAGAGGTGTGTTTTGGGTCGTTATCATGTTGGAATACTGCCTTGTGGCCCAGTCTCCGAAGGGAGGGGATAATGCTCTGCTTCAGTATGTCACAGTACATGTTGTCATTAATGGTTCCCTCGATGAACTGTAGATCCCCAGTGCTGGCAGCACTCATGCAGCCCCAGACCATGACACTCCCACCACCGTGCTTGACTGTAACCAAGACACACTTGTCTTTGTACTCCTCACCTGGTTGCCGCCACACACTCTTGACACCATCTGAACCAAATAAGTTTATCTTGGTCTCATCAGACCACAGGACATGGTTCCAGTAATCCATGTCCTTAGTCTGCTTGTCTTCAGCAAACTGTTTGCGGGTTTTCTTGTGCATCATCTTTATAAGAGGCTTCCTTCTGGGACGACTGCCATGCAAACCAATTTGATACAGTGTGCAGCGTATGGTCTAAGCACTGACAGGCTGACCCCCCCACCACATTGAAACTCTGCAGCAATGCTGGCAGCACTCATACATCTATTTCCCAAAGACAACCTCTGGGAAATAGATGTATGAGTGCTGCCTCACTGAGCATGTGCACTCAACTTCTTTGGTCGACCATGGCAAGGCCTATTCTGAGTTAAACCTGTCCTGTTAAACTGCTGTATGGTCTTGGCTACCGTGCTGCAGCTCAGTTTCAGGGTCTTGGCAATCTTCTTATAGCCTAGGCCATCTTTATGTAGAGCAACTATTCTTTTTTTCAGATTCCCAGAGAGTTCTTTGCCATGAGGTGCCATGTTGAACATTAAGTGACCAGTATAAGAGAGTAAGAGCGATAACACCAAATTTAACACACCTGCTCCCCATTCACACCTGAGACCTTGTAACACTAACGAGTCACATGTCACTGGGGAGGGAAAATGGCTAATTGGGCCTAAGTTGGACATTTTCACTTAGGGTTGTATTTACTTTTGTTGCCAGCAGTTTAGACATTAATGGTTTTATGTTGAGTTATTTTGAGGGGACAGCTAATTTACTCTGCTATACAAGCTGTACACTCACTACTTTACATTGTAGCAAAGTGTCATTTCTTCAGTGTTGTCACATGAAAAGATATAATAAAATATTTACAAAAATGTGAGGGGTGTACTCACTTTTGTGAGATACTGTATATATATATTTTTAAAGCAGAGGCCATAGAGAATAAAATGAAAGGTGTTTTTTTGAAAAAAATACACTTTCATGAATTTTAATGTACAAGAACACTATATAATACTGTATTGTTTGGTAAAATTTAAAAGATGCTACACAGAGAAAATGGATACCAAACATGTCACGCTTTAAAATTTCACACTCCTGTGCAACTGCAACAAATTACGTACATTTTGTTATCCATAGGGGACATTTTAAAAGCCTTACAGGTTACCACTTTAGATTTACACAGGAGGTCTGTCGCTAGAATTATTGCTCTCGATGTGATGTTCACAGTGATACTATGCATGTGTGGTGTGATCGCTGTTTACCTACGCGTTTGGGACTGATGCATTTGTTTGCCTTTGCCCACGAGCACAGGGGGATGGGGGCACTTTAAAAAAAGTTTTCTACTATTTTTCATGTTTTTTTTACACTGTCCTTTTTGATCATTTTTATAGTTATCACAGGGAATAAAAATATCTCCTGTGATAGCAATAGGCAGTGACAGGTACTCTTTACTGAGAGATGTGGGGTCTATTAGACCCCATATCTCTCCTCTGCCCTTAAACGCTTCAGTTCATACCAAGATTGGTATGATCCGATGCTTTCTTCAAACCACTAATGGCTTGTTTACAACCAGTGAAACCGGCAGTGATTAAATGCTCCATCACTTCCAGTTTCTCAGACCATAGAGATGATTGGGACCGTTCTGGTCCCCGGTCATCTCTATGATCAGCCAGCAGATTTGCCGGCTGCACACTTGCAGCTGCAGGCGTCATCCTGGTATAACCGATCATAGTCTAGTGACATATCGGTACGTCACTGGTCTTTAAATAGTTAAAGTTCTGCAACCCAATGCATTGATAAGAACATGTCCCACAGCAAGTAAAACACTTTCGGGTTGATTTATTAAATGCAAATAGACTGTGTACTCTACAAGTGCAGTTGCTCCAGAACTGAGTAAATGGGGTGAAGCTTCACTTTGCAAAGAATACCCAATTACATGCATGCACATGATTGGATGATGGAGGTCAGCAGAGCTTCCCCTCATTTACTAAGCTCTAGAGCAACTGCACAGTTTTTTTGCCTTTAGTAAATCAACCCCTGTGTTTGTGTGTGCAGTTTACCTTTGTTGCAAAATATGAAAAATGTGTGACAATGGGGTTGATTTACTAATACTGGTGAGTGCAAAATCTGGTACCACTCTGCATGGAAACCAATCAGCTTCCAGGTTTCTTTGTCAAAGCCTAATTGTAGAAGCTGATTGGCTACTATGCACAGCTGCACCAAATTTTGTACACTCCAGTTTTAGTAAATCATCCCCAATGTGTCCGGTGTGAACGAGCGCATAGTCGAACTGCATTTCCTGATTCAGATTATAGCCTGGTTTACACTGATGTACAAAGTGTGAGAGATGTATGTCTGGATCCACTCCTGATCTATTACTTCACATTCCCGGAAGAAACAGTGTAATTACCATTCTTCACCAAAGGACTAATCCTGTGTATTTTTAATTAAGTTGTATGATCCTGTTCCCACTGGATTTTTCAAGTCTTTAAAATATTATAAATGATTAAAAGATTTATGATAGAGGAATATTTTATGGCTTGCTCTTTCTATATATACTAGCAATTGTATGCCCGATCCAGGAGTAAGGGTGGGTGGTGATAATGGAATGAGGGGGGATTTAGACACAGTAAAGAGTAGGGTATGCAGGTGCAATGTTGAGGCGCTGATCAATTTGGACGGGGGATTAGCTGTGCAAATATGTGTAGGAAGGAGTTAAGTGGCCCCTGGCCTCAGTTTTGGCCACTAAAGGCCTCCTTTTCCCTACAGATAGGATATAAACACAGCTGCAGGGTTCTGTGAGAGGATGTTTGGTGTTGGAGGAAGAAAGCAGGATTAGCCCCCATGGGAAGTATTGGGGCCCTCTTAGGAAAGATGTAGGGTTTCTGAAATTTGTGGAACCAGTGACGTCACGGCACAACTTCCCTGCTGACGCATGTAGTCAATGAAGAGTGGATGAGAGGGGTGGGTCGGAGAGGAGAAGGAGGGGTGGAGAGGAGAAGGAGGGGTGGGGAGGAAATGAGAGATCGTGTTCTCACTGAACACTAGGGAACTGACAGGAAGAGAGGGAGGGGGAAAGAGGGAGATGCAGAAACGCTCAGGGGAGAGCTGTTATGATGGATGCACATAAGTTGACCATGCTGTCATGGCTCAGCAGCCATGATAAACATGGTCAGCACACGGGGGGGAGTCAGGGCTGTGATGATTTAACACCAAGATTAAGCAGACAGCAAGAGCTTGAACATGAGCCTGGTCTTTATTCAGCAGCATCCATCTTACAGAACTAACCACAGCTCCCCGACCCCAGATCACATGACCAAAACTGTTAACTGTTTCCTAACATACATAAGGAACTAGGCATAACAATTGAACTTGAATTATAACATAAAGCATACACATCATTACATCTTCCCTCTCAAGTATGAAGCATTTAATATGAGACAAAGTCCCTCCATATCTTTGGTTTAATAGCTCGACCAGAGCGAGAGAAAGTAATTGCTGGCTCATCATCCGTAGGATTGGTGTCCAGTTGAGAGTCGCTCCCAGCATTATCACATGCTGATACATTTATGCTGTCCTCGGTATCCTCAGTAGACTCAATATCCGTGTTTAGGACTTCTGTGCCATCATGAGCTTGTTCTTTATCTCCATTGTCATCCGGTTCCTCTGATGATGTATCCGCAGCAGTGTCTGGACGAAGATGACGCCTTTTCTGTCCACACTTGGTCTCGATTATATATGATTTTGGTGAATTGGCTTTGACAATTCGAGCAGGTTCCCATGTATTCCCAGTGACTGTCTTGCACATCTTGCCCAGCAGAGAGTGGACGAAGGGATTTTGTAGATTTATCAAAAAACTGTTTTTGC
Organism: Lithobates septentrionalis; assembly: GCA_037952835.1. NCBI lineage: Eukaryota > Metazoa > Chordata > Amphibia > Anura > Ranidae > Lithobates > Lithobates septentrionalis. The sequence goes on along the minus strand of JBBDGP010000282.1, from coordinate 1,704,135 downwards.
CTTTTCATGTTTATGATCCTCTGTGCTGTTACTCGATCCTTTGGAATAGACTGAGGCTGAAATTTCTGTGGTGCAATAGGCAATGTAGTCCTCAGTGTTCTACCCATTAGCAGCTGTGCAGGTGAGCGTAAACCTTCAATAGGTGTTGCACGGTAGTTTAACAGGCCTAGGTAAACATCCTGCCCTGATGATTGCTCTTTCAGTATAATGGATTTGGCTATGCCAACATACTTCTCTGCTAGACCATTGGCCTGTGGGTGATAGGGGCTTGTGTGTTTGTGCCCGATTCCCCATTCACACAGGAAGCACTGGAACTCAGAACATGAGAATTGTGGCCCATTATCAGACACAAGTTCTTCACACACTCCATGTCTTGAAAGTATTGTTTTGAAAGCCCATATGACTATTGATGTTTTTAAATTTCTCAGCTGCACTAGCTCAAAGTATTTGCTGTAGTAATCTACTACTATCAGGTAATGGTTGTCCTCAAAATGAAAAATATCTGTAGCCAGTCTCTGCCATGCCCATGAAGGAGCATTCCACGGTGTAAGAGGTTCCTTTGCATTGTGTTTTTGAAATGTCTGGCAGGTTTCACACTTCTTCACAAGTGTCTCAATATCAAAGTCCAAATTAGGCCAGTAGACCAACTCCCGCGCTCTGCGCTTACACAGAGTGATGTCCAAATGCCCCTGGTGCATTTGTTTCAGTACTTCTGCCTGCTGTGACTTTGTAATGAGAATACGGTCACCCACAAATGTTATCCGAATGAATGTATAGCTCATCTTTCATAGGTCAGAATCCCTGTAGTTCAGGACACAGCTTCTTTCATTTTTCTGACCAGCCATTGCACGTTTTTCTAGGACTATATCCTGTTTGGTGTCTTGTCTTATCTTCTCCAGCTGTACATCCGATATTGGAATGTTCGCTAGTACTGTATGTACCTGTTCTTCCAACTCAGGTTCATCCCGTGCTTCATGTCCTTCTAGAAACACCCTAGACAGGGTATCTGCCATTGGAATTTCCTTTCCAGGCTTATACTTTACTGTGAGATCATACTGCTGTAATAACCGTCCACTGCAGACGTGGAGGTGTAGAAGCTAGTGATTTCTGTAGGATGTACTCCAATGGCTTGTGGTCTGTTTTCCACAACTACCGGGCGACCATATATGTACTGGTGAAATTTCTCACATCCATTCACAATAGCCAGCATCTCTTTCTCAATTTGGGCATAATTGGCTTGCGTTGTGGTCAGTGCTCGTGAAGCATATGCCACAGGATGTCCTTGTTGAGTCAGTACAGCACCTAACCCAAACTGGGATGCATCCACTTGAAGTACAGTGTCACAGTTTATGTCAAAATATTTGAGTATTGACCCTGGATGGTTAGTGATCAGTTTTTTCACTTTGTCTTTTCCATATTTGCATTCCAACACCAAATAGCATCCTTCTGTAGCAGTGTACGTAGCGGTGCTATCTGTTGAGCAAGGCCCTGAGAGAATTTGGATAGATAGTTGAAAATACCTAGTGATGTCTCCAGCTCCTTTCTGGAGGTTGGGGCCTTCATGTTAAGAACTGCTGTAATCTTCTTTGAATCAGGCTTCAAGCCCTCTTTGGTTAGTAGGTGTCCAAAATATGTAACTTCTTCTACCCCAATTTGCATTTTGTTTGGATTGAGTGTAAGATTCTTCTCACGACACCGATTGAGCAAAGCAGTAAGGTTTTTGTCATGTTCCATTTGATCCGTTCCATAGACCAGCAAATCATCAACTATTACTTCAACACCCTGTAGACCAGTGATCAATTTGTGTGATTTCTTTTGAAATATTTCCTTTGCAGATGCTATGCCGAAAGGTACCCTTGTGAAGCGCCATCGACCCAAAGGGGAGTTAAAAGTGGTCAAGTAACTGCTGGCTTCATCAAGACGCAATTGTCAGTAACCCGAATGGGTGTCTAGTACACTAAATACTGTTGCTCCTACTAGCTTGTGCGCTATATCCTCTATGATGGGGAGTTTGTAGTGTTTTCTCTCATTATGACTTTATTCAAATCATGTGGGTCAATGCATATACGAATTGCACCTGTGTTCTTCTTCTCCACCACAACCATAGAACTGACCCATTCCGATGGTTCTGTGACCTTTTTTACTACTCCCAGTTTCTCCATCCTAGTGAGTTCTTGTCTGACTTTATCCACAAGAGTTAAAGGTATTCTCCTTGGGGCGTGAATGACAGGCTGTGCACCCTCTTTTATATGTATGCGTCAGACCTCTGTGCCCGCCATCCACAGTCATTATGATCTTCACAAGTCCAATCTCTTTACTTGTTCTGAGACCTAGCACGGCTAGGGCTTGTGTTTCTATCGCAAACAATTGTAAAACCTTTTCAGATCCCTTGTTTGAACATTTTGCATGACAGCGACCCATTACTTTCAGCTTTTCACCATCATATCCCATTCGTTTCGGTAGGTCCTGAGTCTCTAAGGAGGATTCATTACTGAGGTGTTCCAGGTATAAGTGGCTTGGCACACAATTTACTTGTGCTCCTGTATCTATTTTAAATGTGATTGGAGTTTTGTTAGGCCCTATCTGTAATTTTACAATTTCTTCATCTGCAGACTGATGTGTTTTTTGTACTGCTGCAAGATATATTGGGGTGCAGTCTGAGTCTGACCCTGCATTGTCATCATTGTCCTCTATGGCGTGTACAGAACGTGTTTTTGACCTTCTGGTCAGTGGGACAGGACACTCTGCAGACAAACAGCATACCTGTATTGGATAGTTTGTTCAGCCACCATGCCCCTGAACAATCACAGCCAGCTTCTGGCATACACCCCCTCCCAACCCCTTTAAGTGCCCCTTGGTGTAGTTCCAGTTTTGGACACTAGAGGTCTCCCTTTCCCCACAGATGGGATATTATTACAGCTGTGGGGTTCTGTGTGAGGGAGCTTGGGTGTTGGAGGAAGAAAGCAGGATTGACACCCATGGGAAGTTTGGAACCCTCTTGGGAAAGGTGTAGGCCATCTGAAATTTGGCTTTCCCTGGCTGGGGATTGCATGAACACCCTCTTCCCTACGGGGATTCAACCAGGGAAGACAGGACTCTTAGGACATCCCAGACGGAGGGCAGGACAAAGGCTTGTAAGCATATAAACACTGTCTGCGCTCAAAAGTCACAAAACAGAGGGAAAAGGTTCATAATGTTTGTGTGATGTCCAGTAAACATTAGAAAGAAGGTGGATATTAGGGGTGCGCATCTTCACTGGCCTCACGATTCGATTCGATTACGATTATCAAGTTAACGATTCGATTCGATTCCGCGATGCATCACGATGCATCACGATTACAGCGCAAGTCCGCAAGTTCTCATGGTTTTCATCAAAAAAAATTCAAGTAGTCAGGAGGACTCCATTTTTTTTATTCTATCTGTTCTTAAGAAAAAAAGAGACAGCAGAGGAGCTCCAGGCTCTCTTCCAAAATACTATAGAGATGGTCAGAGACTGCAGACATGCTACAGGAGATGATCAGAGACTGCAGACATGCTACAGGAGATGATCAGAGACTGCAGACATGCTACAGGAGATGGTCAGAGACTGCGGACATGCTACAGGAAATGGTCAGAGACTGCAGACATGCTACAGGAGATGGTCAGAGACTGCAGACATGCAACAGGAGATGGTCAGAGACTGCAGACATGCTACAGGAGATGGTCAGAGACTGCGGACATGGCACAGGAGATGGTCATAGACTGCGGCGGACATGGCACAGGAGATGGTCACAGACTGCGGCGGACATGGCACAGGAGATGGTCACAGACTGCGGCGGACATGGCACAGGAGATGGTCACAGACTGCGGCGGACATGGCACAGGAGATGGTCACAGACTGCGGCGGACATGGCACAGGAGATGGTCACAGACTGCGGCGGACATGGCACAGGAGATGGTCACAGACTGCGGCGGACATGGCACAGGAGATGGTCACAGACTGCGGCGGACATGGCACAGGAGATGGTCACAGACTGCGGCGGACATGGCACAGGAGATGGGCACAGACTGCGGCGGACATGGCACAGGAGATGGGCACAGACTGCGGCGGACATGGCACAGGAGATGGGCACAGACTGCGGCGGACATGGCACAGGAGATGGTCACAGACTGCAGCGGACATGGCACAGGAGATGGTCACAGACTGCGGCGGACATGGCACAGGAGATGGTCACAGACTGCGGCGGACATGGCACAGGAGATGGTCACAGACTGCGGCGGACATGGCACAGGAGATGGTCACAGACTGCGGCGGACATGGCACAGGAGATGGTCACAGACTGCGGCGGACATGGCACAGGAGGTGGGCACAGACTGCGGCGGACATGGCACAGGAGATGGTCACAGACTGCGGCGGACATGGTCACAGACTGCGGCGGACATGGCACAGGAGATGGGCACAGACTGCAGCGGACATGGCACAGGAGATGGGCACAGACTGCAGCGGACATGGCACAGGAGATGGGCACAGACTGCAGCGGACATGGCACAGGAGATGGGCACAGACTGCGGCGGACATGGCACAGGAGATGGGCACAGACTGCGGCGGACATGGCACAGGAGATGGGCACAGACTGCAGCGGACATGGCACAGGAGATGGGCACAGACTGCGGTGGACATGGCACAGGAGATGGGCACAGACTGCGGACAATAATGCAGAGTTGTGGTGTGATGAAGCACATAGAAGACAATTTATGATATGGACTTGTGTGACAGCCCCCTCCCCCTCTGTACTTACATGCTGCTCTGCTGGTGGCAGCCTGTAATGAGCAGGGCGATCTGCCTGCTCACCATCTCCCCCCGATCTCCATTCCAGCCGCCGGTTGTCGATCCATCGTATCTCTCCTGAGGTCAGCAGTGAATTCTCCCGGGACAGCGCTCCGTGCGTTAAGCTGGTATTAGTGTGTGTGTATATTCCGGTCATGTGACTCTCGGCCGCGCCTCCCTCCTCTCACGTCTCTCCTGATGTCAGCACCGCCCGCCGCTCTTCTGACCTGATAGCTTCAGTCAGTGGGCGGAGCTGACATCAGGAGAGACTGAGAGGAGGGAGGCGTGGCCGAGAGTCACATGAGCGGAATATACACACACACTAATAACAGCTTTACGCACGGAGCGCTCTCCCGGGAGGGGGCGGGGCCAGAAATCGATTATTCAGGTCGCATGCATCGAAGCCGCATCGGGGACACCCGAATCGCGATGCATCGATGCTGCGATTAATTTCAGCAGCCCTAGTGGATATAAGACTCCGGCAGCTCCTGGAAGATCTGGGATGGATCTCTGCTGTTCTTTTCCTTTGCATGAAAAAAGACAACTAATAGAAACAAACAAATAGAAAACCTCCCATATACACCTAGCCTATACCCACAGCTGATCCAGCGGAAGGTAAAAACCCCAATAAAGCTTAATCCAATTTGCCCCAGTGGGGAACAATCTTTCTTGATCCCCAGGAGGCAATCGGATATTCCCTGGATCAACAATCCTTGGTGTTTATATATGTAAATGTTAATATCCAGTTATGTCTTGGGCTTTTAGGAATGCATCCAGCTCCTTTGTAAAACAATATGCTGAGCTGGATAAAACTAGTTACTGAGGGAGTCTATTTTACATTTTCATAGCTCTTACTGTGAAAAAGCCTTTCCACAGGGGGGCGTAAATCTCTTTTCCTCCAGACATAAAGAGTGCTGCTTTATCCTCTGTAATGGCCGGAACGTGAATAACTCAACAAGCTCAACGTATGGACCATTTATGTATTTATTCATGGGGATCATATCCCACCCTTACCAAAACAGAAAGAAAGTCAGCAAAGAACGGCAGTTGCAAAAAGAGTCAATATGCAAATCCTCTTGGTAAGTATGCAGTGTCATAAATTAATTGTACACAAAAGGGTAATTTACTAAAACTGGAGAGTGCAATATTTCCTGCAGCTCTGCATGGTAGCCAATCAGCTTCTAACTTCAGCTTTTTCGATTAAGCTTTGAAAAAAAACATGGAAGCTGATTGGTTTCTATGTAGAGATGCACCATATTTTGTACTCTCCAGTTTTAGTAAAGCAACCCCAAAATATTACTATATATGTGCAAAACAGTGCAAAAAAATTATTAAAATTTTAAAATACATCCAAACAACTTAAAAAGTCCATTGATTCATTATTAATGAAAATAATTAAAACGTTCCACCAATTCCTGAAAGTGTTTGCGCAAGAAACTTTCACCAATTGATCAGAAGGCTACCAAGTAAATTAGTAACTTTTAGATTGTGAGCAGCTCCGGAGCCTGCTGACGTCACATTGAGCTCATGTGGCAGCCATACTTGTAAGTGCGACAACTGTTATCTTTCCTTTTCTTTGGACCATTTTTTAATGTGTGCCTTACAACAGAATGTACATGCAACGCATTTAGAAATAAAATACTGCACTGGGATCATCTTGTTTCACTCCAGTTTGTGAGCGCTTTTTATACAGCCACAACATCTGGTTGCTGCCTTAAAGTGGTTGTAAAGCCTAAATATTTTTTACCTTAATGAATGAATTAATTAATTAATTTAATTCCCCCCTGATCCTCTGTCTGGACATGTCTGGACAGTGCTGATTGGCCCTGTGCTGATCACATGCACTCTCCCAAGAAAGAAAAAACGCTCTAGCAATACACACCAAAGTGAGCATCTGCAGCCCGTCCCCTGGCTCTGTAAATATCAGGTTATTTTTTGGAGACAGTGGAAGAAGGATAATCAGAGAGACAGGATCAAACGGCCTTTATACACAATGCAAAGGATTAACCCCTTATGTTCCACAGTGAGTATAACAAGCATGCTTTAGGCTCGATTCACACCTATGCATGTTGCTTTTGAGCGTTTTTGGAGGTTTTTTTTTGATGCTTGCCACGTTTTTGAGCAGCGTTTTTGTCGCGTGTTTACAGCATTTTTGCTGCGTTTTGCGTTTTTGTTTTTTGTTTTTTCGTTTTTTTTAGACTGTATACAGTCTAAAAAAAATTAAAACAAAAAACGGCAAAAACGCATCAAAAACGCTGCACTTGCGTTTTTGATGCTTGTCCATTGAATTCTATTACATGCAAAACGCTGCATTTTGCATGAAAAAAAGTCCCTGACCCTTTCCAAAAATGCAGAGATACAAAAAGGCATTGATGTGAACATGTTCCATAGGAACCCATGTTAAAAAATTCCCATGCATTTCTGCAAAATGCATCAAAAAACGCGCTAGTGTGAATGGAGCCTTACTGCATTTAGCCCAGGTTCACGCTGAGTGCGGGATTGAAATGAAATGGTGCGAGTGCAGCTGAACTCGCACCATTTCATTCCCGCATGTCAGTCCCGATTTCAGAGATATCCGTGCTGGTTTCTGCACAGATGTCAATAGAAATCGCACCCAGAAAAATCACAAAAAGTAGTACAGAAACGACTTTTTGAAATCAATGCGGCGTCGCACCGATTAGGACCGTGCCATTGCCGGCAATTGCCGCCGATTTAACATGCGATTTGACATGTCAAAATGCACCAATGTGAACCATGGCTTACAGACTGATTTTACTGCTGTGGGTTTTGGCCGCTTTCACACTACTGCGACTTTACAGTCGCATGATTTTGCCGTGATTTTACTGCAATTTCAGGGAATGCCTGTGTAACTCGCATCAAAGTAAAGCCAAAGTAGTACAGGGACTACTTTGAAGTCGCACAGATATGAACGGTTCTCATTGGAAATCATGGGGTAGGACTTGTCATGCGACTTTGCAGTCCCAAGTCCCAGGACAAGTTGCAGAAGTGTGAAAGGGCCTAAGTAACACTTTATTGCATTCCTTGCATTAAGGTAAAACATGTTTAAGTGTCAGCATGCCCCCCCCTTACACTTACCTGAGCCCTCATTCGATCCAACAGCTGTGCATGTCTGTGGATCTTCTCTCCCCTCACTTCCAGGTCTCGCTGGCTTTGTTGGGGCACTGGGAGCCGTTGGCTCCCAATGCTGTCTCTCAAAGCCAGTGATGAGGGAGCGGGGGGAGGCAGGGCCAAGTCCCGTTGTCTGTGCCAATGGATGCAGCAGCGGGGCTCAGGTGCGAGCAAGCAGAGTGCCCCCCACTGGAAGCAGCTTCCCATAAGGGCACTGGACAGAGGGGAAGGGCTAGGAGCACCGGTGGGGGACCCAAAGGGAGGAGGTTCACGGCCACTTTGTGCAATTCCATTGCACAGAGCAGGTAAGTATAGACATGTTTGTTATTTAAAAAAAAAAAAAATACCTTTTACAATCACTTTATACCTTTACAGTCATACTAAGCAAAGTAGTGTTGATTGCCAAAATGTATTCACATAAATCATATATATCATGTCACTGTATTTTGTTTTAATACCTTATTCCTGCAGTGCTGTTGCATGATCTTTCCCTGCTCTTTGGCATCTGTAGGAAAAGATGAGAAATCAGTCAGCGCAAAAACAATACCTTAACCGAAAGAAACAACAGCTGGACACTAAAAGTAAACATATAAAACCTTTTACAAATACTATAAAAATAACAGTGCAGCGCTATAAGTAAAGTCAGCAGACTAACACATTGCTCGTGGCATATATAATGAAAGTCCCCTTGAGATGGATAGTAAAGAGTAAGCAGAAAGTAGTCTCCTCTACGGTGATGAGGGTGCTCTCAAAATACATATGGTGCAGCAAGAAATCCGTGATTCCAGCACCAGCAAGCCGAACCACTCACCTCAATTAATGGACCCCTGAGCTAACAGATGGGTCAGAATAGCTTTCACCACTCACAGTGGAGGCTTGGATGGGTAGATCAATGAAATAGGTAGCCGCATCAATTAGAAGAACCATACTCTGTTGCTCTTATTTCTCAGTCTATGCACCAGGGTCTACAGATTTCCCATGCATGCCAGAAACTAAAGATAGCTGGTTGCAGGTTGTAATTTTATTGCAAGCAAATCGGAGGATAGCACAGAGTGTGGGTCATGTAAACAGAATCCAGGTGGTGGAAGGGGAACTGCTCACCAAGTTCTTAGTTATAACTAACCTGCAACCAGCTATCTTTAGTTTCTGGCATGCATTCCAGTGTGAAAGTGAATGTGTCCTAATTGGGCCCAAAGTTTCAAAATTTTGTCTGGCCACCATTATTTTCCAGCACTGCCTTAACCCTCTTGGGCATGGAGTTCACCAGAGCTTCAGGTTGCCACTGGAGTCCTCTTCCACTCCTCCATGACGACATCACAGAGCTGGTGAATGTTAGAGACCTTGCGCTCCTCCACCTTCCGTTTGAGGATGCCCCACAGATGCTCAATAAGGTTTAGGTCTGGACACATGCTTGGCCAGTCCATCACCTTTACCCTCAGCTTCTTTAGTAAGGCAGGGGTCGTCTTGGGGGGGTGTTTGGGGTCGTTATCATGTTGGAATACTGCCCTGTGGCCCAGTCTCCGAAGAGAGAGGATCATGCTCTGCTTCAGTATGTCACAGTACATGTTGACATTCATGGTTCCCTCAATGAACTGTAGCTCCGCAGTAGCACTCATGGAGCCGCAGACCATGACACTCCCACCACCGTGCTTGACTGTAGGCAAGACACACTTGTCTTTGTACTCCTCATCTGGTTGCCGCCACACATGCTTGATACCATCTGAACCAAATAACTTTATCTTGGTCTCTTCAGACCACAGGATATGGTTCCAGTTATCCATGTCCTTAGTCTGCTTGTCTTCAGCAAATGGGAACACATTTAACCCCATGATCGCCCCCCAGTGTTAACCCCTTCCCCACCAGTGACATTTACACAGTAATCAGTGCATTTTTATAGCACTGGTCGCTGTATAAATGTCAATGGTCCCAAAAATGAGTCAAAAGTGTCTAATCTGTCCGCCGCAATGTCGCAGTCCCGCTAAAAATTGCAGATTGCCGCCATAACTAGTAAAAAAAAAAAATAATAATAAAAATGCCTTAAATCTATTCCCTATTTTGTAGACGTTATAACTTTTGCTCAAAACAATCAATATATGCTTATTGTGATTTTTTTACCAGAAATATGTAGAAGAATATATATCAGCCTAAACTGATGAAGAAATTTCTTTGCATTTTTTTTTGGATATTTTTTATAGCAAAAAGTATAAAATACTGTTTTTTTTTTTTCAAAGTTGTTGCTCTTTCTTTGTTTATAGCACAAAAAATAAAAACCAAAGAGGTAGTCAAATACCACCAAAAGAAAGCTCTATTTGTGGAAAAAAAAAAAAAGGACGTCAATTTTGTTTGGGTACAACGTCGCACGACCGCGCAATGGTCAGTTAAAGTTACGCAGTGCCGTATCGCAAAAAATGGCCTAGACATTAAGGGGGCAAATCCTTCCTGGGCTGAAGGGTTAAGGATGTTTATACAGTATGCTGTATGTGTACAGTATATTTAACCTCCCTGGTGGTTTTCCCGAGTGTGGCTCGGGATTAAATTTCAGTACCATTAGCAGTAAGCCAGAGCCACATTCGGGATTGCATTTCCAGATCCTGGTGCAGGTTACTTACCTTGTCCCCAGGATCCTGCGATGTCCCCCCGCTGTGTCTGTGTGCCGGGCTCCATTTCCTGCGAGCTTCGCAACGCACGGGGGCGGAGCCTGGCGGCAAATTCAAAAAATAAAAAATTCATAACACATACAGTACACTGTAATCGTACAGACTACATTATTGTATAAAAACATTTCACATCCCTTTTGTCCCCAGTGCTTCGTCCAATGCCCTGCATGCAGTTTTATACTATATATACTGTTCTTTCTGCCTGGAAACTTGAGATTGTCCATAGCAACTAAAAAGTGTCCCTTTACGTTAAAAGTGGTTTTAATCCAGCTAGAAAACAGCAATAGTAAATTAGAACACTTGCAGAACTGTGCTATAGTGAATCGTGGGGAAATTTATTTTATTATTATATTATTATTTTTTTTATAATTTATAGTTATTTATTATATTAGAATTTATGATTTTGTGTTTCAAACTTTATCATACCCGGGATGTCTACTAGACACTCTTGTTTGGACAGATTTAAGTGTACAGGCCTACAATATAAAACGCCAAATTTCTATGCAAAACAATTGTACCGATTTGAGACGCAAAAATCGGACATATTCATACCGCCAAGGGAGGTTAAAGAATATTAGTATATCTAAAGAGTTACTGGATGTAAATATTAAATATTTAACAGTCCAATCTAAACAGATAAGAATGTCTGATATAAAGTTGTGTTCTAAGATCTTTTTATGAATACATTTTATCCCTACATAGGTGGAAGGACTTTACAAGCTTATATGTGTGTGTGCTTGTTTTTGCATGCTTATGTAACAGAATCCATAGATTTCAGATGTTTATCGTTAGATGTTAATGGGATAGACTACAATATACAGTAAGTGCATACAGGGCACACAGACCTTGGACTTGGCAGATACCCCAGGGGCTGATGGATTTGAGAGTAAAAAGCTATTTGGCCAAAAGGCTATTGTTTCCCGCATGCTGACTGCTGTCTACAAGGTAATGTATGTTTATAAGATATGCGCATACATGCCTATGTGCTCCCTGAAGACAGGAGGACCCAGTCACACATAAATATCAAATCTCCAACAAAAATCTTTGTACAGCTTGAATCTGTAAACGGTATTAAAGATTTACATTGCAAAAATCTGTTTGGACTGATTTATATTATACAAATTATATAGATCTGTAAGCATTGAGGGTATCTAATAAGCATGGCCTAAAGAAGAGGTTGCTTGCATGATCTAATGAAGATCAAAATAATTTTTATAGGAGGTAACTCTGGTTTTAAACCTTTTTGAGTGTGAACTTTTACAGTGAACAGGACAGGTTTGAGGAACATAATGGGTTATTGGGTCTTGTAGTGGTACCAATCACAGGTGTCCAATAGATGGACAAGAAAACATTCTTCATCAAAATATCTATGCGGGACAGTAGATGGATAAATATGTAAGACATGGAGATCTGCGTGGTGCTTACGATCAGGTCCTCCTGAAAAAACAGACAGGTGGACCTGTTAGGATTAGGCTACTTTCACACTGGGGCGGGCGGGCGCCGGCGGTAAAGCGGCGCTATATTTAGCGCCGCTTTACCGTCGTTTTAGCAGCGCTTTTCACCCCCGCTAGCAGCCGAAAAAGGGTTGCGCTGCCCCATTGTTTTCAATGGCAAGAGGCGCTTTAGGAGCAGTGAATACAGCGCTGCAAAGATGCAGCTTGCAGGACTTTTTTGACCGTCCTGCAAGCGCACCGCTCCAGTGTGAAAGCACTCGGGCTTTCACACTGGAGACACAGGAGAGGCTCTTTACAGGCGCTATTTTTAGCGCTGTAGCTCCTTTAAAGCACCTCAGTGTGAAAGAACCCTTGCTGCTGCCATGCCACAGCACAATCCATTTCTTTGCACACAAGACACAACACAATGCTCCCTGGAAAGCTTACTGCTCTAATAATTGTTATATACCAAAAGTTTAACTTCATTTGTGAAAAGTAAAAAGACACTGTGGTTAAATTTTAAAAAGAACGGGAGAGTGCAAAATCTGGTGCAGCTGTGCATGGTAGCCAATAAGCTTCTAGCTTCAGCTTGTTCAATGAGGCCTGGTTCACACCTAGCAGTTTGCATAACCCAGGTGCATTTTGTTTTTTTCAATACACGTTTTTGATCCATTGAAGTCTATGGAACCAAAAGCCTTCCATAAAATGCACAGATGTGAATGTGACCCATAGGAAACTATGGTAAATGGACAGTAGTGTGTTTCCAAGTGAGTTTAATTACCACCATAATCAGCCACAGAACCTGTGTAATTAATATGTTTTCGGTTTTAAAAAGGATGAGGTGGCAACCCTATCCCCCATTCACCCTCTCTATTTGTCCTATTTCCTATTATCATTGAAAGAAAAAGTAATAGAAAATCCCAATTTTTGGGTTGTCCCCAGAAAAGTAATAGAGGGGAAATCGTTCAATGGGGACACTAGTTTTGGTGACCTGGGGGTCCCCAAGGAATTTCCTTAATTTGCAGGGATTTCCTCTCACTTCCTGTTTGGCTATGGGACAGGAAGTGATGGGAAATCGCCAAAATGGGACAACGGTTGGCAAAAAAAATGTTTGACAGGGGTTATAACTAGGGTTGTCCCGATACCGATACTAGTATCGGTATCGGCACCGATACCAAGCATTTGCCCAAGTACTTGTACTCGGGCAAATGCTCCCGCCGATACCTTGACTGTCAGCGGTGATGGACGTGTGGGGGAGTTACAAGCTTCTCCCCCCGCGGCTTTCAGCTGCTTAGTGACATACAGCGGTGATCGGTGCTTGTAATTCCCCCACACGCGATCACCGCCGACTGTCACCTCCTCCTCCTTAGTCCTCCTCCATTCTCTGTCCCCCTCCGCTGTCCTGCTCCATTGCTGTGTCCCCCTCCGTTCCTCTGTCCCCCCCCCGCTGTCCTCCTTCTTTGCTCTGTCCCCCTCCGCTGTCCCCATCCGTTCCTCTGTCCCCCCCCGCTGTCCTCCTTCTTTGCTCTGTCCCCCTCCGCTGTCCTCCTCCGTTCCTCTGTCCCCCCCCGCTGTCCTCCTTCTTTGCTCTGTCCCCCTCCGCTGTCCCCATGCGTTCCTCTGTCCCCCTCCGCTGTGCCCATGCGTTCCTCTGTCCCCCTCCGCTGTGCCCATCCGTTCCTCTGTCCCCCTCCGCTGTGCCCATCCGTTCCGGCTTTCCGTTGTCCCCCTCTCTCTTCGTCTGTCCCCTCCGTTCTGCTGTCTCTCTCCGCTGTGTGTATGGAGAGAGTCAGCTGACTCTTTCCATTCACATAACAGAAACATTGTAAGCTCCTGTGATTACAATGTGTCAGTTTATGAATGGAGAGGAGCCGTTGTCTTCTCTCCATTCATTCTCAGTGCAGCTGACGCTGCAGAGAAAGGGACTGGGGAATCTCTATCCTCAGTCTATTTCTCTGTCTCAAGGGGGAGATATCAGAGGTCTGTTAAGACCCCTGATATCTCACCAAAGCCCCCCAACAGGGCTGATTAAAAAAAAAAAAAAAAACACACACATAGTGCAATAAAGAATAAAAAAAAAAAATTGTAAAAAATAATAAATGTAAATGAAAAAAACCAAAACAAAAACACACACACAGACACCGTTCACTATACCCCCACCCCCACCCCCCCCTCAAAAAAAAAAAAAAAAAAAACTGTCACATGACATTAAAAAAAAGTATCGGTAATCGGTATCGGCGAGTACTTGAAAAAAAGTATCGGTACTTGTACTCGGTCCTAAAAAAGTGGTATCGGGACAACCCTAGTTATAACCTTCCCTTGCTCTATCCAAAATGAAAAAAAAAAAAATGGAAAATTGTATCAAATACTTACCGTAATTTTCCTTTCCTGATGCCAGTACATGGCAGCATATATATGATATAGCTCCGCCCCTATATCCACCCACAGGACCTGTTTAGCTCTATAAAAGTCTGACAGAGCTACCTCCCCCATTCTCCGTATAAAGCACAAAGATCAGAGGGAGGGTTTGTATGCTGCCATGTATTGGCGTCATAAAAGGAAAATTACAGTAAGTAATAAACGCTACTGTAGTAAGAGCTGCTGGATGCACCCTGTAGTGTTTTAAGAAAGTATGATGTGATGACCAGCTAGCCGCAGACTGTCTCCAGAGACACTCCTGTCTGTTCTGCCCAAGAAGAAGACATCGCCCTGGTTGAGTGAGCTCTAATCACCTTCCCGGCCGCTCTATATGCCCAGTGAATAGTTTTTACTATCCAGGCCGAGGCCTCTTTCCTTTTAAATTTTCCGCTAGGTAGGATGAAAAGTCTGTCAGAACGTCTGAATGTAGAAGTAGCCTGGAAACAGGCTTTGAAGACTTTTGGAATGTCCATATCGTGCAGATCAGCATCTGATTCCGCTGGGAAGGCTGGAAGCACCCATTCACTGGAGAGATGAAATATGGATGCCACTTTTGGGACAAAGTAATCCAATGGTCTCAGCATAACCCTGTCTGGGAAGAACATGGAATAAGGTTTGGCTGACCACAATTCTTGGAGTTCCGACACCCTTCCCTCTGAAGTTTTATCTATTAGGAAAGCCGTTTTTAGGGTGATATCCCATAATGAACAGTCTTCTGTCGGAGCACATGGAGGGTTTGCTGGAAAATTGAGGACTACTGCCAGGTCCCATTGAGGAAACCTATTTCTCTTTGGAGGGTGTAGTTTAAGTATCGCTCTCATGAAGTGCTCCACCAGCAGGTTTGCTGCCCCTTTCTTTTGAGTAAAAGCCGAGATGGCTGAAACTTGCACCTTAAGCGAACTTAGGCTGAGCCCCAATCCAATCCGGATTACAGGAAAGCCAGGATTTGAGATACATTTGGGTCACTGGGGTCAAACGGACGTCCAGCTGCAAAGCTCATGAACCTATTCCATATTCTGGAGTATAGGGCATTAGTTGATCCCTTTCTGGAACTCTGTAAAGTTCTAATAACCTCTGGAGAACATCCTAACTCTTGTAACCCCTGCCTTTCAATCTCCAGGCCGCTAAGGCCAGTTGTGATGATTGCGGATGTAGGATATCTCCTTGTGACTGGAAATGAGGAGTCACCGAGTGATCTGTGGGCACACGCTGAGATCCATTGCCAGAGAGAATCATGGTCTGCGAGACCAGTAAGGTAATACTGTGATGACTGTCAAATTCTCTGTCAATCTCTTTAGGAATTTCAGGATTAAAGAAATTGGAGGGAAGACATAGGCCAGTTGTGCAACCAAAGGATGGGTCAAGGTGTCCGTCCCCTCCGCTAATGGATGAGGGTGGTGTGAGAGGAACCGGCTCACCTTGCAGTTGGTTGATGAGGCAAAAAGATCCAGTTGTGGACCCCCCCCCACTCGTGGATGATCTGTTTGAACACTTCGGGGGTAAACGGACCAGTCGTTAGGATAGTTGAATTGTCTCGATAGGCGATCCACTTCCTAGTTCTGACAGCCGGGAAGATATATGGCCCTCAAATCTGGAAGATATTGCTGTGCCAATGTCATGGTCGGTTCCACCTCTCTCAAGAGGGATTGGCTGTTTGTCCCGCCTTGTTGCTGTATATAGGACACTGCTGCCGTGTTGTTCAGAGCAGGACTGGGCGACCCTGTATATGAGGCAACAAGGTGGTCAACGCCATGAATGCTGCTTGAAGTTCCAGAACATTGGAAACTAGGCCCTGAGTGGAAAATTACCCTCTGCCCTGGATCCTGAGTTGTTCGCAGGTGGTTCCCCACCCTGCTGTGCTGGCATCTGTGTTAACAATGATCCATGGCTGCAGCCCTAATGGACTATTCTGTTTCGTGTTTAGCGTTTCTTGTTTCGTCTACCACCAGATACTCTGGAGCATCGGGCTGGTGATCCTGATTGGCTGGGCTAGACAACCTCTCTTCCACTGCATCAGAAAGCCTTGTTGGAAAATTAAGTTTCCAGTGAGCCCAGGGGATCATCAGGATACATGAAGCCATTGTCCCAAGAAGAGTCACGCACTGGGATGCTGACATCACTGGTGCAGCCAATGCTTGTTGAAACTTCTTCCTGGTTTTAGGGAGTTTCTGAAGTGGCAAAGAAACTGTGGTCACCTGAGTATTAAATTGGACCCCTAGGTAGACCATATTCTGTGTAAGATCCAGCTGGCTGTGGTAATGCCTGTCCCCCAACGCAAATCTGAGGAACTGCTGGTATGACTGAAAGATCTGCTGGTAGGCATCCTGCAAGTCCACTGAACTCCTCCAGTCTCCTGGTTGGATAACCAGGATTATGGTATGGAGAGACTCCATTTTGAGTCTCTCTATCCGGATAAATTGATTCAGCCTCTTGAGGTAGTTCTGAAGGCAGTCATTTGAACAGCCAATAATGGCCTTGCACCACTGTGGACTGAATTTTGGCAGTGGTCTTGCCAGAACTGGGCCCTTTGGGCAGCCTGCCTCCTGGGTGGGCCTGGTGTTAAAAGGGCTTCTGGGTATCTGAGGGAGCTGCAGGGGCCTTAGCTCTCTGCGATCTTACAAAAGTTGACTGAGTACCCCTCCAACCCCTTCTGGAGCCCTTGGATGGCCAAAAGCCTCCAAAATCTGGGTACATGTTTGGCGCTCCTCTGGATGTTGCCCCCTCTGGCGTCTGGACCTTCGATCTTGGGGCAGAAGACCTGATTTTCCTCCTGTAACCCTGGAGATGCGAGTCTCCAGTTTTTTGGCCAAACAGCACCTTCCCATCAAAAGGCAGTTTACAGCAATTCTGCTTTGAGCATGGGTCGACCATCGAATGATGTACCTGCCTCGCCTTCGAAGTCAGCAGAGAGTTTTATTTCATCAAGACCTTTTGATGTTTTGTTTCTTTTAGCAGCATACTCCAAGTTCTGCGCCCACACTCACATAGCGCTGGCTATGGATGTTAACCAACGGGGGGGGGCTTACAAGCACCACCTAACACAAGGTAAAACTTAAGTTCCTGTCAATGCATCTATCAAGGATATCGCAAAAGGAGCAAGAGTCTTCCATCGGAAGTGTCACATTCTTGGCCAGTCTGGTGACTGCTGCATCCACTGTTTGTGGGCTAGATAAAGGAACTGCAGCCTCCTCCGTGAGGGGATACAACTTCTGCAACCTATTGGTTGAGGAGGATTTTCTCTCCCTTCTCCCATTCCTTCTGAAACAGGCCTCTTACTTATGTCATAAGAGGAAAGGAAATAACAGGTAGCTACCTGTTTCTTTAGGTTCCTCCTATGGAACCCAAAGGCTTGTTCACACTTGCAGCAGGCTCTGCTATTGCACTGAAAAGTGATCTGTGCTTAGGTCACTTTTCAGAGAAATTTGATATTATCATGTAAGTGTTATAAGTGTTTCCGCTATGTGATTTTCAAAGAGCAATTTGCGCGCAATGTTGCAACTCGCATGGGGGCGTCCCATTCGCTTGGCTGTCCTACACATGCAAAAAGAAGCCCCTGCTCCTATTTAGGGGCGACAAGCTTTGCACAATGTTTTTAAAGGAGCATTCTCCCACATGACAATCACAGCAGAATCGCATCGCATTTGGGGTGCCCTGAAAGGACAAAGGCACCTAATGCGTGTTGTGCAGCGATTGCCACACAATTTAAAATCAGATTGTATGGTGTATGATATTACTTTTTCTCCTTCTTGGAGGAGGTTCCGGATCCTCCCATTCCCATCCTCCCATTCCAGTGCAGATTTGACTGCCTTAAAAAATGGTGGTAACATCGCAAAATTAAAGCCTGAACCTTCAGGATCCTCTTCCAAGGAGGAGGCAGGATCTTTTCCCTCTGCCTGGAAGGTTGGCTGTAATACTGAGTCTGGGGAATCAGCCTGCCTAATCAGTTGGGCTGGAGTCACCCCTAAAGTGCCTGGTACCCCTCTAGTTAGAGAGGGTTGAATGGCTTGGTTTAGACCTGGTGTAGGGCCCAGACTCTGTTCATCAACTTCTGTACCTGGTTGTCCGAGACGACCTGAAAAATTCTGCCAGGGAGTCATGGACTACTTTCTTGAACATGGTTGACACCTGCTAACTCTTGTACTCCTGGTCCCTGGCAAGCTGCCTGAAGCAGTTGCTGCAAAGTAGCTTTCCTGGCATAGGGTCATCTCCGCATGACCAACATTTGCCTTTCGGGTGCTGAGCCCTCAGAGGAGAAGCTTTCTCTTAAGCATACATTTGTGCCCTTTGTACTGGGGTCTGCCAGGACTGGAGGAGTCACTTTCTGCCCTGGAAAAATCCTCACGATCCAGAGGGCCTCTGGACCTCCTAGAGAGTGAGCAGCCGCGGCTGCAATAGACAAGAAGGCACGCTCGTCAGGCATAATGCACTCTTTGTCCCGCATCTTTTTACTTATCCAAAGTTGGCCCTTACCTGGTATTGCGGTGGTCTTTGTTATGTGGTGTTAGGCTCATGCTGGCGGAAGAACTGAAAGGTGCAAGGGGGACTGCATGGCAACAGAGAGAAATAAGGGAAGCGAGAGAGGGGAAAAAAATACATATATACCCCCTTTTTGTTTCTCTTTGCCAAAAAAAAAAAATGTAAATAAAATAAATCTGGGCAAAGCCCCCCCATCCCCTAGTAATACATTCTTCCTTGCTCCCTCTCCCTTCTATCCCCATTACTAGAATAGCAAGACTTCCCTGTCATTGACTGTTCCTCAGAATAAGATGCTGTCTCTCTGCATGCCTGAATCGCAAAGGCATCCATTAGCTGGCCATTTGTGCCCTTTAAATAGAGCACCTGAGAGAGAGATTCAGTCCTCCCCAGCCTCTAATCAGCCTCTAATCAAAAAAGGGCTAGTACAATTAGGAGGGAAGCCAATGCCGAGCCACACAAAAGGACACTTTCAAGCTGGCTACACATCATGCAATCCTCTGCAGATTTTCTCCCTCTGATTTACCAAAACCACATAATACGAGGTCAAACCTTAAGAGCCTCAATTTGTATGCAATCGGACAGGCCCTGCACTACATGGTCCCGGCAAATATAAAGGAAATCAAACAACAAAAGCTGTACAGTGTGTATGGGGTCTTTAGAGACATGAAAGCAAGAAAAAGAAAATTTTTTTTTATATAGATTGACAGACCTGGAAAGAGTTTCATAGGAGAGAAAACATCATGCAGTCCCAGCTGCTGGATCCGGACTCCAAAGCAGACATGCCATAAGAGGATTGTTGTCTGATTAGAGAACACCTCGCCCCCAAAAGACCACCAGAAGGGATTCCCCACCTTGTTGGTGCATTTAGCAGCCTAAGATGTGGGACTGCGTACTGGGAGAGGCTTGAACCCAGGCAGACTTCAACATAGTCGGCAGATAAGAGCTTATCCTGTAACGGTCTGTAGGTGTTGATCTTTGAGGACAAAAAAGAGAATGGGGAAGGTAGCTCTCAGTCAGACTTTTATAGAGCTAAACGGGTCCTGTGGGTGGATATAGGGGCGGAGCTATATCGTATGTATGCTGCCATGTTGGTGTCAGGAAAAAAGTTTTGCCTATAGTTTTACTTTAAGCTTCGACAAAAAAAGAAAACAAATCCTGGAAGCTGATTGGTTTCTCTGCAGAGCTGCTACAGTTTTAGTAAATCAACCCCAGCTGTGCCTGCATTCCACTGACTCACAGACACCTACACTGCTCCTTCATCTCAATAATCATGGCCTATTAAACTGCAATGTTACATCACTGTTGAATAAATCTAAGCCTCCAGAACACCTCCTAATCTTATACACCCATATCATTCTGGAGCAATATGATCAAACCCCCTTCAAACTAGGATTCCTATAGCAGTATCCCATGCCAATGCACCATACCTTGTATTTCCCTGGGCCCATCCTAAAGGCCCATACACACGAAAAGAAAATTGGCTGAAAATTTTCGTATGAGGCATGATCGGTTGATTTTCTGATCATTATTATGGTGCTTTTGACAGCCAACTTTGACTGTTGGAATGACAAAAATCGCAGGCACAAGCTAGAAATTTTTTATCATACGTGACCACAACGTTCAATTTTTGTTTAATAAGTAGTTTTCATCTGAAAAAAATTGGAAGGCAAGACTACGCATGCTCGGAAACTAAAGAATACATTACAATACAATTCAACACATTACATCGCTTATGAAGTTGTATTCTGTCGTACGAGAATTTTTGTGAGTTGAGTAACCTCTTCATTTTTGAAAGGAGACTAGCATGCAAAAAAATGGACAATCATTTGCCTGATATTCTCAACGTTTGTATGAGTCTTCATACACCCAACAAAGATTCTATGACAGGTGGAGTGGAAGGGAGGCAAGCATTGTTCAAGAATGGGTGTACTTTGTTACTAATTTTGTAATTAGCAGGTTTTGTATTTAGTGTTTTAGGATTCCAGCTTTTTGGTGCCTCTGCTTTGTGTCTAATCTCTAGTATGCCATGGCTCATTGATGTGATCAGTCCCTTCTCAATGCTCACAGACAATGCATTGCAAAACAGCAGCAGTAAAATTTATTTAAGTCATCCCTCCCCCACCACCAATGGCAGAGCCTTTACCTTAACCCCTTTCCCACTCCCCTAATATTGCTTAGTTCTGTTTTGTTCTCTTAATAAAAAATGTATAAAATGAAATAACCCTGTAAGTAGATAGATAGACAGATTTAACTTTTTTTGGAGCAGTGGAGGACATTTTATTTCAATACTTACCAGGCCAATGGCTATAGAAAAGGAATGAGAAAGCTGTACATGAGCACCTCAGTCTGACATGTTTAAAGGATAAGTTTACCTTCTCTAACATGTTACATGTTACTCTCGTATTCAGGGTCTAATATGTAACATGTTAGTGCTGCAGCTGCCCCGTGTCTGCTGCAACAATAAAAAAAAAAGATGTGGGGCTCTGCCCACCCGGCCACGTCACTCATTCATAGTGTTCTGTGAATGGGAAACTACAAATACCGACAGCCTTTGCGGCTGTCAGGTTGTAGTTCTCAATGAACTACCACAATGTTGTTGAGCGCTGTGGTAGTTCATTGAAAGCTCCTGTTATGCCCTGTACACACGATCGGAATTTCCGTAAGAAAAAACTTTGATGGTTTTTCTGACGAAATTCCGCTCAAGCTTGCCTTTTATACACACGGTCACACATAAGTTCTCTGAACTTTCGACCGTCAAGAACGTGGTGACGTACAACACTACGATGAGCAGAGAAAATGAAGTTCAATGCTTCCGAGCATGCGTCAAATTGTTTCCGAGCATGCGTATTGTGTGCGTCGGAATTGCTACAGACGATTGGAATTTCCAATAGGAACTTTTTCCGTCAGAAAAATAGAGTACCTGCTCTGAATCTTTTGCTGGCGGGAATTCCGCCAGCAAAAGTCCGATGGAGCATACGCACAGTCGGAATTTCCGACCAAAAGCTCACATCGGACTTTTGCTGGTGGAATTTCGAATGTGTGTACAGGGCATAAGTGTATAACTGAACGCTCCTACAAGGTATGAGCAGACACAGAATCTGCAAGAGCCCTACATAGCACCCACAATCTGCTGATTGCGGGTGCAATGCTTTCCAGGCTCCCATTAAAAAAATTATAAATGCACATTTTTTATACCTGCAAAAATATATGCATTTATTTAATTCTTTTTGAAAAGGTGAACTTATCCTTTAAAGCCTTTATTTAAGGCTTAAGCCCCATACACACGGACAGAATGTCAGAACACATTTTCCGGTCCAAAAAATACCAGCCGACATTCTACCTGTGTGTACGTCGGTCTGTCCGACAGAAGCCGACCATTCAGCAGGCTTTTGTCGGAAGTGCATGCTGGAAAACCAGCAGCCGACTGACTCCCGATCAGCGCTCTCAGCCAAATGCAGAGAGTGCTAATTGGCATGTTCTGGTGGGGGGGGGGGGGGGGGCACCCCTCTGTCAGAACACAACAGCTCAGCGGGGGAGATCGCTGAACTAACCTCGCATAGTTAGTACAGGTGCTCCGACCAGAGCTGTCAGTTTTTTTCTTCATGCAACCCGCGGGGTTACACAAAAGAAATCTGCAGTGTATACCAGACTTTAGGCTAACCCATAGACAGGCAGATCTTATAGTCTTTTAAGGTCCTAATTGTCCTTAGAATTTGTAGCCTTTGATCTTGATTCATGCAGTTGATTTTTGTAGTTTGGGACTCAGTGGGGTTGGTTTAATAAAAGCAGAAAATGTTCGAAAACCTGTAATTTGGACCGTTTGTTTTTTGTCCAGTTGATGGGCACAAATCGAAAATCGATTTTACTTTTCAGAGCCAAAAAAATTTAAGTAACAGGTTGGAAAACTTCTGCCCAATGAACAATAAATTGAAAGGTTATTGTGTTTCTCGCTCATAAAAACTGAACTTTTCGCACTGCCCATATATGATATTTATGTCCATTAAACAATTTATCATTTGAAATTAAGTCATTACACGATGGCACTATTGTTTGCTCTCAAGACCAAGTGTTTGTTATTCAAAAATTAGTTTAAGGCTGGGTTCAATCTAATGCCCTGTACACACGGTCAGACATTGAGCAGACATTCTGACAACAAAATCCATGGACTTTTTCTGACGGATGTTGGCTCAAACTTGTCTTGCATACACACGGTCACACAAAGTTGTCGGAAAATCCAATCGTTCTGAACGTGGTGACGTAAAACACGTACGTCAGGATTATAAACGGGGCAGTAGCCAATAGCTTTCTTCTCTTAATTTATTCTGAGCATGCGTGGCACTTTGTGCGTCGGATTTGTGTACACACGATCGGAATTTCCGACAACAGATTTTGTTGTCGGAAAATTTTATAGCAAGCTCTCAAACTTTGTGTGTCAAATTCCGATGGAAAATGTGTGATGGAGCCCACACACGGTCGGAATTTCCGGCAACAAGGTCCTATTATACATTTTCCATCGCAAAATCCTATCGTGTGTACAGGGCATATCTTCACATTTGGCTCACAGCAGGGGTCAGTCCGTTTCAGGTCCTATTTCAGACCGAATTTTTGGCTGAATTCGGAACTGAAATGGACCAAAAGACGCACAGGACTCCTGTGAACTGGCTCCATAGAGAGCCGGTCAAAATCTCCTGCTATTGCGAATTGGATGCGGAGAAACTGCATCCAGTTCGCAAAAGTGTGAACCCAGCCTGAATGATTTTTCAGATAGTGTGTAGCTAGCATTAGGGTCTGTAAGACCACACTACATTGTGCTACTGTTTAAAGGGCTGCTCAGCCAGTTATGAATAATCGGCATGAATAAAATTTAGCCAGACATTGCTAACTTCAATTAACAGCACCTGTATATATTGTATTTTACATGTATAAATCTTTAGAATTCTGTATGCTGTAGTATTAATCTAAGAGCTGCTTCCCACCTCTGCCTAAACACAACCAGTGGTGTCGTGCGGTAAATTTCCCCTGGCATGGTCTTACAATAGCCTAAAGTAACTGTATGGGGAAGCCTGACCTGAATTGTAATAACTGCAGTTTTAGCTAGACATGTGTGGTTCGTTTCCTTCCGAATTAATATTCGGACAAATTTTTCGTTATTCTGATATATCCGAATACCCAAATTAAAATATAAACAGATTTTATCGAATGCTCCGAATAACGTAACGAAATTCGTCCGAATTTCGGAAATTTAGACTGAAATTCGAATCGAATTTTATATTGAACTTCAGTTGAATTCTAACTCTACACATATTGCTGAAATCAAAAACTGTGCGTTTATTAGAGTACCATTTCAAAATAATGCTGTTTTTGTTAAGCCAAAGGTGATTTAAAGAGTCATTGTAATCGTTTGATGAAGATTTTTCTTTTGTTTGTTCACTTTGCTGCATTGAAATTGAAAACAATATAACATTTTTGTTTCGACCGTTTCGAAAATGTATAGATTTGAACGTTTCGAATTGAAAAAATCTTTAAAATCGAAGAAAATTTGAAAATTCCGAATACAAATTGAACGAATCAACTGAATTAAACCAAACAAAATAACTAGAATAATGAATAAAATGAAAGAAACACATTTTTTCATCATGCACATTTCTAGTTATAGCATAGGTGTGGTTAAAGTATTTCTAAAGCCAATATGTTTTTTTTAGTTTAGGATAGAGTAGGCAATGACTAGATCCTGGGTCTCAGCTGTCTTCATCCTATTAGGGCAGTGGTTCTCAACTCCTGTCCTCAGTACCCACTAAGGCTCCATTCACACTAGCGCATTTTTTGATGCATTTTGCATTTTGCAGAAATGCATGGGAATTTTTTAACATGGGTTCCTAAGGCTGGCCATACACTATTCAATTTTCCTGTTCAACTTTCCTTTAGATTTTCCAAAACCATATAATAGGAGGTCAAACCTAAACACTTTCAATTTGGATGCAATCAGGCAGGCCCTTGTACTACATAGTTGAAGGTAAATCTAAAGAAAATTGAACAGGAAAATTGTATGGTGTATGGCCAGCTTTAGGAACATGTTCACATCAATGCCTTTTTGTACCTCTGCATTTTTGGAAAGGGTCAGGGACTTTTTTTCATGCAAAATGCAGCGTTTTGCATGTAATAGAATTCAATAGACAAGCATCAAAAACGCAAGTGCAGCGTTTTTGCAGCATTTTTACAGCGTTTTTGATGCATTTTTGCCGTTTTTAAAAAAAAAAAATTTTGACTGTATATGCAAAAACGCTGTAAAAACTTTACAAAAACGCTGCTCAAAAACGTAGCAAGCACGACAAAAAAAACTCCAAAAACGCTCAAAAGCAACATGCATAGGTGTGAATCGAGCCTAACAGGCCAGATTTTAAGTATTACCTTGGGGAGATGCAGACTAGAATACTGCAATCACTGAGCAGAAAATTATATCACCTGTGATGTATTTCAGTTATCTTGCAAACCTGGCCTGTTAGTGGGTCCTGAGGACAGGAGTTGAGAACCACTGTATTAGGGAGATTCCCCTTCCTTTCTTGTCCCAGAGACAAAACAGGAACTGGGAGATAATATCTCCAGAATGGGAGAGAGATCCCCTCTTAGGCTAGGTTCACATCTTAGGCTTCATTCACATCTAGGCGTCCCAGATCGCCTGTGATCGAAAAATCACAGCACGCTGTTGCAATCCCCATCAATTCCAATAGCAGCCCGATCATGGCGCAACTTTCACCCAATGAATCAAGGTGAAATCGTGCAAAAAGAATCGCAGTACGCCTGTCATCCAAAAGAAGTTCTGGAACTTCTTTTGGGCAACAGGCGTACCGCGATTCTGTTTGCATGTTTTTACTGTGATTCG
This sequence comes from Lithobates septentrionalis, assembly GCA_037952835.1. NCBI lineage: Eukaryota > Metazoa > Chordata > Amphibia > Anura > Ranidae > Lithobates > Lithobates septentrionalis. Next base: position 1,678,335 of record JBBDGP010000282.1, on the reverse strand, counting down.
TCAGGCAACAATCGTGGGAAAATCTCGCCGCGATCAGGGTGCTATTGGTAGTGATGGGGATCGCAAGGACGTCCCACGATTTGCTGCGATTTGGGATCGTGGGCAGAATCGTGGTGATTCTGCTCGTGATCCAGGACGCCTAGAGGTGAACAAAGCATTAGTGGTTCTGCATGCCGTGTTTGTGCAAGCACAACAGCTTATTCATTTGAATGGGCTGCTGTACCTGCAATTTATACAGGAAAAAGATCCTGAACCTTTTTTCAAACTTAGCTGCCCGGAATCCGCATGGTGCTTTGGCACTTTGGCACAGTGCATTTCTGTGTGCGGTAAACAGCACTGCATTTTTCACTGCATGGGGGTGCAATTGAGGGTTAAGAGATGACTGCCCTAAGATGCATCCCCTGCAACAGCAATTTCATTTTTAGTAAGATTTTCTCTAGAGGTTACTACTTCTAAAAGGGTGCAGACACTACAGCTTTCCTCATTAAAATGCTAAAAGTGTACAAGGGGATTATAATGAAATATACCTTCCCATTCAGAGATCAGTCTGGAAAGGACTTGGTAAAACAAACAGCTTTTACTTCAGACTGGATAAGGTAGGATTCTGCTGCAAAGTTTGCCAAAATCTTTGCACTGCACATGGAGCAAAAACGCTTCATTTTTCCTTGTCAAAAGAAGTTTATTGAGTATACAATGTTATAAAGATACATAAAGTAAGTTTACAAGGATCTATAAAGTAAGCTCATTGTTTTACAGTAGGGTTTATATAGGTAAATATCATGAAATTTCAAATATTAAACATTGGGTTCACGTAAACCTAAATGAAAGATATATATCATTTCCTTAGTTACTTTTGTAGGTATTTAAATGATTTATACCTACTATACATATTGTTTACAAGTAGAGTGTATATAGGTCAAATAAATTCTGATAATGAGCTTTAATCGTAAGGTGGAGAAAAGGAAAGAGAAAGAAGAAAAAGGGTTGAAAGGTAGAGGTATGGTCCACAAGGTTGTCCCGCTCGTCAGTTTATTATTCTTTTTAGTTCTCTTTGAAGCCTTAGAATGGGTGTCTCTGTAAGTCATTTAATCTGTTACCATGGCAACAGGACAGAGTCATTGAAATTTGACAGGAACTGTTGTTTTATCCAAGGGTGCCAAAGTTTTTCAAATTTTGGAATTTGATTTTGATCGATGGCTACCATCTTAGCATGGGACATTGTATTATTCATTCTGTGAATTGTTTCTGCTAGTACCAATGTAGGAGATTTCCATGCCTTGGCCACTGTTTGTTTTGCAGCCGTTATTAGTTGGATCATAAGTTTGAATTGAGAGAGTGTTAACCATTCCAGTTTTAGATTAAGTAAAGTTAAATATGGATCTGGTTGTATTATTTTTTTAAATATTTTAGATGCAATCACGAAGACTTCCTTCCAGAAGGTTTGGATTACTGGGCACGTCCACCATATGTGTAAATATGTGCCTATTTCTGGGCATCCTCGAAAACAAAGAGCTGAGGTATTAGGTGAATATTTTGCCACTCTAGCGGGTACAAGGTACCAGCGAGTTAGGACTTTATAATTTGTCTCCAGTGCTAAGATGTTGGGTGAAGATGACTTAGATGTGAGCCATATGTTAGACCAGTCCGTGTCTTCTAAAGTTCGTCCCAGGTCCTCCTCCCACTTCTGAACGTAAGAGGGTCTATTAAGATTTGCTACTCCATATAATTGATTATAAAGTGATGAAATTGTACCTTTAGCAAATGGATCTTTTGTACAGATTGATTCAAAAATGGATAATTGGGATAATGGTGTATCCCCCTTTAGGAATGGTGTATAGAAATTTTTGATTTGGAGATATCTAAATATCTCAGAGTTTGGTAGATCATATTTTTCTCTAAGCGATGGGAATGAAAGGAATGATTTAGATGCTATGAAGTCATTTAGTGTCTGAATGCCTGATGTTGTCCAAGCTTTAAAAGAATTTGGGTAGATCCATGCCGGATAAAAGGCCGGATTTCTGATAAAAGAAAGGAGAGGATTGTGTGGAGATTGTAACTGATATTTGGTTTTTAGTTTATCCCAGAGAGATAAGAAGTGTTTAGTTATGGGATTATGAATTTTAAAGCGGTCTTTAGGATCAAGCCATAATAAATTTGATATTAATAGAGGGTCATTTTCTGAAGCCTCTATAAATACCCATAATGGGATTTCCTGTTTTGCATGGTATTTGGACAGACTGGCCAAATGTGCTGCTCTGTAGTAGTTAGTAAAATTAGGGTATCCCAGGCCTCCCTTATTTTTGGGAAGATGTAGTGTGTGTGTATAGGTATTAGGGATGAGCCGAACACCCCCCTGTTCGGTTCGCACCAGAACATGCGAACAGGAAAAAAATTTGTTCGAACACGCGAACGCCGTTAAAGTCTATGGGGCACGAACATGAATAATCAAAAGTGCTAATTTTAAAGGCTAATATGCAAGTTATTGTCAATAAAAGTGTTTGGGGACCCGGGTCCTCCCCCAGGGGACATGAATCAATGCAAAAAAAAGTTTTAAAAACGGCCGTTTTTTCAGGAGCAGTGATTTTAATAATGCTTAAAGTCAAACAATAAAAGTGTAATATCCCTTTAAATTTCATACCTGGGGGGTGTCTATAGTATGCCTGTAAAGGGGCGCATGTTTCCCGTGTTTAGAACAGTCTGACAGCAAAGTGACATTTTGAAGGAAAAAACACATTTAAAACTACCGCGGCTATTGCATTGCCGACAATACACATAGAAGTTCATTGATAAAAACGGCATGGGAATTCCCCACAGGGCAACCCCGAACCAAAATTTAAAAAAAAAAATGATGTGGGAGTCCCCCTAAATTCCATACAAGGCCCTTCAGGTCTGGTATGGATATTAAGGGGAACCCCAGCCAAAATTTTAAAAAAAAATTGACGTGGGGTTCCCCCTAAATTCCATACCAGACCCTTCAGGTCTGGTATGGATTTTAAGGGGAACCCCGCGCCCAAAAAAAAAAAAAAACGGCGTGGGGTCCCCCTAAAAATCCATACCAGACCCTTATCCGAGCACGCAACCTGGCAGGCCGCAGGAAAAGAGGGGGGGACGAGAGTGCGGCCCCCCCCCCCTCCTGAACCGTACCAGGCCACATGCCCTCAACATTGGGAGGGTGCTTTGGGGTAGCCCCCCAAAACACCTTGTCCCCATGTTGATGAAGACAAGGGCCTCATCCCCACAACCCTGGCCGGTGGTTGTGGGGCTCTGCGGGCGGGGGGCTTATCGGAATCTGGAAGCCCCCTTTAACAAGGGGACCCCCAGATCCCGGCCCCCCCCTGTGTGAAATGGTAAGGGGGTACTTACCCCTACCATTTCACTAAAAAACTGTCAAAAATGTTAAAAATGACAAGAGACAGTTTTTGACAATTCCTTTATTTAAATGCTTCTTCTTTCTTCCTTCATCTTCTTCTTCTTCTGGTTCTTCTGGCTCTTCTGGTTCTTCCTCCGGCGTTCTCGTCCAGCATCTTCTCCGCGGCGTCTTCTATCTTCTTCTCCTCGGGCCGCTCCGCACCCATGGCATGAGGGGGGAGGCTCCCGCTCTTCTCTTCATCTTCTTCTCTTCTTCATCTTCTTCTTCATCTTCTTCTTCTTCTTCTCTTCTTCCTTCTTCTCTTCTTCATGTCTTCTCCGGGCCGCTCCGCAGCCATGCTGTGGCATGGAGGGAGGCTCCCGCTGTGTGACGGCGTCTCTTCGTCTGACGGTTCTTAAATAACGGGGGGCGGGGCCACCCGGTGACCCCGCCCCCCTCTGACGCACGGTGACATGACGGGACTTCCCTGTGGCATTCCCCGTGACGTCACAGGGAAGTCCCTCAAGTCACCGTGCGTCAGAGGGGGCGGGGTCACCGGATGGCCCCGCCCCCCGTTATTTAAGAACCGTCAGACGAAGAGACGCCGTCACACAGCGGGAGCCTCCCTCCATGCCACAGCATGGCTGCGGAGCGGCCCGGAGAAGACATGAAGAAGAGAAGAAGGAAGAAGAGAAGAAGAAGAAGAAGATGAAGAAGAAGATGAAGAAGAGAAGAAGATGAAGAGAAGAGCGGGAGCCTCCCCCCTCATGCCATGGGTGCGGAGCGGCCCGAGGAGAAGAAGATAGAAGACGCCGCGGAGAAGATGCTGGACGAGAACGCCGGAGGAAGAACCAGAAGAACCAGAAGAAGAAGAAGATGAAGGAAGAAAGAAGAAGCATTTAAATAAAGGAATTGTCAAAAACTGTCTCTTGTCATTTTTAACATTTTTGACAGTTTTTTAGTGAAATGGTAGGGGTAAGTACCCCCTTACCATTTCACACAGGGGGGGGGCGGGATCTGGGGGTCCCCTTGTTAAAGGGGGCTTCCAGATTCCGATAAGCCCCCCGCCCGCAGACCCCCACAACCACCGGCCAGGGTTGTGGGGATGAGGCCCTTGTCTTCATCAACATGGGGACAAGGTGTTTTGGGGGGCTACCCCAAAGCACCCTCCCAATGTTGAGGGCATGTGGCCTGGTACGGTTCAGGAGGGGGGGGGGGCCGCACTCTCGTCCCCCCCTCTTTTCCTGCGGCCTGCCAGGTTGCGTGCTCGGATAAGGGTCTGGTATGGATTTTTGGGGGGACCCCACGCCGTTTTTTTTTTTTTTTTGGCGCGGGGTTCCCCTTAAAATCCATACCAGACCTGAAGGGTCTGGTATGGAATTTAGGGGGAACCCCACGTCAATTTTTTTTTTTAATTTTGGCTGGGGTTCCCCTTAATATCCATACCAGACCTGAAGGGCCTTGTATGGAATTTAGGGGGACCCCCACATCATTTTTTTTTTTTATTTTGGTTCGGGGTTGCCCTGTGGGGAATTCCCATGCTGTTTTTATCAATGAACTTCTATGTGTATTGTCGGCAATGCAATAGCCGCGGGTAGTTTTAAATGAGTTTTTTCCTTCCAAATGTCATTTTGCTGTCAGACTGTTCTAAACACAGGAAACATGCGCCCCTTTACAGGCATACTATAGACACCCCCCAGGTACGAAATTTAAAGGGATATTACACTTTTATTGTTTGACTTTAAGCATTAATAAAATCACTGTTCCTGAAAAAACGTCAGTTTTTAAAACTTTTTTTTGCATTGATCCATGTCCCCTGGGGCAGGACCCGGGTCCCCAAACACTTTTTATGACAATAACTTGCATATAAGCCTTTAAAATTAGCACTTTTGATTTCTCCCATAGACTTTTAAAGGGTGTTCCGCGGCATTCGAATTTGCCGCGAACACCCCAAATTGTTCGCTGTTCGGCGAACTTGCGAACAGCCAATGTTCGAGTAGAACATGAGTTCGACTCGAACTCGAAGCTCATCCCTAATAGGTATACGTGGTTTAGAAGAGCCCCATATAAACGAAGTTGCTCTTTTTTGTACTATTCTCAAAAAATAGGAAGGAATTGGAATAGGGAGGACTCTGAATAGATAAAGCAATTTGGGTAGAATAGTCATTTTGATTGCATTAATCTTCCCTATCCAGGATAAAGGAAGTTGCGACCATTGTTTTATTAGATTTGTGATCTGTCTTAATACAGGAGGATAATTGGTTGAGAATAAGTCAGAATGAGATGCTGTTAAATGAATTCCAAGATATGGGATTGATTTTTCTGCCCATGTGAATGGGAGTGCAGCCCTAGCCGGGATCAATTCCATGTTTGTGAGTGAAATATTAAGCACTAGGCATTTCTTAGGATTAATCATAAGGCCGGATAGGGCTGCAAATCCATCAAGAGCTGGTATTAAGTTAGGACCAGAGACCTGTGGTGATGATAGAAAAAGTAATATATCGTCTGCAAATATACATAATTTGTGTGTAATACCTCCTACTTCAATGCCAGTTATAGTTTGGTTTGTTCTGATGTATTGGGCCATGGGTTCGAGTATAAGGGCAAATAATAAGGGAGATAATGGGCAACCCTGTCGGGTACCTCTTTCGATATTAAAGGCTTCAGATTTGTATCCAGCATATTTTATATAGGCTTTGGGTTTATTATATAATGCCTTGATCCATGTTAAAAAGTGGGGTCCAAAACCCAATTTTTGTAATGAATATTGCATATATTGCCAGGATACTGTGTCAAATGCCCTCTTAATATCGAGAGATAGAAAACATAAAGGGATTTTCCGTTTTTTAGCAATATGGGCCAATAACACTGCCCTGCGTATATTATCGCCTGCCTGTCTATTTGGCATGAAGCCTACTTGATCTCTATGTATTAATTTTCCTATAATGCTATTGAGGCGTTTTGCTATTATTTTTGCTAATAATTTAATATCGAGGTTTAACAGAGAGATAGGCCGATAATTCACACAGGAAGTATCATCAGAAAGGGGTTTTGGGATCATACAAACAATTGCCATTAGTGTTTCTTGCCGAAAAGAATGTCCATCTAGAAGTTTGTTAAAAGTTTCAGTGAGAATGGGAGAGAGTATTTCTGAGAATGTTTTATAGTATAAAGCCGAGTAGCCGTCTGGGCCTGGTCTTTTGTTAAGTTTTAGGTCTTTTATGGCGTTAGCAACTTCATCTATAGTTATAGGCTCATCCAAACTGCTTTTTTGATTCTGAGATAACTCAGGTAAGTTTATTTTTGAGAAAAAGGATTCAGCTTCTGTAGGATTAAATTCATTGTTTGTCTTGTATAAAGTTGCGAGATGTGAGTGAAATTTATGGACTATTTTAACTGGATTACAAGTGTAAACATTTTTTGATAATTTCAAACGTATTGGTTTGAAAGATTTGTAAGTTGAATTTAATGCCCGAGCCAAATATGTACCTGGTTTGTTTGTATTCATGTAGAAGTTGTGTTTGGAGCGTTTGAGGGATTTATCAACTGACTCAGTGAGAAATAGATCGTATTCCAATCTAGATTTTTCCAGATGAGATTTTGTACTCTGAGATGGATTATCTTGAAATGATATGTAGGCTGCATTAAAATTGAGTTCTAGTTTTTTTGCTAGATTTTTGCGTTCCCGTTTAAATAGTGCCATTTGTCTTTGTATTGTACCACGCAAGACAGGCTTATGAGCTTCCCACAGTGTTATTGGGGAGATGCCTGTTGTATTATTAATTGATATGCATTCCTTTAAAGCTTGTTCAATGGCCATCTGATGTAGTGGGTGTTTGAGCATTATGTCCGGTAAGTACCACGTTGGGTCACGCGCTTTTGGTATGGCTGAGGCTATAGTAGTGTATACTGCATTATGGTCAGACCACGGAATCGGAATTATATCTGATGCAATAATTTCTGGTATCATTCCTATTGTTAGAAAAATTAGATCTATTCTGGTGAAGGTTTGATGAGGGTGCGAGAAATAAGTGAATTTCTTTTTCATTGGGTTACTTTCTCTCCATGAATCTACCAGATTGTATTTGGAAAGAAGTTGAGAAAAAGGTAATCTAGAGGTTATTTTGGATGGTGTAAAAGGTGATTTATCTAGAAATGGGAGGAGGACCTGGTTCGAATCCCCACACATTATCACTGTTCCGATTTTGTGTGTATTAATCACTTGTAATATATGTGAGAGGAATGGTGTAGGTTGTTTGTTAGGAGTGTAGTAGGAAATCACCGTGATTGCTGTATCCATTATATAACCCATGAGTATCAGGTATCTACCTTCTGGGTCTTTAATTTCTGATGATAAGGTGAATGGTGTGGATCGGTGAAATGCAATTAGAGTTCCCCTTTGCTTGGTACAGGCAAAAGCAGTGTAAATTTGTTGATAAAAAGGAGAAATATATTTTGGAGTAGAATCTTTGGTGAAGTGTGTTTCTTGGAGGCATACTATGTGAGCCTTCTTGTTATGGAAAGTACGGAAGGCTTTGGTTCTTTTTTGAGGGACATTTATTCCCTGAACATTCAGGGAAAGTATATTCAGTGGTGCCATGGCAATAGATCAAATAGTTTTGACTTACTTTTTGTTATGCAGAGCTGACTGCGCAGATCAACCTGTGTGGACTGAAGAGATGAATAGATAGAAAAGAAACCAGTGAATTCTGGAGTAAAGAGTAAACAAAAAACATATGAGATTAAATGATACATTGTATAAATTATTTTTTGCAAGTAATCACAATTTACCCGTGAAAGAGAATAAATATCTCTCTCAGGGGAATAAGTGCCTTCGTCACACTCCCACATAATATGGTTGGGAGAATGAGGAGGGCTAATGGGGGTACACGGATCTTCCGCTTACAGGAGAGAAGTGCTATGTCAAAAGACATCAAAATGATGTTTCATTAATTGGAGTGCAGAATATATTTTTTGTTGAAATTATTTATTCCAGGGTGGTTGTATATGGTTAGTCTTGCCCTAGGCTAAATAATTCAGTTAGAAAGGTACTGTTAATAACTTTGGTATTGATGAAGATAGTTTGAATTATTTTGGGATTTTAACCCTTTTAGAGTAAACAATTACATATTTTATTCATATGTAACTGTTTAGATATGTTAACTCATAAAATTGAGGTTGTATTGCTTCAGATTAGAATAAACAAAAACATAATTCTAGGAACTAGTTAGGTAATAATATATTTGTTTTAAGAAAAGAAAGAAAAAGCTTCCATTACTTCTGGATTATTGAACATATTTGTCCTAAAAAGTAATAAATCTATTGTTATTACCTGATAATATATAACGGAACAAGAATTTCCTTATTTCACTTATATATTCTAAGGCTATATGAATCAGAAGTAATAAGAAATATAACTGGAATGTAACATGATCCCACACAGTGTGTGACTATCAGAATGCAGTTACATTCAGTTATAAATATAGTTTTTTTTATAGAGAACCATCTCTTAGTATAATAAATGAAGAGATATCAGGAATTAGGATGTCAGTCCATTGAATCTTCTTGGTCCATGGATGATGTGGCATAACGGCCTCTTTTGTGAGAATGATGATTCCCATTTTGTTCTGAAATTTTCTGGGTTCTGCCTGAAGGTGAAGATGACGCCATTCTTCTGCGTGTGGGAGAGTTGCTGCTTGTGGGTTCTGTCAGATTTAATTTTAAAAGGGTTTGTTGTAGTTCATCTGCTGATCTGCTTCTGTAAATTGTACCTTGGTAGTTAAATCTGACTGAAAAGGGGAAGCCCCATTGATACATAATGTTGTGGCGTTGCAGTTCCATTAGTTGGGGTTTCATGGATCGTCTTTTAGTAATAGTAAGTTGGGATAGGTCAGCAAAAATTTGATAATTGTGTCCTTGAAAATTAAGTTCCTTTTTTTCTCTTGCAGCAATTAGTATTTGTTCTTTCGTTCTGTAATAATGAAATTTTGTAATTATATCACATGGGGGTCCATCTTTCTTTTTGGCTGTGAGGGCTCTGTGTACTCTGTCCAGTTCTAAACGTTCAATAGGGATATCTGGCTTTAGTTCTTGTAATAGAGCAGTAATAGTAGATTGCAGGTCTGTCACAGTTTCAGGTATTCCCCTTATGCGCAAGTTTGAACGTCTGGCTCTATTTTCGTAATCTTCGAGCTTAGTTTGAAGTATTAAATTCTCTTTTTTTAATTGTTCCAATTCTGATATATTTTCTTGGGTTGTAATTTCAATTTCATCCATTTTTATTTCTAAGGCTGCGGTGCGGTTTCCCAGCTCTCTTATTTCTTTGGTTAGGCTTTTTGTTATTTGGTCTGAGGTTTGTTTTAAAGCCTTATGAAGCATCTTTTCAAATTGTAATAATATTACTGGGGATACTGAGGAGGCTTGTGGAGAAGTTTGTGAGAGGATTTGTTCTGTATCTGACTCAAATGGAGAGTCTTGCTGTGACATTTTCTGTCTGTGAGAGCTCCCTGATGCTGTATCTTGTGAGGTGACTGGAGCTGCTTCAGCTGCAGTGAGTGCCTGTGAGCTCTTTGTGAGGTGATTTTTATTTCTGCCACGGCTTCCTCCCAGTAGCATATTTCCTGCCCAAACTTTCACAGTTTGTTCCCTGGGGCAAAAAGGTTCAAATGGATACCTTTTGAGCCTGCAGGCTCCGCTTTGTCCTTCTCTTCTCTCCTCAGCGGTGTGGAGCTCTAACAATGCATGTCTGCTCCGCTAGGCTCCGCCTCCTGCCCCCCCCTCATTTTTCTACAAAAGAAGAGCTGTACTTTAGAAAAGAATTATCACAATTTTACATGATTACGTTTCTAATGGGACAAAGTACATGTAGTACTTTGTACCATCTTTCTAGGTGCCCTAACACACTAACTGCGCCAGGCCCCCACCCCTTTGGTCTAATGTGAAAGGGACTAACGTTAAAGATTTCTTTAACCACTTCAGCTCTGGAAGATTTTAACCCCTTCATGACCGGGCCATTTTTTGCTATTCGGCAATGCGCTATTTTAATTTGCAATTGCGCGTTCATGCAACGCTATACCCAAATTAAATTTATATCACTTTTTCACACAAACAGTGCTTTCTTTTGGTTGTACTGTATTTGATCACCACTGGGTTTTTTTATTATTTATTATTATGCTAATGAAAGAAGACCAAACATTTTGGGAAAAAAAAATATATATATATTGTTTTACTTTCTGCTATAAAACATATTCAATAACAAATAAATCTAATTTCTTCATAAATTTAGGCCAAAATGTATTCTGTTACATTAGTAAACAAAAATGTAAATACTGTGCTATCTATGTGCAAATAAATGAGATGTGTTCCTATAACATTTGTATTAAACCCGCTGCAAGCTCTTGTGAGACAAATACAACAACATACAATTCAAAAAACAAGTCGCGCTGGTTAAAAGTGGTCAAAGTGAAAATGACATATGAGTGAAATACAACAAGTGAATGAACAATTCTATGAACAAATAATGATACTAAATGGTGCTTTTGCTCAAAGGAACACTGAGGAGTCCTCGATGGAAAAAAGACCAAGAAAGTTCATATACTGGAACTGATGTATCAATATATTCCTCCACAGTGGTATGCAGACATAACACCACTAGAAAAGTGCCCAATAGAATATAAGGCGCCTCCACCTCTGTACACACTGCCGCTTACCGAAAGTAGATGATCTCCTATTACAGGAGATCAAATGCGCTTGTGGCTTATTCCCCTGCCTCGGGTCTTTGTATAAATCGCCACTGCTCCCAGCATTATCACCATACAAACGCCTTCAAGTGCAGATGTATTCCATAGAACCTCATAAAAACACAAAGAAGGCTGACATAGTGTAAATCCTAATTTATTGCGTAAAAGAAAGGGCAAGATTGCACTTACATTTCAGAAGTTAAAAAACAGCTTGTTTAAGAATCGAGCCGGCCGGCTCTCGATAGCGTCCTCGTGCCCCAGGATGACCTAATATAGTTTTAAGACCCCTTTTACACTGGGGCCACAGCGGCGCTTTAGCGCTGTTTAAGCAGCACTTTTCGGCCGCTTGCAGGACGCTTTTAACCCCAAATAAGGGGTTAAGAGCTCCCGTATTGCTGGGCTTCCGAAGAGCTTTTCAGTCGCTTCAGAAGCGATGCCTATTCATTCCAATGGGCAGGGCGTTTTGGGAGCACTAAATACAGCGCTCCCAACCTGCCTCAAAGATGCTGCTTGCAGGACTTTTTGGAACGTTCCGCAAGCGCATCGCCCCAGTGTGTAAAGTCACACTTGAATGAATGGGAGACTGTTTTCAGGTGCTTAGCAGAGGCTATTTCCAGCGCTAAAGTGCCTGAAAACTGCTGTTTTCAGGCGCTTCAAAGCTGCTGCCTTTTTAAAAAAAAAAGATACTTACCAGTCCCTGGAGTCCAGTGATGCCATCCAGCAGCTAGTTCTTCTCCCTGCTGTGGGTCCCTGGCACTGCCATCTTGGAATTGGGAGCCAACTGTAACTTTTTGAGGAATCACAGATGACTCCCTACTACGTGAGATTGCACTTTGCAGGGAGACTGGTCCTGCAGCCTTCTGGGATGTGTAACATGTCCCAGGAGGCTGCGGACAGGGAGGGGGCGAGTGATGTAATTCTCAGCTAGGTGAGAAATGAGGAAAAGTGTTAGGTGTGGGGGTGGGGAGGAGGATAGCCAACACACTTTTGAGTGAAGGTATGTTTTAAGAATACATGCTTGAATAAACTTTTTTCCCTTAAAGCGAAATTAGACTCGAATTGTTGAAAAAACACTAACAGGTAGGATTTTTATAACAGAAGAAACCCTAGAACTGCGCATGCACATCTCATGGTACATTTACACCACTGCTGTGTGCTTTGAGGGAGTGACTCCTGTGTGCATGAGCAAGAGTGATGTGCATGTGCAGGAGTGATATGCATGTGCAAAAGTGATGTGCATGTGCAAGAGTGATGTGCATGTACAAGAGTGATGTGCATGTGCAAGAGTGATGTGCATGTGCAAGAGTGATGTGCGTGTGCAAGAGTGATGTGCGTGTGCAAGAGTGATGTGCGTGTGCAAGAGTGATGTGCATGTGCAAGAGTAATGTGCATGTGCAAGAGTAATGTGCATGTACAAGAGTGATGTGCATGTGCAAGAGCGGCCAAAGAGAGTAAATCAAAAAGACCAGGAGAAGATAACAGTACCTGGGACCAGTGCTGACAATGCAGTACTGGAGGGCTTTGTTTGACAGGTAAGTCTGTCATAATGTACCAATGTGTAGTGCATAGTTACAAGCACACTATGGCATATACTTCCTGGGGGCCCACTAGAAAAATAGTTTAATTCTGCGGTAAACCAAAGTTTAGTGTCACTTTAAAGCAGTATTAAACCGAAAGCAAAAATGTATTATTTTGCAGCTTACAAGATGTAATAATAAATAGATAATAGATTCTATAATGGTTAAAGAGCAGTTCCAGCCTCCCCACAAAAAATTAAAAGTCAGCAGTTACAAATACTGCAGCTGCTGACTTTTAACATACGGACATTTACCTGTCCAGGGATCCCACGATATCGGCACCCCAGCTGATCTTCGGATCGGCTGTCGGGTGCTAACGCCGCCATTCCTGTTAAGGGAAACCGGCAGTGAAGCCTATCGGCTTCACAGCCGGCTCCCTACTGCACATGCACGAAGCGTGCTGTGCTTTCTATTTGGTCCGGCGGCGGAGGCAGGAGTAGTGAGGCCGAACTTCTAAGAGACCGAACCACGGCCCCGTCTCCTGGAATTGGGGAACGGTACCTGTCAAAAACAGGTACCTGTTCCGCCCTCCCCCCTGAAAGGTGCCAAATGTGGCATCAGAAGGGGGGAGGGGACGGGTAAGCGGAAGTTCAACTTTTGAGTTTAAATCCTCTACTGAGAAAATATGGTGGCTGCAATTGCTGACCTCTTCTTTTAAAAACTCTACTTGCCTAGTTGTCAGGCTGATCTGGGGGTTCGGTTTCTTCTGGGGCACTGACCCAGAAAGGGTATGCCATTTAGGAGGTCTGAGCTCACTCTTAGGCAGGCCATACACAGTTTGAATCTCAGCCGGTTCAGCAGGAACTGTCCAAGAATCGAACCATGTATGGGCAGGCTGAATGTACCAAGTTCATCAATCGATCAACTTGGGTACAACCAGCATGCCAGGTTTTACCTGTTTTACCTGCAATTATCACTAGCGACTGTCCTCTTCTGGCTGCGACTGCTTAACCAGTATTAAACCCAGCCAATGATTGCTGGTGCTCCATGTAAAAGGGGGAGGAGGGGTCAAAAACGATGTCTAAACATTTTTACCTTAATGCAAAGAATGCATTAAGGTAAAAATGTTTAGGCATTGAAACCAATTTAACACTCGTAGGGGTGATTAACCACTTGAGCTCTGGAAGATTTTACCCTCTTCATGACAAGGCCATTTTTTGCTATTCGGCACTGCGTTACTTTAACTGCCAATTGCATAGGCGTGCAATACTGTACACAAATGGAATTTATATCATTTGTTCACACAGCTTTCTTTTGGTGGTATTTGATCACCACTGTGTTTTTTTTTTATTTTTCGTGATAAAAGCCCTGGTTCACATTGATGCGATTTGCCATGCGATTTGACATGTCACATCGCATGCCAAATCAGCTGCTATTGGCCGCAATGGAACCGTCCGAATTGGTGCGATGCCGACTTCAGGTGCGATTTCAATAGACGTCTGTGCAGGAAACCGCACAGATGTCTCTGAGATCGTTGGACTGACATGCAGGAATGAAATTGTGGGAGTTCAGCTGAACTCACACGATTTCAATCTCACATCAATGTGAACCAGGGCTTAATGAAAAAAGACCGAAAATCTTGAAAGGAAAAAAACAATCAAAACAAAACATATCTAATAAACTTTTTTTTTTAAATCAAATTTCTTTGATTTTGGCCAAAATATATCCTGCTACATGTTTTGATAAAAAAAATCCCAGTAAGTGTATATTGATTGGTTTGCGTGAAAGTTATAGCATCTACAAACTATGGTATATATACTGGAATTTGTATTTTTTTAATACTACTAAGGATGGGGAAGAACGACTTAAAATAGGACTGCAATATTGCGGCAAAAACTGTTTCCGGTAACTGAATATAAGGTGCGAGCTGGTGTTTGTCTTAAATTTGTTAGTGCATCTAAATCTGCTAATACACTTAACACTGCCCCCCCTCCCCTTCCCCCCAACAGATAATGCTGCTGTGCCTCCTGTGCTCATTCATCCAGAAATGTATCTCACTAATACAGGAAATATGTTACTGGCCAGATCACCAGGTGAAAATAGAGGGGAAAAAAGCTGAAAAGCATTGATGCAGCCACTACATTTATTTCTTGGTAAGCTGCAATATAATACATTTATCCCTCGTTCACATTAAATGCAGCTTTGAAATCGTGCGACTTCATTTGAATTTGCATTATTTCAAAGCTGCATGTGAGTGCGACTTCAGGTGCGACTTGGAAGATGTCTATGCAAGTAAATTAAACCCACTGAGTCCCAAACTGCATGAATCAAGATCAAAGGCTGCGATTTCTGAGGACAATTAAGCCCTTGTTCACATTGACTGCGGCTTTGAAATCCCGCAGCTTCATCTGAAATCGTACGATTTCAAAGCCGCATCTCAGTGCGACTTGGAGGACATCTGTGCGGCTTCATGCTCAGATGTCTATACAAGTAAATTAAACCCACTGAGTCCCAAACTGCAAAAATCAACTGCATGAATCAAGATCAAAGGCTCCGATTTTTGAGGACAATTAAACCCTCGTTCACATTGACTGCGGCTTTGAAATCGCGCGGCTTCATCTGAAATCGTACGATTTCAAAGCCACATGCCAGTGCGACTTTGGGTGCGACGTGGAAGGCAGCTTCATGCACAGATGTCTATACCAGCCGCAACCAAAATCGCCAAATGTAGTGCAGGAACTACTTTTTCAAATCGATGCGGCACTGCAAAGCCAGAGTTGTACTGATTTTGAACAATGCCATTGCCGACAACTGTCACACGCATGACAAGTTGCTCCGGTGTGAACAGGGGCTTATGGTTTGGGTATATTACCGCTTTAAGCTGAAACTGCTGCAGAATGTGCAGATGCTACAAATGAAATAATAATATTATTCCTATACATTGGATAGATTCCCATATAAAATGATGAGACTGGAAAATAAATCAGCATTGTTTCATTGATCACATATCATTTGATGTGAACATGATAAGACAATATTACTTTCAGTATCTGCTCAAAATTTCAAAGCAGCCAATGAGATGTTGGGGGTGGATCCCCTGTGGAAGCTTTTCTTCTTCTTTTCTCTGCTTGGGAGGACCCTTTCACTGCCTCCTTCCAGTTGATTGTGTAGCAGCAAAAGCGTGTGTTTAATGTGACCCCCATCCCTCCATGTGAAGGCACATCCAGGGGACTGATGGAGACATTGTGCAGGATGGACAGCTGGCCTGCATGCACAGGGATCTGACATGTAACAGGTATGTACAGAGATGAGCTCAGCCTGGATGGCTGTCATGGAGCTGCAGTGTTTCAGCACTTTAGCGCATGGACAGCTCCCATCTGCAGTGTTCAGCAGCACAGCCGCTCTCCTCCTGGATGCTGAGCTCTGCCTCCCAGGGAACAATGCTCCCTATACACACACACAGGGTGCCTGCAGGGGCCACAGGTCCTGGACAGGCTGTGACTCAGCAAAAGGATGCATAATCCATGCTAACCTGTGCCATTGCTAATACAACACAGGCAGAAAAACCTTCACAGCATTGACATTTCATTAACACTGATGAGTTCAGCATCTAGCAAACAATATCCTGTTTTTTGTATCAGATAATAATGGAGAGAATTAATACCAGTAAATGAGCAGAAGGGGTTAAGTGATGTGAAGGTGGGCAGGAAGCGTGATGGGGACCGCTGCCTGCGATTTACAAGATGTGCATGTGGATTGTTATAGGATGATTGGCGTGGGCTGGAGAAGTGCTGGGGTAACGTAGGCTGAAAATTAGGTATTGGGGGGACAAGCAGGTAGGCCTTCAGATCTAAAGGTGGCCATTCAGGTAAAGATTTTATTTATGATCATTTTGTCAATCGATTTACCGTCCGATAGCAAAATACAATCAAAAAAGATTGTTCGATGTTCCATAGACCTAGTGATCATATTGATCTATCTGCTTTCCTACCATTGGATTTCTGTCCAGACCAATCAGAATAATTTCAATGAAATTGATCATTTTTGCTCAGAATTGATTGATGACACAATATGTGACTTTTTTTGATAACTCATAGATGCAATCTGATTCTGTGAAGAATCATCATCAGATCGTTACGTGTTTGTGTGCAAGGGGATACAATACCTTTCTTGCTTTTTCCATCCGATCCAATCAGAATAATTTCAATGAAATGAATCAGTTTTGCACAGAATTGATTGATGACACGTGACTTTTTTTAATAACTCATAGATGCAATCTGATTCTGTGAAGAATCATTCGATCAGATCATTACGTGTATGGCCCCCATAGGTATCTTGTGTGCAAAGGGATACAATACCTTTCTTGCTTCTTCCATTAAGACCAATAAGAATAATTTCAATGAAATGGATCAGTTTTGCTCAGAATTGATTGATGTCATGTGACTTTTTTTAATAACTCATAGGTTCAATCTGATTCTGTGAAGAATCATTCGATCAGATTGTTATGTGTATGGCCACCATAGGTATCTTGTGTGCAAAGGGATACAATACCTTTCTTGCTTTTTCCATCCAGACCAATCAGAATCATTTTAATGAAATTGATCAGTTTTGCTCAGAATTGATTGATGACACAATTGGGATTTATTTACTAAAGGAAAATCCAGTTTGCATTGTAAGTGCACTTGGACGTGCAGTCGCTGTAGATCTGAGGGGGACATGCAAGGAAAATAAAAAACAGCATTTTAGCTTGCACATGATTGGATGATAAAACCAGCAGAGCTTCCCCTCATTTCAGATCTGTCCCTTAGATTTAGAGCGACTGCACTTCCAAGTGTACTTGCAGTGCAAAGTGGATTTGCCTTTCGTAAATAACCCCCATATGTGACTTTATTTGATAACTCATAGATGCAATCTGATTCTGTGAAGAATCATTTGATCAGATTGTTATGTGTATGGCCACAATAAGTATTTTGTGTGCAAGGGGATACAATACCTTTCTTGCTTTTTTCATCCAGACCAATCAGAATAATTTCAATGAAATTGATCAGTTTTGCTCAGAATTGATTGATGACACGTGACTTTTTTTTTATAACTCATAGGTTCAATCTGATTCTGTGAAGAATCATTCAATCAGATCCTTACGTGTATGGCCACCATAAGTATCTTGTGTGCAAGGGGGATACAACACCTTTCTTGTTTTTTCCATCCAGACAAATCATATGAAATTTATCAGCTTCCAGTTTTTTTTTTTTGTAAAAGCTCAATGGAAAAAGCTAAAGTTAGAAGCTGATTGGCCGCCATGCACAGCTGCGCCAGATTTTGCACTCTCCCATTTTAGTAAATCAACCTCAATATGTGACTTTTTTGATAACTCAGATTGAATCATATTGTCTAATTCTGTGAAAAATCATTTGATGTGATCGTTACATGTATGGCTACCATAAGTGTCTTGGGTACAAGCGGATACAATAGCTTTCTTGCTTTACCCATCCAGACAGATCTGAATAATTTCAATGAAATTAGTCAAAAATTAGTCAAAGGCACAGTGGGGGAGATTAACTAAAATAGATGCACACATAATCTGGTGCAGCTGTGCATAGTAACCAATCAGATTCTAGGTTTGATTGTCAAAGCTTAATTGAACAAACTGAAGTTAGAAGCTGATTGGTTACTATAGACAGCTGCACCAGTTCTGTGTGCACCAGTTTTAGTAACCCCCTCCCCATTATATGTTGTTTGTATCACTCATAGATTCAATCATATTGTTAGGTTCTGTGGAGAATCGTTCGATCAGATCTTTACATGTATGGCCACCATAAAACTGCAAGGCACTGGGGGATAAAATACCGGTCATACATTTCCAATTTAGACCAATCATTTTGAATAAATCAATCAATTTTGCTCAAAACTGGTTGATGACTCAGTATGTGTCTTTTTTCTAATTCATAGATTTGATCATATTGTCTAATTCTGTTAATAATCATTTAATCAGATTGTTACATGTATGGCCATCATAGGACTGCTGGTGCAAGGGGATACAATACCTGTCATGCATTGCTAGTACTGATACTTCTCAAAACAGGCCATACACAGGATTTAAAAGACATCCACTGATTTAACGCTGAAAAAATGACATCCTCACAAGCCCTAAACATCTATACAGGCATTTAAAGGTCAGGTCTTACAATGTATGGCACCAATGATCATAATAGGCAACAGAATAAAAGTTGATTGGCTGAAGTTATTTTACTCTTTGATCTCCTTTTGAGAGTATAGAAAATCAAGGGACAAATTCCCAGCCTGAATAGTGTGCAAAGTTTCCATACATTGGGGGATTGAAAATGAATTCGGTAATCACAAAGCTGCCTATGGCAACAGCTCTAAATGGAAAATGGAAAATTAGTTTGTATGATTCTTGCACATTTTGGTATAGTTCCTATTGGCCAGTTAGCATTTTGGGTCTTGAAGGGCGATCCATATATTATATATTGCTACCTCTCTTTAACAATGAAGCTTGTGTCCTGCATGGCCAGGGATGCGGTACGGATTTTGTGTGTTTTTTGTTTATAGGAAAGATTTATTTTATATTTTCTGATGCACAAGCAACATTTCATCTTATCCAGAGTACTTGTTCTATACTGAGGTCATTCATGTTTACAGGAAATGATCTCATTTTCTGTGACAATTCAATACTTATGCCTTTCACTTACACTGCTTTCTTGCGGCTGTCTTTATTAACTATGGGGAATTAAAATGTATCAAATGCTGGCATTGTACCAGATTGTACAACAAAAAAGAAGCATATTAAGGCTCTGGTCTATACAATTCTATAATAATCTTTCTTGGGGACATGATAAGCATCTGGATGGATATTGCAGGACCACAGAGCCTACAAACTGATGTTGATGTTTTATTTGCTAGATGTGACAACGTTTGTCTGACATCACCCTAAGCTGTATTAGATGATGTGGCTAATATGTTTTACTAGACTTAGTTTTACACATGCAAAAAATGATTTTAGCTGTGACTTCTCAGGCAGAACATCCACCAGGCTTTGGTCTATGAGTAAATAAATCAAATCTGTCAGTTTACTTATGACAACTTCTGCTACTGTCAAGACAAATTAAAAGCAAAAATATAGGATCCTGAGATCACAGTGGCTCAAAGGCTTATACAGACAGAAGAGTAGCTATTAGAAGGTTATGTGATGGCAGCATGGCAGAAGAGTATTAAAAACATTAGCCTTGTATTGCTCTTTGCTAAAAGACATGTAACTGTTTTCAATCATAGCTTGCACGCCAGTCAGAAGATTCGCTTAGCAACACGCCTCCTGCAAACCACCAGCTTACAAAGTGTCAGCAGTCTGTTAAGCCTTATTTAACACTTTGTGATTTCTTTTGGATTAGGAATATGTTTTTTCTGATTATTTTATGCATTCATTTATACAGCAGCACTCTCTAGACCAGAGTTTCTCAACTAGGGTTCCCCCAGAGTTTGCTAGGGGTTCATTGAGCAATGAGTATTTTCTGCCTATCAGATAAGTTCCCACTGATATCATTTAGGCAATTCTCGATGACCACAGCTGTAAGGAACATTCCTCCCACTGACCATCAAATTATTGAGTTGTAGATATAGTCAATTTTAGCAGGGGTTCCCTGAGACCTGAAAGTTATTTTAAGGGTTCCTTTGTTAAAAAGGTTGAGAAAGTATGCAGAAGAGCACGGGTATTAAACTCAATTTAATCACAGGCTGCATCTGTATTATGGTTGCTCTCAAAGGGCTGGTTGTATGTGTAAAATTAGATGTCTAGAGCACCCCCATTCCCCCTCACTTTAGATGTCAAGAGCCTGCCTACCATCAGAAGTCAAAAATCTCCCACCATCTCTTACATCATATTGCACCCCACTTACCTTGTGCTAATGCCAGAAAGAAGCTGGGGGTGGAGCTGGGAAGAAGAAAGTACAGGGTCTGGAGGAGGACTAGAGGAGAGCTGGAGTCTGCTGAATGCTGAGACCAGGGGAGGTGGAGACGAGGGGGTGCTGCAGCTAGACGGAGAAATGCAGGATCTGGTGGAGGAGTTCTGTCATCCTCTCTGCTGCTGACTGCTGAGATACGGTGGGGGAGAAAACGAGCTGGGGTGCCGCAGCTGCAGGAAAGGTGCAAGGGCCACATGAAATGGCCTGGAAGGCCGAATTCGGCCCGCAGCCTTGTGTTTAACACATGTGCTCTAGACCACTCATTCTCAACTAGGGTTCCTCCAGAATTTTCTAGGGGTTCCTTAAGATGCTGTTGATTGACCTCTCATCTGATGGTGCTTACATAGTTTAGGGCCAATGCCACTTGGCAGAACCATTGATGTTTTTTTCAAGTGTCTGTAAGTGAGAGGACAGAGAGGGCAATCTGTAACCAAGACCTGAAGCGCCGAACAGTATGTTGTCTACCGGGCGCTCGGGTTCGGCACATCACGGATCTTGTGGACAGATTACTGGGAGGGGCTGGGGAAGACCCGGCTGTCATGGTGCACGTTGGCACCAATGACAAAGTCAGAGGCAGATGGAGTGTCCTAAAGAACAATTTTAGGGATTTAGGTGCTAAATTGAGGAAAAGGACCTCCAAGGTAGCGTTCTCAGGAATACTACCGGTACATCGAGCCACACCAGAAAGGCAGAGGGAGATTAGGGAAGTAAACAAGTGGCTGAAGAGCTGGTGTAGTAAGGAGGGGTTTGGGTTCCTGGAGGACTGGGCCGACTTCTCAGTCGGTAACCGGTACTATAGAAGGGACGGACTGCACCTAAATGAGGAGGGTGCAGATCTGCTGGGAAGGAAGATGGCCAAAAAGTTAGAGGGGTTTTTAAACTAGGCGATGGGGGGGAGGGTCCAGAGACAGTGATAGCCAGCGCGGAAGATATTTCAGAGGGTAGTATTGGGGGCATTAGTGGTAGGTTAACCAAAGCACAAAAACACAAGGTGAGTATAGTAGCAAGTCCTAGTTGCAATCTTGAAACACCCAATATGAGGACAATATGCGACCGGTCTAAACTATGTGGCATGTTCACTAATGCCAGGAGCATGGCGGACAAGATGGGTGAACTAGAGATACTGTTGTACAAGGAGGATTTGGATTTTGTGGGAATTTCAGAGACCTGGTTCAACAGCTCTCATGATTGGCTGGCAAACATTCAAGGGTATACCCTATACCGCAAGGATAGAGAGGGTAAAAAAGGGGGAGGGGTATGCCTATATATCAAGAATAATGTACAAGTGAATGTGAGAGATGACATCACTGAGGGAGCTAGGGAGGAGGTGGAATCTTTATGGGTAGAGCTCCAAAGGGATGAAGCTAAAGGGAAAATAATACTGGGAGTATGCTATAGGCCCCCTAACCTGAGGGAGGAAGTGGAGACGGATCTCCTATCACAAATTGGATTAGCATCAAGGATGGGAAGTGTTATCATAATGGGGGATTTTAATTATCCAGACATAGACTGGGCGGAGGGAACCGCGCATTCATTTAAGGCTCGCCAGTTCCTTAATGTCTTGCAGGACAATTTTATGGGTCAGATGGTAGACGCACCAACTAGAAATAAAACATTACTGGATCTACTGATTACCAACAATACAGACCTGATCACAGATGTGGAAATACGGGGCAATTTAGGTAACAGCGATCACAGGTCAATTAGTTTCAGTATAAATCACACAAATAGGAAACATGAAGGGAACATAAAGACACTGAATTTCAAAAGAGCCAACTTCCCTAAACTACAAACCTTGCTAAAAGGCATAAATTGGGATAAAATATTAGGAACAAAGAATATGGAGGAGAGATGGGTTTGCTTTAAGAGCATATTAAATAAGGGCATTAGCCAATGTATCCCATTGGGTAATAGATTTAAAAGAGCAAACAAAAATCCTGGATGGCTTAACTCCAATGTAAAAATGCATATAAAAGCAAAGGAGAAGGTTGAGGGATCATCCTCAGCATTCAGACTTTATAAAGAATGCAATAAGAAATGTAAGGGTGCAATTAGGACGGCTAAGATAGAACATGAAAGACACATAGCGGAGGAGAGCAAACAAAAATCCCAAGAAATTCTTTAAGTATGTAAACAGTAAAAAAGGGAGGACAGACCATATTGGCCCCATAAAGAATGAGGAAGGACATCTGGTTACAAAGGTTGGGGAGATGGCAAAGGTATTGAATTTATTCTTCTCCTCAGTCTTCACGAGTGAATCGGGGGGCTTCAGTAACCAAAACTGCAGTGTTTATCCTCATGACACAACACAGGAAGCACCTACATGGTTAAAAGAGGACGGAATTAAAATTAGACTTGAGAAACTTAACATTAATAAATCACCGGGACCAGATGGCTTGCATCCGAGGGTACTTAGGGAACTCAGTCAGGTGATTGCCAGACCGTCGTTCCTAATTTTTACAGACAGTCTATTGACTGGAATGGTACCAGCTGATTGGAGAAAAGCCAATGTAGCACCAATATTTAAAAAGGGCCCAAAAAACATCCCTGGGAATTACAGACCAGTTAGCCTAACATCAATAGTATGTAAACTCTTGGAGGGGATGATAAGGGACTATATACAAGATTTTAGTAATGAGAATGATATCATTAGCAGTAATCAGCATGGATTCATGAAGAATCGTTCTTGCCAAACCAATCTATTAACCTTCTATGAGGAGGTGAGTTGCCATCTAGATAAAGGAAGGCCCGTAGACGTGGTGTATCTGGATTTTGCAAAAGCATTTGACACAGTTCCCCATAAACGTTTACTGTACAAAATAAGGTGCGTTGGCATGGACCATAGGGTGAGTACATGGATTGAAAACTGGTTACAAGGGCGTGTTCAGAGGGTGGTGATAAATGGGGAGTACTCAGAATGGTCAGGGGTGGGTAGTGGGGTTCCCCAGGGTTCTGTGCTGGGACCAATCCTATTTAATTTGTTCATAAACGACCTGGAGGATGGGATAAACAGTTCAATCTCTGTATTTGCAGACGACACTAAGCTAAGCAGGGCAATAACTTCTCCGCAGGATGTGGAAATCTTGCAAAAAGACCTGAACAAATTAATGGGGTAGGCGACTACATGGCAAATGAGGTTCAATGTAGAAAAATGCAAAATGACGCATTTGGGGGGGCAAAAATATAAATGCAATCTATACACTGGGGGGAGAACCTCTGGGGGAATCTAGGATGGAAAAGGACCTGGGGGTCCTAGTAGATGATAGGCTCAGCAATGGCATGCAATGCCAAGCTGCTGCTAACAAAGCAAACAGAATATTGGCATGCATTAAAAGGGGGATCAACTCCAGAGATAAAACGATAATCCTCCCGCCCTACAAGACTCTGGTCCGGCCGCACCTTGAGTATGCTGTCCAGTTCTGGGCACCAGTCCTCAGGAGGGATGTACTGGAAATGGAGCGAGTACAAAGAAGGGCAACAAAGCTAATAAAGGGTCTGGAGGATCTTAGTTATGAGGAAAGGTTGCGAGCACTGAACTTATTCTCTCTGGAGAAGAGACGCTTGAGAGGGGATATGATTTCAATTTACAAATACTGTACTGGTGACCCCACAATAGGGATAAAACTTTTTCGCAGAAGAGAGTTTAATAAGACTCGTGGCCACTCATTACAATTAGAAGAAAAGAGGTTTAACCTTAAACTACGTAGAGGGTTCTTTACTGTAAGAGCGGCAAGAATGTGGAATTCCCTTCCACAGGCGGTGGTCTCAGCGGGGAGCATTGATAGCTTCAAGAAACTATTAGATAATCACCTGAATGACCGCAACATACAGGGATATGTAATGTAATACTGACACATAATCACACACATAGGTTGAACTTGATGGACTTGCGTCTTTTTTCAACCTCACCTACTATGAGAGGTTCTGACTACCACTGTAAGGGGGCATGCTTCCAACTGATCTTAGATAAATACATTTTAGCAGGTGTTCCTTGAAATAGGAAAATGTTTCGAAGGGGGTATGAGATACGTAATTAAAATATTATAGGTACCGCATAAAAACATATCAACTATACAGCAATACAAAAATACACTTAAAAAAAAAACATGCAGTAATGTCAAAACAAATGAAGTCTAGTGCAAGTCCCACATTGTGAGATGATTCTAAATCATGCAGCTCACAAGTTTATAGCAACAATATGTGACTTATACGTTTGAACTTTGACAAAAAGTCTCACCTTTAACAAGATTTCTGCAAAATAAACATAGAGTTACATGTCAGTCAGTGCATTGAAGTATTGAAGATTTTCCTAAATGCTAAATAAAAAAAAAGATCAACATGCATTTGCAGCATATTCGGTAATACATGATAATTTGACTCTTTAACGGCCTTCCTGCTGAACAACTCTAATCTTCATTCAAGCGTTCATTTTCTACACCCTCCCCCCAGAGGCGGCTCTAAGCTTTGTGAGGCCTTAAGCAAAACCTAGACATGAGGCCCCGTATGCCCATAATGGGAAAAATAATTCAAGCAATAAAAAAATTAATTGTATAAATTGCATATATTGTGAGCTTTAAAGTGCTGGTGTTAGTGCTCTCTATCTCAGTGCTGGTGTCAGTGCTCTCTATCTCAGTGCTGGTGTCAGTGCTCTATGTCAGTGCTGGTGTCCGTGCTCTCTATCTCGGCGCTGGTGTCAGTGCTCTCTATCTCGGCGCTGGTGTCAGTGCTCTCTATCTCGGTGCTGGTGTCAGTGCTCTCTATCTCGGTGCTGGTGTCAGTGCTCTAACTCAGTGCTCTCTATCTCAGTGCTGGTGTCAGTGCTCTATCTCGGCACTGGTGTCAGTGCTCTCTATCTCGGCGCTGGTGTCAGTGCTCTCTATCTCGGTGCTGGTGTCAGTGCTCTCTATCTCGGTGCTGGTGTCAGTGCTCTATCTCAGTGCTCTCTATCTCAGTGCTGGTGTCAGTGCTCTCTATCTCGGTGCTGGTGTCAGTGCTCTCTCAGTGCTCTCTATCTCGGTGCTGATGTCAGTGCTCTCTCAGTGCTGGTGTCAGTGCTCTCTATCTCAGTGCTGGTGTCAGTGCTCTATGTCAGTGCTGGTATCAGTGCTCTCTATCTCAGTGCTGGTGTCAGTGCTCTCTATCTCGGTGCTGGTGTCAGTGCTCTACCTCAGTGCTCTCTATCTTGGTGCTGGTGTCAGTGCTCTCTATCTCAGTGCTGGTGTCAGTGCTCTCTATCTCAGTGCTGGTGTCAGTGCTCTATGTCAGTGCTGGTATCAGTGCTCTCTATCTCAGTGCTGGTGTCAGTGCTCTCTATCTCGGTGCTGGTGTCAGTGCTCTATCTCAGTGCTCTCTATCTTGGTGCTGGTGTCAGTGCTCTCTATCTCAGTGCTGGTGTCAGTGCTCTCTATCTCAGTGCTGGTGTCAGTGCTCTATGTCAGTGCTGGTATCAGTGCTCTCTATCTCAGTGCTGGTGTCAGTGCTCTCTATCTTGGTGCTGGTGTCAGTGCTCTCTATCTCGGTGCCGGTGTCAGTGCTCTCTATCTCGGTGCCGGTGTCAGTGCTCTCTATCTCGGTGCCGGTGTCAGTGCTCTCTATCTCGGTGCCGGTGTCAGTGCTCTCTATCTCGGTGCCGGTGTCAGTGCTCTCTATCTCGGTGCCGGTGTCAGTGCTCTTTCTCAGTGCCGGTGTCAGTGTTCTATCTTGGTGCTGGTGTCAGTGTTCTATCTCAGTGCTGGTGTCAGTGTTCTATCTTGGTGCTGGTGTCAGTGTTCTATCTCGGTGCTGGTGTCAGTGAGGGAGATAGCAGCAGAGAAGTCACTCAGCAGGCAGTGCCAGCACCATGGCTGATAATCAGTTAATGGAGCCCTGCATAGGTGGAGGTAAGGGCCGGGCAGAGGGAGGGGTCAGGGGCTGTCAAGCACAGGTTGGCACACTGGGACACTGGCACAGGACTGAGCTGCCCTGACTGTGGCACTGGTAACCAGGAGGAAGGTAGTGGAGGGGATGGGGCAGGGGGTGGATTTAAAGGTCAGTGGCTGAGGGATGCTGAAGGAGCAGGGATGGGGGGCTGGCTCTCTAGCTCATGTTGGTGGTAGCTGGCTGCAGCAGGGGCTGTGCCTCTCCCTGCAGCTGGAGTACGGATCCCCCCGCCCTGATTGACAGCCCCAGAGAGGGGCGGCCCAGACGCCATTTTTCTCCTCCCTCCCCCTTCCATCGGCTCCATATACCGCGCTGGTGAGGCTTCCTCCCCAGTGGGACCCTCCTCTTCCCCTCTGCAGCTCTGCTTACCAGTCAGACGCCTCCGGGTGTGCGGGGATCGCTCAGCGGAGCACTCCAGTTGGGGGTGACGGGGGCAATCTGCGTCTCCGGAGCAGTGGGAATAAGTTTCATTTTGCTCCGGCTGCTGGAATGAGTCTCCTCCCCCAGACAACACAATGCTGTCCAGCCCCGCCTCCTCCCCAAGACACAGCCATGGCCCTGTCCTCTCTCCACTGCCTGGCCATGGAGCTCACAGGCAGCATTAAGCCTCTGCTGGCAAGAGCACAGCGCTGCTGCAGCAGCATTGTTGTCAGCAGAGGTGGCTCTTAAATTAGGCTGTCGCGAGGCCCCTGTGAGTGCGAGGCCTTAGGCGATCACCTGATTTGCCTAATTAGAGAGCCGCCTCTGCCTCCCCCCACTAGCTAAATCTCTCTAGTTGTAGATATCCTTATGTCCATGCAGGTCAGTAGGTCCATGTGCATCATCCCATGCTTGCTTCTGCCTTTAGTAGACATTGCAGCATGAGAGGGAGGCTGTACAAGACAAATCCATGGGTCAAGATGCTGCAGTCTCATCAGAAAGATCAGATGTATGAAAGTGGTGTATCTGTTGCCCATTGCATTTACTACAAGGTATCCCTTCTGGCATACAGATGTGTATATAGTCATTGCAACCTCATACATATGTCAGGCTCCCTGTACCGCTACATTGTAATGAAAAACTTTTAGGGCTCTTTCACACGGGGCGGATCAGTCATGATCCGCCCCGTGAACATCCGCTTGCTCAGCGGGGATAGCTCCGCCGATCCCCGCTGAGCAGGAAGATGACAGGTGCATCGCTGCACACTGTGCAGCGACGGACCTGTCAGAGCGCCGCTCTCCCCTATGGGGGGATCGGATGATGACGGTCCGTAGTGTCCGTCGTCATCCGATCCGATCCGAAAACGGATGGAAAAGTAGGTTTTTCCTCCGTTACACTTTTCGGACCGGAGCGGGTCGGATGTCAGCGGACATGTCACCGCTGACATCCGACGCTCCATAGGGATACATGTATGTCCGTTTTTCATCCGAAAATGGAAGGGTGAAAAACGGACATACGGATCCCTCGTGTGAAAGAGGCCTTAGTTCACTTGGTTCTTTACTTTTTTAGTTGTATGATTCAATAGTTGACAAGACACATTTGCAACAAAACATTTATCTTTATTTAAAAGGACAGTAATGAAGATCTTAATAATAATATTCATTGTCTAGATTGGTGTTTCTCAAACTTTTCTAAGTCCATTAACCACTTTCCATCCAGGCTATTTTTGGCACTTCGCTCCTACATGTAAAAATTTACTTTTTTTTGCTAGAAAACTACTTCGAACCCCCAAACATTCGTTTTTTTAAATTTAGCAGTGACCCTATAGACTAAAATGGTGGGTGTTGCAATTTTTGATGACACACGGTATTTGCGCAGCAGTTTTTCAAACACAATTTTTTTGGAATTAAAAAAAAAAAAAAAACCACTAAAGTTAGCCCAATATTTTTGCATAATTTAAAAGACTAAATAAAAGACTAAATAGATACCTAATATGTCACGTTTTGAAATTGCGTCTGCCCGTGGAATGGTGGCAAACTACAGAGCTTAAAATTCTCCATATGCAACGCTTTAAACGCCTTTACAGATTACCAGTTCAGAGTTGCACAGGAGGTCTGGTGCTAGAATTATTGCTCTGACGTTTGTGACCATACCTCACATGTGTGGCTCGATCGCCCTTTACATATGCGTGTGGGAGAAGCGTATGTGTTTGCATTTGTGCTTAAGCACGGTGGGACAGGGGCGCTTTAAACTTTTTTATTATTATTTTAATAGTTTTTTACAAAAATATTTTTTTGCACTCTTTTTTTGTACTAACTTTATTGCTATCACAAGGGATGAACAACATCCCTTGTGATAGCATGGGCCATGACAGGTCTTCTTTATGGAGAGATTTGGTGTCTTTTAGACCCCCAAATCTCTCCTCTGGCCTCCCACACAGATCGTTCTGATCGGCTACTTACCTGGCCATTGATGGCCAGGTAAACAAAGGGGCGAGCCAGAAGTGACAAACTGCTCGTCGGTCCTGGTTTCCAGGGTTACAGAGAGAGGGGAACAATGTCAGGTCCTCTCTCTCTGTACAGGGCAGGCATTGCCGCCAGTCACATTGCTCCCAGCCTCCGAGATGGGACCGAAGAGCCCGGAAAAGGCAGTGGTGACGGGAGGGAGGTGGGACCCCCTTTTGCCACCCACAGAAGTGATTGAGTGGCTAATTAGCCACTCAGATCACTTCTGCCTTGAAGAGAATCGCTGGCTGAAAAGATCCATACTAGGTTGATGCCTGTAGGTGCAAACATCATCCCGGTATAACCACTGAAATGGGAGGACGTCCATGTATGCCCTCCTGGTGGTAAGTGGTAAAATCCTGCACAATCTTGAGGCACCCCATTCTTAAATGTAAAAAACTAAACTAAAAGGTTAACATTCACACATGTAGAACACCCAACATTACAGGTGATGTATTCTTCCAAGGGAAACACGCCTTTGCACCAATGGCGGCTGGTGCTCAAAATTTTTGGGGGCGCAAACAAACTGAAAAATACTGAACCCTCCGCCATCAATTGCAGCCTCACTGTGCCCATCAAATGCAGCCATTGTGCCCATTAAATGCAGCCACTGTGCCGCATCATATGCAGCCACTTGTGCCCATCATATCCAGCCACTTGTGCCCATCATATGCAGCCACTTGTGCACATCATATGCAGCCAATGTGCCCATCAAATGCAGCCACTTGTGCCCATCATATGCAGCCACTTGTGCCCATCATATGCAGCCACTTGTGCCCATCATATGCAGCCACTTGTGCCCATCATATGCAGCCACTTGTGCCCATCATATGCAGCCACTTGTGCCCGTCATATGCTTTCACTTGTGCCCATCATATGCTTTCACTTGTGCCCGTCATATGCATTCACTTGTGCCCATCAAATGCAGCCACTTAGGCCCATCATATGCAGCCACGTGTGTTCATCATATGCAGCCACTTGTGCCAATCAAATGCAGCCACTTGTGCCCATCATATGCAGCCACTTAGGCCCATCATATGCAGCCACGTGTGTCCATCATATGCAGCCACTTGTGCCAATCAAATGCAGCCACTTGTGCCCATCATATGCAGCCACCTGTGCCCAGTCTATGCAGCCACTTGTGCCTATCAAATGCAGCCAGGCGCATCCCCTAGCTCGGCTGTCACGTCTCTAAACCCCCCCCTGCGGCCGGTCCGGGGGCACTTACCAATCGTGTGGCGGGGCTCTGCTTCTCTCCTGGAGTGACGGGGCTCTCCTCCTCCTCTTGTGCATTGCCGGGAAGCGGCGGCTCCTATGTCCGCTCGGCTCCTTAGGCTTCCTCCACCATGTCTCCTGCTCCGCCAAAGCATTAGGCATCCAATAGGACTGCCAAATGCTTTGGCCAATCGGGAGACAGGTCTCACTGACCTGCCTGCTGATTGGCAGGAAGAAACATTAGTGTGAAAATAGCGAAAATTAATTTGCTGTGCCACAAAACAGGGTGGGGTCGGGACGCAGTGCTCTGCGCCCCGAGCCCACCCTATTTTGAAGCCTATTAGAGCCTCTGGCTCTAATCACGTGCTTCAAAATACACACCTCGCCTATCCCCGCCATAGTATTTCATGTGTCCGGTGTCCTGAAAGGGACTGGGCACTTGAATAGGCAGAGCGGCGGAGGTGTCAGGGGGGGCTGCGCCCCTGCGCCCACAATGCACGGGCCGCCACTGCTTTGCACACTGTTACTGACTAGTATTCGGTTTCTCTCCCTCAATCAGCTAATGTGACCCCAGTACTGATGGAGAGGGGCCTGGGAGGAGCAAATAAGGAGGCGCTCACCTTCCTCCTTATCAACTGATGACGCTATTGGTTGTTAGGGTGCCAGCGGCTTAATAATTTTAATGGTGCACAGTGAAAACCTGTGTCTTTGTGTAAATAAAAATTAGGCTTGACCCACCTGCTGGCTTGTATATAATTTTTGGGCAATTTTTAGGGCATTTTGCCAAGACACCCCTGAAGAAACCTGAAGGCACTCTGGTTGAAAAAGGCTGATATAGAAAATTAAAAATGAACAAGAGGAACTGAGTAAATTACATTAACAGACCAAAAAATGAAGTTGGTTCTAAAGGGATAAACTAATAATACGTGCTTCATGAGCAGGTGGGACCACTCTAAACAGCTGAAAACTGGCAAAGCAACTGCTGGAATTTCTTCGGATCCAGAAATGTCTTAAAGGAAATATATCATGACAGAAGCTTGAAGGCTGCCATTTCTTACCTCTGCTAAAAATGATAGTTGTTTAAAGTGGTTGTAAACCGCTGGCCTTTTTTTTGGGGGGGGCCTGCAAGGTAAATGCACAATGTGCTAGTATGCATCGCATACTAGCACATTATGTTAAACTTACCTTAAAACTTACCTTAAGCCCTCCGGTGCAGAGAAGTCATCACTGCAGGGGATCCCATCTTAGCGCATCTTGCTTCCGGGTTCTCAGAGCCATGATGACGTCACTCCCGTGCATGCGCGTGGGAGCCGCCGTTCACGGCACAGGCCTCTGAAGAAAAGGCATGGGTGGCCATTTCTTCTGAGCGCATGCGCCAGTGATATCACTGGTTGCATGTAATGTAAATATCTCCTAAACGGTGCACATTAGGAGATATTTACACTACCTATAGGTAAGCCTTATTATAGGCTTACCTATAGGTAAAAGCAAAAGATGGAAGTCTACTTCCTCTTTAAGTGTTAAGTTGACCCATTTGCTCAAAAAGACTCTTCATTTCAGCAACATTTTTCGAAAGATTTTACTGCTGCCCTGGCCTTTACAACACTGGGCAGTTTTGCAGATTGTGTGGAGTTGGATGCCCCATCTGTATTACACAGGTATAGTTCAGGTCTATAGACAGGTGACTGTTGGCTGCAGCAAAGGTGCTGATCTCGCCACCCATGTCTCAGTGGCATGAAACCACTGAGACATGGGTGGCGAGAAGCCGGTCCATGCTGCACCTAGGGCCTGTCTGCAAATTTGTATTTTTTATAATGGGGGATGAGAGAAGGCACATCAAGGTTTTTTTTTTCATTATTAAACAAACAACTACACCTAATATATATTAAGATAGTGAACTTGAAGTGTATACAGATAAAAATGAATAGCTTTCCTGATCTGTATTCCTGTTGGCATGCTGGTCTGAAGCCAAGAAACTAGGAGGTTAGAAATAGCAGTCTTTTTATCACTCTCATAACAAAACAAAAAAAACTTTTGCAGGGGGATACCCCTTTGCTGAAGAGTTAAATGCTCTAGGGGGTAGAAGAAAAGTCTGTAATACTTACCAGCACTATTTTTTTTCTTCTGAAGATTTGATTATGGGCTGTCTCTCAGCATCCTCACATACAATACAGGACTACTGGTATTAAAGTGGATACTTAAAAGTGGTACTTAAAGTGGATGTAAACCCTCACATATACCCAGTGAACTGAACAGCCTCTGATGATACACAGAGATTAAACAAATCGTCCTATATAAGTTTTACATGTATGTCTGCTGTCTTCAGCTTTATATATTCTTTAGAAAGTGCACATCATGTTAGAAATGTTTCTTTCTGTTTCAGCAGTGGGAGGGGAGTCTTGGCATACACTGTGTAAGAGCTGATTGGAGGAAAGGCACACCCCCCCCCTCCACATAGGCAGAGGAACGAAGAATCTTGCAGAGCTGTGCTGTGAATTGACAAGCTCTCTGCTAATCTATCTCTACGCACCCTTCCCGACACAAATTTTCAGCTGCTTTTATCTCCTGAGTCTGAGAACTTGTCAGAAGATTTCATGCTGATAACGGAGGAATGGAGCAGCAGAAAGACACGGGACTTAGGGCTTAGGAGAGAGATAAGTAAACACTACAGATGTTTGTGCCCAGGTCAGATTTCATGAATGGGGTTTACATCCACTTTAATGTGACTGCTGGCTGGAATGCTTTAGAGATTAGGCTTCAGGGGACCGGTCACATGGATGGAGGGGGCCTGCTGGAACAAGGAAAAAGGTAAGTATTACAACGTATTCCTCTACCCCTAGACTTCAAGAATATGTAAACCCAACATTTCCTATTCCTGCTGTACCATGTACTTGTATGAAAAAGTATCCTGTTCTCTTTGTATTGGTACCTATGTGTGAAATACCTGGAGTTTTTATATCTATACACACGTGTTTTTCCTTTCATTTCTATTTTAAACGGAATGGTTATTTTACCAGGTGATGGTTCATATATACTTTAACCAGCATTTTAGCCTTGCAGTGTCACAAGGCCCAACTGTAATGCTAATTTATTTTTCTACTTGGAGTGGGGCTTTAGCTGTCTAAAAGCAGCCTAAGGTTTTATTCTAGGATCAGAAGGGTCCTGTCCTCTCATTATGCTTTATAAATCTATAGCCCCTTGTTATTTATATCCAATTATTACTCTTTAACCCAGCCTTTTTTAACCAGTGTGCCCAGGCACCCTGGGTGCCTTTAGGTTTCTTCATTGGTGCCTTGGCAAAATGCATGGCAGTGGCATTCTCAATTCCTTGGATATCTTTTTATACCCCTTTTCTGTTTTCTGGCAGATGCTTTGACAATTCTTTTGCTTTCCCCATGACTCAGAATCCAGAAACGTCATAACAGCCCTGGATGAAATATGCAAGGGTCTGTCAGGAGTCCAGAAACTCATTGACCTTTACACACTAATTACAAGCAAACTGATCACAGGTGTGGATGGTTACCTTTACCCCTTAGGCTCGGTTCACACTGGGGCGACTTGGGATCCGACTTGTACGCCCTCAAGTCGCCCCAAGTCGCCCCAGAAATAGTTTCGATGGGAGTGAACGCTAGCGTCTTAATAGACGCTACTGAAGTCGCTCCGACTTCAGAGCGTACTCCCTGTACTACTTTGATCCGACTTGGTAGGCGACCTGTACCATAGAAATCAATGGAAGTCGCCTCCAAGTCGGATCTCTCTGTAAAGTTAAGCGACTTTGCAGGGAAAACCCCTCCCTCCCCCCCTCCCAGAGAGCTGATTGCCCCGTGATTGGCCACAGGCGAAGTCGCCTGTCATGGAGGCGACTTCAAGTCGCCTTGTAATTTGCTGAAGTCGCGCTGAAGTCGCGCTGAAGCCGCGCTGAAGTCGCGGTACAAAGTCGCGCTGAAGTCGTGTTGCCCCAGTGTGAACCGACCCTTAGTGTCAACTTATGTGCATGTTATCAGGCCAAAATCACCAGGGTATGTAAACTTTTGATCAGGGTCATTTGGGTAGTTTCTGTTGTGATTATGATTTAAAAAGAGTAAACACAGTTGATTGGTAATAAACGGCTTCAGCCAAACACTAACCAGGAGTGAAAGAAAAGTTTTTGTGTTATCATTCATATTCTCTGAAAAATGGCAAAGAAATCATAAATTCTGCCAGGGTATGTAAACTTATGAGCACAACTGTGTGTATGTATGTATGTGTATATATATATATATATATATATATATATATATATATATTTTATATTCATATATTAATGAATATGGAGCTATATACATTTTTTACAGACTTAACCCTTTTACACAAAGCAACTCGATTTGATGTTTGCATGACGTGCACTAAGACAGCCAAGGACTGCCACATCCATAATTCTCAGCATGTTTTAAATGTCTGACAACATTTCAGAAATGTGTGGAGTTGTAGATGTACAGTTATATATTTGGTGCATCATGACATACATATGGGACAAATATAATAATTACCAACCATTTGTTGTCAGCAGAAACACTAGTTCATACACCAATGTGTACCATTTAGCGGCGATTCTATTAATTCCCAGCAAAATTATAGATTGAAAAGAATTTAGATCACAACATTGCTGGTTTGATTATGTGTTATAATTATCTAAAGTAATAATAGTGCCATAATTACTCCATGTTTTAATATATAAATGCATAACAAAGAATCTAGTTTTATTTCACACAATAATCCCCCTGCTGTGTTGTGTTGAATTCTGATGTTTTTTTCTTGTCCTTTTAATAAATATTTTTTCTTCTCCATATTGCCCCTAGCTAAGCTAAATCTCAGCTGTGAAGCTGTGATTGTAAAAAATGAAAGTGCTGAAATTTAATAAGACACGTAATTAGAGAGGGAAGCAGATGCCTGATTTTGGTTCATGGCCTTTTTAATAGAGGTAATGCTAAGGACAATTTGGAGGCATGTTTTCATTGACTATTAGGAATTTGCTAGACGGTGACAGATGGAAGGCACACAAAGAAAGAACTTGAAAAGAAGCAGGGTGCAAATGGAAATGTGCCATGATAACAATTACTTAACATTGATTAACTTGCACTTCTTATTGAGAATTCGATTTAAAAATCAAGCACTGTACAGTTATTGCCTCTACTGTGTAATGTGTTAGTCTTTAAAGCTTAAAGAAGAACACTGCTAAGCACTGTTAGACACTTTTATAATATACATCAGCAAAATCATTGCAATCATGCAAAATTTTGCCCTCTCTTTTCGAATTTAGAAAATATTGGCATTTCGCCTTGCTGTAACATAGGAATACTTGGAAAAATGTAGATAGACTAGACCAGATTTGCATAAATGCTTATTTCATACAGAAAGTATGAATTGGTGATCTAGTTACAGTAAAAAAACTGATTGTGCTAGGTTATTATAATTATTGTTAACAAATATAGAAAATGAGTAAGGGAACTGCCCTGGTCAGCCTTATACATTGGCGAAAAGTAGACAAAGGCAAAAAAAATCATAAACATGATCCATACTATAAGATCCATGAAAGTCCCATAAACCTGTTGAATAGCTAAAAAAAATAAGCACATGTGTGGGACCACCAAGCCCCGTCAGCATGTACTAGCTGTTCTGAATCAGGAAAAAAACTCAATTGAAGCTCAGCAAGATGACATGGAAAGGTTGGGCATAGATGCAACACTTTTCACAGTGTCAGGTCCTGGACTTCAGAGTGTCAGCACCAAAAGATAGAAACCTGAAGCGTAGACTTGACAAACACATTCCAAAGATAACCAATAAAAATATGAAGGAATCAACAGGTTATAAACCATATTCCACAAAAAAAAATCACAAGTTTAATGATGCGGCATATGTAATCAAAACATATTTAAAAACCATGATAAAAATGAAAATTTCCAGCATCACAGATACACTGTATATCACCCCCCCTATAATCCAGTGTCATTCAAAATTAGTGTGCAGAGCTTGTGAGAATCATGTATGCTGGGAACATTGGCTCCAGTAGTCATGTATCACAGATTAATCCATGAATAGTTGCAGGTGTATACATCAATAGTTCAACACCCTACAGCTGAAAATAATGAGACAACTAAGAAATAAAATATGGAGTCTGAACTTGAATACATACTAAATATAGGCCATGTGAGATGTATAGAAATGATTAAACACTTCCAGGAAACAGTTCAGGGGGGCATTAGGAGTTGGTCTTTGCCGATAAGTGTCCTAATGTGACTCAAAATGTACCACAGGGACAACCTGGGACATGGCAGACATGCCACCTCGGTACCTACTCATTGGTGGAGACTAAAATAAAGAGTATGGCAGTTGTATTTGATGCCTGCTAGATTGTTCCCAATTTATCATATCAAAGTGACTAATCACTGTTTAACGTAGGAATATACTAACCGGAAAATCCTCAATTAGGAATGTGTTACGGCAGTCATACACCACCTACTGAACCACTTACAGCAAGGTCTCCTGCTATGTAAGACAAAAAAACATGTGCCAGTATCACTAAAAAAGAAGATGTGTATAGCCAAATAGAACAGTTAGTTAAAGTGGTGAACTAGTGCCCACACCTGCAAACTGTACAATGGTACAAGACAGAGCAATAGAACCCAATAAACCTATATGCATGTAAAGGGTCTTGTGACATAATGCATTGCCCTGTGGTCATTGTCAAACAGTAGTTTATGCAATCCAAAAAATTATGTAATTTCCAAAGGATATATCCAAGTGGGGTGCATGGGTGCAGGGTGCATGTAATGAGGCTCACAGTGAGGTAAGTATCCAGGTTATGACCTCATCTCAATGTAGAGATTAGGGATGAGCTTTGAGTTCGAGTCGAACATGAGTTCGACTCGAACATCGGCTGTTCGATCGATTCGAGTGCATTGCTGGCTGATGATTGGTCAAGCATGCACTATGACCCGCATGCTTTGGCCAATCACAGCGCCGTCAGCGAAGAGAGCCATAATTGGCCAAAGGCAGGGTGCCTTTGACCAATTATGGCTCAGGGGGTTAAGTCCATGCCCCACCTGCATGTCGGCCTTGTGTAGTGTGTTGCTGGCAGAGAGAGAGAGTGTAATTTAATTTACTTTGAGCAGGCTGTTTATTCAGTTAGCTAGATCTCACTGCAGACCGTTGCTGTACTGTTTCTAATATACTTCAGGCAGGCAGTCGATTCAGTTAGCTGCAGTGTATTTAGTGTGTATATATATGTATATATATATATATATATATATATATATATATATATATATATATATATATATATATATATATACATTCCGGCTTTATATATATATATATATATATATATATATATATATATATATATATATATATATATATATATATATATATATACATTCCGGCTTTATATATATATATATATATATACTGTATCCAGTTTAGCTAGATCTCACTGCAGACCGTTCCTGCTGTACTGTTTCTAATATACTTCAGGCAGGCAGTTGATTCAGTTAGCTGCAGTGTATTTAGTATGTATACATCCCAGCTTTGTGTGTGTGTGTGTGTGTGTGTGTATATATATATATATAGCCACTGCATACAGTTTAGCTAAATCTCACAGCAGACCATTCCTGCTGTACTGTTTCTAATATACTTCAGGCAGGCAGTTGATTCAGTTAGCTGCAGTGTATTTAGTATATATATACATCCCGGCTTTGTGTGTATGTATATATATATATATATATATATATATATATATACACACACACACACACACACACTGTATCCAGTTTAGCTAGGTCTCACTGCAGACCGTTCCTGGTGTATGTATTCAAATACA
Source organism: Lithobates septentrionalis (assembly GCA_037952835.1). NCBI lineage: Eukaryota > Metazoa > Chordata > Amphibia > Anura > Ranidae > Lithobates > Lithobates septentrionalis. The sequence continues at coordinate 1,640,339 of JBBDGP010000282.1, read as the reverse complement.
CTTTCAAGCAGGCAGGCCAGGCAGGTTATTCAGTGATCTGCAGTGCATAAAATATATATACTGTTTCCTACATATATATCCATTGCATTCTAGTCTAGCCAAGCCTATATCTGAATCCAGGTAGTTCCTGGTGTACGTTTTTAAATACACTTTCAGGCAGGCAGGCAGGTGATTCAGTGATCTGCAGTGCATAAATTATATATACAGTCTCCAACATATATATCCACTGCATTTCAGTCTAGCCAAGCCTATATCTGACTGCAGGCCATTGCTGATGTACGTATTCAAATATACTTTCAGGCAGGCAGGCAAGTTATTCAGTGATCTGCAGTGCATTAAAAATATATACAGTCTCCAACATATATATCCACTGCATTCTAGTCTAGCCAAGCCTATATCTGACTGCAGGTAGTTCCTGGTGTACGTTTTCAAATACACTTTCAGGCAGGCAGGTGATTCAGTGATCTACAGTGCATAAAATATATATATATACAGTCTCCAATATATATATATATATATATATATATATATATATATATATATATACACTACCGTTCAAAAGTTTGGGGTCACATTGAAATGTCCTTATTTTTGAAGGAAAAGCACTGTACTTTTAAATGAAGCTAACTTTAAACTAGTCCTAACTTTAAACAAATATACTCTATACATTGCTAATGTGGTAAATGACTATTCTAACTGCAAATGTCTAGTTTTTGGTGCAATATCTACATAGGTGTATAGAGGCCCATTTCCAGCAACTATCACTCCAGTGTTCTAATGGTACAATGTGTTTGCTCATTGGCTCAGAAGGCTAATTGATGATTAGCAAACCCTTGTGCAATCATGTTCACACATCTAAAAACAGTCTAGCTCCTTCCAGAAGCTACAAAACTGACCTTCCTGTGAGCAGATTGAGTTTCTGGAGCATCACATTTGTGGGGTCAATTAAACGCTCAAAATGGCCAGAAAAAGAGAACTTTCATCTGAAACTCGACAGTCTATTCTTGTTCTTAGAAATGAAGGCTATTCCATGCGAGAAATTGCAAAGAAATTGAAGATTTCCTACAACGGTGTGTACTACTCCCTTCAGAGGACAGCACAAACAGGCTCTAACCAGAGTAGAAAAAGAAGTGGGAGGCCGCGTTGCACAACTAAGCAAGAAGATAAGCACATTAGAGTCTCTAGTTTGAGAAACAGACGCCTCACAGGTCCCCAACTGGCATCTTCATTAAATAGTACCCGCAAAACACCAGTGTCAACATCTACAGTGAAGAGGCGGCTGCGGGATTTTGGGCTTCAGGGCAGAGTGGCAAAGAAAAAGCCATATCTGAGACTGGCCAATAAAAGAAAAAGATTAAGATGGGCAAAAGAACACAGACATTGGACAGAGGAAGACTGGAAAAAAGTGTTGTGGACGGATGAATCCAAGTTTGAGGTGTTTGGATCACAAAGAAGAATGTTTGTGAGACGCAGAACAAATGAAAAGATGCTGGAAGAATGCCTGACGCCATCTGTTAAGCATGGTGGAGGTAATGTGATGGTCTGGGGTTGCTTTGGTGCTGGTAAGGTGGGAGCTTTGTACAGGGTAAAAGGGATTCTGAATAAGGAAGGCTATCACTCCATTTTGCAACGCCATGCCATACCCAGTGGACAGCGCTTGATTGGAGCCAATTTCATCCTACAACAGGACAATGACCCTAAACACACCTCCAAATTGTGCAAGAACTATTTACAGCAGAAGCAGGCAGCTGGTATTCTATCGGTAATGGAGTGGCCAGCACAGTCACCAGATCTGAACCCCATTGAGCTGTTGTGGGAGCAGCTTGACCGTATGGTACGCCAGAAGTGCCCATCCAACCAATCCAACTTGTGCGAGCTGCTTCTAGAAGCGTGGGGTGCAATTTCTCCAGCTTACCTCAATAAATTAACAGCTAGAATGCCAAAGGTGTGCAATGCTGTAATTGCTGCAAAAGGAGGATTCTTTGATGAAAGCAAAGTTTGATGTAAAAACAATGTTATTTCAAATACAAATCATTATTTCTAACCTTGTCAATGTCTTGACTCTATTTTCTATTCATTTCACAACGTATGGTGGTGAATAAGTGTGACTTTTCATGGAAAACACAAAATTGTTTGGGTGACCCCAAACTTTTGAACGGTAGTGTATATATATATACACTGCATTCCAGTCTAGCCAAGCCTATATCTCACTGCAGGCCATTGCTGGTGTATGTTTTCAAATACACTTTCAGGCAGGCAGGCAAGTGATTCAGTGATCTGCAGTGCAATAAATATATATACAGTCTCCAACATATATATATCCACTGCATTCCAGTCTAGCCAAGCCTATATCTGACTGCAGGCCATTCCTGGTATACGTTTTCAAATATACTTTCAGGCAGGCAGGCGATTCAGTGATCTGCAGTGCATAAAATATATATAATGTCTCCTACATATATATCCACTACATTCTAGTCTAGCCAAGCCTATACCTGACTACAGGCCATTTCTGGTGTACATTTTCAACGACGCTTTCAGGCAGGCAGGCAGGTGATTCAGTGATCTGCAGTGCATAAAGATATATATACAGTCTCCTACATATATATCCACTGCATTCTAGTCTAGCCAAGCCTATACCTGACTGCAGACCATTCCTGAGTCAGAGGGTATTGCCACTAGGGGTTAGCAAAAAGGACAGTAAAGGGTACCATCATCCTATATTGATATAATAGAGAAGGGGAGGAGATTGGACAAGGGCTACTCCAAAATGCCCTCAATCACCAGAAAAGATTAGGAAAAGATTAGAACCCAAGTATATAGTAGAACATTTGATAAAAATAGAATTTATTATACAATATACAAAAAAATATATACCAATTACAACAAAAACAGCAAAGTGATTGTTGCAGAAATACATAGAACAAAGACATTAAAATTAACAATTGAAAACCCCCCACAGATATGTAGAGGCACAGTGATGTGGGTATAGACGTTGACCTCACAATGCAGGCCATTCCTGGTGTAATTTTTCTAGTAAACGTCAGGCGGTGTTTTGCTAATCCAATTTTACAGCATGTCTGGAAGGCCACCATGGAAAGGCAGATGCTCACAGGCCACTAAAAGAGGGCAAGCAGGCTCTGTGTCTACAGCCAACAGTGCTGGTCCTGGACACGGTGCAGCCTCAGCACGTGGCTGTGGGGCACGCTTGTTCTTTTTTTCGACAGGTGGCCATGTTGAGCCACAACATGCAGAAGAGTTGGTAGAGTGGATCACAAAGCTGGCCTCATCCTCCTCATCCTCTGTCACCCAGGCTGAGACAAGTTTGGCTGCCAATGCGCTGCCTAAGTGGCATATTCCATCGGCTCAATGGCATCAGTCACTCCTTCCCTAGCCCCACCATCATGTCCTGAGGAGTCCCCCGAAATGTTCCACCACAGTGTTGGGTACATGCTACAGGAGGATGCGCAGCGTTTTGAAGGCTCCGATGATGGTACCCAGGTTGAGGATGAAGGCAGTAACGTGAGTCCAGAGAGAGGGGGTGCCCAAGTAGGACAAGAAACTGGCAGTCATGTTCCCCCAGCTGCAGCATACTGCCAGGTTTGCTCCAGTAGTGAGGAGAGAGGGAATGATGAGGTCAGTGATTCTACGTGGGTGCTTGATAGAAGAGAGGAGGAGGAGTAGGAGGCACATCTCCAACGAGGCAGGATGCCCTCCAGGGGCCAACTTAAGGACAGCCAACCGACTGCATCACACCGCAGAGCTCCACATGTGTGGGGCACTGCTAACGCCGCACGTTTTTTCAAAAGTTCTTTGGTGTGGGCCTTTTTTGAGACATGTGCAGCAGATCACACCGTTGCTGTTTGCAACATATGTCTGAAGCGTATCAAACGTGGCCAAAACAGCAGCCGCTTGGGCACCACATGCTTGACCAGACATATGTCGAGCTCCCATGTAATCCGTTGGCAACAGTACTTAAAAGACCCACACCAAAGAACAAGGTGGACCTCTTCTTGCTCCTCATCAGCTGGGATCTCCAACCCCACTATGCCTTCAGTCCTCTCAGAGACCTGCACTGAGAGGAATGAAGGTGTATAATTAGGTGTCCCAAGCACTTGCGGGCAATCTGCTAGCAGTACACCTAAATCCGATTGTAGCAGGCAAATTTCCCTATCCCAGTTGCTAAACCGTCGAATGAAATTCGGTCCCAGCCATCCACATGCTCAGCGGTTGAATGCTAGTTTGGTTAAATTGCTAGCACTCCAACTGCTGCCTTTTCAGCTGGTAGACTCTGCCTCCTTTCGAGAATTTGTGGAATGTGGGGTACCTCAGTGGCAGGTTCCCAAACGCCATTTTTTTTCTTGGAAGGCCATTCCGCCTCTCTACCGGCATGTGAAAGGCAATGTCTTGGCCTCGTTGGACAGGGCGGTCAGCGGTAAGGTGCACATTACTGCTGACTCATGGTCCAGCAGGCATGGACAGGGACGTTACCTTTCTTTCACGGCGCACTGGGTAACCCTGCTGGCAGCTGGGAAGGATGCAGGACAGGGTGCAGTAATGTTGGAGCTTGTTCCACCATCACGCCTCCAAAATGCTGGTGGTGGTGATTCTGCCACACCTCTCTCCTCCACCCTCTCCTATTCTTCTTCCTCTATGGCCTCTTCCTGTGCAGATTTGTCCTTGGAACCAGCGTTCTAGGGGCTACGCAAGCACTCAGGCAAAAAGATGCCATGCGGTGCTTGAGCTGGTCTGCTTAGGGGACAGGAGCCACACTGGGGCAGAGATTCTGGCAGCTCTACAGGGGCAGGTTCAGAGGTGGTTGACTCCACGTCAGTTTCAGCCATAAATTGTGGTTTGCGACAATGGCACCAACCTCCTCTCCGCCCTCCGACAGGGACACTTGACCCATGTTCCCTGTTTGGCTCACGCCCTTAATTTGGTGATGCAGCGGTTCTTGTGCAGGTACCCGGGCTTACAGGATCTCCTGAGGCAGGCCAGGAAAGTCTGTGGGCATTTCCGCCGGTTATATAATGCCAGTGCTCGGCTGGCTGACCTTCAAAAGGAATGCAACCTGCCCAAGAACCGCCTCATCTGTGACATGCCCACCAGGTCGTACTTAACGTTGGCAATGCTGCAGCAGCTGCACATACAGCAGAGGGCCATTAATGAGTACCTGTGCGAGTATGGCACCAGGACAGGGTCAGGGGAGCTTGGCTTTTTTTCACCACGCCATTGGCTAATGATCAAGGATGCATGCACTGTCCTGTCACCATTTGAGGAGGCCACGAGGATGGTGAGCAGTGACAGTGCATGTATCAGTGATACTGTCCCTCTTGTGTTCCTGTTGGAGCACACGCTGCGTGGAATAATGGACAGGGCACTTGAGGCAGAACAGAGGGAGGAAGAGGAGGACTTCCTTACCTCTCAAGGCCCCCTTTATCCAGACAGTATTCCTGCAGGCCCACCTATCACACAGGAAAAGGAGGAGGAGGATTGTGTCAGCATGGAGGTGGAGCCTGGCACTCAGCATCAGCAGCAGTCTTCAAGGGATCGTTTTCAGTCCCCAGAAACCCATGAACTTGTATGTGGCTGGGAGGAGGTTAAATCAAGTGAAATATAGTGAGGCTTGTTTCAAGCATGTATAAAATCTGTATCCTGAATGTCTGCTTGTCCTTCAACCCCTAAACAAATATGCACAAAATTGTCCCAGACAGGGAGGGACCAAAAAGAGAAGCGGGGCTCATGGAAGGACAATGCAAGTAAACGTATGAAATTATGTAGTGTTTATTATAGGTTACAGAAATATACAAGTGGAGATACGGTAGCTTGCATCACAAATAAACATTGCTAAAATGAAATCAATTGATCGATAATCGCTGATCGATCAAACCTGATACACAGACAAGGAGGACAAAACAACATATAAAAACAAACATATGCGTCCGGACGTCTGGGCTATTGATGTCTACGCAACCCGCTACAATGAGAAGTGTTCAGTGAATCTGAATGGGGTTGTACAGTAGACATCAATCCCCCCGGGGGGGCGGCTCAAAAAAAGGGGAGGGGGGGGGGAGGGGAGAAAGGGGTTTTTATATGTTGTTTTGTCCTCCTTGTCTGTGTATCAGGTTTGATCGATCAGCGATTATCGATCAATTGATTTCATTTTAGCAATGTTTATTTGTGATGCAAGCTACCGTATCTCCACTTGTATATTTCTGTAACCTATAATAAACACTACATAATTTCATACGTTTACTTGCATTGTCCTTCCATGAGCCCCGCTTCTCTTTTTGGTCCCTCCCTGTCTGGGACAATTTTGTGCACGGCTGGGAGGAGGTGGCTGCAGATCATGTCGTCCTTAGTGACCCAGAGAACTCCGGACCGAATGCCTCAGCAAACCTACGCTGCATGGCCTCCCTGATCCTGCAAAGCCTGTGAAAGGACCCTCGGATTCGTGGTATCAAGGAGAGGGATCAGTACTGGCTGGCAACCCTTCTTGATCCACATTACAAAGGTTGCAGAACTTATCCAGCCTTCGCAGAGGGAGCAGAGGATGAAACATCTTCGGGAGGCCTTGCAGAAAGGTTTGTGCAATGTGTTTCCAGAGCCTGGGAGGTTGCAATTTCCTGGTCCTCCTGGACAATGTGTTGCTGGGGCTTCGGTCAGTCACAGAAGGAGCGGTGGAGAAGGTGGCCATCTGACCGATGCGTTCAGAAAATTTTTTAGTCCACAGCCCCAGCGTCTGATTTACATGGTGCAGGAATACCTTGGGGCAATATCAGACTTGGAGACCTTTCTTTCTATTTTTTTTTTTTTTTTTTTTTTCCCTTTTTTTTTTTTCCCTTTTTTTTTCCCAAAAAAAAAAAAAAAAAAAAAAACCGAAGGGGGGGGGGAAATTGAATTTATTCCCCCTCTCCTTTCCTCTCTCCTCTCCCTCTCCCTCTCAAGCATCCATAATTGTCGCGTATCTTTCTGTATTCCTATACTCATGCCATCTTGCCCACCTCTTAGTGTATTTGTCTCGTCGCCCTTCCGTCAAGTGCCTTGCTTCTTCCATTCCTCTAATCCATTCAACTTTTGCTATCCAATCCTTCATCCTTGGGATTTCTATATCCTTCCAATGACATGGGATCAGTGCTTTAGCTGCATTTAGCAGGAGTGGGGTTACTGACTTTATATATTGGAGGGTCTCTCTTTCTGTGTCGTGAAACATGCACACCCAGGGGTTATTCTTAACCTGCTCTCCCGTTATCTGTTGTATTTCGTCTAAGACTTCTCCCCAATATTTCTGGATTTTAGGGCATTCCCACCACAGGTGGGCAAGAGTACCTACTTTTCCACATCTCTTCCAGCAAGTTTGGGGGGTCTCCTTGTCATATTTGTGTATCTTTTGGGGCGTCCTATGCCATCTTGCTATCATTTTATAGGCCATTTCATATGTCCGAGAGTCTTTTGCCGTTAAGTACACCATCTTTAGGATCTTGTTTCTATGATCTACCCCTTCTAGCCCCCCCAATTCCTTTTCCCACTTCTCCAGGAAGGTGGGATATCCTTTACTCGCTTCCCCTCTTATGATGTTATATAGTTTTGAAATACTTCCCTTTGCGCACATTGGGGAGCTTAGTAATTTTTCTATGGGCCTTAGCTGATCTTTTCCTCTCAGTGGTTGTGGTAGTGAACGTGTGAAGTGCTGTATCTGGGCGTACCTCCATTTGTCTAGTGGTTTGTTCCCCCAGGCCTGTGTGATTTCAGTGTAAGTGTATAGTTTATTTCCTCTCATAACATCTTTAAGCTGTATTGTATCTTTTTTTGCCCATCTCGTGAAATATAAATGTTCCTCCTTCCCCGGTAAGAAATACTCCGTGTTTAATAGTGATAATAAAGGTGAATTAAATTCCCATTGGCTACTTTTACCTACCCTATCCCATATTCTAAAAGTGTTTCTAGTCAAAAAATTAGTTCTCTTACCCAGATCTCTATATTGTGGTGGATTCCATATTAATTTTTCTATATCCGCCCCGCTCAGTGTTATTTCAATGCTCACCCAACTTTTCTCTTGTTTATTATGTAACCAGTCAACTATCCTAGCCATCACCACCGACTGGTAATATTTTTTTAAGTCCGGTGCTCCTAATCCTCCCATTTCTTTAGCCCTCGTTAAAGTGTCATATGCTATCCTAGGTTGCCTACGTGCCCATATATATCTCACTATTAAGGATTGTAATTTAACAAAAAAATTGGGGGGGGTTTCTATTGGGACCATTTGGAAGGTATATAGTAACATGGGTAGCACAAACATTTTGATCGAATTTATCATGCCAATCCATGACAGGGCTTTATATCTCATCCTGCCCAATAAGTCTTTGACTTTATTAAGTAGGGGTATGTAGTTAGCGACAAATAGGTCCCTCGGTGAATGTGGTATTTTTATGCCTAGATATGTCAATTCCCTCTCACACCATGCAAATGGAAGTCCAATTTGCAGTGCTCTCTGCTCTCGCTTTGGGATTGTTATATTTAGGAGCTCTGACTTATTCATATTTATTTTGAAATTTGTCAGGCCTCCATACCGCTCAAATTCTTTTAGCACCATGGGGATTGTTGTTCTAGGGCAAGTAATAAAACATAGCAGGTCGTCAGCAAATGCTGCTATCTTGTATTCCTTCGATCCAACCTTGATTCCCTGAATATCTCCATTCCCACGAAAAGCCGCTAAGAGTGGCTCCAGGGATAAAACAAACAGAATTGGGGAGAGGGGGCAACCCTGTCTTGTCCCATTAAACAATTCAAGGGGACAAGACAGGGTTCCGTTTACTCTAATCCTTGCCTTGGGATGTCTATACAATGAGAGTATCCATTTCATCATCCTCTCCCCCAATCCTAGATGCTTCAAGGTTTCCATCAGAAATCCCCAGTCCACTCTATCGAATGCCTTTTCGGCATCGATAGATAATAGGGCTGCTGGGGTATTACGCCTGATTACTTCCTGCATGAGGAGAAGTGTTTTCAAGGAATTATCTCTCCCTTCCCTCCCCGGGACAAATCCTACCTGGTCGTTGTGTATCCAACGTTTTAGACCAATTTTCATCCTGTCTGCGAGTATTCTAGAAAAAATTTTTGTATCTACGTTTAAGAGTGAAATTGGTCTGTAGCTTCCAGGGGAGGCTGGGTCCTTTCCTTCTTTCAGGATTAAGGTGATGTGCGCTAACAGCGATTCTTCCCGAGACTCTTCATTCTCCCCGAGAGCATTCAAATAATCACATAGTTTGGGTGCGAGTATTTCTGAAAATTTTTTATAATAAGCTACGGAGAATCCGTCGGGGCCCGGGCTCTTCCCCAGGGCAGTGTTTTTTATTGCCTTTTCTACCTCCTCTTGGGATATAGGAGCGTCCAAACGTTCAACCATATCCTTCTCTGCCCTGGGAAGGTCTAGTCCCCGAAGGTACTCTCTTATTTTTTCCCTCCTCTTGTCCCTCCCCCCTTCACTCTGGCCTACATGGTAGAGGGCGCTGTAGTAAGAGTGGAATATCTTAGCAATTTTTGGCGTAGAGAATTCTAGGTTCCCCTCTTCGTCTCTTATTTTAGGTATAAACGTCCTATTCTTTTTTTCCCTGACCCTTCTGGCCATCCACTTTCCTGGTTTGTTCCCTTCTCTATATACGTCTCTATTTATCATGTCAAAGGCACACTTCCTTTCCTTCTCCAGCAACTCGTTCAGATCTCTTCTTTTCCTGATTAATTCACACCTTTCGGGTAGCCCCCTAGGTCTTGTGCTCTGTTCCTCTTCCTGGATCTCTCTATATAGTCGTGTCAGATTTTCCCCTCTTTCTTTTTTTTTCCTTGTTCCCATTGCAATCCAGATCCCTCTTATGTAGGTTTTATGTGCTTCCCAGAGAGTGGATCTAGATATATCCTCTGTATCGTTAATCTTAAAGTAACTTTTTAATTCCTGTTCTATTTTCTCAACTACATCTGGGTACTGCATCAGGGAATCATTAAGTTTCCAGTTTATCCTAGACCGATCGGCACCTGCGATCTCCACTTGGATTTTCACCGGTGCATGGTCGGATAGGGTAATGGCCTTTATTTCTGCTACCTTCAAAAAGGGGACCAACTGATGTTCTATCAAAATATAGTCGAGTCTCGAGAATGATTTGTGTACCTGGGAGAAGAATGTGTAGTCGCGATCTCTTAGATGGCTTATCCTCCATGCGTCTATCAATTGCATGCGATTTAGCATTTTCTTAAGTGACCCTCCCTGTGTGCCCGATCTTGTCTCACTCCTTGATGTATCCACCTCAGGGTCCATACACATGTTCAGATCCCCTGCGACTATTAGCCTCCCTTTTTTAAAAGATTCTAATTTCAACAAGACTCTCTTTAGGAAGCTCTCCGGGTTTCTATTGGGGGCATAGATATTTGCCAATGTGATCCATGACTCAAACATCCTCCCTTTCACAAACAGAAACCTGCCCCTGGGATCGGCCAGTCGCTCCTCTTCTTCAAACCTTACTGTTCTTTCGAACCCAATGGCCACTCCCCCTGAGTGTACTGAACTAGCGTCCCCATAACGCCATTCTGGGAACCAATATGATGCTAGTCCCCTACTTGAGTGCGTTACATAAGTCTCTTGTAGGAACACCACATTTGCGCCCAAAAGGCGCAATTCTTGATTTATTTTATACCTTTTTTTTTCCGTATTCAGTCCCCTCACATTGTAGGTAACAAGGTTTATTACTCCCATTTTATATTATTGGAAGGAGCGTCCGGCCAGTCCCATGCGGCATAACCGGGGAGAGAGAGAGGGAGATAGGAGGAGAAGAAAAAAAAAAAAGGGAAAAAAAAAAAAAAAACCCACCCAAACAATCCCCCCCTCCCCTCCCCCCACCCTCACCCCTACCTTCCACCCCCACCTCCCCCCACCCTCCCTCTGGAACAGGTCGCCTAATCTGGCGGGGCAGATCCCTCTGTTCAATACATGGATCGGGTGGTCGTCCTCAATCGGATTCCATCCCGCCTCCATCTTCCCCATAGGGCTCGTGTCGCTAGGGTTCCCCGTATCGCCCCAGCACCCTCCCCCCCGCACCGCTCATCTCGGCATTGCCCTTCTCCCCTTAGTTATGCCTCTTGAATTTTAGCTTGCGTTAATCATTGTGCCCCTACCCTCCCTCCGCCATACTTTATCCTGCACTGGGGTTACAGTCTCCCCCATACCCCAGCCCGGAATATTTGGGGGGGCAATATCTAGCTTGCTGCAAAAGTCCTCGAGGTCTTCTGGGAATCTGAGCACTGCCGTTCGTCCATTCTTTTTTCCGATTAAGCAAGCCGGGAACCCCCATTGGTACGATATTTCTGTTGTTTTCAACACGCTTGTCAGTGGTTTTAGTAGCCGCCTTCTTGTGAGTGTCTCTGCGGAGAGGTCTGGATAAACCTGTATCTCTGCTCCTTCGAAGCTTAAGCCTGGTTGGTGTCGCAGCTTTCCCAGGATTTTAGCTTTGTCCTCCTCATAGTGAAACTTCACTATCACATCTCTTGAATTTTCCAATGTGTTTCTGGGGTATCGTGCGACCCTATGGGCTCTGTCAATTTTCAAGGGAGCCGTCGCTTCTTTATCTAGTAGTGGATTTAGCAGTTTTTGTAATATCGGCACCAGCTCTTCCTTCCCGATTTTCTCTGGGAGGCCCTTGAGTCGCAGGTTTTTGCGTCGGCTGCGATTCTCCTGATCTTCTAATTTATAAAGGAGGCTTCTATTCGCTCTTTGTAGATCCCTTATTTGCGTGTTCATTCCTTCCAGTCTCTGCTCATGTTCTTCCAGTCTGTCTTCCGTCTCTTCCACTCTTTTCAACACATGCCCAATATCTACCCTTACAGTCGCGATCTCTTTTTTGAGGGAAGTCTCTAGTTTCGTTAGTAGTTCAGTGAGCATTTCTCTGATCTGTGGGGCCTCTTCCTGTATAAGTTGGGGTGATGGTTTGTTCCCCCCGGTGGGATCCTCCTCTTCATGTCTCCCGTGAGAGCCTTCCTGTATCTCGCCACCGTGAGTCTGTTGGCTTCCACTGATCCTTGCTCTTACGCTTTTACTTCTATTTTCTTCTGTTGTCCCTTTCTGTTTATTTATCCCTGGGCGTGAGGGTGCTCCCAATCTGGGGCTCCCCTGGGGTTCTTCCAGCATGCTGGCCTCGGTTGACATGTATCTCTGGATCCCACCTGGGCTGGGAACGGTTATAGTTCCCTTACTGCCTTTGTTTGCCTTCCCCTTCATCTTCCCGGGTCTCCGAATCCTTCGCCCTGCCCCTAGGAATTAGTGCAGTCTCAGATGTAATTAGCCGTGCCTAGGTTACTCCTTTGCGGGTCCCGGAGCCAACTGCCTCAGTTCCCTCTCCTGCCCCTCAAATATGCCTGAGCCACACACCCACACCCGCTCAGACCCTCGCTCCTATACTGAGCCCACAGAAAGTCCCCTCGATCCACTTGGGTCTGTGGGGGGGTCCTCTGGGGAGGTTACCCTTCCCCACTGACCCTATATGTCAGACCCGAGCGGGTGTGTTTACCTCCCAGTGGTCTCGCTGGGCAGCTATCTAGTCCTTTCTAGACTCTGTCTAGCGGGGAGCTAAGTGGATTTAACCCCCAGCCCCCAATTTAGGGTAGGGTATATGTTTTTTTTTTTTTTCACTTATATAGTCCAGGTTGCCCCGGATAGCCGGTATCTCTACCCGATACTTTGTCCTCTTAGCCTTTGGCTATCAAAGAGACCGGGGGATAGGGAGGATGGTCCCCACGTTTAGGGACAGGAGAGAGGGGCCGAGGCAGTCAGATCTTCTATTTGGGATCATCTACCCTCTACTATATGCGTCCTAAAGGGTTAACACAGTTAGCGCTGTTATAAAGAATGTCATTTAGAAGTAAAAATCCTTTTTTCTTTCGCACACACTACTCCTCTAGGTATGGGGTCAGCTCAGGTCTTTTTGAGGTTTATAATGTCATAGAGGTGGGTGAGTGTGAGGGCGCACAGATGTTCACATTGGACAGTCAGGGAGAACAGGTAGATGTGCAGATCGGGTGATAAGTAATCAAATCATCTGTCCCGGGCACTTGCGTGTAATTAGATACTTCCCAAACAGCTCTCGGCTACTTGCTGCTGTTCTGTGGGTATTTCCCTCAACCCTTACTATAAGTCCAGCTCCAGGTGGTTCGAGCAGCAACAAGAAGGGTTAATTTCCGGAGACTATAAATGTATAGTAGCGTCAAGTCATACAGATTAAATGCAAAATAACTTTTTTTGATTTCCTCCCCGGAGAGTGTAGATGCAGAGTGACGCAGGGTAATGCAGAGTGAATGCAGAGAGTGACATTTAATTTCTTACCCTGTTTTCAGCTGCTTCTCTAAAGACTTCACAGGGGGGGGGCCGGGGAGACACACATGGGGGCATCAGCTTACACAGGGCCTCTCCTCGGCTCACGCTTCCCTCTGCTCCTAATCCCGCGTGTCTCCCTGCAGGCTTCCCCCCTCCAGCTGCGGCATTACCTTATTGCTTGTTGAGCCGCCCCAGCTCCCGGGGTTCCCTCTCTGTTGCTACGCAACTCCTGCTCCTAATACCCGTGTTGGTTACGGTGTTGAGGGCTTATCCGAGCAGTAGCGGCAGCAGCGGTGGTGGTTAGCAGCTATCTCACTCTTCTCCTCCGCTCCGTGCTGGCGTCATCTCTCGGCGCCGGCGTCTTTGTGGCTTCCCAGCTTCCTCCTCACTGTTTGAGCGGATATGCGGGGAGGGCGGTGGTGCCCGGCTTCCTACGGAGCGCTCCTACGTAGCAACACTCCGCCCCATCCCCCCGCTTCCTCCACTTGGAGACCTTTCTAACCAAAAATCCACTGGGTTCCTGGGTCTTGAGGATGGATCACTGGCTAGAGTTTGCACAGTATGCAATTGAGCTACTGGTATGAAATAAATAAGTGATCAGCGCAACTTCTTACTAGATGATAATAATAAATGCAATCCACTGTGCAAATGATGCTGTGCAAAAAACGCTATGCAAATGGTGCTGTGAAAAAACCACTACGTGCAGGATGTATAGTCCTGTGCTAAAACGAAATAGATTCCTGTGCAGAATAAATGAAAATACAGTGCATATCCAGTACTTATAATGAAGTGAATGAAGTGATCTAGATAAATGAATACATAAATGATCTATTCAATCCGTCATTATCGCACTGCAACCACAACTATAATGATAGTGATGCAATAGTCCATAAAGTCTGGATATATAAATTAAAAGACATAAAAAAAGTCTATGGAAAAAGGTGCTTGAATAAAGTGCAAAAAAGTGCTCCAAATGTGATCTTGAATGAGAAATCGCCAATGTGCAAATCTTCGTGTATACTACTCAGTGCTCGCTAGACTCTTACCTCCATACGGATTGGCTACAGGGATGAGTATAGCTGGGGGCCTTCCCAGGAAGCAGTGATGAAGGATGATCTTCTCAAAACACTGTATACCAGATGATGGCTTCGGATCAGTCCATACGGGCGTTCACACACAGTGGGTATATACAAGGGATGAAAAAGAATCTCCCATAGTGCAACAACGTATAAACTCACTGATTTATTAGATAGCCAAATGGGCACTTACAACAAAAAGGTTAAGAAACGACAGATCTGTAATTAAAATGGCGTTACAGGCGCCTCTTACGTCACCAATTTCATACCAATTTTAGTGCACTGTATACACTTTAGATCCAGCTGCAATTTACTTGATTACAATTGAGCTACTGGCCTGTCCTGCATCCAGCATTCTATCTGAACGCACATTCAGTGCTGCTGGAGGCTTTGTAACCGATCACAGAGTGCGCCTGTCCACAGACTCGGTTGATCGACTCACCTTCATAAAAATGAATCAGTCTTGGTTCACCAGCTTAAAAAATGCAGCGCATAATATATGTGTAAGTAAATTGGAAACAAGTGAATTATTTCAAATAAGTGCTTCAAAGAAGAAGATAAAAATGATTGAGGAAAAGTCAGCCTGATGGCCTGTGCTAAACACAAAGTCAATAATATGTGAACAATATTGTCCCACAACCCTGGGGGGTGAATAAACTCCAAAGTTTGGTGTTGTTCGGATGATTGTCCCAAATTGAACTTCATGAAAATCCAATCAAAACAGAGGGATGAGGCAATGGTAAAAAGGATGGTAGAAAGGATGGTATGTAGGAAAACTCTTACCAGATCCCATTGATTCCCATGTCAGGGACAGGGAATCGCATGTGCGCTGTGCCACTCAGGGCATGGAAAGCGACATCTCCTCACTGGAATCCTCCAGGCTCGAATGTGCTTGGAACTCCGGGGGCCACCAGGAAAGTCCTCACAGCAAGACCAGGATGCAAATAAGGTGAAGGGAGACGTTTCTTGTAAAGCTCAAGTCAACACTTGACTTATAGAAAGGGTATGTGGAAAGAAAAAACATGCCTCCACATACAGTGGGGATCGAAAGTTTGGGCACCCCAGGTAAAAATGTGTATTAATGTGCATAACGAAGCCAAGGAAAGATGGAAAAATCTCCAAATGGCATCAAATTACAGATTAGACATTCTTATAATATGTCAAAAAAAGTTTGATTTTATTTCCATCATTTACACTTTCATCTGACCTTGCCCCAACAATCAGCATGGGTTCTTCTAAGCAGTTGTCTAGAAAACTGAAACTGAAAATAGTCGACGCTCACAAAGCTGGAAAAGGCTATAAGAAGATAGCAAAGCGTTTTCAGATGTCAATATCCTCTGTTCGGGATGTAATTAAGAAATGGCAGTCATCAGGAACAGTGGAAGTTAAAGCAAGATCTGGAAGACCAAGAAAAATATCAGACAGAACAGCTCGCAGGATTGTGAGAAAAGCAATTCAAAACCCACGTTTGACTGCACGATCCCTCCAGAAAGATCTGGCAGACACTGGAGTTGTGGTACACAATTCCACTATAAAGAGATACTTGTACAAATATGGTCTTCATGGAAGAGTCATCAGAAGAAAACCTCTTCTACGTCCTCACCACAAAAATCAGCGTTTTAAATTTGCAAATGAACATATAGACAAGCCTGAGGCATTTTGGAAACAAGTTCTGTGGACCGATGAGGTTAAAATAGAACTTTTTGGCCGGAATGAGCAAAGGTACGTTTGGAGAAGAAAGGGCACAGAATTTAATGAAAAGAACCTCTGTCCAACTGTTAAGCATGGAGGTGGATCAATCATGCTTTGGGGTTGTATTGCAGCCAGTGGCACAGGGAACATTTCACGAGTAGAAGGAAAAATAGATTCAATAAAATTTCAGCAAATTTTGGATGGTAACTTGATGCCATCTGTGAAAAAGCTGAAGTTAAAGAGAGGATGGCTTCTACAAATGGATAATGATCCTAAACACACCTCAAAATCCACGGGAGATTACATCAAGAGGCGTAAACTAAAGGTTTTGCCATGGCCTTCACAATCTCCTGACCTCAACATTATTGAAAATCTATGGATAGACCTTAAAAGTGCAGTGCGTGACAGACAGCCCAGAAATCTCAAAGAACTGGAAGACTTTTGTAAGGAAGAATGGGCAAAGATACCTCAAACAAGAATTTAAAGACTCTTGGCTGGCTACAAAAAGCGTTTACAAGCCGTGATACTTGCCAAAGGGAGCAGTACAAGATATTAACTCTGCAGGGTGCCCGAACATTTGCAGACGCTATTTTTTGTTTTCTGTAATTTTGAAAGTGTAAATGATGGAAATAAAATCTAACTTTTTTTGATATATTATAAGAATGTCTAATCTGTAATTTAATGCCATTTGGAGATTTTTTCCATCTTTCCTTGGCTTCGTTATGCACATTAACACACATTTTTACCTGGGGTGCCCAAACTTTCGATCCCCACTGTAGTGCAGATGAAAAAAGGGGAGTATTTTTATTTCTAAAAAAAAACATTTAACAATAAAAAACGTGATCACGATGCATTAAAATAAAATAAATGGGCAACATGGAGGGTGGTGTAGAGCCCAACTCGTTTCGACCTAGGGGTCTTCAACAGGGGACCCTGTTGAAGACCCCTAGGTCTTCAAAGGATTCCAGTGAGGAGATTTTTATTTTTTATCTTCTTCTTTGAAGCACTTATTTGAAATAATTCACTTCTTTCCAATTTACTTACACATATATTATGCGCTACATTTTTTAAGTTATATTCGCATGGTCTTTGTCAGATTGTATGTAGCTGCTCCCTTTTGTTTTGTTTTTTTCACGTATTAGCGCAGTGTTTTTTATGCACCTTTTCCTTGGATCACCAGCTACCAAGAACCTGATGCTGATGTAACCAATTAACTTTTTTATGAATGTGAGATCCCTTGAAGACTGCCTATGCTGATGATGAGTGACTATCCTGTTATGCTGAGTGACTATCCTATTCCTCCTCAATGTTCATGTTGATAGCTTCTAAAAACATTATTGGTTCTGGGCACCACCACCAGTGCCTAAAGCCCAATTTTTCTGCCCCTGTCTAACAGGGGTGTGTAATTACAATTTTTGCTGTAATATTTTGCAGCAGGGCTCATTCCTGCACTCAACTAGAGTATCTGTGAGGAGTTGCAATGTTGTGGCACCAGCACCAGTGCCTAAAGCCCAATTTTTCTGCCCCTGTTTGACAGGGGCGTGTAATTACAATTTTTGGTGTAATATTTGGCAGCAGGGCTCGTTCCTGTGCTCAACTAGAGTATCTGTGAGGAGTTGCAGTGTTGTGGCACCAGTGCCTATAACCCAATTTTTCTGCCCCTGTTTAACAGGGGCGTGTAATTACAATTTTTGCTGTAATATTTTGTAGCAGGGCTCGTTCCTGCGCTCAACTAGAGTATCTGTGAGGGGTTGTAGTGTTGTAGCACCAGTGCCTAAGGCCCAATTTTTCTGCCCCTGTTTAACAGGGGGCATGTAATTACAATTTTTGATCTAATATTTCACAGCAGGGCCCGTTTCTGCACCCACCAAGAGTAACTATGAGGGCTTACAGTGTTGTGGCAACACCACCACACCACCACCAAAGGCCCAATTTTTCTGACCCTGTTCAACAGGGGCATGTAATTACAATTCTTGATATAATATTTCACAGCAGGGCCCGTTTCCAGCGCCCACCAAGTCTAACTGTGAGAGCTTACAGTGTTCTGGTACCACCAACACCTAAGGCCCAAATTTCTGCAGAGTATATAGGGCAGGCCGTATGGTATATACAGGCGGTCCCCTACTTTGAAATATCCGACTTACAAACGACTCCTATTTATAAACGAAGGGAGACAACAGGAAGTGAGAGGAAATCTACCCCTAGGAAGGGAAATTCTCTCCTGTAAGAGTTAATATGTGAAAAAGGTGTCTCCACTGGTGCTTTATTATTACCAATCCTTGTTTCCCTAAAAACCAAAATCCAATTGTCATTGGGACAGAAAGTGAGGTGAAATCTTCTGAACAGGGGCACAGACAGCAAAACAAATGTTACAGGGGTGATGATAACCCCTCCCTATGTTATCCAAAAAGCTTAAAAATAGATTTTTTGGCTGGAGCTACACTTAAAAAATGTACCTGTTCCAAATTACAAACAGATTCAACTTAAGAAGAAACCTACAGTCCCTGTCTTGTTTGGACTGCCTGTATACTGCTGTTCAGAGTATATAGGGCTGGGGGCCCCACGCCTTTTCTTTTTTTAATTTGGGTGCGGGGTTCCCCTTAATATCTATACAAGACCCAAAGGGCCTGGTAATGGGCTTGGGGGGATACCCATGCTGTTTTTCTCAATAATTTTCATCCATATTGCCGGGACCCGACATTACATTACAGCCGCAAGCAGTTTTAAATTACTTTTATTCCTTTAGAAATGTCATTTTGTGCAGGGACTGTTCTAAACACGGGAAACACGCGCCACTTTACAGGCATACTATAGACATCCCCCAGGTACGATATTTAAAGGAATATTTCACTTTTATTTTTTCACTTTAAGCATCATTAAAATCATTGCTCCCGGAAAAACGGCCATTTTTAAAACTTTCTTTTGCATTGATACATGTCCCCTGGGGCAGGACCCGGGTCCCCAAACCCTTTTTAGGATAATAACTTGTATATTAGCCTTTAAAATTTACACTTTTGAGTTCTCACCTTCGAGTCCCATAGACTTTACCGGTATTCGAATGTTCGCATGAACTTTCGGTCCGTTCGAATGTTCTGGATGCGAACTGAACCGAGGGGGGGGGGGTTCAGCTCATCCCTAGTAGAGATAGTAATCCACATTATGTCCTGTATACAAGCAGTAGCATCCAATTGTTATTTTAAAAGTTATATCAAATGTGTGATCTACTTAACATGTTTGATGATGTCATCCAGATAAGACATTTTCCAAACGTCCAAATATCCACAATGAATCATTGTAACAAAAATTGTCCCAATGTCCATAAGTGTCCACAGCTAACAATATAGTAAAGTGCAAAGGGGATGCAAAAAGATGTGTGTGTGGGATCTAACTGGCCTGCACACGTCAGCATGCACTAGCTGTTCTGAACTCCATAGAAGCTCATCAAGTTGACATGGAAAGGGTGGGCACAGATGCAAAGTTTTTCATAGTGCCAGGTTCTGGACTTCATATTAGCAGCTATTCCATTGTAAGAAAAGGTGGTAAAGGTGAAATTTATTTGACAGTCTATAAGAAATAATGATAAAACCTGCGTGCACTCTGTATGAAGCCAGAACATATTTAACAACCAGAAAACACAACAGTCAAGGGTACTTTTGTATTTCCCATATACAATACAACCTTTCCCAAACAAGTCTGAAAAAAGCCACCATGATAACCAGCACAATGACAGAGAAGTCAGTACTCTGCTTTACAGTGCTGGGGCCCTGCTTTTGGTAAGGATACAATCTAATGTGAATTGGTGTGTTTCCCTTAAACTTTCCCTAGCTGCCACCCCTAAGATATAGTAATATTCTTCCACCCAAACTTGGCAGAGCCTATGTATTTTTTTGTATGATTCAGATATTAGCTTCTGGGCATCTTCAGTAGCAGTGACCGATGTAATAGATTTACATTCTCTATTTTCTGGTGCTATATTGCTGACTATAAAATACCATTTGGAACCCACAATAAAGTATAGTACAAAAATATCAAATTAATAGATCTCAACCCATGAATCAAAGAACAATCCTAGATTAAATAGTTCAAATTATATCCACTTATTTGCATATGGTGAACATAATTATAGATGAAGCAAGCAGAAAATGTCATCTCAAGTAACTTTTTCCCAGAGAAGGTATGAGGTTCTAAGTCTTCATTCTTGCTTCAGCCCAGGCCTGTCTCCCTCTTATTTACTTCCTCCCTGTACTGCTTCTCTAATACTCTACTGGCTTCGTAATTAGATGAGAACCTTCCATCACTCCCTGATATGCATAGCAATAGAAAAAGTCACTTGGTGCCATATGGCATACTTGGGGAGGAGGGGGGTGGGTAACAGCAAAGGCATAATTAACTTTCTTGCAATGTAAAGGTATACTTCTTTTTACAATATTGTATTTTTGCAGAGTCGTAAAATGAGGGATAGAAGCAACTGAATAAATATGTAAATTTTGACTTCATATAAATGACAGGCTTAGTAATTTATCCCTCATCCCCAAGCCACCCTGTTGGCTCATTATGTGATGGGTGATCTCAGTGATCAGTAGAGAGGCTTAGGAGTTTTAAATGGGCAGCACTTTGGATCTTTGGCTCCACTGTTCAATTTGGCATGCTGTTTTCACCGATGGTAACCTCCATCTGGAGAGAAGAATTTCAGCTGAACACACTTACATAAACATGCAGATAGATATGTGTATAAAGCTTAGAAAGTTGTAAGTTAGAGGATATGTCATAAAATCCAATCTCAAGTTCGCATTGGCATCATCCCATAAATGAATATAGTATTTTTGAAAACAAAAGTAGCGAGACTTTAAATATGCCAAATGAGAACAAAGTCAGAATAAAAAACCTATATAAATTTTATTACACATAAAACATTGTTATAAATCCAATATTAAAAACATAGATATGCATAAAGTAACTTTGCGATAAATACAAAAATATGTAAATCTGAGATACATGTACTTGTAACTGGTCTACACGTTATGCAGGATTCTGCGCTTTTTCAGGACCATACATACCGTATATACTCGAGTCGAGGCCCTAATTTACTACAAAAAAAATGGGAAAAACGTATTGACCCGAGTATAAGACGAGGGTGAGAAATGCACAGCTACTGTAAGTGGAAAAGAGGGTCAACAATGCCCATTTGCAGCATCACTGTGCCCATTTGCATGCCTCACTGTGCCCATTTGCAGCCATAGGTCCCCTGAACTTCAAACTCTGTAGTTAAGGGTTCCTAGATGCCCCCTAGCTGCAGCCAAAATTTGGGGTCTCTGAACCCAAAGGGTCCCGAAATGACATTGCTGCAGATGGACACAGTTGACCGAATTTGGGGCCCCGTATCTCAGGGCCACTTAGTGCTAGGAACCCCAAATTTGATGTGCAAACCCAGTGGAACTAGCACAATAAAATTTCCAAAGCTGGGATTTCTATCACTAAGTGGCCCCGAGATACAGGGCCCCAAAAATCAGTTCAGAAAATGTCAAGCACTTTTCTGCAGCAGAGAATGACATTTTCCGAACCGGTTTTGGGGCCCTGTATCTCAGGGCCACTTGGTGTTAGGAACCCCAGCTTTGGATATGTTATGGTACCAGTTCCACTGGGTTTGCACACCAAATTTGGGGTTCCTAGCACCAAGTGGTCCTGAGATATGGGGCCCCAAAGTCGGTTCAGAAAATGTCAAGCACTTTTCTGCAGCAGAGAATGACATTTTCCGAACCGATTTTGGGGCCCCGTATCTCAGGGCCACTTGGTGTTAGGAACCCCAGCTTTGGATATGTTGTGGTACCAGTTCCACTGGGTTTGCACACCAAATACGAGGTTCCTAGCACCAAGTGACCCTGAGATACGGGGCCCCAAAGTTGGTTCGGAAAATGAAATTTTTTGCTGCAGAAAAGTGCTTGACTCGAGTATAAGTCGAGGGGGGCACTTTCAGCACAAAAAAATGTGCTGAAAAATTCGACTTATACTCGAGTATATATGGTATATTGCAAGTGTGTTATATACAGAGTTTCTTACTCAATATCATAATTAAACAAAACACCAGAGGAGAGGAATACAGGATCTGTCTCAGACGTTTTTCCTACTGGCCCATAGGATATAGTCTGGACCTATTAGGACAGAAGTAAACATAAATATGCAAAAGAGGGAAATAAATATCCGGTGTATAGCAATATACGCCGAACGATGTGAATCTCAATATCTATTTAAGACAGAGGGGATAAATCCAAAATGCCAAGAAAACCAGGCATCTCTGTGACGATCACATATGCTGGTATTGTGGCAGGTACATATCTACCTCTCCTCTGGCAAAACATCTGAGACAGATCCTGTATTCCTCTCCTCTGTTGTTTTGATGATTTATGATATTGAGTAGGAAACTCTGTATATGACACACTTGCAATATATGTATGGTCCAGAAGAATAGGGGAATCCCACGTAACGAGTAGACCATTTACAAGTACATGTATCCATCAGATTTACATATTTTTTTATTTATCGCAAAGTTTCTTTATGCATATTATCTATGTTTTTAATATTGTGTTTATATCTATGTTTTTAATATTTTGTTTATGACAATGTTTTATGTGTAGTGAAATTTATATAGATTTTTATTCTGACATTGTTCTCATTTAGCATATTTAAAGTCCCACTACTTTTGTTTTCAAAAATACCATGTATATAAAGCTTCTCCCCAGAGCACTGCAAATTGGTTTGTTCCTCAAAGATGCACAAGAATGAAAACTTTGGAAACAACATACATTTTTTAAATCTTATATTTTAAATTTTATTTATTGGGTTTGGATCTACTTTAATACCTTGTTTGCATACTTACCTCTCCTGTGTTGGGATCTTCTGTACCAAAGATCAACCTTCCTGCACCAAAATATAACAGTGTAAAATCAGTGTAATGCCCCGTACACACGGTCGGATCTTCTGATGGAAAATGTCCGATCGGAGCGTGTTGTCGGAAATTACGACCGTGTGTGGGCTCCATCGGACATTTTCCATCGGATTTTCCGACACACAAAGTTTGAGAGCAGGATATAAAATTTTCCGACAACAAAATCCGTTGTCGGAAATTCCGCTCGTGTGTACACAAATCCGACGGACAAAGTGCCATGCATGCTCAGAATAAATAAAGAGATGAAAGCTATTGGCCACTGCCCCGTTTATAGTCCCGACGTACGTGTTTTACGTCACCGCGTTCAGAATGATCGGATTTTCCGACAACTTTGTGTGACCGTGTGTATGCAAGACAAGTTTGAGCCAACATCCGTCGGAAAAAATCCTAGGATTTTGTTGTCGGAATGTCCGAACAAAGTCCGACCGTGTGTACGGGGCATTACAGTGTTGGAATCTTTTGCTTAAAGAAATACAGATCAACTTCACATAAATTTAAACATTACAGTACAAAACAACTTATGTATTAAAATATATGCAATGTTATTGAGATATGCTACTAGCAAGTGCTGGGGGGAGATATTATTCACAATTCTGTAACAATACTTTTTATTGTACTTTTCAATAAACTAGCTTGAGTTGTTATGCACAGGATAGTAATTTCCATACACAACACTGAAGTAGTTGGGGATATTATGTATATTCTAACAGAGTATTAGCATATGTGCACACATTCTTCTCAATGAAACATCTGCTCCATTGTAAAGCACACACATTCTTCCTTAGATGCAAAGCATATCTTCAGGAGTCTTTGTATAGCAAAGCTTAGTGCAGCTGAGCGCTGGCTTGAACTCTTACTTACAAAGGACCCTAGATTAAGCAACCATAATCATATAAATGTATGTATTCAATCATTTTGACTAAGATAGAAATGCACACACATTAATTATTTTTTGTATTTTTGGTATAAGTGATTTAAGTGTATGATATAGATATGTACAATGTCAGGAGTTTTATTTTATTTTTATTTACAGATATGGAGAATACTCCTATAGCACTCCTTATATTGTTGGCTAACATACTTTTTATTTAACAGTAAAGTTAATTAAATTGCATGTAAAAAAATTCCAAACATAAATGCATACAGTAAAACAAAACAAAAAAAAAGAACAATGTAAGGGGCAGTTGAAGAGTAGTCCTAGCTACCCGAGGGGTACTACCTGCCCAAATAAGAGGCAGTAATTTGGTCTAGCTTCTGGAAAAATGATAATGGCATAGGTACTGGGGTATGGTGGAACACATAAAAAAGAATTAGGGAGAAAGGTCATTTTTATAAGATTAACCCTACCCACTGGCGTTAAGGGCAAGGATTTCCACACAGCGCACTTCTGAGTCAGTTGGAACAACACTGGTTGCAGGTTCAGAGGTAAATAAGCAGGGAGCTCCCTTTGAATTCTAATCCCTAAGTATTAAAATTCAGTGACCCATTGGAGAGAAGTAGATGGGTGTAGAGACCCAAGGAAAAAGGACTGATTTGTTCTAGATCATTCTAATGCCAGAAAAATGCCCAAACATAATAATCAGTTCCCGGGCTGCAGAAAAAGATGAGGAGATATCAGAAGGTATTGTGGAGTATCGTCCGTATAAAGCAAGTCTTTTTTCTCCAAAGGGCCCACGGTTATCCCTCTACCTTTCTCCGTGACTTGAAGTAGGATGGCCAAGGGCTCTATCGCAAAAGCAAGTAGGCCCAGGGACAATGGGCAGCCCTGTCGGGTACCACAATACAGACTAATCTCCTGGGAGAGTTGTTCCCCAATAGGTATCTGGGCCTTAGGATTAGCATAAAGGATTTGCAGCCAAGAAAAAAATCAAGGACCAGGGTAGGGCATGTGGACGCAGAGGAGGTCAATACAGTAAATAACCTACGAAGATTAATGTCTGTATGCTTACCTGGCATAAAACCCAACTGGCCACTGTGGATCAGGGACAGAATAATCTTGAAGGCGGGTAGCCAAGATTTTACTTAAGATTTCAGTAACCATGTTCAATAGAGCTATAGGGTGATAGGAAGAGCACAACTCAGGTTTTTTTCCTGGCTTGGGGAGCACTATGATAATTGCCCGCGACCGCAACATAGAATTCGGGAGACTGCTGTCTTTCGAGACTGCGAGGTAGAGTTCATGTAATTTAGGGGCCAGTACTTCAACATGAGATTTATAGAGTTCAGAAGGATGGCTAACATATTTTTAACAGAATAGGTAATTGGACAAATAATCAAACATTATAGACGGAGTCACTGTAATTTGCAGTTTATTATTCATGTGCAAGCAGTAACACTAAATAGATTATGAAAGTTGCACAAGCATGGACTCTTCACAGCAATGTCTCTGTGGCTCAAACAGGGTATGTGAATGCATAACATAATTTTTATATGACTCTATAACAGCCTTTCTCAAACTTTTTATCCCAGAGGAACCAATTGAATAATTATCAGGTCCCATGGAACCCTGCTAAAATGTTTCCATTAGAGGCCAGTGGGAATAGTGTCCCTTATATTGGTGGTCAGTGAAAAGAATGCCCTCCTTACAGTGGCAGTCCAGAATACCACCCTTACAGACAACTAAGCCCGGGTTCACACCTATGCGAATTAGATGTGCGTTTCCGCACATCTAATTCGCATAGCAGGAGAATGTGACTGGCTCCCTATGGAGCCGGTTCACATATCTCTGGTGCAGCTGCGGAGCGCACGGCACAAAAACGTGTGCGTCTTTGGCTCCGTTTCAGGGCCAAATTCAGGCATAGAATCGGCCCTGATTCGTCCCTGAAACGGGGAACAGGGACGCACAGCGCTCCTGTGCGATCCGCAGCCCGTTATAGTGTGAACCCGGGCTAAAATGATCATTGGATTCATGCAGTTGGCTCTGCCAAGTGGTGTGGGACCCGGAGCTATGCAGGCACTATTTAATGGAAGGTCAATTAGCCATAGCTTAAGGAGCCCCTAGTGACCTTTGGAAGAACCCTAGGGTTCCACAGAGCTCTGGTTGAGAATGACTGCTCTATAACTTCAGAGAGTGTAACTGAAAATGACTACTTCAGTAAAACAGTTCAGAACACAAACCGCTACTGTGCTTTTCCTCATCAACAGCATTCCTCTGACTGAAGTCCAGGGTAGTGCTGGTAACATGTATGAACAACTGGAGGCCAAAGGACAAAAAGTCACCCCACTAGAGCTCGGTCTAGCTGAGTCTTTCAGGGAAGCTATATGCTATTATGCTTTTGCCAAGTTCCCAATATCCTGGTTCTGACAGTGCAGGACCTCTCACCTGGCAGAAGATCACTTTCCAGCTGCCTCTGCCTCATCAGGTGATGAGTCATTCCACTTTACCACCCCAATGCCTACCTTCTGGCTGTGGGGCTTAAAAATGTAATGGCTTAATCTTTGTATGGTTTTTGGTCTGAATCGTCCATCGAGATACAGGCTCTAATCGACTCTGGGGCTGCAGACCTGTTCATTGATGGTGCCTTTATGTCTAAGCACTCGATTCCGCTGCAGCTTTGTGCCACTCCACTTGCCATTGAGGCTATTGATGGGAGACCTATACAGCCTTCCCATGTGACTCATTAAACTGCTCCATTGACCATGGTCGTAGGGGCTCTTCACCATGAGATAATCCAATTCCAAGTAATTTCCTCACCTCATTTCCTGGTGGTTATTGGTTATCCTTGGTTTCAGAGGCACAACCCCTCTTTTGATTGGCTTCGTGCTGAGGTTCTTTCCTGGTCGCCACAATGCAGGAAGACATGTTTTCAGGAAGTGGCTAAGGTCTTGTGCACCTCTTGATTATAAAAGTGATTCTGCGCTACAGTGTAAAAAATATATCAAATAATGATTCAATACATAAAATCAATGAAGTGTCAAAAGCTTACTAAAATGGTTATAAATTCATATATTCCAACAAAGCCAGGGCAGATGATAATGAGTATGTTCAGTCTCTTGACCACATTATCAATAAGATAAAAAATGAAGTTTTCTATCCTCAAATAGTATTAAAAAGACGGGATTTGAATGTCTGATAAGATG
The DNA here is from genome assembly GCA_037952835.1 of Lithobates septentrionalis. NCBI lineage: Eukaryota > Metazoa > Chordata > Amphibia > Anura > Ranidae > Lithobates > Lithobates septentrionalis. Next base: position 1,613,197 of record JBBDGP010000282.1, on the reverse strand, counting down.
CACAAGTAGGGGTTAAAAAAGTCTACAAGTAATGGTCACAGAGCCCTCACCTTCATATATTGTCCAAAAATTAAATGTATTGGTGATCTAAAGTAAGTTGTCTGACGTTATTCCAACTTCCACCACTAGGGGGTCCTCCGTGCCAGCATAAATGAAATAGCAATTATCCAAAGTGTCAGCATATAGCCATATATATAAATGTCATCCGTTATAATTATTTCCACCACCAGGGGGTCCTTTCCTTCACCAACTCTCCCAGACAGCACTGCACATCCACAAGTCTTCTTATACCTCGTATCCTCCGCAAAACGGGGGGGGCGGCAGCAAACAAGGGTGGGAGAGAGAGAGAGAGAAAAAGCCCCAATAGTGTAGTATGATTAGAGTACAAATGGACTCTTACAATGAAAATTAAAAAATAGGCATAAATAGTTGCTAAGGCGTCTGAGCGCCGCTCTCACATCACTTCCTGGTATCGCTCAGTCTCTCCGGCCACTCCCTACGCATTACGTCATCACATGACTTCTTCAGGGGTTCCTTGGAGGAGTATGTTGCCGACGCACATTCTCGAGGGTTCATTTGTAAATCCTGGTCTCCTGCTGGTGCCGGTTTCTTCTTTGTGAAAAAGAAGAGGGATACCCTGAAGAAGTCACGTGATGACTTAACGCGTAGGAAGTGGCCGGAGAGACTGAGCGATACCAGGAAGTGATGTGAGAGCGGCGCTCAGACGTCTTAGCAACTATTTATGCCTATTTTTTATTTTCATTGTAAGAGTCCATTTTTAAACCTTTAATAAAACCTTTGTACTCTAATCATACTACACTATTGGGGCTTTTTATCTCTCTCTCTCTCTCCCACCCTTGTTTGCTGCCCCCCCGTTTTGCGGAGGATACGAGGTATAAGAAGACTTGTGGATGTGCAGTGCTGTCTGGGAGAGTTGGTGGATGAAGGAGAGGACCCCCTGGTCATATGATTGCCCAATCGACCTTGCCATACCCCCTCGTGGCCGGGTTTACCCTTTGTCTATCTCGGAGGACAAAGCCATAGAGGAGTATGTTGCCGACGCACATTCTCGAGGGTTCATTTGTAAATCCTGGTCTCCTGCTGGTGCCGGTTTCTTCTTTGTAAAAAAGAAGAGTGGTGAACTGAGACCTTGTATTGATTGCTTATCCGATTCCAATGATTACAGAGTTATTTGACCGCCTCAAGGGAGCAACGGTTTTCACAAAGCTTGATTTGAGAGGGGCATACAATCTCGTGAAGATCAAGGAGGGCGATGAATGGAAAACTGTTTTTAATACCGGAACTGGCCATTATGAATACCTTGTAATGTCGTTTGGTCTTTGCAACACTTCGGCAGTTCTCCAGGAATTTATTAATGTCCTCCGAGATTTGTTGCAGCTATGTGTGGTGGTTTATCTCGACAATATCCTCATATTTTCCAATTCCCTAGAGAGTCACCACACAGATGTCTGTCGTGTGTTTCAGAGGCTGAGAGATAATAACCTGCATTGTAAATTGGAGAAGTGCGAGTTTCATTGTGAACAGGTTAAATTCCCGGGTTATGTCATTTCCACCGCTGGTTTTTCCATGGACCCAGAGAAACTTTTGGCAGTTCTACAGTGGCTCTGACCCGTAGGTTTACGTCCATTGCAACGTTTTCTTGACCTTGCCAATTATTATCGTAACTTCTTGTCTCTGGTCAAACCCCTGACTGATATGACCAGAAGGGACGGTAACCCACAGAATTGGTCTCCGGATTCCATTAATGCCTTTGAGAGTCTCAAGGCTGCCTTTTTTCTGCTCCTGTGTTGGTACAACCTGATCCTATGGTACCTTTCATCCTTGAGGTTGATGCATCTGAGACTGGAGTTGGTGCCCTTCTGGTTCCTGATCCTGTTTGCTGCACCTGACTTCACTGATCTCTGGACTCTTGTTTCTCTGGCTTGTTCTGACTACTCGTCCTGGTTACCAAACTCTGGCTATGTTTTGACTACGTTTGCTCTGTTTATACCATTTTACCATTTTATTAAATAGTGTGATTTTTACTGCACTTCTGTCTCAGTCTGATTCATGGTTCCTGGCAACGTTCCATTGCCAGAAGGTCTCAAGAGCATGGAGGAGATTTCAGGAGACAGGCAGTTACTCTAGGAGAGCTGGACAAGGCCGTAGAAGGGCCTTAACCAATTAGCAGGACTGGTATTTGCTCCTTCATGCAAGGAGGGACAGGATGAGCACTGCCAGAGCCCTACAGAATGACCTCCAGCAGGCCACTGGTATGAATGTTTCTGACCAAACACTCAGAAACAGACTTCATGAGGTTTGCCTAAGTGCCCAATGTCCTCTAGTGGGCTCTGTGCTCACTGCCTGGCACCATGGAACTTGATAGGCATTTGCCATGGAACACCAAAATTTTAACAGATATCTCAACCCAAGCTAAACAGCGAGAAACAATGAATCTCCCCTGCCAGCTACTGAATGTTGACACAGCCAGCCCTGTGCTTTTCACAGATAAGAGCAGGTTCGCCCTGAGCACATGTGACAGATGTGAAAGGGTCTGGAGAAGCCAGTAACATTGTTCAGCATGACCAGTATGGTGGTGGGTCAGTGATGGTCTGGGGAGGCATATCCATGGAGGGACGCACAGACCTTTACAGGCTAGGCAATGACAACCTGACTGCCATTAGGTATCGGGATGAAATTTTTGGACAAATTGTCAGACCCTAAGCTGGTGTAGTGGGTCCTGGGTTCTTCTTGGTGCATGACAATGCCCGGCCTCATGTTGTAAGAGAATGCAGCCAGTTCCTAGAGAATGAAGGAATTGATACCATTGAATGGCCTACATGCTCACCTGATCTAAAAATAGAACACCTTTGGGACATTATGTTTTCGGTCCATCTGATGGCGCCAGGTTGCACCTCAGTCTGTTCAGGAGCTCAGAGATGCCCTGGTCCAGATCTGGAAGGAAATACCCCAAGTCACCATCTGTTGTCTCATTAGGAGCATGCCCCAACAATGTCAGGCATACATACAAGCACGTGGGGGCCCTACAAACTACTGAGTAACATTTTGAGTTGCTGCAATGAAATTTCAGCAAAATGGACTAGTTTGCTGCATAGTTTTTTCACTTTGATTTTCGGGGTGTCTTTGAATTTAGCCCTCTGTAGGTTAATAATTTTCATTTCCATCACACAATGTGGCATCTTTTAATTCCTAGCACATTACCCAGTCCATATCATTATAAATATCTAGCATGATATTTTTCCCCATTGAAATCTGATGTGTTTTCAAAGTGTTCCGTTCATTTTTTTTGAGCAGTGTATATACCCCTTCATTATCAGGCCATTTCAGTTTTAAGTGGTGTGATGGTTTGATATTTACTTGGTCATGCCACACTGTACCCAAATGAAATATATATATAATATTTATATATTAGACGGATATAGCTTTCTTTTGTTGTTGTCTACCTCGTATGTATTTTTTTACTTCGTACTGTTTTATTAAAGGTAACGAGGCCAAAAATGTTGGAAAAAAAAAGAAAAGCTTGTTCTAATTTCTGTTATAAAATCTGCCAGAATAATACAAACACACCCAAAATGACCCATTATGAGAAAATAGACACCCCAAGGTGATCTAATTTTTGTGCCACAATTTTTTGAAAAATGAAGAATCTTGCTGGTATTTAAGGGGTTAAACTCCGATAACTCACAAGAGTTTTCTGATGGTTTTTCCATTTAAAAAGTATTAACCGTTTTCTAGGGCTGGAAAAGTCTTAAAATGGTGATTAACTAGTGAGATAATTATGCTAGCTTTTTAGTTTAAACACCTGCCTAGACAGCTGTATACAAAAATGTCATTTACACAGTTGCAAATAGCTGGAAGCTGTGCTAGACTAGACGATGCAGTCATTTGATTACACTTGTATACAATAAATACTGAATAATGCACAACCATGTTATGGAGAAAGAAAAAAAGAATCTTTGCAAACAAGCAAAAACTTGCATACAACTTTAGTTTTAGGATGAATGGGGATCTCAGGTTTTTATTGCCATTGATGGTCATGATGTAGCACCCTGGAGTTTAGTCAGGGTTGCTCCTCACAAATGTACTTGCCAGGAATAGTTATCCTGGTTGATTGTTAGAGATCTATTGATTTCTCCCTAAGTTTGCCCTTCTTGCTCTTTTCTCTTCTACCACTAGGTGGCCGGGTACTTGGTGGTACTAGATACGAGAAGGGCAACGCAAGGTCAGGTTATGGGTATATGGGGTATCTCAGCCAATGGGCAGGGGTTTTCTTTAATCCCTTGGCCTGCTGGGAGAGCCTATATATTTGGTTGGAGTCAGGTGATCTATGTTCTGTGCCACCTGGACGGCTGTCTGGGTGGACGTGTGTTATACTGCCTGGGCTGCTAGGCCAGAGATGGGCCTATCCTGGGCACATCTGGCTGCTAGGCTGTCTGAGGGCCTATCAAGAAGCAAGAGAGCAGCACAGGGTTGGGACTGCGGCTTGCAGTCCAACCAGAAGTGACCGTTCTGCCGGTCAGAGAACCTGTCATGGTCAGAGGTAGAGGGGAAGCTGTCGCCAGTAAGGGATTATGCGCCTAATTACCAGGGACCACAGTGAGTAACTGAAGCAAGTACTGGAGCAGCATTCACACCAACCGGGGCAGTGAAGAATCGGGAAACTTCAGTGGGTATCAAGCCAGGGACCCAGCCAGCGGAGGTGATGCTTGCAGAGCAGCCTTGTGTGTCAAGGGACCAAGCGGGCCAGTGGGGGTGAAGCTTGAGAGTTATATAGAGTGCCAAGCTAGGGACCCAGCAGAGAAGCGGGTGTGACGCTTGAGGAAGATACCACCGTGAAGATTGGAGAAGCTCAAGGGATTCAGTGGCAGTGAATCAGCGGGTCTAGTGAGAGACTGGGAGCTCAGGGGGCTGAAGAACTACAAGGAGTGATTGTAGTGAAAGTGGAGGAACTGTTACATTTGTGTTAGGAACTGTTAAAGGCAGATGTGGCGTCTTGCTGGATGCACCTCCCTACATGGCTGTTCTCCTATTGAAGTTTTGGAGTCTGCCAATTAATCTTGCAACTACCTAAGGGTTTCCTGGCCCTAACCCTCTCTCCCCAAAAAAGTTTGTTAAGCGAAATAAACTTTCTTTTGCATTCAAGAAGTGTCTGGTGCCCAATAATTTTAACTACTCTGTACCCACCATGCCTCACAACCCACTACATACAGAAGGATGTCAGCTATCCCTGGCCCTGGAGGTTCTCATTAGATCAAAGGAGGCCTGGGACCTTGCTACAATGATGATGACAGCTTTGTCACAGAAGAGGAAATGCTCAAGAGGGACAAAAGCAACAACAAAATGCTGACTAAGGTTCCAGCCTAGTCCCACCCTATTTAAAGTGTTTTAATTACTCTTGCGTCCCTGTTAAGCTGGCCATTATTGGATCAAAATGTGGCCAGTTTAGCAGTGACTGGCCGAATTTCGATGTGTGTGTGGCCACTGTTTTATAACAGAAGTCCGTCTGCCAACTAACTTCTGTTCAATCACCCTGTCAGTATATTCTCACTTGATCTGTGTATTCTGATGGTGGATGGAGTCTCACTACTCTAGTGTAATCTAGAAACAGACATATTGAACCTTAATTGTTTAAACAGTTTTTACCGATACCGTGTTTTCCAGGCTCACTTTTATACATGCTTCAAGCACATCACAAGTGCCCTGAGATGCCACAAGGGTTCTACACAATGTCTATTTTGAGTACAGTTTACATCGTTTCTGAATTTAGCTGTAATGGATTCCCACAGTCCAAGAAATAGGTTAATGTGTGTCTGGATGACAGAGTTGTAGCTATCAGTTGCTGAGGGCTTATTCAGGAAATGAGGCAGGACTAGTAACATCACTTCACATAAAAAGATAATGGCATTACAAATAATGTTATAATGTCATAGCATAATGTGCACTAAACTGTAGCAATGACAGGGTCGTTACTGAGTACAGAAACAAAGCAAAGTTTGGGGACCATAGAAACCAAACAGAAAGTGCATTTCTCAGATTTAACGTCAGTTTATATCTATGCACATTGTTCCTATTATCGTTGCTATTGATATATTAATTATTGTGGTTATTATATCTTAGCGGAGGCATTGTGCTGCGGCCTTGGGATTGTTTATTGTTTTTCTTGGTGGAGGATTTCCATTATTGTTGCATACATAGATTTGATTATTAGACATAATTGTTTTGATTATTGTACTTTGTCTAACTAACCGCCTTGTTGTAGATTCTATTTTCTTAAAATAGTTAAATCCTGTTTTTAAAGGAAACCTCAACTGACGATAAATGGTGGCTGCAATTGCTGACCTCTTCTTTCAAAAAATCTACTTGCCTAGTTGTCAGGCTGATCTGATGGTTTCAGTATCTTCTGGGGCACTGTCCCAGAAAGGGTATGCAGTGGAGTCTTGAGCTCACTTTTACTTTACTGATCTTCCTGCTTGTTCCCAGTCAGTGACTCAGAAGTAAACCATTGGATGGGATAAGCTTGTCAGCCAGGCAACTGGAAGAAGTCCCATTTTAATATCCTAGAGCTGACTTCAGCTATCTAAAACCTGAGTGGTTGCCGTATTTGCTCACCTTTGTGTCAAATATTCAGTGTTTGCACTGAATATTAAGTAAGCATGGTACTAAGAATATTATTTTCTATATAATATGAAAAAAACACCACCATATATACATGCTACATATATTAATATGTATTAAACATTTTACCTAGGTATGGCATCTGTCCTTAAAAAAAATAAAAAAAAATATGTATATGTATGTGTGTATATGTATGTGTATGTATATATATATATATATATATATATATATATATATATATATATATATATTATGAAGTCGTAATTAGAAATGCTGCAAAGAGCTGTTAGCAGTTGCCAACAATTCAAGGGATTCAAAAGTCTGAGCTGAGAACATTATAATTTAATCATTGTTTTCTTGGGTTTATTCTGTGCTACAGTGCTAAAATCAGCAACGTTATAAAAGTGACCCATGACAGCCAAATTACAATAACTCTACTTGGTTGCTTTTGGATACAAGTGCATTGCACAATGTTCTTTGGCTTTTCAGGTCAGCTCAATAATTCAGGTCAGCTCAATGATGTTTTTTCATTGTATTTGCTTTCTTAAATTGTTTATTTTCCCTTACAGAGTTCCAGTCTGTGGAAGGTTTAAAGGGTCCCTCTTTTCTGAAATACCAAGGGAAATTTGAAGACGTTTTATTGGATGGGATCTGTATCTCATCAAATAATTACGATATTGAGACTGGTAAAGGCTACAGGTTATAAAGATGACTCACTTACAAGCTGGATTCAGTCAAGAGACGATAGAAAAAGCCCGATTGGAATTAAATGAGAATCCAGACACTTTACATCAGGATATCCAACAGGTTAGAGACATGATAATCACTAGACCAGATATTGGTTTTCTACGGACAGATGATGCATTCATCTTAAGGTTTTTAAGAGCTAGGAAGTTCAACCAGATGGAAGCATTCCGACTTCTCGCCCAGTATTTCCAGTATCGCCAACTTAACTTGGACATGTTCAAAAACCTTAAAGCAGATGATCCCGGGATTAAAAGAGCTCTTATGGATGGCTTTCCAGGTGTGCTTGACACTCGTGACCACTATGGACGGAAGATTCTTCTACTTTTTGCAGCCAACTGGGACCAGAGTAGGTAAATGTAGATAGTGTTTAAATATTTTCTTCTAATTTATTTGTTAAAGGGCAGATGGCAAATATTGATAACAAGTCAGTAGGGATATGTTCCTGATATATACATTAACTTAAAAAAATTAAAACAAGTTGACAAGCTGCTAATAATTTGCAAGTATCCGCCTGTAACATTGGGGCCTATAGCAAATTGTGCTACCTTTACCAGCCCTCAAGCCAAATAGCACAGTTAACATTCATATATGGGGACTGTTATTCCTTCTGAGAATTTGTAACTCTGTTAAGCTAGTTTTCTAATCTGGGAAACCAGTAGGAGAGCAAAGAGAGACCCTGCACTCTTTGAGACCTCTCTGCAGACTGTACTGCACCTCAGCAATACAGCTTGGCTCGGGACCTGTCCCAGCCTTTAATTGGAATTGATAGGAACAGAAGCACACTAATAAGGTCACTACTCTGCTTGCTTTTCCTTTAAGTATATTCTTGGTATTAGATGTTCAGCATTGTACAATGATTTGAGATGCCTCTCTCACTCCTAGTTTGAGTGCTGCTGTATAGAAACTACAGAACACTCGTTAAATTCAATAATTTATATGTAAAAAAAACATGTAATGATTTTTTGGTAATTTCCTGACTTACATGTATTTAATAGTTGCATGTTCTGCTTCAATGGCTAGGGGATATAGTATAATACTATGCCCAGTATTTTTGCTAAGTGGCTTTGCTTACCAATAATGAATCCATGAGTCATTATTGAATGCTAATATTAAATTACTCCAAAGTTGTGGCTTGGGTTTGAAAAATCTTACTGAATCCCGGCTTTAGTAAATGTGAATGATTCCTGTAACAGTTGCATTCCTAGGAGGTTTGGGAGCTGATCACATTATATGCAGCGATTGCTCACTTGGCACCTGCCTCATATAGCATAATGGTTGACAGTATCCCTCCTCCCATCCTGCATCACAGATATACTGCTTGCTTACTATTGTGCAGAGTATTGAAATGATGTGCTGGAAGCTTCTTGTTTGCAGCAATAGCTTTGCTTTAATGGAGAAATATGGGAACATGTCTTTTCATTATGATGACAGGAAAAGGAACTGAATAACAAAGAAGTATACACAGAGGAAAAACAGTACTTCCTCCCATTTCACCATATCATGGATACACACTATAATACTACAACACCACCTGCTGGTATAGACAGGTATAACGCACATGTATAGTTTACAGTATATAGGTTTTTATCATACTTTATAGGTATTTTTCACTCTAGCATATCTTGCAACATAGATAAAAACACCCATACATCCCAAACTTTTGATATAAGAAAAAGGAAACCCTTTTAGTATAAAATATATAGGAAAATGACACAGCCCTGTGATGCAGACCATGAACAATTGATACACAAAAAATAATTGATTAAATAATTGATTGCCAACTTTGCTCTAATTGGCCCAAATAAACAATTTTCTAATACATTTTCACACTGTTAGCACTGTATAAAATTGTAGAGGGACTTCCCATTTGCTACTGGAACAAAATCGAATCAGGCCAATTGCTGCTCAGCCATTCACAGGAAGCTTTGTATTTTATGAACAAATATAAGGCTTCCTCCAAATGGCGGAGATAGAGATTGTGACACTATGCACTTGCCTCTCCACCTTGGCCAATCAGAGTAAGCTTTGTAGTCATTCATAAAAGTATAATGCTTCCTGTGACTCAATTTTGTCACAGGAATGGGAAGGGAAGCCCCTAGACCACTATCACCAGAGCCGGTGCAAGGCAGGGGCTGAAGGGGCGGATGCCCTGGGCGATAGAATTTGCTGAAGGGAGGGGGGCGCAGATGAAGTGCTGGCAGTGTGCTTCAACATAGTAGTACATACACACCAGCCGGCGCTGCTAATAGCTGTACTGTAACTATGTGCCGAGTGCACTCCTGCACCCGGCACAAGCCTAGACAGACCGCACCAGCCCAATCCCTGTCAGCGCTTCTCTCCCCCTATGAAGGCGATTCGTAGTCCCGTCCCGGCGGCGTGACTTCACTGACGGCCGGAGGCGGGAAGGGAGGAGATAGAGAGCTGCTGCAGATGCTGTAACCTAGAGGAGCCACCGAGGAGGAACCAACAAAGTGTGTATATCACACAACGGACACAAGACAAGACACAAAAGTAAGCACTAAACAGATAATAACCAATGCAATGCCATCTGCAGATATTAAAATGAACTGTCGGGATCCGATGAGGGGAGGGGAGGATGCTGAGGGGAGGTTAATGACCAATGCTACCTATTGTTTAATTTCTGTAATATGCAGCATTGGGGGGGGGGGGGTAATGTATTGCCATTGGTCACTGATGCATCAGTGACCAGTGGCAGTACATTAACACCCCCCCCCCCCAATCCCCAATGCTGCATATTACAGAAATTAAAAAATAGGTAGCATTGGTAATTAACCTCCCCTCAGCCTCCTCCCCTAGCCCAATCGGATCCAGACCGTTCATTTATTAATCTGCAGCAGAATAATAAATGAACGGTCTGGATCCGATTGGGGGAGGGGAGTAGGCTGAGGGAAGGTTAATTACCAATGCTAGTTTTAATTTCTGTAATATGCAGCATGGGGGGGGGGGGGTTAATGTATTGCCATTGGTCACTGATGCATTTGTGACCAGTCACAGTTAATTAACCCCTTTGTGCATTAGTAGCACCAGGCTCTACATTAAAAACCTTAAGCCCCCTTTCACACTGGGGCGGTAAAACGGCGCTATTTTTAGCGCCGCTTTACCATTGTTACACACCACTCTTTCACTGCTCCAAAGATGCTGCTAGCAGGACTTTTTTTACCATCCTGCCAGCGCACCGATCCGTTGTGAAAGCCCTCGGGGTTTTCACATTGGAGACACAGTAGCGGCTCTTTCAGGGCGCTTTGCAGGTGCAGTTTTTAGCGCTGTAGCGCCTGCAAAGTGCCCCAAGGTGAAAGAGGTATAAGTGTAAACATCTAAAATAAAAGTTTTTGTCCTCCTATTTACTTCCTCCCCGCGCGCCGCTGCGGGCGCACTTTAGGGGAAAATCTGTGAAAAACGGGGGTCGGGGGGGGCGCAGTTTGCCATCTTCGCCCTGGGCACCAAATGGCCTTGTCCCAGCACTGACTATCACAACATAGCGTTGTGTACTGTATGTAGCTGTAAGTATGTATTAATAAAGGAAAAAGTTTATCTAGGCCAGCCTGGCCCAAACAAACTATTTAAAGATATTGCAAAGCTGGAGTTAGGATTTAAACCAACAAGTGTTTTTTGCACTACTTTTCCTTTATTCTGGATTTTTATAAAGCAAATTCATTAATATAAATGCCCCCGATTGACATCAGTTGTGATGAAACACATAGGGTGGAGTTCACGCATGTGATGTCACTACGCATGCTGAAACCACGAGGTGGTTAGATTGAATCCCGGAACCAGTATTTTTACATACATGCTTGTTTTTAGGATTAACATTGGGAGTAATTAGTACTTCCTTGCTTTTAATAAATTTAAAATACAGTTTCACACTATGTGGATATCTTTGATTCATTTTCTCTGCATGATATGATGGAGCATTTCCCACCATTACTTGGGATATCGTTCTAACCAGAGAGGAGGAAAGGAGTGAATGGTTTCCCTCGCAAGTGATATTTCATTCATACAGCGCTCATGACTCTTTCTGGTTAAAAGTCAATAGTTTCTGGTAAGAAGTCACTTTTTACCTTATGGTGGAGGCCCACTTGGGTGATTCACCTTTTGGCTTGTCATCTATACTCACATATTGGACGCACTTGCTGGGTGTATAAAAAAAATTGGAACCTTCACATTTGGAACTTTTATGTTGTGTTATAAGGGACTGTTTTATCACATGGGACTCATTTTATTAATTTTTTTTTCATATGTTGCCACATTACATTTTATTGATTGTTAGCATGGCAAATCTAATCTTATACAAATCATTTACTGGGTTATTGTACAGTGTATTGGAGGATAACACGTCTTGTAAATATAGAGAGCAATTCTCTCAAGAAGTCAGTACATCAAACCAAAAAAAAGGGACAAATGAGGAGGAAATAAGGACTGAGGGATTTGGTTTCAAAAGAGGGACAGTCGCTTCAAATCAGGACAGTCGGGAGCTATGACCATCTGAATAAATAGCATCAGAAAGAGTGCTTCAGAATCTCTCTCTTATCATGCACAAGTGCATGTTTAATTACACTTTTATTAGCAGCCCAATGTAGCAGAATATAAGTAGAGATGTTGATAATTAGCATCTCTAATATAAGCATTATGCATGATGGCCAGCTTTAGGCCACATCACACCTCTGTATTTAATTGTGCTGCTTGCTGTATTTTTGGTTTGATTTCCAGCAAAACAAACCGTCTCTTGAGATGAATGGTAACGCAGAAAAAATGCTTGAAATGCACTGCATGAAAATGCAGAGGTGTCAGTGTAGACCCAGAGTAAGAGATTACTTACATGCTGGGATTTTTTTTTAAGTCGAAACAAAACCGGGTCTCCCCCTTTCCCCCATATTGCAGCAGCTCAGCAGAAATTTTATTGGGGGACTGCTGTTCTCCATTCTAGGAGAGAAGAACAGTGACGTTACACACAGCCTTTCTTGAAGCTAATTGCTCTCCTACACAATTGTGTAGCAGAAGGAGTTCAATCACCATTTGTCCCTATGATCAACTGCTGGTGATTGGGTTGTGGGGTGGCAGCTGACACTGTCCATTGTCCTATCGAAGAGAGTGCAGTATATCAAGGCGCCTTTGTGACCTTAACCAAAATCTGTAATAACAAAGACGTGAACCTTGGCCCATACGTAGCAATGGCATCATCTGGTCTTAAATAGTTTAATATAATTCTGTAAATCTTTCCTCAGCTGTAGTCTTTATATTATGCTAAACTATGAAGAAGGGCTGTACTAACTATATAGAGCATCCACTAGCTATGATGATATTATGATATACATCGCTCCAGTGTACATATCAACACTATAAATATGCTTGTGTAAACTAATGCCAATCTGTGCAAAGAAACAAAAATAATGATGATAATAATAAAGTGCATAATGCAAAAAAGTTTGTGATATTACATAGTTATATAGTTAATCTGGTTGAAAAAAGACACAAGTCCATCCAGTTCAACCAACACAGATTACTTTAAATTATTGTAATTTAACACAATCATCTGCAATCTTCATATTACTTGTTATCCTTTATAAAACAAGTGCAGCAAGGTGAATTTCTCTGGAATCAGACTCACCTTTTAGTTCAGACTTATAATAATTAAAATTAAAAACATTTTTTACCTTAATGCATTCCTAGCAGAATGCAATGATTTGCAAATATCATAAACCCAAATTTTATTCACAATAGAAAACAGAAAACATATTAAATGTTTAAACTGATAAAAGGTATAATTTTAAGAAAAAAATAAGGAAAGTTTGAAATTGATGGCAGTACCACGTCTCAAAAAGGTTGGGACATGGAATCACAAAACTGACAAGGTAAATGGTACTAACAAGGAAGAGCTGGAAAAACATTTTGCAACTGATTAGGTTAATTGGCAAACAGATCAGTAACATTATAGGGTATAAAAAGAGAAACTTAAGGGCCGTACGCACGGGCCGAATATCGGGCAGTATTCTATAGAACATTCCGTGTGTTCGGTAGCCAGTCTGACAGAAGCCGCCCATTTGGCCAGTTTCTGTCGAAGGAGTATGACTGAAAATGGTCTGCTGATCAGCATTTTGATCAGCATTCTGAGCCAATGTGTGTCAAAACCCAATAGCTCAGGGGGGGAGATTGCAATACTAACATTGCATAGTTAGTACAGCGGCTCCTCCTGAGCTCTTTTTTTCATGTAGCCTGCTGAACTAGGCTTTAGAGAGTCAGAATGTCTCAGAAGTAAAGATGGGCAGATTCAGATTACTTTATTAATCCCAAAGGAAAATTATTAAAATACAGTTACATTCAATGAAGACAACACAAAATCACAATAACAAATGGAAACAAAACACAATAACAATGAAATTATCAATACCAGCAATTAATACCAAATAAAACATAATTATTACTATACTGTAATAAACCGCACCATCCTGTTAAAAAATAAAACTACATAGAATGAATAACAAAAACAACAATTGAAAAATAACAGAAGGTCAAACTACCAAAATGCAAATATTACACCACTTTCTATAACATTACCCAAAAATCATTACACATAGTTAACCTAATACCAACATAATAAAAAAACTACATAAAAATATGGGTCATAAACCAGATTAAATACTTACACCCAGCACTCACAGAGAATAATTATATAATTTGATGGCCACAGGCAAAAATTATTTCTTGTGGTTCATCAAAGTTTTAACAATCTATCATTGAAGGTACTCCTCAGACTGACCAGCGTATTGTGGAGTGGGTGAGAGGAGTTGTCCAAGAGTAAACTTTCCTTAGGCAACATTCTCCTCTCTAACACTGTTGTTAAAGACTCCAAGGTCAACCCAACAACATCACTGGCCTTGTGAATCAGTTTATTGAGCCTCTTGGTGTTGACCACCCTAAGCTTCCTTCCCCAGCATGCAACTGTATACAGGAGAACACTAGCCACCACAAAACATAAAAATGTTAAAAGACTTCAGCTCCCTCAAAAAATAGCGGCGGGTCTGGCCCTTCCTATAGAGCACTTCAGTGTTCTCGCTCCAGTCCAACTTATTATCTATGTGCACCCCAGATACTTGTAATTCTCTTCTACATCCACATTCACAGCTTGGATGAAGACAGGAGTCACCGGTGCCTTCCTCCAACTCAATTCCACAACCAGCTATTTTGTCTTAGTGACATTATATATATATATATATATATATATATATATATATATATATATATATATATATATATATATATATATATATATATATATATATATATATATATATATACAGTTGTGCTCATAAGTTTACATACCCTGGCAGAATTTATGACTTCTTGGCCATTTTTCAGAGAATATGAATGAGAACACAAAAACTTTTCTTTCACTCATGGTTAGTGTTTAGCTGAAGCCATTTATTATCAATCAACTGTGTTTACTCTTTTTAAATCATAATGACAACAGAAACTACCCAAATGACCCTGATCAAAAGTTTACATACCCTGGTGATTTTGGACTGATAACATGCACACAAGTTGACACAAAGGGGTTTGAATGGCTATTAAAAGTAACCATCCTCACCTGTGATCTGTTTGCTTGTAATTAGTGTGTGCGTGTATAAAAGGTCAATGAGTTTCTGGACTCTTGACAGACCCTTGCATCTTTCATCCAGTGCTGCACTGATGTTTCTGGATTCTAAGTCATCGGGAAAGCAAAAGAATTGTCAAAGGATCTGTGGGAAAAGGTAGTTGAACTGTATAAAACAGGAAAGGGATATACAAAGATATCCAGGGAATTTAGAATGCCGATCAGCAGTGTTCAAACTCTAATCAAGAAGTGGAAAATGAGGGGTTCTGTTGAAACCAAACCACGGTCAGGTAGACCAAGTAGAATTTCATTCACAACTGCTAGGAAAATTGTTTGGGATGCAAAGAAAAACCCACAAATAACTTCAGGTGACTACAGGACTCTCTGAAAACATGTAGTGTAGCTGTTTCAAGATGCACAATAAGGAGGCACTTGAAGAAAGTTGGGCTGCATGGTCAAGTCGCCAGAAGAAAGCCATTACTACACAAATGCCATAAAGTATCCTGCCTACAATACTCCAAACAGCACAGAGACAAGCCTCAAACCTTCTGGCACATTCGGAGTCATTTGGAGTGATGAGACCAAAAATTAGCTTTTTGGCCACAACCATAAACGCTACTTTTGGAGAGGAGTCAATTAGGCCTATGATGAAAGGTACACCATTCCTACTGTGAAACACGGAGGTGGATCGCTGATGTTTTGGGGATGTGTGAGCTACAAAGGCACAGGAAATTTGGTCAAAATTGATGGCAAGATGAATGCAGTATGTTATCAAAAAATACTGGAGGAACATTTTCATTTATCAGCCAGGAAGCTGTGCATGGGACATACTTGGACATTCCAACATGACAATGATCCAGAACACAAGGCCAAGTCGACCTGTCATTGGCTACAGCAGAATAGTGAAGGTTTTCAGTCTCCTGACCTCATTATCATTGAGCCACTCTGGGGAGATCTCAAACATGCGGTTCATGCAAGACAACCCGAGAATTTACAGGAACTGGAGGCTTTTTGCCCAGAGGAATGGGCAGCTTTACCATCTGAGAAGATAAAGAGCCTCATCCACAAATACTACAAAAGACTTCAAGCTGTCATTGATGTTAAGGGGGCAATACACGGTATTAAAGCGGGAGTCCACCTATCTATCGTTTTTTTTTTTTTTAGTTCATTCACAAACTTTTCTTCTCAGCATTACATACTCACATATTGTGTGTAATATGTCCGCCTGTGTCAGATTTTGTCGGAAAGAATAACTTATATTATTCACTGCAGGCGGTTTCCATCTTCATTGTGGGCATTTGAAGCCCACAAGCATTTATTTCCTGGATGTGGTGAATGCTGTGCTCCCAGCATACACCACTCGTTCCCGCACATGCTCAGTGGCATCCTGGGAAGCCTGAGACTAGCTCCCAGGAGTCTGGGAGAGGCTAGAAACACGCCTACTCCCATGGGAGGAGAACCAGGAAGTGCAAAGAAGAATAGAAAAATAAAAGGTAATTACGGCGATTTAAATTTTTTTAAGCGGCATGTCAGCATCTAGGCAAGGAAGAGAATACATACATATATTGTTCAAAATTTGGGTGGAACCCCGCTTTAAGAACAGGGGTATGTAAACTTTTGATCAGGGTCATTTGGGTAGTTTCTGTTGTGATTATGATTTAGATTTTTCTTTGCATCCCGAACAATTTTCCTGGCAGTTGTGGCTGAAATTTTAGTTGGTCTGCCTGACCGTGGTTTGGTTTCAACAGAACCCCTCATTTTCCACTTCTTGATTAGAGTTTGAACACTGCTGATTGGCATTCTCAATTCCTTGTATATGTTTTTATATCCCTTTCCTGTTTTATACAGTTCAGCTACCTTTTCCCGCAGATCCTTTGAAAATTCTTTTGCTTTCCTCATGACTCAGAATCCAGAAACGTCAGTGCAGCACTGGATGATAGATGCAAGGGTCTGTCAAGAGTCCAGAAACTCATTGACCTTTTATACACACACACTAATTACAAGCAAACAGATCACAGGTGAGGATGGTTACCTTTAATAGCCATTCAAACCCCTTTGTGTCAACTTGTGTGCATGTTATCAGGCCAAAATCACCAGGGTATATAAACTTTTGATCAGGGTAATTTGGGTAGTTTCTGTTGTCATTATGATTTTAAAAATAGCAAACACAGTTGATTGATAATAAATGGCTTCAGCCAAACACTAACCATGAGTGAAAGAAAAGTTTTGGTGTTATCATTCATATTCTCTGAAAATGGCCAAGAAATCATAAATTCTGCCAGAGTATGTAAACCTATGAGCACAATTGTATATATAGATGATTATCCTCACACCTTGTGACAAGGTTTTCCACCACAGTCCTTTACACAGTCTCTTCCCCATCCCTGATACATGCCACTACCGCTGAGTCATCAGAAAACTTCTGAAGATGGCGAGACTCTGTCTGGTATCTGAAATCAGTGGTGTAGACAGTAAAGAGAAAGGGAGAGAGAACTCCTCCCCTATGGAACCCCAATATTGCTGACCACCCTATCCAACATACGGTCTTACAAATACACATACTGTGGTCTTCCAGCCAGGTAGTGTACAATCCATGACACAAGGGTGACATCAATCTGCATCGCTGTTAGCTTTTCGCCCAGGAGAGCCAGCCTGATGGAAGGCGGCGATCAGAGGCCACCTTACCTTAGGAGGCAGATGAGGAGGATCCAGGGTAGGGCTGCTGTTCCTCTTTCCAGCTACTCCTCGCTCCGGGGCCGTTGCTTCCCCTCCCAGCCGAACAAGAAGTGGATCCTGAGACCCGATTGGGTGGGAGTCCTAAGACTCCCTGGCCAATCAGATCTCAGGACCCACTCCCTCACAATCAAGAAGACAATGATAAATATTAATTCGCTATTGTCACACAACTGGGTGGGCTCAGGGTGCAGTGCTCTGTGCCCTGAGCCCGCTCTTTTTTTAAGCCAATTAGAGCCTCAGGCTCTAATCATGTGCTTAAAAAAAAACCCATTGGAATCCATGCGTCCGGTGCCCTGCATGTAGATTTGGGGACGGGCGCATGGATTAGGGGGGCAGCGCCTCTGCATCCCTTATGGATGAGCCGCTACTGTGAAAATATTTACTAACCATGGGCTGTAAGTGAGGTAAAACGTGTCTCTCCATAATATAGAAGGTTAAAGCCACTGGTCTGTAATCCTTGGAGCCACAGGGACAAAATATTTTTGGCACATGAACAAGGAAAAATGTCTTCCACAGCACATGGACTGTTCTTAGACTCAGGCTCAGGATAAAGACTCATTGAAGGACACCCCCAGCTGGTCTGCACATGCCTTGAGCACCCTGAGGCTAATGCCATCAGGGCCTGCTGATTTTCCTGTCTTAAGTCTCCTTAACTGATCAGCTGTAAAACACATAGATGTAC
Organism: Lithobates septentrionalis; assembly: GCA_037952835.1. Lineage (NCBI taxonomy): Eukaryota > Metazoa > Chordata > Amphibia > Anura > Ranidae > Lithobates > Lithobates septentrionalis. The sequence continues at coordinate 1,594,787 of JBBDGP010000282.1, read as the reverse complement.
TTTCCCGTGAAGGAGTAGAGATGTTCCTATAAGAAAAAACAACTGGTAAAAGCATCCAGTAGGGGGGAAGCAGAGCACACGCTAAAGGAGGAAGGACATCTAGTATGAGGAGTGCAAGGTACTTGCCTCAACTCTGCTTGTCTACAACTTTGTTTTACATCTGAGGGAGTAAAAGCCAGGGCCGCAGAATTCAGCCTGTTAAAAAACGGTTCCGTTCATTTACCCTCTCCACACCACCCCCGATCCCTCTACCAACTGGCTTGAGCCCTTTACTCATTCTCACGCCACTCCAAACCTCTCTCACATAACCTTCATCCTAAGGTCCCTCTAAATCATTTTTAACTCCTCCCTATTACCTACTCCAAAAGCCATGTTCTTGGAGTTAAGAATATCCCTAATTTTGCTTATTACCCATGGTTTATTATTTGAATAACAATGAACAATTATTGTTGGAACAATAGAATCGACATTAATTAATATAATGTAATGTGTTATGCACTCAGTAAGCCCATCAATGTCCCTTCCATGTGGCTCACAGGGTGCATTACAATCCGTCATCTCAAAACAGCCCTGCAATAATTCAAAGAACTCCTCAGACCATCTTTTCACCAATCTAGTGATTACAGGTTGTCTGTGGCTAGATGGATTGAAATTTGAAATTCTTTTTGGCAACCATGAGTGCCACTTTCTCCAAACTAAAGAGGAGAAGGACTTTCCACCTTGCTATCAGCAATCAGCTAAAAAGCCTGCATCTCTGATGTTATGGGAGTGCATTAGTGTGTTTAGAATGGGCAGCTTGCACATATGGATAGGCACCATCAATGCGTAAAGATATATCCAGTTTTTAAAGCAGCATATGCTTCCATCCAGGTGATATATTTTTAAGAGAAGGCCTTGCATATTTCAGCAAGACAATGCTGAACCGCATACTATGGCATCTATGGCAACAGCATGGCTTCCTAGCCTGCAGTCCAGACCTTTCACCAATTGAAAATATTTGGCACATCTTGAAATGAAAACTACAGCAAAGAAGACCCAGGACTGTTGAGCAGTTAGAATCCCACATCAGGCAAGAATGGGACAACATTCCTCTCCCAGAATTCCAGGAACCGGTCCTCTCAGTTCCCAGATGTTTACAGAGTGTTGTTAAAAGAAGAGGGGATGCTGCACTGTGGCCCTGTCCGAACTTTTTTGAGACTTGCTGCTGCCATCAATTACCTTATTTTTGATCTTAAAATTGTACATTTTCTCATTTTCAACCTTTGATATGTTTTCTATTTTCTATTGTGAATAATATACTGGTTTATGAGATTTGCAAATCATTGCATTCTGTTTTTCTGTAGATTTTACACACTGTTCCAACTTTTGTCTCTTTACAAATCAAACAGCATCTACCCTTCTTCACATAAACTGGTACTCAGAGGCAAGGAGATACAAACAAGGAAAACCATAACACTTTTTATTGAAACAATAATAAAAACAGATTACAAATTAAGTGTACTGTGATCTGTGCAGAAGGAAACCATGTCAGTAGAGTAGAGGAGTGGGGAGCACTACTGGGATCATCACTTCAGGCTGTTCACAGTAATTTAGGATGAGTGGATACATGGATATCAAGGATTTACGCAAATTTAAGAAGATTTACAGTATGTTTAATGCACTTGATATATAGAGAATAACAAATTGGAGTAGGAAGACTGTGGAAGAGAACTTTGTTTTCAACCACAGTTTTAAGTAATATCACAAACTTTGTAGCGCTATAGAACTTTATTATTATCATTAGGCACTGTGCAAACTGTTGGTGCTATATAAATCCGGTATAATAATAATAATAATAGTTTTTGTTGTTTGCTTGCACAGATTGGCATTTGTTTGCACAAGCATATTTATGGTGTGGTTGTATATATCAGAGTGAAAAGAACTAAAATGTGTTATAATTTTATGGCTCTGTACGTAATTGACCAGTAATGTAGGTGGGAAATATTTTTTGTAATTCCTTATACTATTCTTTGTTTGGAGTGCTGCAGTTTATTTCTTTTTTGAATTTTTTTCACTTTGTGCTGATGCTTTTAATTTTATCATTGTAACATAGGGAGTACGAGAAAGGATTCTATAGAGATATTGAGCATGCCTTATGTTGCTGTTAGTATTTTTACTGGATCTGATTAGAATTGTATTTTTCTAAATGTGATTTTTGATAGTATTTGATATGAAGAAGCATATGGAAAGTGTCAAGCAGCCCAGTCTTCGCTTGTGTGGGCAGTTAAAAATTAGGTGTAATGTAAGCTAATATCTGGCCTGTGTAAGACTACCCTAAGACATTTGTAGACACCTCTGCTGATGGATTACTACTGCTGCTTGCATGTTCTACAGTCCAAATAGAATACACAAGCAGTAGAACCAGAAAGGTTTTTTTTTTTCTTTATAAGGAGATTAAAAGCAATGTACATGAGCACAAAAACAATCTATCTGAGTTAGATATTGAAGTCTTGCATATTCAATAAACAAATTAGGATTTGCATTTTATCACAGAGTGAATAAAACATAGGTATAAACATAATGATGCAAATTGTAAAGAATATGTAGAGAGTATCAGTAATAATTTATACAAATATCAAAACAGAACTTACAATATGTAGCACCCTCTAGTTAGGTAGGTGCTAGAGTGAGGATTTTTGTTGGCAGAGTAGGTAAATTTAGGATGGCCTGGCTGGTTACTAGGCCTGATAGTTTTTATTCTGGGCTGGGAGTGGCTCAGGGTAGTAGTTGGTGATTCACAGGCCGCATCACTAAACTATCACCTCTCTCTTCCTTCTAGAAAGTGCTAGAAGGAGAGAAGGGGAAGAGAGGTGGGGTTGCCTGGGGTATCTTAAGGAGCCTTGACCTATTCCCAACTTGGATTGACAGGGGTCAGGCCTCCTTAAATACCTGGGGTCAGCCCAGCTGGGGAGGAGCTGGAGTGGGTGGAAGAGCTGGAGTGAGAGAAGGTGCAGGCTGTCAGGGCCCACAAGGAACTCCCCAGTCTGGGGGGGGGTGACCCTGGGCTTTGGCTCAGGTACATCCAGGAGGAGTGATGAGATTCTGGAAGGAGAGGCACATGAGAGAGCAAGCAGAGGACCGCAGAAGAGAACACTTCTAAGAGTCCTAAGGGAGGCGGCCTAACTGGTGGCAGCCAGGAGGGCTGGTGAGTGAGCACAGTCAGGAGGACTGGGGAGGCATGCCTGAGAGAACTGGGAGATTGCAATTAAGATGGGTGCAGAACTAGAAGGGAGGACTGTGGAGAGAGCAGTGGAAAAAGGTCATTGCAGCCAGGCTGGCTGGCAAAGCCAGAAGAAAGCTATGTGGAGTGGTAGCTGATTAGAGGATAGCTAGCACCAGAACTTTTTCTACACCACAGGGGCCTGGGGTCCCTGCCCGCAAAAGGTAGTTCATTGGGGCCTGGCTGAAGCAGTGTCAGGCCGACCCATGCGGTGCTAGCTATCCTGAAGGAGGAACAGTCTGAAGCAAGTGAAGTGCTGGAGGAGGAATAGTCTGCAAGCAAGAAAAGTGTTGGAGGAGACTGAAGTAGTAATATGTACAGGGAGTGTACATAGTGTGTCCCAACTGATTGTTCTAAAATTCACCAATTGGTTGTTTTAAAATACTTGGGCATCCCATAATTAACAAATCCCCATCCAAGTTTAATTCCCTCATTAAAAATAAAACAAAACAAAGCTATGGACTGGTCTATGTCTTTGAAAGACTGAGATATGGATGATAGGACTGGGCAGGGTGACAGGTGAACCACAACATTCAGCAACCCCTACAGGGGGCATGGCTACACGATATATGAAGCATCAGGGTCTACGGTAGAGTTTGCCATGTTATCAGGGTCAATAGGAGTGATAATGAAAGAAGACTCATGCCAATACAAACATATCTATGTATATTTCTTAGGGTATTTTCAATCAAAGTAAAACATTTAGAAATGATAAAAAGTTAAAGATAACCAGCAGTCACTATTAATACAAAATACCATAAACTATCTGTGACATATAAACCTAATGTACATAAATCACAAACATATTAGCTTTTTTTTTTTTCTTAATTCTTAGTTGCTACTCAGCACCTTTTGGCGTTTTCACTCCACCCCTCAAAAATATAATACAAATTGATGCAGTGCAACTAAAACATTGTCTCTTAAATAAATAAGTCCCAAACGATGAAACAAAAAAGTCCATAAATATTTATATGTGGCCAACCACCAGTGAAATCCACATATCACAGTCTTCACTTCAACGTATCACCCACATGTCACATGCATAACACCCTGTGAACCATATGCGCTCACCTCCTGGATTGCACCTTAATCAATAATCAAGGTCAAACACACTTTTGCCCCTCTGGGGCTATACTCCAACTGGCTCCTGGCTCCCACAAACAATCAAAGGCACCAACACATGGACTGGAGCTTCTGTTCAACCTCTTCCTCTCCTTGTGACATATACTCATGCAAAAGGAATAAAAAAAATAGTGCTCTCCATTCATCTTAAAACCAATTAAATAAAATCTAAAATGGGACACTCACAAACAAATGCATTCTCAGTGCCATGTTCTGCACATAGTATAAAAGTAAACGCTTTCTCACCGCAGGGTCTTCACACCTCCCTATGGTGGCATCAAATGTGCTTCCTGAGTAGCTACATTTAAATATCTTTAGCCCTTCTCCCAGGCTAGTTGTGGACCTTTAAGCTGAAATTGACAATCAGACTAAGTAGAAGGCCTGAAAAGTATTAACCTCTCTGGAAATACCTTACCCAGAAAATACACCCTTTCCAGGCCAGGTCCCAGGAGGCAAAGATGCTTCCAGAAGGTCTCCCCAAATATTTAATGTCTTGCCCAGTGTGCATCACTGGATGAAACGTAGGCAAATCAGAATAAACAATTATAGCCCCGTATAGTATATCTTCCCCAGTAGCAGCCAGAAGCAATCAATATCCTATGCTTAGGAAAAGCTGACAAACTTAGATAATAGAATCAAAGCTCAGGTGGGCTACGGCCTAGATGCAACACTAAATTTGGAATAGGATATTCCAGCTTAAATCAGTATTAAACCCAAAAGCATACATTTTATTACGTTGCAGCTCACCAATTCATAGATGTGATGGCTGGGTTCAATTTCTTTTTTTAAATGCTTTTTTTCCCCTTTATTTTCACTTTTAGCCAGTAAGTCTGTTATTTTTTTTTAACTTATTTAACAGATTAAGCTAATCCAGACAACTTAACAGATAGAGGGTTGAGACAAACTATTTAACACTGACAGGGGTTCATATAATGGTCAGCTTTTATTCATTTTATGTAAAACTTTTATCCCGAAAGAAAACACTATCCTCTAACCAGACTGGCAATGCTGCTATCCAAAGGTGTCTGCCTTACTACTTCATCCAGAACAGCAGATGCACTAGGACAGGAAGTATGTTTACTGCCTGAGGGAATACCAAGAAAAATAAATTTTTCTTGGTATTCCCAATTTCCCAATATTTTAAACAAATGCAGTCACTACATTTAAGGATTAGTAAGCTGCAATATATTACATTTTGGATTTAATACCGCAGGGTCCCTATACCCCCCCCCCCCCCCCCCCCCCCCGCACACACTCAAAATGACTTTGTCCACAACTGCTAAATCAAAAAAATATTATTAATTCTGAGACTTGAGTATCCTGTTTTACAATTGGACAAGGAAGGGGGTGAACTGAGAAAAAGGCAAAACAGTTATAAACTGTATGTGAAATTTTACATGAGAATTCAAATAAGGTACAAAGGTATTGGTTACATTACCCAAAGAATAAAGGCTAAATGTCACTAATCCCAAGCAAACAATTAGTGTCAGGTACTTTTTGATACTACAGAGTAACTTACATCACATGGTAAATAACATCCTCATTAAACATTGCAACTATAAACTATAGCACAATGATTTGTCAGTTGCATGTTGTTAGATGTTCCACCTGCAAGAGAACAAAGAACAGCAAAGCAGAAAACAAATTCTGAAGCCCCATTCTCTCAAGAATGACACTCCAAAGAACTTCACGTTAATATCACTTCTAGTGGTAGCTTAGGCGACAATCCCTAATTACAAATTACTCACCACCCAGTGGCAAAAAAGTATACACCTTTAACACAAGTCCTTTTATGCAGTACTTGCAGTTCTTGTACAAATAATGTGGTAGATGTAGTTAGGAGCTTGGCCAGGAAGATCCATCCTAGGAAATAAACCTGACCTAACTAATGACAAACTATATACACACATAAATGGAGCATAAAAGTCCCATTCGATACAAAGTCCTCAGGTTCATCTAATCACGTGCTAATGTGACCAAAGGTTCATACCAAAACAAGTGGAATCATCTTGAGTGGTTTTATTTTCACTACTAGCACTCCAGGAACAAAAACATCAGTAGCTCTTTCATTAAAAAAATGTGACAGCATATGATAGTACTGGTGGCAAGAACCAGCAATCCTTCAATCCAGAAGCAAAGTAGCACTAATGATTTAGAGTCCAGCAGTATTCTTCCAGTAGAAAATAATAGAATAATTTTCCAACAGGAAAACAGCATCTCTCTAGTTTGTTGATCCAAACAAACAATTTAAAGTTTAGTAAAACTTGAAGATCAGCTTTAACTTTATTGCCATCACAAACGGCTAACAAGACCCCTATGTGATAGCATTGGCAGGTCACAGTTTTTTTGTTTATGTGGATATGAAGGATCTATTAGACCCGTAATGTGTTCTTTACCCTCCACTTCAGCTGGTCAGATACAGGACCAGGTTCGACAACTCTGAATTTGAGAATGCGCTCAAATGACGTCCGTGTGACGAAACGCGTAAGGCGGGACTATCTTGGCATGCACAACGTCACTTCCTGCTACTGTGGTTTTCGATAGCTGACCGGTGGAACGCAAGCGGCAGCTGTGCATTACGCTGCGTCCCGGAACGGCTAGGGGAGATAGAGAGCTTGCATGCTCCCTCCTCTCTCTTTTTAAACTTGTTTCGTTTCCTTGGATTTAATATGCTCCTTTTGGATTGTTTAAACATCTACAAATAAAAGTTACTTTTTGGAGTTACGCTATGTGGAGCAATCCCTTTTTTTACATATAATACTCTGGAGTGGATGTCCGGCCGGAAATAGGATTACAACAGGGGATTGTCACCTTCCCCCATCTCCTTCATGAGTGGCTGATCCGGGTTGAGAGGATACCAACATATAAAGATCCGATTGACACCTGGATTTGATCGGCATCTGGCGTACAAACATCCTATGCTTATACCCCTGCAGGGGTACAGCGTTCCGGTGAGTGGGATCACATCGGGGGGAGTTTGTTTTAAATATTTGGAGGAAATTCTGTGGAAGACATCACATGAACTTTTTTGCCATTTTTACATGAGACTCTATATTGTTATCAATTGGTTTACCATTAGGCTATTAGAGACATACCTTTATATATATATATATATATATATTAATTATTTACCAGTTTGGGTCTTAATATCTGCACATTTTTAATATACCTTATCTTATTTTTTCCACGTATCTATTTTTTGTATTCCTAGCACTTTATTATAGAGGACTGTGGATACCCTCTACCTTACACATTTTTTATATATATATTTGTGTATAGACTTCACATTTGTGTATGATGTATATATATTTTTTACACATATTGTTTTGCATTTTCTGTTTCTCACTATAGAGGACTGTGGATATCTTTTATTCTAATCTAATATTTGCAGTTCATTTCTACCATCCAGCAGGGGCTGGAATATTGTATTGCACCTGACACTTTTGCACATTATTAGTGGTCACCTACATCAATATTAATAACTTTGTACATGAGATCACAGCTGTAATTTTTCATATTTATTGTTACCCACTAATTTATTTATTAATTAGCACTTTACTATTACTATTTATAATTTTTTTCCCATTTATGTGTGGAATTAATAGTGCTGCATTTTGAGGGTACTACCTATTGGTGTCCCCTACAGTATGTCACATTGGTACACCTACCACCACCATTAGATAAATATCATATACCAATACACCCCTTTTTGCACAGCGCCATTCCCTATTTTGTTATACATATATATGGCCTGTGGACAGCAAGTGGTTAACCACTTCCCTACCGGGCCAATTCTGGCACTTTACATGTAAAAATAATAATTTTTTTGCTAGAAAATTACTCAGAACCCCCAAACATTATATATGTCTTTTTAGCAGAGACCCTGGAGAATAAAATGGTGGTCATTGCAACTTTTTATATCACATGGTTTTTGCGCAGCAGTTTTTCAAATGCTTTTTTTCATGAATGAAAAAGAAAATTACTAAAGTTAGCCCAATTTTTTTGGTATAATGTGAAAGATGATGTAACGCGGAGTTAATATATACCTAACATGTCACGCTTTAGAATTGCGCACAGTCATGGAAATGAAGCCAAACTTCGGTACTTAAAAATCTCCATAGGCAACGCTTTAAATTTTTTTACAGGTTGCCTGTTTAGAGTTACAGAGGAGGTCTTGGGATAGAATTGTTGCTCTCGCTCGTGGCGATACCTCACATGTGTGGTTTGAATGCCATTTACATATGTGGGCACTACATATGTATGCGTTCCCTTCTGCGTGCGAGGGACGGAGGTGCGTTAAAAAATTTTTTATTATTGTTTAGATTATTTTTATTTTTTTATTTTTACACTTTCCCTTTAAAAAATGTTTTATTGATCACTTATTCGTCTTACAAGGAATGTAAACATCCCTTGTAATAGGAATAGGGCATGACAGGTCCTCTTTAGAGTGAGATGTGGGGTCTATAAGACACACATCTCTCCTCTAGCCTGAAAAGACTGAGATAAAAAAGAAAAAATCTCACTTTCCAGGCAAGTACACAGCAGTGTTTACAACTGCCGGGGCCGAACGTGACGTCATAACTTTGCACCTGGCCTCTGGAGGTCAAAGAGACATTCCCGGGGACCATCTGGTCTGCGGTATTCTATATGGTGAACTCCCGCCGCCGGCGGATTCCTTCTCCGGCCTGCCGATTGAACGGGCGTGCCGGTAGAAGCATCAGGGAGGAACGTCCCCTCCAGCCACCTGTAAAAACAATCAAGTAGCTAACTATAATTGTTTTTACAGTGGAGGGAATTGCAGCTGCAGGTATCATTCAGATATCCCCACTCAAAGCTCAGGCCAGCACATGACGTACTGCAGTATGGAAGTGGTTGTATATGTCAATCAAGAAATACCTCACTTCAACAAACAGGAAGTGAAGAGATATTTGCAACAGGGATACAAATAGAAACAAAAATCTTACAGGTATTCAAGCTTTTCTACTACTCCGTTACAGAAACTTATTTGTATTTCTCTCTGTGTTGATGTTGGAGAGATGCCTTAATTTTATGCCTGGTAAAATGTTGTCAGCAGCACAGGAAGTAGGGGAAAACTCTCTAATGGAGCCCCTAATAGCCATAAAAACTCAACAAGCGATCTAATTCCTCCAACTCTACAAAAATAAAAACAGTTTAGGTCTGACTAACTGTACACATTAAAAAGTTGTGGATGGGAGTTCCATACCTTTCGATAATCTAGAAGCAGCATTATGAAATGTTGACAATCTAGGTTTGCATGCCTGAAACATTATTATTATTATTATACAGGATTTATATAGCGCCAACAGTTTGCGCAGCGCTTTACAACATGGGGCAGACAGTACACTTACAATACAAATCAATACAGGAGGGATCAGAGGGCCCTGCTCGTTAGAGCTTACAATCTAGAAAGCTTACAATCTAGAAACATCTATTTTCATGATCACTAAGTTAGTAGAACGAATTAGGCAGATTTTTTCTCATAGACTCTGCGTTGTTGTTCACCAGATGGGGTTTCCATAGCAATTCAGCTTGAAAGATAAGCATCTCTATCCTAATCAAATACACATACAGTATTTAGCCTGAGGGATTAATGTCCATGGCACATAATTAGAATTCTTCAAAGGATCACTTATATATACAGTTCTGCTGATAAAAAGCTTTTCTGCAAATAAGCCCAAATTCCCTAAGATGACATACATTGGAAGTGTTACCCTAAATTATATTTTGTATTGATTAATACAGCTGATGTACATTGTCAAGTGTACTATCAGTGAGATAGTGTAAGTGATTTCTAAATCAATTATTGGAGTTTCATATAAATTCTTCACAGTATGTGTCAACTTTAACAAGAATCAATGTGTGTTTTTATAGCGGAGATGATTCTGCACAAATCAGAGACAAGACACTCAAAAAGAAACAGCCTTGGGTAGCAGTATTATTTTAAAGTGATGAGGAGTATCAACAAACACTTATTTAAATTGGTAGGATTTTTTGGCTATAAAATAAACATATAGTGTATTTTACTGCTCCATCATAAATTCAAAATCTTCTAATAGGGGTTACGAAAACAGCCAGCATCACACCCATTGAAGCACTTTGTATCATGTTGTCTCTATAAAAATGTGTGATAAAAAAAAAAACATGTAGAAATGATGAACTGATGTTCTGTTTGTTTCAGTACTTAAAATAGAACTAAAAGGCAAAAAAAAATGTTTTATTTGGGAAAGGGAGAGTTATAACCCTATTCAGTTTATTTGTGCCACCTTTGTCTCATTGGGGAGATTTCTCTTCACTTCCTGTCCCATAGCCAAACCAGTATGTGAGAGCAAATTCCTCCAAAGTGAGGCAATCCCTGGCTGTTACCAGAACCATTGTCCTATTTGGATTATTTACCCTCTATTGCTGGTCTGATTTCCACTTTCGATGATGATAGAAAAGAGACCATATAAAGAAGAAACATGATGTTTCTAATTCATAGGAGACCTCCATAAAGAATTACTTATACCAGGAAGAATAGAGGAAATTCAGTTGGAGTGGAGGAAAAGCCTATTTTGCAAAGGCTTATGGGGGGGGGGGGGGGGGGGCTCTGTAATTGACAAGGCAGGTTGTCTTCTTTTCATATTTTTGATACCCCATCCTGTAATCGACAATCCACAGGCATTAATGTAACAAAAAATTAAAGGGCTAGTTCACCTTTAAAATAAAATACCCTATGTAGTCCATGAACAACATTCCACAATGCCATAATGCTGTTACCATGCCTTCAGGCCATTTGTTAACAGAGTAAAGCCTGCCCCAAACACTTCTGATAGTTTTCACAGTTCCGTCCTGTCCTCTTCTCTAGGACAGACCAGTAGTTAGGACAAGAGCCTCCTAGTGGTACAAGAGCGAGTGCCATCCTTCTGATACCTGTACATGCACTATCTCTTGTCACTGCAGATGACCACAGTGACTACAGCAGATGTAACACTACCTCTCCCGTTTCAGCTGCTGAGCTCATCTTCTCATTGGAGAGCACAGTGCGTATGTGTGAAGCTCTGTGCACAAATTGCCTTGCTGCATGGGAGGAGCATAAATGCATACATTTAAAATTGGATTTATTTCAGCCCGAACAAAATCCTGCAGTGAGACTTGAGGCTGCCATTTTGGGCTCATACGCGGCCTTGACCAATCTAATGTACAGGGGACCTAAAGCCCCCCACCCCCTGACAATCCCCATGAAGACTACCGTTAGAGCATGGAGGGAGGCCAGGGTAATATATGCTAAGCCAAACTGCATATCTATACACACTCTGCTTTGGGGTAACCCTACTCTCCCCCATCTTTACGAAATACCAGACCCCTCACAATGGGCCAAATGGGGAATTACCACCCTAAAACACAATAGCCGACGGCAAGATTATGCCTTTCCAGGACATGAAACGACACTACTCCCTCCCCCGATCCTTTGAATTCAAATACTGGCAACTGAGACATGCGATAAGGGCTCAATTCCCAGACAGGCTGACTCTGGAACTGGACTCAATCGAGCGACTGCTGACCTCAAGCGCGATGGGGAAGCCCCTATCCACTCTGTACCTATATCTGACAGTGGCCCACGATGTTAAACCCACCCGCTCCATGGACAAATGGAGGGAGGATATCCCGGCTTTAGGGGAGGATGAGTGGGAAGACTGTGTCTCGACCTACATCCTAACTATGATAGCAGCCAAGGACAGGTTCATCCAGCTCAAATTTCTTCACAGGGCTTACTTCACCCCGCATAGAATGGCCAGAATATACCCACATCTTGACCCGTACTGTCCTAGGTTCAGGACCGAGGAAGGGACATTCTGGCACATGGTATGGGCCTGTCCAAAGCTCGGACCATACTGGGAGGGGGTGGCGGACATGCTTAGCGATATTGGGGGGAACCAGGGTGCCACTGGATCCCATGGTGCTTCTGCTGAGCTATTTGGGTGAGGTGGAAGGGGATATGTATACAAAACTCTCCATTACATTCTTGTTGTTCTATGCTAGGAGGGAGATAATGCTACATTGGAAGTCGGCCGAACCCCCTACCCTCAACTCCTGGAAGAAGGCGGTGGACTCAGTGTTATCCTTATATAAACTCACATATGAGAGCAGACAGTGCCCTGCCAGGTTCGACAAAGTTTGGTCAACCTGGATTGCTGCGCGTGAATGAGGGGCCCGGGATAGGAGACCTATTGATGGATTCCCCTCTGCTCGGTTGGGGATGCTTACCCCCCCCCAGACATGGGGCGTCGTCTGGCTTCGCCAGGGGAGGATTGCACCCGACTTGCCAAACTTGCTACGCAATTAACGGTTTCCCAGGGGTGGTGGCTAGACAACCTACTGAACTCTGGGGTGGGCTCTAGAGGAGAATTTCTTTGGATTCCACCAGATAAGATATGCAGGAAAAACGAAGATATGAACTTGTGGGATGTAAAATTTCTGAATAAATGCCTTGGTCTAAATGCTGTAAAGAATAAGATACTTCATACCGAATACTGAATGTTTTGTAATGCTGATTTGTTAAATAAAAACTATTTTCTGTAAAAAAAAATAATTGGATTATATATATATATATATATATATATATATGTATATATATATATAAATTACAGTAGAGTAGACATGTGCATGCCGAAAAAATGTGGTTTGTTTCATTTAGTTAATCCAGTTATTTAGTTTCCTTAAATTTGGTTGATTCGTTCAATTTGTGTTCGGAATTCATATTCAGAATACGTATTCAGAATTTGTTTTATGTCTTTTTCAAATTTTCTTCGAAATTAACATTTTTTTTTTTCAATTTGAAATGTTCAAATCGATACATTTTAAATCGGTCAAATCGAAAACGTTCAATTTTTTTTTTTTTTAACGATTCAAATGTGGCAAAGTGAAAAAACAAAAGAAAAATCTTCATCAAATGATTACAATGGTTTTTTTTAATTACCTTTGGCTTAACTAAAATAGCATTATTTCGAAATGGTACTCTAATAACACACACAGTCTTTGATTTCAGAAACATGTTTACAGTTCAAATTTGACCGGAACTCGATGTAAAATTCGATTTAAATCTCAATTCGAATTTCGGAAATTCGGACAAATTTTGTTTTGTTATTCGGAGCATTCGGTAAACTTTGTTTATACTGTAATTCGGGTATTCGGATATATCTGAATCTCCGAATGATGAAAAATGAGTCTGCATATTTATTCAGAACGAAACGAACCACACATGTCTGCTAGAGTATGGCTGACCCTTTGGCTCAAGCAGTAAGTGGTTAAGCACCACAAGTTTTGGGCTGTACTTTTAGCTGAGATTATTGGGGGCAGAGCTCATTTTTTTCTTTTGTAATTAAAGGAAGATGTACACCAGTGTTTCAGAGCTGAAAGGGCACAGCATAGAGCAGCCTTTGAGTGACAATACTACAGAGAGAGCAATTGTCATAGGAGTAGCTCTGGCCAATTAATTTCCACCAGTTGGGAAATGTACCCATGCTTGTGGTCCCCAGCCATTGGTGATCCCTTAGAGGTATAAGTAGGGTAGACTACAATCAGATTGACTTACCAGATCTGTGTTGCTGTGAAGAAGTAAATACAATCAAATTGAGAGACAATTGGGTGTGGTATGTGCCATCTAAACAGGTTGCTCAGGTCTGGGAAGCTGGGGTTATAATAATGCAGAGGCCAAGGACTGTGCAATAGGACGCCAAAACCAGAACTGAGGAAAAGAGCAGTGCTAACTGCCAAGTATGTCAAGCTATGAAGTCCCTGTTTAGGACCCCGTATATTACAATCCTTTCACACTTCCTTTTGCGGGTCAATCTGATCTATAACCTCATGTAGTAAAGGTTTCCAAGTGACTGTGAGTACATGGAAACTGATAATATATTCAAAGCATTGTCAGGTTTTGAAAGTTCAGTTGTTGTGTATAACATTTTCTGGTCCTTCCAAAGGTCAAATATGACACATTCCCCTTCTTGATAGAAAAACAAAGTGATGCTTTTTTCTATACTAGGTATTGTGAATAAAAGTGTATGATATATATAACTGCCCTGAAACACACAGTTTAAACAGAATACAAACAAAATACAATTATATATCAAAAGGGTAAAGCCTTTGAGAACCTTGTATTGCTAGGTGGGTGGGAAGCAACATATTCAAGTGTATGTTAAGCCAAAACATTTTTTTACTTTTTTTTTTTATTATTACTGTTTGTTTCCCATCCGAGGAAATAAAAAGAGGTCTCTTCAAAGTGAGGTATTAGCCCTATGTAGACATTTGTCCAAGGTTTCCACGTTGATATATTTTCATTTACCTCCTGTTCCTGTGAGAACTCAAAACATTTGGATTTCCCATCACTTTACTACCAAAGAAATTGGTCGACAGGACCAGTAGTGAGGGTGAATTTCCCCAAAAGGGACAAGGAAAGCAATAAAAACCCAGAAAAGGTTCTAACTTTTCCCTACTCTATCCTCTATCCAAAATAAAAAAGTAGTTTAGGCTTTACATACAGTACATTTTAAAACTATTCTAGTTTATTGTTTACTCTTGAGATACCATCATGTGGTCAGAGCTTAAGACGCCCTAGTGGAGACACTGAGGAACTGCACTTGCTAATGCCTGAATCACAGGCAGAAGCTATGGCCATGTGAAATCAACATTAGAGCAGGTCTACAGATTTTAGCAGCGAGCAGCAACTTGCACAGTTTGTAACTCTTTGTAATCCTTGGCCATAATTCTTACACTGTTAACACTAAGAACTTTGGAAACAACTTCTGTTAGAGAACACCTCTCCCCGGGTGTGCATCATTTCTGAGCCGGTACTGTGGAGAACGTACCAGTCTTGAGCAACTCAGTAGTCCCATCACCTCGCTCCCTGTGACAATGCCCTGATTGTTACAGTTGGACACAGGAAACACACTTTGTTATAACTTCATGCTTGTTTTTTTCCCGAGGTCTCATTCCAGAACTCTTGTGACTCCCAGGATGGGTCCCTAGGTACTCTGTGTCACAAACTTGGTCCCAGTATGTCGGAACCCAGTTGCTAGTGAAGGGGACAAGCATAACACTCCTTCACTACGAGAGTAACAATCATCTTTGCCATGTCACCCTTTTCCAGGCTGGTTGGGTGCTTGGCAAGTAAAACATATACAGTAGTCATTAGAAACGGCAATATAGCTTAGTCTGGACAGCACTCTGCTCCTTAATCTCTGTACTGTATTTTCTCTACAAACTATGAGGATCTTGCAAACTACCTGTTTTAAAAGTGACAAAATATATAGAAAACAAAATATAATGGACAAGTGATAATGATCGACAGCTGCTAGCACTGATCACGTCCCATAAAGTCATGTGAAAACAATATAAATAGAAAATTACTGTGCTGCACTCCTAATATTAGTTCCAATAAATCCTTTTAAAGTGCCAACTTTGCAATAATGGGAAAAATAATAATAATAAAAACTTGTGATAAACTGGCAAAAATTATAATATATTCCAAAACTGTATATATAATTTTATGATTGCTGTGATGATAAATTCTGTGTTAAGTGTCAAATTCCACAGACAAAATAAAAATAATAAACAAACTTATAAAAGTTATATATATGGTGCCACAAATGTGGATCATAAAGTGCTGTAGTGCATATAACAGTGACATTCTAATCAAATGCAGATCAGTCCAACATAATTGGTATATAGTTCTTATTAAATAGGTATAATAGTGACTTCATAATAATGTGTTGCGGTGTCCACACTCAGGTGCTCCCCACCCTCAGGCAATGGCCGCTCACCTTTAGAGCGTGCCACCTCGCAATTAAGTTTGGTCAAACACGCATGTGAATCATCTCAGGAATTCTAAGTTAGCTGTATGGATCCAAAGTTTTTTTTATTATTATTATTTTTCTCATTATTGCAAAGTTGTATTTTCTCTAACCTCAAAGTCTCCTGATGTAAGCCCTGTACTTTTGATACTCCATTTGTGCACCCCTTTAGAGGCTTAAGACCAGGTAATTTAGATGAACAAATAAAGATCTTTTTCTGAAGTAGTTGCAGGTAGCAAGTAACAGTTCTTAAAGTAATCTATCACACACTTTCATATACAAAACCCCATAAAGTGACTATACCTTAGGCAGATGTCAATATCTATAGAGTCCTTCTGAAGGCAAGATTCCACATTTGGCCAAAAATCCACAAGAGGTAGCAAGTAATTCAAGATTTTGTAATAATCCACAAAATGCAGTGGGTCAATGACTTACAGGTATAAGTCCATCTAGATTCACAGGCTCCAGACCCCACTGGAAACTCACACTAGGATCCACTCCGGCAGAGTAACAGCTGCATTTTGGCAGACTTTCCCCAACATTCTTCCTGAGGCACTTAGTAAGCCCTATTTATGTGTTATGATCAGCAGGGGACAGTGACCTTCTGAAAAAGAGCGGGAAAACCTGGGCATCAACGTTAACCTACCTTCTCAGATATTACCAGATCAGCAAGTCAACCTGAGGACACAGTGCAACCTATAGACATTGTGACAATTTTCAACATGGTTGACCTAGTTAATCTGTGGGCATGAACACAGAAAAGGAAAACTGTCAACCCTTTAGAACCCTCTTGGAAGCACCTGCTTACAAGCAACAGACTCCATTCTGTGGAGTTGCTAGACTGCTTCAAAGCTGTAATTATTTGTATCTTGTGTGGCTTAAGCCTGCAATATGTAATAATGTAATCCTCCTGGATTCTGCTCTCATCCTTGAATAACTGTAGCAAGTGACTTTTGCCAAATGGTCAAGAACCCATTGCTTCAGCTTCCATTTTAGTTGTTTCTGAAATTCTGTAGAATAAGGCAGTTAAATCTAATTTGGGGATAGGATCAGCTACTTGCTTTGCTTTTAAGCCTCGATTGGTAAAACTGAACAAATTATTACCTGTACCTAAAAGGTCTTTAGAGTCTACAAATCCATAGTGTGTAGCTTTACCTTCGTAAGAAAACATCTGCACAAAACTGTTATCCTGTAAAAATACATTTTCTTTGGATTGCAAAAGTGTTTAAAAGAAAGTAGCACTTCTCCCATGGTGTTTGCTTCGGGATTGTCATGTATTATATGCGTAGTGTTATACAACTCAAAGGCTGTTTCTGATTCTCTGGGTATCACGAATAGCTCTAGTTTTTGCTCTTATCTCTTCCAGTTTTCTCTGAGGTTTACAGAAAATATCAAAAGATTTGGGGGTTTAAAATGATCAGTTTTTTTTCCAGCACTCTAAAGTTTCCTTTCTGGCAAACACATTGCAAATGTGTGGCTGCAGACTGAAGACCACTTCTGAAGCAATATGAAATGCTCACGTCATTGTCTCTACATTTATTCTTCTACCAAAGACTGTAAATTTAGTGTTGTGTGGCTTTGGCTTTTAAAGTGTTCCTTTGAATTATGACATGGATGTCTTTGCTAGTACTGACAATGGTCCAGTCTAATTTTCAGCCTTGTGCCCTTGTTGTATGCAGTGCACACCTTCTACGTCAAAGGAATAAAAAAGTGAGTTCTTGGCCTTGTACTGGCCTTCTACTGCACATCTTGTCTGTATCAGAGTATTTGCTTTTGCCGTTCTGCTGGAGATTGACCTCAGGGCTGATTTTTCAGGGGGAAAAAACAAAGATATAACCATATGCCATAAAGAATTTTACATTTTTCTTTTGCATTATTCAATATTTTTATAAGGCCGAGTTTATTTAAGATAAATGTAATAAATATATGGTTAAACAAAAATAGCATTAAAAATTCAGAGTCGGATAAGATAGATAATCATTTCAGAGGTGACCTTGTATACCTTACATCGGGAATTCAGCCTTGAGCAATGATAATGCAGAGCCATGTAAGCACCTTGAAGCCGATATGCACAGAGATCTCTATGGCAACCCCATATTACATCCGAACCTCTAGTGTGGCTTGATGAATATCAGTCTATTCTAAACAAGTAAGACCCGTGAATTTTGTTTCACATTTGCAATGTTTGAAACCAAATATTTTACTTCCCTTTACTCTGTGCTGTGTCCTCTAACAATCCCTCATTCCTGCGCTTCCTCAAAAAGGATTAGTGTTGCCATTCAAACATTCACACACTTATGCTGGCAATACACATATAGATTTTCATTTGACAATTTCCATTTGAAGAATGTTTATTCGATTCTAAATAATAGTGGGGTCAAATCGATGTTCATTTTCGGGCCGCAGTGACGAGAAAATTTAAAGGTGCAGGATGGAAAAATTTTCTCAAAGGAACCAATTTTTTCTTACAGTAGACATGGTTTTTGTTGGGAATTACATTTATTCTAAGATCGAATGTTAAAAGCAAGTGAAATTTTCGAATGACATTTGTCCAGTCATTGAATGTACAAAGAATTTTTGTATGAATGTTCATACGAATATTCTTGTCCGAAAATCTACTAGTGTAATGCCAGCATATCTTCTGAAACAATTGTAGTCATTCCCAGTTAAGCCGTGTACACACAAGCGGAATGTCCGACAGAAAAAGTCAGACGGAAGCTTTTCATTGTATATTCGATCGTGTGTGTGCCTCATCTGACTTTTTTTTTCGAAAATTCTGATGGACCTAGAAATACAACATGTTCTAAATATTTCCAACGGAACCAATTCCTATCGGGAAAACCGTTCGTCTGTATGCTGTTCCGACGGACCAAAAACGACGCATGCTCTGAAGCAAGTACGTGACGAAAGCTATTGGCTACTGGCTATTGAACTTCCTTTTTCTAGTCCCGTTGTACGTGCTGTACGTCACCGCGTTCTGGACGGTCGGACTATGGTCGGACTTTGGTTTGACCGTGTGTAGGCAAGACCGCTTGAATGGAATTCCGTCTGAGAAACCTTCGGAGTTTATTCCGACGGCAAAACCGGTCGTGTGTACGTGGCATTAGAATTGAGTGGACATCTTAAAATCTTTTCCAGCAAGCATTTGCCCCCTGATTCACCACATTTTTTTTGGATGAACTACATAAACATGTATCTTTTATCAACATATATATTTATGATGTTGTAGCACCCTCTAGTTAATGAGGTGCTAGAATGAGGTTTTTCTCTGGCAGTGTAGCTGGTTGCTAGGCCTGTTTGTTTTCATTCTCAGCTGGGAGTGGCTCAGGGTAGTAGCTGATGACTCACAGGCAGTGTCACTTCTCGGTTACTCCCTCTTCCTTCTGGAATTTTCTAGAAGGAGAAGAGGGGAAGAGAGGTGGAGCTGCCTGTGGTATTTTAAGGAGCCCTGACCAATCCCCAACTTGGTTAGGCAGAGGGCAGGCCTCCTCAAATACTTGGGGTCAGCCCAGCTGGGGAAGAGTTGCCAGGTGGAAAAGATGGAGTGAGAGAGGTGTGAAGGCTGTTGGGGCCCACGGGGAGCTCTCCAGTCTGGGGGGGTGACAATAGGCTGGGGCGTGGGTGCACCCAGAAGGAATGTCGAGATCCTGGAAGGATAGGCACGTAAAAGAGCAAGTAGAGGACAGCGGGAGAGAACACTTTTAAGAGTCTCCATTGAGGACTATTGGTCGCAGGCCAGGAGGGCTGGTGAGTGAGCACAGTCAGGAGGACTGGGAAGGCACGCCTGAGAGAACTGGGAGATTGCAGTTTGAGAGATGGGTGCAGAACAAGTGGAGAGAGGACTGTGGAGAAGGGCAGTGGAAAGGGGTCTTTGCAGCCAAGCAGGCTGGCAGGGCCTGAAGAGAGCTATCTGGGATTGGTAGCTTAGCAGAGGACAGCTATCACCTAAACTATTCTACACCACAGGGGCCCGAGGACCCTGCCCGCAAAAGGCAGTTCAGTGAGGCCTGACTGAAGCAGCGTCAAGCGTACCCATGCGGTGCTAGCTAGTCTAGAGGAGTGACAGTCTGCAGCAAGGGAAGTGCTGGTGGAGGAACAGTCTGCAGCAAGTGAAGTTCTTGAGTAGGAAATGGTGAGCAACAAGTGTTTATGCTGGAGAGAGAAGAGTCAAGTGTATATACAGGAGTGTATATAGGAGTGGGGAAACCCGCATCCAATTCGCACTAGTGTGAACCCACGCTTAAAGTTAATGGGAGCTGTTCTCTCTTTCCTTTTTCTTTTTCATGGCTAATTTGTGGATGTTGTAAAAAAAAAAAAAAGACCTGCAAGGCAATGACATAATGTGCTAGTATGCATCGCATACTAGCACATTATGAAATACTCACCTTGGAACGAAGCCCTCCAGCGCTCCACTGTCACCGTTCAGATGACTGACATGTTCCCCTGGTCATTCTTCTACGTTTGCGCTTAACGGCTATGTGATAGGCCAGAGCCACAATGATGTCACTTCCGCGCATGCGCACGGGAGCCCTCAGTTCCAACGCGAAGCTCTGAAGTTCTGGCAAGGACCTTCAGAGCGCATGCGCCAGTGATGTCACTAGTTGCATGCAATGTGAATAACTCCTAAACGGTGCAAGTTTAGGAGATATTCATTTTACCTACAGATAAGCCTTATTATAGGCTTACCTGTAGGTAAAAATGACCAAGCGGACTTTACTACTACTTTAAATGTGGAGGTTGCATTGTTTTTTGGCTTTTTTTACTCTCTTTGGCTGTTTATTTTCCACACCGATCAGTTACAGTGGATTTTGTTTGGGCCTTTATCTGTGTGTTTTTAATTCTGTAAGCATTCGAGAAAGGGCAAAATATACCTGAAAGGATTCATTGTCTTATACTGTGATAGAAAATAATTAGCATAATGCTGCAGTGCAGAGACCTAGCAAATTGTTTATCTGCATGTAAGTTTCACTTCAGTTGTAGACCACCAAGTACAAGGACATTGTTGTTAAAATTGTGCATTGCTTTTCATGATGCAGATTTGTTTTTTTATCAATGCTCTAATTTTTTCATCCTTCTTTGAAAGCCAGCTCCTGACCACATTCCAAACATTAAGAGTTTTTATTCAGCTCCACATTTCCTTAAAATTATGTTTGGATAGATTTCCTGTAACATGTACAGTTCCTGCCAGCAGTGCAGATTGTAGTAAAGCAAGCCATACATGGATTGAAATTTGTCAAGTTCAGCAGGGACTGGACAAATTTCAATTCATATATGAGAAGGGAGGTTTTACAGAAGTCTCCTTGTTGTCAGAATATAGTGGTTCAGAGAGGAGGATTACCCCATCCACATCGAGTGTGTGGATGGGGAAATCGAGTCAGTTTTTTTCGTTTAACCCGCTGGTTACACAAAAAGAAACCAGACTCATCTATAGCCAGCTTTACGCTTTATGTACACATGGCCTAGTATGACCGCTGACCGTGAGAAAATGCAGCGAAATCGCGGTGCAATTTTGCCGCATTTTGCAGCTGACGGTCGAAACGCTCCTATTCTGAACTCGACACTTCAACATTCCGGAGCGGGAGGTTGAACCTCCTCTAACCACAACAACTCCTAAATGATTCTAAAAACCTATTGTGTACATTGACACATAGGCTTTTATGGAGTTGAGTTTAGGAGCTTTGGCAAAAAAACACCAAAATCTGTAATGTATATAAAGCCTTACAGTAAGGGCATTACAGCAAGAACATTGGAGGCTCTGAAATGGAGATGGGCTGCATGTTTTCCCATTATATCATCCTGCCCTCAAGGGACCTTTGGAGTGGTAAGATTTGAAGAAGAAAATGCAAATCTGGTTTAAACTAGAATCTTTTTCTTGAAGACTAGATGCTGCAGGGTCTTATAATAAAATGTTGAATTGTGAAAAGCAAAAAGGGGGTAAAAAAAGCTATGGTCATCACAAACCGGAGCCCAGCTGAAATAAATTGGCCTGCTGACTCTTTGTAAAACATTGGGGAACAGTAGCACTTTGTTGCTGCTTCCGAAAAACCAGAAGTTTCTTGCTGCTGGTGACACACAGAACATGGTCAGCAGTGACATTTTATTAAGTTCTATTGACCACCACATGGTGAGAGGCGGTGGATTTCCTTGCACTGTGCTGCAAAAAAAGTTGTTTGCCATATTTATTTTCAGTGCACACCACCACAGCATGGTGGTGTGAACCAGCCAGGAAGGAGACAAGGCTTTTGCCTTGTCTTGCGGTGGGACTGTGGTGGAATGGCTACCCAACACAGTCGTACTGTACCTGGTGTGAATCTACCCAAAGTGTCTTACTGAATGAAAGGCAAAAGCTATGTACTGTACTGTATGTTATATAGCGAAAACACAACAAATATTGTGCATCATGGTGTATAATACATTGTACTTTCCACTTATCCTACAAGTGAGCCTACACAAGCAAGGATCAAGGCAGGGGTTCTAATTTTTCTACACTCTGTACAATACTAATAACAAACGTTTGGGCTTTATATACTCTGTAGCTTGGTTAATTGATTTGCTGCTTCCCTCAGCACACTCATCACTTCAATTCTGAACCCATATGCTGACATACCTCCAGGACACTGGGGGCATGTAGGCTCCTTTAAATCTTGCAGCAATATTAATTCCCTCATCCTCCTGGTTTTTAAACTTTCTGGGGATATTTCATTCAATCCATTATCTAATTTTCACCCCCATACTCGGCACCCTCCTTCCCCTGACAACAGCTGCAATTCACACATTCTATATTCTATTCCCCTGCTTCCAAGAAACAACCACCTTTCTAAGTGCCTTCTGGAATGCCTACTTGGTCCGAAACTTTTAAAGTTCCTTACACCCTCTACCTCTCTACCCTCCTCACCTTTTGAAGCTTGGCTCCCTGTATTTGCCCCTTTTTTCCTTCAGTTTCCCTAAGGATTGCTGTGATTTTTCAAACACCTAGACTGGTGTAATGCTTCCTTGATGATTTCTTTGCCTGGCTGCCCTGCTTTCTATTCTTTGAAATACCCACTATCGTTCTTGGTGACTTTAACGCAAACACACTGGCTACCTCTTAAAGCGGAGTTCCACCCAAAAGTGGAACCTCCGCTTTAATGAATCCTGAATTTAAATTTGGCATGTCATTTTTTTTTTGGGAGGGGGGGAGCAGGTACCTAGTTTTAACAAGTACCCAACTCCCATTTCTGCCCGGGCCGCCTAGGCGCCCCCTCCCTCCCTGCATTTTTCTGGGACACGTCACAGGTCCCAGAAAAATGCCCAGCCATTCAGGGCACGCAGTGCGCACCCGGCTGTGCAGCCACAACTTGTCACAGCTGGGTGCCCATGGTAGTGATGCTGGCTCCACAGAGAGGAGAGGGAGAGAACTGAGGCTTCGGGCGGCCACATCACTGGACCGTGGGAGTGAGTGGGTGTCTATTAAAAGTCAGCAGCTACACTTTTTGTAGCTGCTGACTTTTAATAAAGACAGAAACGACTGGAACTCCGCTTTAACTTCTCAACCTAACCTCATCTTTTGACCTAAAAAAATGGACATATTGTCCATTCACTCATTCACTCATATTGTCCTACTCACTCTGAAAGCAACGCCCTTGGCCTGTTTTTCTGCCTTTGCTCTCCTTGCAATTGTTCCAACACCCCTTTTTCTTTCTGTGGTCACAACCTTATCAGTTACACACTCTCCCTGTTTTGAACCTCCACCTCCAACTAGAAACCAGTTACCTCTAGAAACCTTTGCCATTTAACTCTTTGAATCTCTATTCTGCTATTTACTACCTGTGGAACAAAATCTCACCCTGTCCTAACCTGGACATTTCTGTCTTTTACAGCTCAATTTTTATCCTGCCTGAACACATTTGCTCCCCTAATTACAAACATAATTAGGTCCCAACCACTACAACCCTGGCGAATAGATGACACAGGAAGTCTCTTGAATGAGTTTAGTGTAAAATTAAATCCCTGCAACATTTCATCCTGTATAAATTTGCCTTCCTAAAATATATTTCCTCACTCCATGTTGCCCAAAAAATCCTTTAATCTCTCTCAACGCCCTCTCATATAGTCCTTGTCAACATTCTACCTTTAGCTTTCTACTTGGTCTCCCTATGCCTCCATCCCCCAACTCATCCATTAGCCAGCACATTTCCAATAATTTCAAAAACAAAACTGATGCAATTCATTATGAGATCTCCACTGTCTAGATAGATATCACCTCCACTTAACTTATCTTATCTACCACTACATTCAGTACCTGTTACTACTACGGAGGAGGTTGTTAAACCTTCCTCTGATGCCCACCTTACATCCATCCCTTAGACCCTGTTCCCTCGCAACTACTCTGGTCACTTTCCTGCTCTTTGTGCACACTCTAACTTATGTCTTCAATCTCTTCCTCTCTGCTGGCATCTCTACCCTCCCCCCTAAAAAAAAAAACAAACATTCACTGATCATCCCTATTTTTAAAAGTCTTTGCTTGACCCTACCAGTCTGAACAAGTTAAGATCCATCTCCTTGTTCCTGTGTATCTTCTAGGATGCCTAGTCAACTGTCTGAGCTGCTACCCCACTGATAGCAAGCCCCTTACAATCCTACAATTACCCACAATATTCCACAGAAACTGCCCTACTAAGATTTAATCATGACCAATAGCCACTGCCCAGTACCCCCTACTATTACCCCTTTCTACTGCCCTTGATACAGTTGACCACAAACTTCTCCTAAAAAAAACTCCACTTCCTTGGCCTCCAAGATGCTGCTCTTTTCTGTTTTTTTTTTTCCTCTTTCCCAACTAAGTGATTCTCCAGTGTAACCTACATGTCTGTCTAATCATCTCCTCTTCCTCTTTCCATAGGAGTCTCCCAAGTCTGAGACATACTATCCTCTACACCTCATCCCTTGGCAAGCTGTTAGCCTTGCATGACTTTCAATACAATCTGTATAATGACACTTAAATCTTTGGGGTTTATTTACTATAGGCAAATAGGCTGTTCACTTTAAAAGAGCAGTTGCACTTTCCAAGGGAATTTTCCCCAGAGTTTAGTAAATGTGGTAATGTTTTACCTTGCAAAAAATACCTAATCATGTGCTAAGAAAATTAAAAAAATGAATTTTTACTCACATACTGTATATTTAAACGATGGAAGTGTTAGGAGCATGTACGCTCCTGCTCCATCATAGCATCCTGGTTTTAGCTATGATGCATTTTCCCTGTCTGTCCACCTGCAAGGTGATTGCTATAGCCAGTCTCTAGGTGGAGGCCAAACTTGATTTAAGCCCACCAAGCCTGCAGGCTCATGCTTGTGATATTGCATTTGTAATACATGCTCCAAGCTCTCTGTTTATCGGCCCTGTTTTGCTTTTTGTATTCCCTCATTGACTACTCTCTGAACTCTGCCTGCCTTTTGACTTCAGATTTGACCCTGACTATTCTGAACCTTGCCTGCCTTTTACCTGAACTGTGGTTGAACCACTCTACCTGTCTGACAACCTCGAGTACCTGTTTGCTGCGCTCAGTTCGTGCCTGCCCCGCTGTGGTAGCCAGGTACTATAGCATTGTGTATAATTCCTGGGGGCAACCGAGTACCGGTAGACCTGCTTGCCTTATGGGGAAAGGGGACTGCTATAGGTGAAGAACACAGAAGCCAGCTTTAGTGCCTGACCACCTGCATAATGGTAAGCTTGACAGGAAGTCAGCAGAGCTTCATAACATTCACTACACTCTGGGGCAACTTCACTTGCAAAATGCAACTTCCCCTGCAAAGTGAATAGCCTGTTTGACATTAGTAAACCAACCACTGTCTCTCTATTCCTCAGCTCACCCCCTCAGTCTCCTTGCAAATCACTTATTTACTAACTGACATATCAGTATGGATGTTACATCACTTCCTACAATTCAGTCTTTCGGAAAACCAATCTCATAATATTCACCCCCCCCCTGTTCCCCCCTCCCCCCCTTTGTTCCCCCCTCCCCAAACTTTTCTAATAAGATCAATAGCACAGCTATCTATCCCTCCCCTAATGCTGGGTGTGATCCTAGACTCCCACCTGTTTTCAGCCCCACATCCAATTATTGTCCAAGTCTTGCCACCATCACCTCCAGACCAATTCTAAAGTACGCCCCTTCTTAATCAATGACACCAGCATGCTACTCCCTTGTTATCTCTTGTTTTGACTATTGTAAATACCTCCTTGTTGACCTACCTCCACACAGGCTATTCCCCCTACAGTCTATCAAGAATGCTGCTGCCAGACTCACCCACCTTACCAGTAGCATAATGTGTACAAGCCCTCTCTGCCATCCCTCCACTGATTTCAAATCGCCCAACAAAAAAATTCAAAATACTAACAACAACATACAACTCTGCTCCAGCTTTAATGCTAAACCCATCTCAAAAAAATCGCTCAAACCATTCTCTTTGCTCCTTCCAAGACCTCTTGCTCTTTTGCCCCCTCATCACCTCCTCCCATGCTTGTCTCTAGGACTCCTCCAAAGCCTCTTCCATCCTCTGGAACTACACCAACTTGTATGGCCATCTCCTACTTTGCCTGCCTATTTGCCCTGAAAACTCAGCTCTTCAAGGAAGCCTATCACTTGTCTACCTAACAGCTGAATTTTAGAGTTTCCAGCAACTCATCCCCACACAGTCATTACCTTTTGTATTACTTGCCTTTTAGATTGTTATCTCTCATGAGCAGGGCCCTCATAACTCACTTGTCTTGAATTGTATTGTAAATGTACTATCTCTCTTTATATTGTAAAACATTGCACAAACTGCTTTCACAATATAAATCATGTATAACAATAGTTAATAATAATTAGTGTATACTTTCATAATACAGCAATACCTCAGTTTGCGAGTAACGCAATATACGAGTGCTTTGTAAGACGAGCAACATTTTTTTTTTAATTTTTACTTGATATGCAAGTGCTGACTTGATATACGAGCAGTACAAGGATCACAGTTTTAATGTAAAAAAAGTGGAATTACACTCATAATGTATATCCCGCATTAAGGAGTCTGGTGCTCATCCATGAAGTAAAGCCGCTGGTGTATACAGTAAAGCCGCTGGTGTATATATTACTGTTTGTGTCCAGAGGTTTGGGGGCGCTGGTGGCTCCCAGCGCTTCCTGGAGTACTCAGAGACACTCCCAGCTGGATGGGGCAGGGCGTAACGTGCGTCAGAGTACCCGGATGTGTCAACAGTTCCTGAGTGTCTCTGAGTTCTCCAGGAAGCGCTGGGAGCCACCAGCGGCTGGTCACATACAGTACTGCATACACAAGCGCCCCTGCACCTCTGGCTACATACAGTACTGCATACACAAGCGCCCCCGCACCTCTGGCCACATATAGTACTGCATACACAAGCGCCCCCGCACCTCTGGCCACATATAGTACTGCATACACCAGCAGAGGTTGTGGAATGAATCATCTGCGATTCCTTTATTTCTTATGGGTAAACTCTCTTTGATATACGAGTGCTTTGGATTACAAGCATGCTTCTGGAACGAATTATGCTCGTAATCCAAGGTACTGTCCAGACAGAGGGTCAGTGGTCCTGCAGCCTCATAGGACAGTCAGAGGAGAATGAAAACTCCTCCTACAAGCTATAACCAGACACTGATAGAAGTCATAAGACTGCTATATACTGCTGATGAGAAAAGGCATTTAGCAGTTTATATTTACTAAAATAATTGCTTTTCCATGTGTACTGTGGGAGACCAGATATAGTGAATGCAGGGCCCTGGGTTAAGTAACACTTTAACATTTTTTGATTTATTGTTTAGATTTACAGACATATCTAAATATACTGTATATATAATTATAACCATACATATTATATTGTTTAGTAAGAAAGCCTAATGGTGAACCTGCCTCCATTACTGGGTTCGGGTTTTGGATAGTAGCATAAAGTATCCTCATGGACTTTTTTGTGTTTTTTTTCTTTATTTAAAATTTGCAGCATCATATTCTATTGTTAAGGTTTTCTTTGATAAATACTTCTCAAATTATTTTATTCTACAAAGGACACATCCTAATTCAAATACAATTTATTTGTTAAAGGAACTCCTTTGTGGACATCTTACGCGCCATTCTCCTCTCACTAGAAGTTCTTATTGAAGATCCTGAGCTTCAGGTCAATGGATTTATTCTAATCATAGACTGGAGCAATTTTTCCTTCAAGCAAGCCTCCAAGCTCACCCCTTCGATTCTCAGGCTGGCCATCGAAGGCTTGCAGGTATGAAGAGACTGAAATGTTTTTCATTTTATTCTAAATACATTTACAGAGTAAAGTATATAAAGTAGCTACGCCTTGTTAGTGATATGTAAGTACAGATGGCAAACCATGCATGCCCAAACGATGCAGGAAGAGAAGGGGAGGCATGGAATAGTAGGGTAATTTAGAGAACAAACAAGGGTAATGAGGGTAAAAATAACAGGATTGAACAGTAAAATCAGCTTTGTTTTTTATCATTCCTGATATGTGTTTGCAGTTGTGCTCATAATGTCTGTATCCAACTAAAGGAGCTGATCTAGTAGGAAACAATGTCTCAATATCTATTATTGACCTCAAGTGGTATTTGTTGGTGTATGCCTCCACAGAAAGATGTATCTTATTATTGGAAATATCATTGGCAAACCGTAGGGTGTTTGACCATGGTTGGACAATAATTCGGGTTGTACAGATACTTTGTTGTGTTAAGAGGTAGCAGATATTTTTAAAAGTCCAATTGTTCCGCAATAAGCTTGTTCTGACTACCAAGTGATATTTCAGGAAGGCAGGGTAATTGGTATTGTCTCTGTTGCAGTGCAAGGATTCGGTTGTGAATAAACGCCACATCTTAAAAACTTTTTGTTTTGGTTATCTTTAGTTTGGCATCAAACCATTCTCTCCGCATTAATGTTTTATTGACAATGAAAAGGTTTATGAAGTAAATGACAGCCAGTTAGCCATTGTTTCTCTCTGGGTCAATAGGAGACAAGTATAAGTCCAATCTGTCCTTACCCTGTTGAGATGTGCTGGAAGAAACAAACAACTAAACAAGCAACTCTAGGGGTCTTTGAAAAAATCTAAAGCCTGTATATAATTAAAAAAAAATTGAATAGTTACATCCCAAAAGCATGATACATTGAGGCAATCCTATAATTAATGTGCCAAAGGTGCTGCCACCAGGCCGCATTTTGGACAGTGTTGAAGGTAAGTGTAGGCAGGTTGATATAAGTTGGTTTAGCAAATAAGCGGCTGGCCCAGACAGGGGCAAAGGGTTAAATGTTGTGAGCTCAGATCCCAAGCTTTTGGGTCCTAGCCAGCCCACTTGTGCTATAAAAAGAGGAAGGCTGAGGTCCAGCCGTTTGGTTGGTTCTGTTCCCGCTCACGGCTGAAGGTACTGGGACTGCTGCACCTTGCAGTCTGCTGAAGGCACCAGGATTTTCGGACACATCCAAGCCATGGAGAATTGCAAGATGGACTCTCACTTCACGGAGGTTTGCCTGGGCCGCCACACTACAATAGTTAGTTAAGGGAGAAGGACATTGTTCATATTAACAAAGTTGTCTCGACCGTGGACTAGCAGTTCTGCACATGATTATCAATGAAGAACAAATACAATTGGATGACCTCAAAAAAGAGATCGATATCGATATCAGTGCACAGCTGCTAGAACCATATAAAAATGATCAGGATTTCAACAAATACAATGACTCGCTCAAGAAGGAGGTTGAAAAGACACAAAAAACCCTTAAAATCACTAAACAAGAGAAATTTAAGCAAAACCTTTTAGATTGGGAGAAAGGAGATATCTTTGACCCCACAGTACCTCGAGGGAGGAGTAGATCACGCAAGGGCAGGAGAAATCGATCAGGTACATCTAGACCTAGATATACATCTACTGACAGTGACCCTGAACAACCAGAGAAAACCGTGGCTTTTTTAGATCAAGAAGGGGACACCATCCCCAGGACAGGCACCCAACCAACCACATCCATGACCAAGACCCAGGCTCAAACCAACAGAGGAATCCGGGGAAAGGGAAAGGAAGGAAGGGAAAATCAAAGGGAACTCAGGTCAGGGCCACGCAAGCTTTAAATAGCGAAGTAAATCAATCTAGTGACCACTCAGAACAAATACAATCTGATCTGAAGGTTGTTAACCTATCAGATTTCCCCCTAAATCACCACCACATTTCACTGCTGCAAAAAGGCCTAACATTCTCCTCCACTACAACGATGAGCGAATTTGAGGTCTTCAAAGATATCAATCTGTTCTTGAGGAAATTAATTTTTAGGTACTGGCATGCAAAGAGGGACACCCAAGATATAGACACGGACCAACTAGACAAACAAGAGCGCGACTCTCTCGAAGCCCTAATAGCCCTCCTTGATGAAAATCAACAGTGGAACTCAGAAGGGGAAGCCACTCAAGTGTCGCCTAGCTGCCCCCGCCCATCCCAACTGACGATTAAATCCCAAAAGATGCCCCCCCTGTCCAAACATAGACATATCCAGCTCTTTTTAGAACAAGTAAAAAGGGACCTTATGGGGGTCAATTGGGAATATAAAGGATATGACAATCTTAGCCGGGAAGAGAGAAGGGCCCTACGGGAATTAGAAAATGCAAAGGATATTGTTATTAAAGCAAGCGATAAGGGAGGCAACACGGTCTTTATGTCACATACCCTATATGAGGAGCAAACTATGCGCCTTCTCCGTGATGGATCTACATATCTACGTCTACACCAGAACCCTTTTCCCCAAATGATATCAGACTTAAACTTTAAACTTGAACTAGCCCTTGAAGCAGGTCTAATTACCAAAAGGGAACTCGAATACCTCAGAGTCAGTGAATTCAACATCCCTACCCTATACACAATTCCTAAACTACATAAGTCCATTACCGACCCCCCGGGGAGACCAATTGTATCAGCTGTAAAGGGTCCCCTCGAGAGGGTCGGTAAGTACGTGGACGCACTGATTAAAGAACTTGTACATGAACTACCATCATATGTTCAGGACACACGGGATGTTTTGGGGCACCTGGAAGACATATCGATACCCAAAGGTATGTTACTGGTCGGAATTGACGTGGAGTCATTATACACGTCAATTCCGCACAGATGGGGACTAGCAGCGACACAATTCTTTTTGGAAAATAAATTTCCGTCATTAGCAGGCCAAAATGAATTTATCATTGAACTATTGCAATTTATGTTAGAAAACAACTATTTCCAATTTCTTGGGATATACTACAAACAAATTAGGGGCACATCGATGGGTGCCCCATGGGCCCCATCATATGCATGCCTGCACCTTGGCTTTTGGGAGTCTGAGTGTGTGTACCCCTCGTCGATGTACCTCAGCCACTGTCGTTTGTGGCTGAGGTACATCGATGACGTGATCATGATTTGGGACGGCCTGCCATCTGAATTGACACAATTTATTAATGAACTTAATGACAACGACCGTAATATTAGGTTAACATATACGTATGACACCAATGAATTGTCCTTTCTGGACCTTACGGTGTTTGTCAGGGAGGATAAGTTACATACAAAAACCTTTCGAAAAGACACAGCGGCAAACACTTTGCTGCTAGCGTCCAGCCATCATCCCGCATCTCTGAAACGGGGTATCCCCGTGGGACAGTTCCTCCGCGCAAGAAGGAACTGCTCAGAGGAGGGGGATTTCCACAAGGAAATGTATGACCTACATGGGAGGTTTCGTGATAGGGGTTACTCGCATACGGACATCAGACGTGCTAGAAAAAGAGCACTACAGACAAATAGATCGTCTTTGTTGGTGAACTCTACTAAAGAAAAAGTAAAAACCTCAAGCCACCCTCCCCTTAGAATCATTACCAAATTTGGTACCCAGTGGGACCAAATCAAAGAAATTCTGGGCCGACATTGGCATATTTTATCTGAGGCCCCCATTTTGGGAAAACTTGTCAGCAAAAAACCTCTGCTCACTGCCCGTAGAGCTACAAATTTAAGGGATCGCTTGGTACACTCAGAGTACACCCGCCCTAAAAAACGCAGCTGGCTTACTGACCTTCCACCCCTTAGGGGTATGTACAGTTGCGGTAGATGCCATATATGTAGGCATGTGGATAGGACGGATGTGTTCGCCGGTTCTGACAATAAAAGACAATTTAGAATCAATAATTTTATCAACTGTACAACCACACGGGTAGTCTATATGTTGACCTGCCCGTGTGGCCTTATTTATGTTGGCAAGACCAAAAGAGAGCTGAAAGTCAGAACTGGCGAACACATCCAAAGTATTATCAACAAGGATGATGACCGGCCACTATCGTTGCACTTTCTTGATAAACATGAAGGTAAACCGGATGGCCTTAGGGTTAAGGGTATATACAAGCTTAATTTGCCCCATAGACGTGGAGATTTTGATAAGATCTTATGCCAGAAGGAGAAGATGTGGATCTTCTATTTAAACAGCATGCAGCCTTTTGGATTGAACAATGAATTTAATTTATCTCCATTTTTGGAACAATGACTTAAATATTCACAATCTAAAGGTTTCCATCCGAAAATTGATTGGTTCTGATCGAGGATCCACATCTTCTCCTGCCCATAACGGGCAGCTTTTAAAGAAAATTGACTGTGTGTAGTGTTGCTCACGACCATGTCTCTGCTCTCTACACGAATATCAGTGAGTGACATGTGAGACGTAACCTATGCGAGACAGTGACCCATGACCTTATTCCATCCCAGTTTGCCTCGATCATTTGGCTACCAACCAACTGATTGAATTGAAGCCGCACTGCCCCCAGATTATGAAATTTTCATATTTTAAATTATAATCTGTACAACAGATTATTCTGTTGTTCCATGTGCGGGCAATACCAGTGTAATGCCTATATGTAACTACATATCCGGACTATCCGGAACCACTTTGTACTAAGTTGTCTCATGCGACTTCATAGGCAATCTCACTGGTAACAATGTTTTTATCCCGTGTGTGGATGATAATACATGGGACGTGAGCTGCCATTTAATCTGGCCAAAGCGATGGTTGGCTGCATGTATTCATACTCATTATTTTCATTCCGTGTGTGTATGCCATGCAATTTTTGATCAATTATTGGGATATCTCTGTTTATTGTCAGGAGGTTGATATGTGTTGCAATCTAATTCGGAACAATAGACTGTTCCCTCTTGCTTCCATATATCACTATTTTGACTATCTTATTATTATTATTATTATTATTTAGTATATGGTTATATATGCACGGTTTGTGTTTTTTGTTTTTGTTTTTGGAAATGCAGCATTCCTCAATTGGCTTTTATGTATTGATAGCAGTTGCTTGACAAGCCTTTTTCCGTTATTTCATGATGGTAAGAGATGCAATATTCAAATCTGACCACATACACAAGTCAATCAGATTGAATCTTTATGTATCCACTACCCTCAATGGTTTTGTCTAAATAGATGTATGTATGGGTGTGATTGGCACATTTTTGGTGATTGCAATTATGGTCAAGCTATGGTATTCAGGTGTTAATTAAGAAGACAGGAAATTGAACACTAGCCTTCTGGCTATTTAAACATCCAGCTACTGATACCACATTAGCTCTGAAGAAGCTTGGCAACAAGCGAAAGCGCTCAGCAGGGCCGATCCTAGGGTCACAGGCGCCTGGGTGCAGAAATATGTCTGGCGCCCCCACATGGGCGTGGTCATCTTACTAACTCCTCCCCTTTATTAATGTTTCTATGGCA
Organism: Lithobates septentrionalis; assembly: GCA_037952835.1. Lineage (NCBI taxonomy): Eukaryota > Metazoa > Chordata > Amphibia > Anura > Ranidae > Lithobates > Lithobates septentrionalis. The sequence goes on along the minus strand of JBBDGP010000282.1, from coordinate 1,560,792 downwards.
ACAACTCCACCTCTTCATCTGTAAGCCCCACCACTTTGCTTTGACAATAACTTGGTTAACGGCTTTGACAAGTCAAAATAAATGTTTTATTTATTGACAATTCTGTGTCAAGTGCATGTAAATCAAAAAGTGTATCAGAAAAAAAAACTTGGAATATAAATATGAACTGAACAATATTAAACTTTTGAACAGAAAATGAGGTAGCAGAAAATATATAACTACAGATGTAAAATATGCAAGATAGATTGATTCTGTACTTTTTATATTTTCAATAAATACAATCACTAAAGTGCAAATAACAGATTTGCATAATGCATACAATCACAAAACAGTGCAAATATCAATTAAATAAAGTTAAAGCGGCTGGCTTCCCATCCTCCTTAGCAACCAGCCATATACAGTGTGTTTAAAGAGAAAAAACCCCGCAAAATGCATGAAAACTGCATGCAAAAACAAGGGTTTAAAAGTGCAAAATGTGCCTGAAAAATGCATCAAGCGCAGCAGCATAGATGTGAACCTAGCCTCGGAGTGCTCTGATTAACCCCAAATAAAGTTCAGCTGTTCTTTCCTGACATTTTCTTAGTCGCATCCTACAGCAAAAGTTATGGTCCACAGAGGGCTTCCAAAGCATCAGAGGGATCCCGTTGTTAAAAGGTATCAGTCAGGAGAAGGGTACAAAAGAATTTCCAAGGCATTAGATATACCATGGAACACAGTGAACACAGTCATCATCAAGTGTAGAAAATATGGCACAACAGTGACATTACCAAGAACTGGACGTCACTCTAAAATTGATGAAAAGACGAGAAGAAAACTGGTCAGGGAGGCTGCCAAGAGGCCTACAGCAACATTAAAGGAGCTGCAGGAATATCTGGCTGTGCTACATGTGACAATAATCTCCTGTATTATTCATATGTCTGGGTTATGGGGTAGAGTGGCAAGCTTTTTCTTAATAAAAACATCCAAACTCAGCAAAATATTGCAAAAACACATCTGCAGTCTCCCAAAAACTTTTGGTACATTACCTTCCAGTTGTGAGACACTAGGGAAGGATGCAGTGTGTACACATTGTTTGATTATTTAATCAAACAAAACTAACTCTTCGAGCCTTGGCAACAGCAAAATTTCTAATCACATCATGTATATCCAAGTCTTCACAGAAGGATTTTTCAATGGATATTATGGATAAGTTGGAAAGTCTTGCCTGGGACATTGTGGAACGGAGATAATTTTTTATCAGCTTTAGTTTTGAAAATGAACGTTCCCCAGCAGCTACACTTACAGGAAGTGTCATCAATATTCTCAGTGAAATAGAAAGGTTAGGGAATGTGTTGGTCAAGTTATTCTCCACTAGATACTGCAAGATGTTGGTGACTGTCATCTCCTGAGTTAGAAAAGGTCTAATGGTGTCCAGTTCATCACAAAGATCTATTCCACTAATGTCAGAGTGGGATAACTGGCTGTCAGTTAACTTGTTTTGCAGATCCATGCAACACTTCAATATATAATTTCTGTCCATTTCAAGTTTTGGGATTTCATATAAAAACGCAAATGTGTCACAGTGGCTCTGAAGTAGCGTAAATCTCTCATTTATGGACTGGATGGATGTGTCCAAAACGGCAAAGAAAAAATTCACTTTAAAATATTGTGCTGGGTCTGCAAGAGACTCATCTTCATGTTCATAGTCAAACATCTTCTTTCTCCGTCGAGGTCTAATTGTAACGGCATCAGGAAATCGCGCTTCACAATCAAGCTTTTCAGCTATTTCTTTGGCATCAGATAGCACATTCTCAAAGCCTTCATCAGATCTGTATTCCACCAAGTGCTTGATCAACTTTTCCAGTTCCTGTACACAGCCTGATAGGTTTAATGTTGTTTGCTGCAGTATTTTGCTGATTACGTTCACCTTTGACAATAATTCATACCAAATGACAATGGAACAAATGAATTTGAATGATTTAATTTTCGTTGCCAATGATTGAGCCTGATGTTTGGTGTTAATATCCCTGTTGTCATCATCTGAGATGTCATACAGTGCATCAAATACCTCAGGTAGGAAATAACGCAAGGGTTTAATTGCTGCAACTCTGCATTCCCATCTTGTATTGGAGAGTGGTTTTAAAGTTAGATTTGTAACATGCTCTTTGAGTACTTGCCATCGTTGGGTGGATGAGACAAAGAACACATAAAGTTCTTGAATGATGCCAAAAAAATCTATTGTCAGGTATGAAATCTTTGCAGCGTCATTCACAACCAAGTTGAGAGTATGTGCACTGCATGGAACAAAAAAGGCTCTTGGGTTGATATTGAGTATTTTTTGCTGCAAACCATTATGTTTTCCTTTCATATTTGCGCCATTGTCATAGCCTTGGCCACGCATATTCTCAATTGCAATCTGATTGTTCTTTAAGTAGGCCAGTAAAAAGGATGTCAGTCCTTCAGATGTTGTATTGTATACTGGGCAGAAATCTAGGAAGTGTTCTCGGATTTCAATTTTTTTTTCACTTTGATCTAGAACAACAAATCGGACAACAATGCTAATCTTCTCTATGTGGCTCACATCAGGAGTACAATCCAGGATAATGGAGAAATATTTGGACTCATTCAGGCTTCGTATAATTTTTTCTCGTATTTTGGTTCCAACTATGGCAATTATCTCATTCTGAATCTTGTAACCAAGATAATGTGGCATTTGTGAATGCTGTGAAATGGAGCACTGAATTCTCTGAATGTGTTCAGAAATGATGGGATCAAATTTCCCTATCATTTCAACCAATTTCAGGAAGTTACCATTATTGTTTTGAAACAAATGGGCATCACAGCCTCGAAGCGCCAGATTTTGTCCTGCTAAATATTGGATAATGTAGATTATTCGCTGTATGACAGAATACCAGCGTTTCTCTTCTTGTTTAATGATCTTTTGATTGACATGATCAATGGTTGTTCCCTTTTCCAGAGCTCTTGAAAGATCCATCCATTTCTTATAATTTGTGACATGGATTGTGCTTTTTTCATGTCGGCTTAAATGTCTTGACAGATGCTGCCAATCATTAAAGCCTTGTTTTGAGGCCAAAGCCATATTGTCACTGTTGAATAGCTGACAAGCAAAGCACTGGACTGAATTAGTAGATATGGAATAAATCAACCAATTTCTTTGTATCTTCTCTCCATTATCCAGTACTCTTTGGTAGTATGAGACAGAAAAGCTCCTGCTGGTATCATCTTTTGGGAACGTTGATAACTTTTCTTGAACAGGACCAATTTTTATCAAAGTTAGTCTGTGTTGGTCATCTATATTTTCAGGCCAGAAAGCAGGATCACTTGAGATTCCACTTGATGTTGATGGCTGTTCAAGTTCCATTTCCGTTTCCTCATCCATAAGTACAATAGACTCAGTGTCTGAATTAGAGGAAACCTCAGATACATCTTCCTCTTCAATGTCAAAATGCTCTGTTGCTGAAACAATGTAACCTGAAGTTACATCTCCAGTTGTTATTCGCTCAGTGACACACTCAGGATCCACGGGGACCAGATCATCATCACATTCTGATGACTCTTCTAAATCTGTATTTTTTTCACCTTCTCCACCATGTGAAATGTCTGTGACACTGGACCTTAACTCTTTGCTTGATGTGGATGCATCTGTGCAAAGGGAATCTTGACCACTGCTTAATAAAGACTGTGGCTGTAAGAAGCTTGTGATGGGAGAAGTAATTTTTTTCAAAGCTTCTTCCTTTCTTATCCGCTGTAGCTTGTTTTGATGTCCTGACAACTTTGGTTTTTTGCTAGCCATCTAAGGGGAAAAGCAAATGTACACTACACTGTTCAGCCACAACATTAAAACCACTGACAGGTGAAGTGAATAGCATTGATTATATCATTACAATGGCACCTGTCAAGGTATCGGATATATTAGGCAACTACAATGGGGTCTTATTGGATCTGGAGGGGGGTCTCTCTACCAGAGGCCCTCTTCGTGTCCATTAGACCCCTTTCACACGATCGGACCGTTCAGGTCCGACTGTCAGTTTTGACGGCGGACCTGAACGGGCGCTCCATGTTAGCCTATGGAGCGACGGATGTCAGCGGAGACATGTCCGCTGACATCCGACCCGGTCCGATCCGCTAAAAGCAGACGGATGGCCCTACGTCCAGGTCCATCGCTGGCGGATCGGATCGGGTGAGATCTGACGAAAACTGACATGCTGTCCGTTTTCATCCGATCCCTTCATAGGCGGCAGCGGCCCCTGACAAGCCCCCCCCACTCAGTGAGCAGAGAGGGACCTGTCATCCGCCGGCTCAGCGGAGATCAACGGACAGATCTCCCGCTAAGCCGGCGGACCGAGGCGGGCTCCGTGGAAGCGGAGTCCGCCTCGTGTGAAAGGGGCCTTAGAGGGTCCTTTAGAGCCCCCACCAGGCCCCATTACAAACTACAATGGGGTCCAATGGATCCTGGAGGGGGCTCTCTAACATAGGCCCTCTCTGTGACCATTGGAGAGTCTCTTATAGAAAAAGTCCCCTCCTGGCCCCATGAAAGACTACATGTAAAACAGGGATATGCAATTAGCGGACCTCCAGCTGTTGCAAAACTAGAAGTCCCATCATGCCTCTGCCTCTGGGTGTCATGCTTGTGGCTGTCAAAGTCTTGGTATGCCTCATGGGACTTGTAGTTCTGCAACAGCTGGAGGTCCGCTAATTGCATATCCCTGATTTAAAAGAACAAAGCGTGGTCATTGTGTGCATGTGACAATAATATCACACATTCTACACAAATGTGGCTTGTATGGGAGGGTTGCAATAAAAAAATAACACTCCTCAAGAAAAACCACCTGCATTTACTTGAGCTTTGTCAAAACACACCTTGAAGATTCTGAGGCCACATGGAAAAAGGTGTTATGGTCCAATGAGACTAAAATTGAATTATTTGGCCTCAATACCAAACAATATGTCTGGCAGAAATCCAAATACAGTTCACCATCCACATAACACCATTCTTATAGTAAACCACGGAGGTGATAATATCCTGGTATGGGGGTGGTAAGATCCTGGTATGGGGGTGGTAAGATCCTGGTATGGGGGTGGTAAGATCCTGGTATGGGGGTATTTCTCTGCAGTGGAAAATCTGCTGCCCACTGCCAGAAGGTTGTCAATGGGAAGAAGGTTTACCTTCCAACATGACAATGACCCAAAGCACACAGAACAATGAGCACATAGTAATTGAAGGAGAAAAAGGTGAGTGCCCTTGCATGGCCCAGTCAGAGCTCAGACTTAAACGCCATTGAAAATCGGTGGAATTACATGAAGACTGCAGTCTACAAACGGTCAGCATCAAATGTAACTGAACTTGAGCAGTTCTTGCAGTGGAGTAACGTCCTTACAGGACGTCTCCAACTTACAACCCGACCTCAATGCACTGTTTTATTGGGCAACTATGTGGCAAAATGAGGTTTCATGTTGATAAATGTAGTTATGCACTTGGGTCTAAGAATATGCATGTATCATAAATACTAGGAGATCAGCTGGGGGATCAATGGTGGTAAAGGATCTGGTATATCATAAGCTTAATAATAGCATGCAATGCAGGGTGGATTGGATTTAAATCACTAGTAAAAAGGGTTGATTTAAATCCACTCGATAGAAATCATAATTTTTAAAGAGCGGCTGTCATCTCTGTCCCCCACCAGCTTCTCCTCTGACTCGCTGTTGACTCACCAACAGTCCCATTCACTTAAATGGGACGGCTGGTGATGCGGCAGTGACACAACAAGGTGAGGGACGTGGCGGCAGCAGGTGAGTGGACGCCCGCTAACAGGCACTGCCATGATGGATCTGAAATGACAGGTGCTCTTTTAATGTAAGTACTCATTCTTCCTGGTAGTAAATCTTTAATATTTGCAAACAAAATGAAGGTTTCCTCTTTAGAATAATAATCTGTTAGGTTAGTAAAACATTGATATCAGAACCGATTCAATCATACAATTTGTAGTGATATAGCACACTGTGAAAAAGCGTTATTATGGTCAGAAGTTGGGCCTAGTCACTTTATGCACTGCACTCCTATGCCCCAGTCTATTTACCCACAAAATTCTCCTAATTACTGACCACAACTGACAGCCTCACAGCTACACATACACCTAGGGCTACACAATCATTTTTTAAAACATTTTAATTTTCAATAACATTTGCACAAAGAATGATATCCCTTTGTCTGAGCCTACCTTACAGAAGAACTTCTTTACAATCAGTAACTGTTGAGAGAATGAACACTTTGGTTAGGACTATGCAACATACAACACGGAGTATGGGAACGAGAGGGGGAGGGGAGAGATCTATGTATTATATGATCTGACACTCCCGGGTCTGGGGAGTGCATACACACCGCCGGCAACCCTCTCCCGCTGTGATTACATGCAGTGGGAGCTGATCTGTGGGTACCGCAGACTTGATGTCCACCAGAAACCGGCTATCATTAGGCAGAGAGCCAGAATGGCGTTCTGCATATGCAAACAAGGCAGGCCGTCATTATGTCTGTTTGCAAGAAGACAGGATCCATTCCTTCCCCTAGTAAAAGCACTTCCCTCTTAAATATGAGACCTGGGGTCAAAAAAGCACTTCCCACACAGTGCACAAGAAACAGCTAGGCACACAGTTAACCCTTTAATCGCCCTTTTTTTTTAACCCTTTCCCAGCCAGTGTCATTAGTACAGTGACAGTGCACATTTTTACCAACGATCACTGTATTAGTGCCACTGGTCCCCAAAAAGATATACTGCAGCGGGGCAGCACATGCAGGCTCAGTCATCTGTGTATATATACATGATTGAAGCTGCTGTGGTTTAGAAGCATGCTGCGTGCCCCTCCTGTACGTTGTCCTCCAGCACGGGGGTCTACTTTGCATGCAAAGGTATTTTTCAACTGGGCAGACTACCAAGCAAAAGCAAGGAGGGATTGGTTAATGCATTCTAAATAAAGATGAAGTTTAAAAAAAAAATGTAACTGCATTTTGTGAATAACAGCAACCTCCAGGACCATAAAATTGCTATAGGGTCCTGGGTTTAGTAACACTTTCAACTCCGGTGACTCCTACTCAAGGGTGCAGGTGGCTACAGAGCCCACCCATTGGCTTTTTAGCATACACTAGAAAGGGAAAAGCACTGCCACACAGGAACTCAGCCCAAGAGGTGAGTAAACATGACGACTTCAGCCTGACTCAACCCAAGCCATGGCCCCTGATGCATTTCACCATCGGCCTTAATTATGGAGATCTGGCCTGGGTGGAGTCTTCATTTGAAGCCTTTGTTGATTCACCTTTTGGGCCGGGTTGCTGTGTTTCTCCCTTTTTGTGTTGTGAACACTTAGGGCACTTTCACACTGAGGCGCTAGCGGCTTTTCAGCCGCTAGTGGGGCACTTTTAACCCCCACTAGCAGCCAAAGAAAGGCAGGGGCACTTTAGGAGCAGTGTATACACCGCTCCTCAGTGGCGGTGCGTCCATTAAGAGCACACGGGTACCGCTCCCTCTCTCTAGCCACCCCCCTCTGTGTATAATGGATGGATTCATACATAGCATCCATGGCCACTGTAGCCACCATGTAGCCACTGTAGCCACCCCCTATTCAGGCACCTGCCCCCTTTTCGGACGCCGGGCGCCTGAATTACAGCAGAGGGGGGGAGTTTTTGAAGTACCTGATTAGAGCCATAGGCTCTAATAGACTTCAAAAAAGGTGAACTGCGAGCGCTAAGCAGTTCACCTAGGTGTGTTAGAAAAGCAAATGAATATTCGCTTTCCTAACACTGAACCACCTCTCAGGCAATCAGATGCGTGGGTCTGTTACCTGTCACCTGATTGGCTGAAATGACAAGCGCTACGATTGGACGCCTATCAGGGGAGGAGACGCATGGAGGACACAGGAGTCACTGTCTGACATGCTATAAGGTCCCACCGCTCACCGCCGTCACCTGCCACCACCAAGACAGGGTAAGTGCCGGGCAGACGGCAAGTGGGCTGTCATAGTGGCACAATTTGATGGGCACAGTGTTAGCTTTAGATGGGCAGAGTGGCTGTGTTTGGGCACAGTGGAAGCTTTTGATGGCCAGAGTGGCAGCTTTTGATGGGCACAACAGTGGCTGTGTCTGATGGGCACAGTGGCTGTGTTTGATGGGCAGTGTCAGCTTTTGATGGGCACAGTGTCAGCTTTTGATGGGCACAGTGACTGTGTTTGATGGGCAGTGTCAGCTTTTGATGGGCACGGTGGGCGTTTGATGGGCACAGTGGCTGTGTTTAGGCAGTGGCAGCTTTTGATGGGCAGAGTGGCAGTTTTTGATGGGCACAACAGTGGCTGTGTCTGATGGGCAGAGTGGCAGCTTTTGATGGGCACAGTGTCAGCTTTTGATGGGCACAGTGGCAGCTTTTGATGGGCACAGTGGCAGCTTTTGATGGCACAATTGCAGCGTTTGATGGGCAGTGTCAGCTTTTGATGGGCACAGGGGGCATTTGATGGGCACAGTGGCTACGTTTTATGCCACATTGTCTGTGTTTTATGGCACAGTGGCTGCGTTTAATGGCACATTGGCTGCGTTTAATGGGCACAGTGTCAGGTTTTGATGGGCACAGTGGAAGCTTTTGATGGGCAGAGTAGCAGCTTTTGATGGGCACAACAGTGGCTGTGTCTGATGGGCACAGTGGCTGTGTTTGATGGGCACAGTGGCAGCTTTTGATGGGCACAGTGGCAGCTTTTGATGGGCACAGTGGCAGCTTTTGATGGGCACAGTGGCAGCTTTTTATGGGCACGGTGGGCATTTGATGGGCACAGTGGCTGCGTTTTATGGCTCAGTGGCTGTGTTTAGGCAGTGGCAGCTTTTGATGGGCAGAGTGGCAGTTTTTGATGGGCACAACAGTGGCTGTGTCTGATGGGCAGAGTGTCAGCTTTTGATGGGCACAGTGTCAGCTTTTGATGGGCACAGTGTCAGCTTTTGATGGGCACAGTGGCTGCGTTTGATGGCACAATGGCGGCGTTTGATGGGCAGTGTCAGCTTTTGATGGGCACAGGGGGCATTTGATGGGCACAGTGGCTACGTTTTATGCCACATTGTCTGCGTTTTATGGCACAGTGGCTGCGTTTAATGGCACATTGGCTGCGTTTAATGGGCACAGTGGCTGTGTTTGGGCACAGTGGAAGCTTTTGATGGGCACAACAGTGGCTGTGCCTGATGGGCACAGTGGCTGTGTTTGATGGGCACAGTGTGTCAGCTTTTGATGGGCACAGTGTCAGCTTTTGATGGGCACAGTGGCAGCTTTTTATGGGCACGGTGGGCGTTTGATGGGCACAGTGGCTGCGTTTTATGGCTCAGTGGCTGTGTTTAGGCAGTGGCAGCTTTTGATGGGCAGAGTGGCAGTTTTTGATGGGCACAACAGTGGCTGTGTCTGATGGGCAGAGGGGCAGCTTTTGATGGGCACAGTGGCAGCTTTTGATGGGCACAGTGGCAGCTTTTGATGGGCACAGTGGCTGCGTTTGATGGCACAATGGCGGCGTTTGATGGGCAGTGTCAGCTTTTGATGGGCACAGGGGGCATTTGATGGGCACAGTGGCTACGTTTTATGCCACATTGTCTGCGTTTTATGGCACAGTGTCAGGTTTTGATGGGCACAGTGTCAGGTTTTGATGGGCACAGTGGCTGTGTTTGGGCACAGTGGAAGCTTTTGATGGGCACAACAGTGGCTGTGTCTGATGGGCACAGTGGCTGTGTTTGATGGGCACAGTGTGTCAGCTTTTGATGGGCACAGTGTATCAGCTTTTGATGGGCACGGTGGGCGTTTGATGGGCACAGTGGCTGCGTTTTATGGCTCAGTGGCTGTGTTTGGGCAGTGGCAGATTTTGATGGGCAGAGTGGCAGGTTTTTATGGGCACGGTGGGCGTTTGATGGGCACAGTGGCTGTGTTTTATGGCTCAGTGGCTGTGTTTGGGCAGTGGCAGATTTTGATGGGCAGAGTGGCAGTTTTTGATGGGCACAACGGCTGTTTGGGCAGAGTGGCAGTTTTTGATGGGCACAGTGTGGCTGTGTTTAGGCAGAGTGGCAGCTTTTTATAGGCAGAGTGGCAGCTTTTGATGGGCACAACAGTAGATGTGTGTTTGATGGGCAGCAGTGCATCACAGTCAGACTACTACTACTTACAGGTTCAACTTCCTTCCTTGACCGGCCTGGACGGACGCTGCCTGGTGCAGTGCAGTGCAGGGACAGGGAGGCGGGCAGCCGATATGCTCTTCTTCTCTATGTCTTCAGACCAGCCAGCCAGAGCTAGGCACTAGTCTACTCTCCGTTCCGGCTCGGCTCGGCTCCCCTCTTAGCCACGCTGAGCGGCGCGCTCACGCTGTCTGCGAAGATGGCTGAGGTGGGCGGAGCTCTCAGCTCTCTGAGCTTCTGTACTAGCCGCGGAGGCGGCGCAAGGAATGCTGGGGCGGCCGCGGCGCGCTCTGAATGCTGGGGCGGCCGCGGCGTCCCTGAGTGACGTCACTCTGTTACACAGCTAGAATCGCCGGCCAAGCGGCCGGCGATTCTAGCTCGGGCTGCGACGGCGCCCCTCTTCTGAACATAAATGACAGCGCTGGGGTGCGGTGCACCCCGTGCACCCCGGCCAGGACCGTCCCTGGCGCTCAGCATTTGACCCATGTGCAGGTGGCACACAGACTCTCACACTTTAACTACAATATCCTTCTAAATTGGATGTGAACATCCCTAACGATCCTGATCGGATCAATCAAGATTTGGGATATCAGGTGAAACCTTTGCGGTGAACACGGATGCCGAGCGTCTCTCCGGATTGTTTATACTATTGGATATGAGACACTAACAAGCTTGACCCTTGTGACTCACCTTACCTTCTGCCGGAGGATACCCGGAAGTAACCTGCTCATGCCTACAACAAGCTAATACCGCATGAACGTGTTTTCAAACCCACACGAACGCGGCCATCAGCAACTCCTTTGGGCTCTACTCCTTCTTCATTGAAGACGTCAGACGGTGAGCTAAAATGTATCCTCACATTCATGAGGCATTTTGTTTATGGCCATTTTCCGTCCATCCTTAACCACTTGACGACCGCCTCACGCCGATGTACGTCGGCAAAGTGGCACGGACAGGCAAAATCACGTACAGGGTACGTGATTTGCCTTCCGCGGGTGGGGGGTCCGATCGGACCCCCCCCCGGTGCCCGAGGCGGTCGTCTTTTGTCCAGCGGCGATCGGTGATGAGGGGGAGACCATCCGTTCGTGGCCCCCCCCTCGCGATCGCCGCCGGCCAATGAGAACACTCCTTTGCTGCTGTATGCTAAACAGCAGCAAAGGAAGTGATGTCATCTCCCCTCGGGTCGGTATTTTCCGTTCCGGCCCGAGGAGAGACGACATGTGAGTGACTGCACCAACACACACACACACAGTAGAACATGCCAGGCACACAAAACACCCCGATCCCCCCCCCGATCGCCCCCCGATCCCCCCCCAATCACCCCCCCCCCCCCTGTCACAAACTGACACCAGCAGTTTTTTTTTTTTTTTTTTTTTTCTGATTACTGCATAGTGTCAGTTTGTGACAGTTACTGTGTTTGGACAGTGAGTATTACCCCCCTTTAGGTCTAGGGTACCCCCCTAACCCCCCCTAATAAAGTTTTAACCCCTTGATCACCCCCTGTCACCAGTGTCGCTAAGCGATCATTTTTCTGATCGCTGTATTAGTGTCGCTGGTGACGCTAGTTAGTGAGGTAAATATTTAGGTTCGCCGTCAGCGTTTTATAGCGTCAGGGACCCCCATATACTACCTAATAAATGTTTTAACCCCTTGATTGCCCCCTAGTTAACCCTTTCACCACTGATCACCGTATAACCGTTACGGTTGACGCTGGTTAGTTCGTTTATTTTTTATAGTGTCAGGGCACCCGCCGTTTATTACCGAATAAAGGTTTAGCCCCCCGATCGCCCGGCGGTGATATGCGTCGCCCCAGGCAGCGTCAGATTAGCGCCAGTACCGCTAACACCCACGCACGCAGCATGCGCCTCCCTTAGTGGTATAGTATCTGATCGGATCAATATCTGATCCGATCAGATCTATACTAGCGTCCCCAGCAGTTTAGGGTTCCCAAAAACACAGTGTTAGCGGGATCAGCCCAGATACCTGCTAGCACCTGCGTTTTGTGCCTCCGCCCAGCCCACCCAAGTGCAGTATCGATCGATCACTGTCACTTACAAGGCACTAAACGCATAACTGCAGCGTTCGCAGAGTCAGGCCTGATCCCTGCGATCGCTAACAGTTTTTTTGGTAGCATTTTGGTGAACTGGCAAGCGCCAGCCCCAGGCAGCGTCAGGTTAGCGCCAGTACCGCTAACACCCACGCACGCACCATACACCTCCCTTAGTGGTATAGTATCTGAACGGATCAATATCTGATCCGATCAGATCTATACTAGCGTCCCCAGCAGTTTAGGGTTCCCAAAAACGCAGTGTTAGCGGAATCAGCCCAGATACCTGCTAGCACCTGCGTTTTGCCCCTCCGCCCGGCCCAGCCCAGTCCACCCAAGTGCAGTATCGATCGATCACTGTCACTTACAAAACACTAACCGCATAACTGCAGCGTTCGCAGAGTCAGGCCTGATCCCTGCGATCGCTAACAGTTTTTTTTGTAGCGTTTTGGTGAACTGGCAAGCACCAGCCCCAGGCAGCGTCAGATTAGCGCCAGTACCGCTAACACCCACGCACGCACTGTACACCTCCCTTAGTGGTATAGTATCTGATCGCATCAATATCTGATCCGATCAGATCTATACTAGCGTCACCAGCAGTTTAGGGTTCCCAAAAACGCAGTGTTAGCGGGATCAGCCCAGATACCTGCTAGCACCTGCGTTTTGCCCCTCCGCCCGGCCCGGCCCAGCCCACCCAAGTGCAGTATCGATCGATCACTGTCACTTACAAAACACTAAACGCATAACTGCAGCGTTCGCAGAGTCAGGCCTGATCCCTGCGATCGCTAACAGTTTTTTGGTAGCGTTTTGGTGAACTGGCAAGCGCCAGCGGCCTAGTACACCCCGGTCGTAGTCAAACCAGCACTGCAGTAACACGTGGTGACGTGGCGAGTCCCATAAGTGCAGTTCAAGCTGGTGAGGTGGCAAGCACAAGTAGTGTCCCACTGCCACCAAGAAGACAAACACAGGCCCGTCGTGCCCATAGTGCCCTTCCTGCTGCATTCGCCAATCCTAATTGGGAACCCACCGCTTCTGCAGCGCCCGTACTTCCCCCATTCACATCCCCAACCAAATGCAGTCGGCTGCATGAGAGGCATTTTCTTTATGTCCTCCCAAGTACCCCTACCCAACGAACCCCCCCAAAAAAGATGTCGTGTCTGCAGCAAGCGCGGATATAGGCGTGACACCCGCTATTATTGTCCCTCCTGTCCTGACAATCCTGGTCTTTGCATTGGTGAATGTTTTGAACGCTACCATTCACTAGTTGAGTATTAGCGTAGGGTACAGCATTGCACAGACTAGGCACACTTTCACAGGGTCTCCCAAGATGCCATCGCATTTTGAGAGACCCGAACCTGGAACCGGTTACCGTTATAAAAGTTAGTTACAAAAAAAGTGTAAAAAAATAAATAAATAAATAAAAAAAAATAGTTGTTGTTTTATTGTTCTCTCTCTCTCTATTCTCTCTCTCTATTGTTCTGCTCTTTTTTACTGTATTCTATTCTGCAATGTTTTATTGTTATTGTTATTGTTATTGTTATTATGTTTTATCATGTTTGTTTTTCAGGTGTGTAATTATTTACACTTTACTGTGCTTTATTGTTAACCATTGTTAACCATTTTGTTGTCTTCAGGTACGCCATTCACGACTTTGAGTGGTTATACCAGAATAATGCCTGCAGGTTTAGGTATCATCTTGGTATCATTCTTTTCAGCCAGCGGTCGGCTTTCATGTAAAAGCAATCCTAGCGGCTAATTAGCCTCTAGACTGCTTTTACAAGCCGTGGGAGGGAATGCCCCCCCCCCACCGTCTTCCGTGTTTTTCTCTGGCTCTCCTGTCTCAACAGGGAACCTGAGAACACAGCCGGTGATTCAGCCAGCTGACCATAGAGCTGATCAGAGACCAGAGTGGCTCCAAACATCTCTATGGCCTAAGAAACCGGAAGCTACGAGTATTTCATGACTTAGATTTCGCCGGATGTAAATAGCGCCATTGGGAAATTGGGGAAGCATTTTATCACACCGATCTTGGTGTGGTCAGATGCTTTGAGGGCAGAGGAGAGATCTAGGGTCTAATAGACCACAATTTTTTCAAAAAAGAGTACCTGTCACTACCTATTGCTATCATAGGGGATATTTACATTCCCCGAGATAACAATAAAAATGATTAAAAAAAAAAATATGAAAGGAACAGTTTAAAAGTAAGATTAAAAAAGCAAAAAAATAATAAAGAAAAAAAAAAAAAAAAAAAAACACCCCTGTCGCCCCCTGCTCTCGCGCTAAGGCGAACGCAAGCGGCGGTCTGTCGTCAAACGTAAACAGCAATTGCACCATGCATGTGAGGTATCACCGCGAAGGCCAGATCGAGTGCAGTAATTTTTCCAGTAGACCTCCTCTGTAAATCTAAAGTGGTAACCTGTAAAGGCTTTTGAAGGCTTTTAAACATGTATTTATTTTGTTGCCACTGCACGTTTGTGCGCAATTTTAAAGCATGTCATGTTTGGTATCCATGTACTCGGCCTAAGATCATCTTTTTTATTTCATCAAACATTTGGGCAATATAGCGTGTTTTAGTGCATTAAAATTAAAAAAAGTGTGTTTTTTCCCCAAAAAATGCGTTTGAAAAATCGCTGCGCAATTACTGTGTGAAAAAAAAAATGAAACACCCACCATTTTAATCTGTAGGGCATTTGCTTTAAAAAAATATATAATGTTTGGGGGTTCAAAGTAATTTTTTTGCAAAAAAAAAAAACTTTTTCATGTAAACAATAAGTGTCAGAAAGGGCTTTGTCTTCAAGTGGTTAGAAGAGTGGGTGATGTGTGACATAAGCTTCTAAATGTTGTGCATAAAATGCCAGGACAGTTCAAAACCCCCCCAAATGACCCCATTTTGGAAAGTAGACACCCCAAGCTATTTGCTGAGAGGCATGTCGAGTCCATGGAATATTTTATATTGCGACACAAGTTGCGGGAAAGAGACAAATTTTATTTATTTTTTTTTTTTTTTTGCACAAAGTTGTCACTAAATGATATATTGCTCAAACATGCCATGGAAATATGTGAAATTACACCCCAAAATACATTCTGCTGCTTCTCCTGAGTACGGGGATACCACATGTGTGAGACTTTTTGGGAGCCTAGCCGCGTACGGGACCCCGAAAACCAAGCACCGCCTTCAGGCTTTCTAAGGGCGTGAATTTTTGATTTCACTCTTCACTGCCTATCACAGTTTCGGAGGCCATGGAATGCCCAGGTGGCACAAAACCCCCCCAAATGACCCCATTTTGGAAAGTAGACACCCCAAGCTATTTGCTGAGAGGTATAGTGAGTATTTTGCAGACCTCACTTTTTGTCACAAAGTTTTGAAAATTGAAAAAAGAAAAAAAAAATGTTTTTTCTTGTCTTTCTTCATTTTCAAAAACAAATGAGAGCTGCAAAATACTCACCATGCCTTTCAGCAAATAGCTTGGGGTGTCTACTTTCCAAAATGGGGTCATTTGGGGGGGTTTTGTGCCACCTGGGCATTCCATGGCCTCCGAAACTGTGATAGGCAGTAAAGAGTGAAATCAAAAATTTTCACCCTTAGAAATGCTGAAGGCAGTGATTGGTTTTCGGGGTCCAGTACGCGGCTAGGCTCCCAAAAAGTCCCACACATGTGGTATCCCCATACTCAGGAGAAGCAGCTAAATGTATTTTGGGGTGCAATTCCACATATGCCCATGGCCTGTGTGAGCAATATATCATTTAGTGACAACTTTATGAAAAAAAAAAAAAAAAAAAGTGTCACTTTCCCGCAACTTGTGTCAAAATATAAAATATTCCATGGACTCAATATGCCTCTCAGCAAATAGCTTGGGGTGTCTACTTTCCAAAATGGGGTCATTTTGGGGGGTTTTGTGCCACCTGGGCATTCCATGGCCTCCGAAACTGTGATAGGCAGTGAAGAGTGAAAGCAAAAATTTACACCCTTAGAAATCCTGAAGGCGGTGATTGGTTTTCGGGGCCCCGTACGCGGCTAGGCTCCCAAAAAGTCCCACACATGTGGTATCCCCATACTCAGGAGAAGCAGCTAAATGTATTTTGGGGTGCAATTCCACATAGGCCCATGGCCTGTGTGAGCAATATATCATTTAGTGACGACTTTTTGTAAATATTTTTTTTTTTTTTGTCATTTTTCAATCACTTGGGACAAAAAAAATAAATATTCAATGGGTTCAACATGCCTCTCAGCAATTTCCTTGGGGTGTCTACTTTCCAAAATGGGGTCATTTGTGGGGGTTTTGTACTGCCCTGCCATTTTAGCACCTCAAGAAATGACATAGGCAGTCATAAACTAAAAGCTGTGTAAATTCCAGAAAATGTACCCTAGTTTGTAGACGCTATAACTTTTGCGCAAACCAATAAATATACGCTTATTGACATTTTTTTTACCAAAGACATGTGGCCGAATACATTTTGGCCTAAATGTATGACTAAAATTTAGTTTATTGGATTTTTTTTATAACAAAAAGTAGAAAATATCATTTTTTTTCAAAATTTTCGGTCTTTTTCCGTTTATAGCGCAAAAAATAAAAACCGCAGAGGTGATCAAATACCATCAAAAGAAAGCTCTATTTGTGGGAAGAAAAGGACGCAAATTTCGTTTGGGTACAGCATTGCATGACCGCGCAATTAGCAGTTAAAGCGACGCAGTGCCAAATTGGAAAAAGACCTCTGGTCCTTAGGCAGCATAATGGTCCGGGGCTCAAGTGGTTAACAGCCCTCTATGTGAGGTTGCTTGAGCTGCAATTGTTCAGCACACAATCAGGACACCGTTTCCTTCCTTGGCTCTGGTTGAATGACACATACATGTGTCTAACCAGCCATCGGTTCACATCCGAGGGGACTTTTGTTGTGTATTAGCACTTGCACTTTACCTACAAGGACCTAGTCTACCCACTCATGTAGCCAATCCAGCTCTGGAATTCCAGTGAAATAGTATAGACCCGGGTCTCTAGTGACTTTAATTGATGAGTGTGAGTGCATGAATGCATGAGATATATGTGTAATGTCTGTGGTGGCCACCAGCACACAATAGGACTTTTATTTGCCCTATTTTTTAAATACACATGGTTGTTGGATTATGTTTCTACATATTGTGACACAATAAAGTTTTTGTAGGTTCAACTGTTTGTTCTTGAGCGGACCATCTTTTTTTGGGGGGATCTCCTCTTGACCCCTTCCTTCCCTTTCGTACATTGTTCATATTGAACTGTTATGCAGCAACTTTTTCAACTTTTTCAAGTTTCATTAACCGTTCTAAGCCTGGTCTGAATGTATTCAAAGGCTTGTATGTTGGTTTTGGTGTATCAGAAGAACCAGGGTCTGTATAGCACTAAAAATGAATGCTCAAGGGTTAATTTAGCAAGGAAGAGAATTGTAGTTGCTAAGAGCAACCAAGGACAAGTTCAAGACACCAAGCAACCAGTCGTTAGGCGTGGTACCTGGTAAAGGTGACAGGTCCTCTGGTAGCGAGGGGGTCTATGTTCTGGCTCCCTCCTTAGCGGTCGGTATCCATTAGCAACCGGGTCCAAACTTTCATTACAGAGATCTATGGCCTGGTCGTGAGGTACAGAAAGGAAGGAGGTAACAAGTGCAAGAATGAGGTCAGTGCTATGTGCACAGGTGGACCCCATAGACCTTGTGTTCCTGTCCTTTGGGGTCATGAAGAATGCCATGAAGTTTTGCATACTTGCTTTAACATTGTGATATTGCTTGGTTTTAGAAATAAATGTATAGTTTTAGAAAGATTTAGGAGTCTGGGAATCTGCTCATCTTTATTAGATATAAGAAGGGGGTTTTTGGGACTTTGAGTGAGGCACAAGATGCGTGGTAGGAGAAACTGTAAAATTGTTTAATAGACATATAAACAAAGCATACCTTATAAACATGTGATACATGGTTGAACATGAGTATTTTATCTGTATACAAGGCGATGGCATACAAAAAGAGGAATTTATATATATATATATATATATATATATATATATATATATATATATATATATATATATATATATATATATATATATATATATATATATATATATATTACATGCACACATCTAAAAATCGCATCGTATCACATGGAATGCTTGTTCAGTAATGGATACAAATGGATTATAGGATGCAAATGAATCACAGTTGAGGTCAAGCTATGTGTTGGGAACATAATGATCGATGCGTTTCGTTTCCAGATGCCACTCATCAGGAGAAAACATATAGCATATGTATAAATTGTTCTAAATAAGCAGTGTTGCAAGTCTATCAAGAATCTGAGGGAATGAACCCAAGGAAGAAGCAAGCACACCAACACACCCCAAGAGCACCCTCCAAACGTAATAGGCAAGGGTGAAAAAATACAAATATGTCTGGTGACCTGTGATCATGGTCATGTCTCAGAGCATGTCTCTGTGCAATGTCACCAGACATATTTGAATTTTTTCACCCTTGCCTAATACGTTTGGAGGGTGCTCCTGGGATGTGTTGGTGCACTCGCTTCTTCCTTGGGTTGCCCAGGTATAATATCCTTATAATTTTGATAAGAGAAGTTTGTAGTTTAAGTAGAGGTTAGTCTACACATCTTAATACCAAGGTAGGTGATGTGGTCACTGACTACTGAGTAACCCAACATGTGTGCGCATGACTTATGGGGAGGGAGAGGACCAAGACAGCAATAAGACATCACATTTTTCTACATTAATTTTGTAGCCTGAAATATCCTCTATTCATCCAAGTTGTTTCTCAGCTTGGTTAGGTCCTGATCTACCTTTGATGTAAACACCAAGAGTTCATCAGGTAATAAAGCTGTCTCCTATCAATGAGAGATAACTACATAAGGGCTCCATCGCAAGGTTGAAAAGCAGCAAAACTAAGGAACATCCCTGGCAGTGCCCTCCTGAAGTTGTGTGTGGGGAGGCAGAAAACTGGGAGTATGCATTCTGGTGTTCAGAGATTTATACATTCTGGATAGGTAGTGGTACACAAATGCCCAGTCGTTCCGGGACCTTGAAGAGCCAACTATAAAATACATTGCCAAAAGGTTATTCTATGTCTAATGAAAAAAATGCCTTTCAGGGTGCTGGATGTGCTCTGTGGTGTTCCAACACTACCAGAACTTTTCTAATATACATTTGCCTTATAGAAGGGATCCATAGAAGGGAACTTTCTAAACAAAGGGCCAGTTTACTGTCCTTTAGACTTAAGGGGGGGCCGGACTGTGGCCCATGGGAGTAGAAAATGTCCCAACGTCAGTGGCCCAGTCGTTAGTGCCACTGACGTCAGTGGCCCAGTCGGTGCCATTAAAGACAATTGTGCCCCATCATTTGATGTCATTGGGAGGAATTGTGCCCTATCATTGGTGTCATTGAGCCCCATTGTTGGTGTCATTGGAAGGAACGGTGCCCCCTCTTTGGTGTCATTGGGAGGGCTTCTGCCCCTTTATGGGTGTCAGTGGGGAGAATTATACCCCATTGTTGGTATCAGTGGATGAAAACAGTGCCCCAAAGGCCAGGTAGGAGCAAGCAAAGGGCTGCAGTTTGGAGACCACTGCCTTATAGAAAGCATTTACATGTTTTTTTTCATTACTGCTGAAATCATAATTACAGGTAGAATATTATTTACTTGGCATTTTGGATTTGGAGATTTGCAGCCTATTTCTCTTGTAATGTTTTACAATCATATTACAGCTCTATTGTAACAGCTCTTTGTAGCACAAGCACACTAATAATACATGTTAAATCATAGCTACAATATCTCTTAAGTTACCAGGTTTCCCTATGAGCTCCAGTTGTCATATTTGACCAGGGTAGAGCTAATCCAGCCCTGTCCTGTCTCCCACTACGCCAACAGATCACTATTATAGGAATCTATTGATTGCCAATATAAGTGCAAGTTAGATTATGTCAATTGATCTGTTGGTGTCAAAAGGTGTAGGCAGATACTTTTGCATTTTGCCTCAAGGGAGGAGAGTAGTATGGTAAATCCAAAAAACACATTTCTTCTTCCACCAGTAAAATTAACAACGTTGTCAAAAGTCACCCCATAACATGCAGTCTTTTATTCTACTGCCCCCTTCTGTCGCTAAATGGAATCAACATTGAATGGGTTATGAGTGGTGGTCTGGACTGTGTGTTTTTTTGGGTGACTTTTGATAAAGTTGTCATTTTTTTGGTTAAGGGAAATGTGTTTTTTGTATTTACTTGAATTTATATATATATATATATATATATATATATATATATATATATATATATATATATATATATATATATATATATATATATATATATATATATATATATATATATATATATATATATATATATATATATATATATAATATATATATATATACCGGAATAAAACTAGCTAAACCACATGGGACACCATGGCAACAGATCCTCAATATTACAGGCAATCCTGGTATAATAGCTCTTAACAACTTCGGGGGTACTTTAACACACTGTTTGTATTTTGAGAGGGCACTTTGATAGGCTATCTTACCGAAACAGCATCTGATAAAGGGGGGTGACTGGTAGGCAGTACAGGCGCCTTTAGTAACCTGGTACCAGGTTCTCATTCCAACTCTCTAGGGTTCCCAGATGGCAGAGCCAGGTGGGGTGTCTCTGCACTATCCCTCCTCGACCAGAACCCCTCCCTAGTGCTAAGCGCACTGTCCCTAGCCAGCGGGGATCTTGTCCTTACACTATCCACTTTGCAAATGCACGCCAACTGCAGTGGGTCAGTTTTCTCTATTAGCATTACCCTCACTAAAGATGGCCGTGGTGGTCATTCAGTGCAACAGCATCCAAATGGACAGCTGCTCCCCTAATGACACCTACAGAGGACTCAGAAGAACAAAAGCTCCTCTCAACCTCTATGCCCTCTGCACAGCGGCTGCCAGAACATCGCTGTCTACAGAGGGGAGAATGAACAGCACCTGCCTACACATCACTGCATATTTTTCTGCAATAAGAGAACTGAAACATTTGTAATACATATTTGAAATTAAAAAATGCCTAATACTTGCTTTTCTAGGCCTTGTTTCAAGTGAGAGCACAGGATTTCCTGCACAGAATGTGACTGTTTTCTATAGGCTATAAAAGCCACATTACACAGTTAGAGAATTACATGCTGGTAATCAAATGCCTCATTGCTAGAACAATGCTGACATTTTACACACAACGATTTTCTTTACTGCATTCTAGATTTCTTTTTATTGCAGTAGTTTCACTCAATTGATCCTCTACTTAGCTGCACACAATGTGATTTGGCACATGCATGCACATTATTCCTGAGGTAGGCCATCATACACCACAAACCGCATTACATTGCAGTGTCCAGTTAATGGCTGGTACACACAGGGGTTGATTTACTAAAACTGGAGATTGCAAAATTTAGGTGCAGCTGTGCATAGAAACCAATCAGCTTCCAGGTTTTATTGTCAAAGCTTAATTGGACAAGCTAAAGTTAGAAGCTTGTTGGCTACCATGCACAGCTGCACCAGATTCTGAGTGCTCCAGTTTTAGTAAATCAACCCCAATGTGTTTTGGGTAGGGTTGTCCCGATACCACTTTTTTAGGACCGAGTACAAGTACCGATACTTTTTTTCAAGTACTCGCCGATACCGATTACCGATACTTTTTTTTTCATGTCACGTGATAGTGTTTTTTTTTTTTTTTGTTTTTTTTTTTAACCAGTTGCCGACTGCCGCACGACGATGTACGTCGGCAGAGCGGCACGGGCAGGCAAAAGGGCTTACAGGTATGTCCTTGCCTGCCCGCGGGTGGGGGGTCCGATCGGACCCCCCCCCCGGTGCCTGCGGCGGTCGGCAAATCTCCCCCGGCGATCGGTGGTGAGGGGGAGGCCATCCATTCGTGGCCCCCCCCCCTCGCGATCGCTCCCAGCCAATGGGATCATTTCCCTGCCTCTGTATTGTACACAGAGGCAGAGGAAATGATGTCATCTCTCCTCGGCTCGGTATTTTCCGCCGAGGAGAGAAGACTGAAATGTGAGTGCACAACACACACACACACAGTAGAACATGCCAGGCACACAAAACACCCCAATCCCCCCCCATCGCCCCCCGATCACCCCCCAATCACCCCCCCCTGTCACAAACTGACACCAAGCAGGTTTTTTTTTTTCTGATTACTGCATTGGTGTCAGTTTGTGACAGTTACAGTGTTAGGACAGTTACTGTTAGCCCCCTTTAGGTCTAGGATACCCCCCTAACCCCCCCTAATAAAGTTTTAACCCCTTGATCACCCCCTGTCGCCAGTGTCACTAAGCGATCATTTTTCTGATCGCTGTATTAGTGTCGCTGGTGACGCTAGTTAGGGAGGTAAATATTTAGCTTCGCCGTCAGCGTTTTATAGCGACAGGGACCCTCATATACTATCTAATAAATGTTTTAACCCCTTGATTGCCCCCTAGTTAACCCTTTCACCACTGATCACCGTATAACCATTGCAGGTGACGCTGGTTAGTTAGTTTATTTTTTATAGTGTCAGGGCACCCGCCGTTTATTACCGAATAAAGGTTTAGCCCCCTGATCGCCTGGCGGTGATATGCGTCGCCCCAGGCAGCGTCAGATTAGCGCCAGTACCGCTAACACCCACGCACGCAGCATACACCTCCCTTAGTGGTATAGTATCTGAACTGATCAATATCTGATCCGATCAGATCTATACTAGCGTCCCCAGAAGTTTAGGGTTCCCAAAAATGCAGTGTTAGCGGGATCAGCCCAGATACCTGCTAGCACCTGCGTTTTGCCCCTCCACCCGGCCCAGCTCAGCCCACCCAAGTGCAGTATCGATCGATCACTGTCACTTACAAAACACTAAACTCATAACTGCAGCGTTCGCAGAGTCAGGCCTGATCCCTGCGATCGCTAACAGTTTTTTTGGTAGCGTTTTGGTGAACTGGCAAGCACCAGCCCCAGGCAGCGTCAGCTTAGCGCCAGTACCGCTAACACCCACGCACGCACCGTACGCCTCCCTTAGTGGTATAGTATCTGAACGGATCAATATCTAATCCGATCAGATCTATACTAGCGTCCCCAGCAGTTTAGGGTTCCCAAAAACGCAGTGTTAGCGGGATCAGCCCAGATACCTGCTAGCACCTGCGTTTTGCCCCTCCGCCCGGCCCAGCCCAGCCCACCCAAGTGCAGTATCGATCGATCACTGTCACTTACAAAACACTAAATGCATAACTGCAGCGTTCGCAGAGTCAGGCCTGATCCCTGCGATCGCTAACAGTTTTTTGGTAGCGTTTTGGTGAACTGGCAAACACCAGTGGCCTAGTACACCCCGGTCGTAGTCAAACCAGCACTGCAGTAACACTTGGTGACGTGGTGAGTCCCATAAGTGCAGTTCAAGCTGGCGAGGTGGCAAGCACAAGTAGTGTCCCGCTGCCACCAAAAAGACAAACACAGGCCCGTCGTGCCCATAGTGCCCTTCCTGCTGCATTCGCCAATCCTAATTGGGAACCCACCACTTCTGCAGCGCCCGTGCTTCCCCCATTCACATCCCCAACCAAATGCAGTCAGCTGCATGAGAGGCATTTTTATGTCCTCCCGAGTACCCCTACCCAACTAACCCCCGCAAAAAAGGTGTTGTGTCTGCAGCAAGCGCGGATATAGGCGTGACACCCGCTATTATTGTCCCTCCTGTCAATCCTGGTCTTTGCATTGGTGAATGTTTTGAACGCTACCATTCACTAGTTGGGTATTAGCGTAGAGTACAGCATTCCACAGACTAGGCACACTTTCACAGGGTCTCCCAAGATGCCATCGCATTTTGAGAGACCCGAACCTGGAACCGGTTACAGTTATAAAAGTTACAGTTACAAAAAAAGTGTAAAAAAAAAAAAAAACCACAAACAAAAATATAAAATAAAAAATAATAGTTGTCGTTTTATTGTTCTCTCTCTCTCTCTATTCTCTCTATTGTTCTGCTCTTTTTTACTGTATTCTATTCTGCAATGTTTTATTGTTATTATGTTTTATCATGTTTGCTTTTCAGGTATGCAATTTTTTATACTTTACCGTTTACTGTGCTTTATTGTTAACCATTTTTTTGTCTTGAGGTACGCCATTCACGACTTTGAGTGGTTATACCAGAATGATGCTTGCAGGTTTAGGTATCACCTTGGTATCATTCTTTTCAGCCAGCGGTCGGCTTTCATGTAAAAGCAATCCTAGTGGCTAATTAGCCTCTAGACTGCTTTTACAAGCAGTGGGAGAGAATGCCCCCCCCCCACCGTCTTCCGTGTTTTTCTCTGGCTCTCCTGTCTCGACAGGGAACCTGAGAATGCAGCCGGTGATCCAGCCAGCTGACCATAGAGCTGATCAGAGACCAGAGTGGCTCCAATCATCTCTATGGCCTAAGAAACCGGAAGCTACGAGCATTTTATGACTTAGATTTCGCCGGATGTAAATAGCGCCATTGGGAAATTGGGGAAGCATTTTATCACACCGATCTTGGTGTGGTCAGATGCTTTGAGGGCAGAGGAGAAATCTAGGGTCTAATAGACCCCAATTTTTTCAAAAAAGAGTACCTGTCACTACCTATTGCTATCATAGGGGATATTTACATTCCCTGAGATAAGAATAAAAATGATTAAAAAAAAAAAAATGAAAGGAACAGTTTAAAAATAAGATAAAAAAGCAAAAAAATAATAAAGAAAAAAAAAAAAAAAAAGCACCCCTGTCCCCCCTGCTCTCGCGCTAAGGCGAACGCAAGCGTCGGTCTGGCGTCAAATGTAAACAGCAATTGCACCATGCATGTGAGGTATCACCGCGACGATCAGATCGAGGGCAGTAATTTTAGCAGTAGACCTCCTCTGTAAATCTAAAGTGGTAACCTGTAAAGGCTTTTAAAAATGTATTTATTTTGTTGCCACTGCACGTTTGTGCGCAATTGTAAAGCATGTCATGTTTGGTATCCATGTACTCGGCCTAAGATCATCTTTTTTATTTCATCAAACATTTGGGCAATATAGTGTGTTTTAGTGCATTAAAATGTAAAAAAGTGTGTTTTTTCCCCAAAAAATGCGTTTGAAAAATCGCTGCGCAAATACTGTGTGAAAAAAAAAATGAAACACCCACCATTTTAATCTGTAGGGCATTTGGTTTAAAAAAATATATAATGTTTGGGGGTTCAAAGTAATTTTCTTGCAAAAAAAAATACTTTTTTCATGTAATCAAAAAGTGTCAGAAAGGGCTTTGTCTTCAAGTGGTTAGAAGAGTGGGTGATGTGTGACATAAGCTTCTAAATGTTGTGCATAAAATGCCAGGACAGTTCAAAACCCCCCCAAATGACCCCATTTTGGAAAGTAGACACCCCAAGCTATTTGCTGAGAGGCATGTCGAGTCCATGGAATATTTTTATATTGTGACACAAGTTGCGGGAAAGAGACAATTTTTTTTTTTTTTTTTGCACAAAGTTGTCACTAAATGATATATTGCTCAAACATGCCATGGGAATATGTGAAATTACACCCCAAAATACATTCTGTTGCTTCTCCTGAGTATGGGGATACCACATGTGTGGGACTTTTTGGGAGCCTAGCCGCGCACGGGACCCCGAAAACCAAGCACCGCCTTCAGGCTTTCTAAGGGCGTAAATTTTTGATTTCACTCTTCACTGCCTATCACAGTTTCGGAGGCCATGGAATGCCCAGGTGGCACAAAACCCCCCCAAATGACCCCATTTTGGAAAGTAGACACCCAAAGCTATTTGCTGAGCGGTATAGTGAGTATTTTGCAGACCTCACTTTTTGTCACAAAGTTTTGAAAATTAAAAAAAGAAAAAAAACATTTTTTTTCTTGTCTTTCTTCATTTTCAAAAACAAATGAGAGCTGCAAAATACTCACCATGCCTCTCAGCAAATAGCTTGGGGTGTCTACTTTCCAAAATGGGGTCATTTGGGGGGGGTTTGTGCCACCTGGGCATTCCATGGCCTCTGAAACTGTGATAGGCAGTGAAGAGTGAAATCAAAAATGTACACTCTTAGAAATCCTGAAGGCGGTGATTGGTTTTCGGGCCCCGTACGCGACTAGGCTCCTAAAAAGTCCCACACATGTGGTATCCCCATACTCAGGAGAAGCAGCTAAATGTATTTTGGGGTGCAATTCCACATATGCCCATGGCCTGTGTGAGCAATATATCATTTAGTGACAACTTTGTGCAAAAAAATAAAATAAATTGTCACTTTCCCGCAACTTGTGTCAAAATATAAAATATTTCATGGACTCAACATGCTTCTCAGCAAATAGCTTGGGGTGTCTGCTTTCCAAAATGGGGTCATTTGGGGGGGTTTTGTGCCATCTGGGCATTTTATGGCCTTCAAAACTGTGATAGGTAGTGAGGAGTAAAATCAAAAATGTACGCCCTTAGAAATCCTGAAGGCAGTGATTGGTTTTTGGGGCCCCGTACGCGGCTAGGCTCCCAAAAAGTCCCACACATGTGGTATCCCCATACTCAGGAGAAGCAGCTAAATGTATTTTGGGGTGCAATTTCACATATGCCCATGGCCTGTGTGAGCAATATATCATTTATTGACAACTTTTTGTAATTTTTTTTTTTGTTTGTCATTATTCAATCACTTGGGACAAAAAAAAAATTAATATTCAATGGGCTCAACATGCCTCTCAGCAATTTCCTTGGGGTGTCTACTTTCCAAAATGGGGCCATTTGTGGGGGTTTTGTACTGCCCTGCCATTTTAGCACCTCAAGAAACGACATAGGCAGTCATAAATTAAAGGCTGTGTAAATTCCAGAAAATGTACCCTAGTTTGTAGGCGCTATAACTTTTGCGCAAACCAATAAATATACACTTATTGACATTTTTTTTACCAAAGACATGGGCCGAATACATTTTGGCCTAAATGTATGACTAAAATTGAGTTCATTGCATTTTTTTTAGAACAAAAAGTACAAAATATCATTTTTTTTCAAAATTTTCGGTCTTTTTCCGTGTATAGCGCAAAAAATAAAAACGACAGAGGTGATCAAATACCATCAAAAGAAAGCTCTATTTGTGGGAAGAAAAGGACGCAAATTTCGTTTGGGTACAGCATTGCATGACCGCGCAATTAGCAGTTAAAACAACGCAGTGCCAAATTGTAAAAAGTGCTCTGGTCAGGAAGGGGGTAAATCCTTCCGGGGCTCAAGTGGTTAACAGTGCTTTTTTTTGGGGGGGGGTGAACGTTGTATGTGTGTGTGCGTGTTTTTTTTTATTTACAATTTTTATTTTTTACAATATTTTTTTTTTTATTCTTTATTGCAATATGTGGTTTTTTTTTTTTTTTTTTTTTTTTTTTATTTAATCAGCCCTGTTGGGGGGCTTTGGTGAGATATCAGGGGTCTTAACAGACCTCTGATATCTCCCCCTTGAGACAGAGAAAGAGACAGAGGATAGAGATTTCCCAGTCCCTTTCTCTGCAGCCTCAGCTGCACTGAGAATGAATGGAGAGAAGACAGCGGCTCCTCTCCATTCATAAACTGACACATCGTAATAACAGGAGATTACAATGTTTCAGTTTTGTGAATGGACAGAGTCAGCTGACTTTATCCATACACAAAGGAAGTAGGAGGAGGACAGCGGAGAGGCACAGAGAATGACAGAGGAACGGAGGGGACAGCGGAGGGGGACAGAAAAGGAGAGAGGAACGGAGGGGGACAGCGGAGGGGGACAGGAGGGAGAGGGGGCATGGAGAAGGATGCAGTGACAGTCAGCGGTGAGCGATCACCGCTGTATGTCACTAAAGCAGCTGAAAGCCGCTGGGGGAGAATCTTGTAACTCCCCCACGCGCCGATCACAGCTGACTTCCAGGTATCGGGGGGAAGCATCGGGAGCATTTGCCCGAGTACAAGTACTTGGGCAAATGCTCGGTATCGGTGCCGATACCGATACTAGTATCGGTATCGGGACAACCCTAGTTTTGGGGATTTCGTTTCTCCTAGATATGCACAACATTCCGCTTTGGAAGACATCCAAAGGTACCAGTGCATAGACAAAGAAGTAATTAGGTCAAGAGCTACATCCTACTTTGCAGGGTTGGATCTTACTTTTTACCATGTGAAATGATAAGTTAGGTTAGGTCAGTAGTTCTGTCACCTCTGAGTTAGCCTATTTATTGTTTTCTGGACAATGGTACACTGCACATTGTGAGGGCACACAAAGGGTGCATAATATGGAAAATGAAAGATAGGAATTGCCATCGAGTTTTACAGGCAGCTCTTCTTCCAGGAATTTGATAAATTAGCTTCTCTATGTGGGATTGTAGGCCTTTTCCTGTTGCTTTCCGTAGAAGGAGCATACTTCGACAAGGTTACATTGCATCATTATTAGAGCAGTTTAAATCAAGATATGTCTTTAGAGGCAAAAGATTATTATGTTTCCAATTGCCCATACAGTCAACTCCACCAATCAAGATTCTTGTCAGAGAATGTGACTTGTCTCCTTATCCCCTCTTCCCTTAAAGAGAACCTGAATTATGGCTTATGGGGCTGTGCCCAAAAAAGGCAAAGGAGTAGTTACCAGTATTAGCAGTGGTGACCATGCACTGATTTTTTACTCATTACTTACTTACCATGCCTTGGTAAGTAAGTGGTAAGTAAGTAACTAAATAGTAACTAAAAATAACTAAATAACTAAAAATACCTACACGTTTCAGCCCATAGGGGCCTTAATCATGGCTACCACAAACAATCTCAAACAATATTAAATACCCACCCCTCCCATGCACTAGAGGAGGGACAGGTAATCAACCTTTAAAAAGGGAGACACACACTAGGGTTGTCCCGATACCACTTTTTTAACCTCCCTGGCGGTATGATTATTTCAGATTTTAGGTGCTGAAAGCGGTACCATTATTTTGAACAGAAATTTGGCGTTTTATATTGTAGGCCTGTAATTCTTAGGAATAGTTCACTTAAATCTGTCCAAACAAGAGTCTAGTAGACATCCCGGGTATGATAAAGTTTGAAAAACGAAATAAAAAATTATAATATAATAAATAACTATAAATAATAAAAAATATTCAATAATGTAATCAAATCAAAAACACTGAAATTTGCTCAGTTGCAGAATTGTCGCTTTCGTTACTTTTAGTGTTTGATGACGGATCTCCCCACAAATCACTATAAATCAATTCTGCGAGTGATTCTAATTTATTATCGCTGTTTTCTAGCTGGTCTAAAGCCACTTTTGATGTAAAGAGACAGTTTTGGTTGCTATGGACAATCTCTAGTTTCCAGGCAGAAAGAACACTTTTTATATATATAAAACTGGATGCAGGACACTGGGCAGACCACTAGGGACAAAGGGGATGTGTCATTATTTGATACAGCCCAAACTGTATGTGCTGGGTGTAACTAGATGTCCGCTGCTGGCTTACTGTGGCTGAGCGCAGGGTGTACCAAGATCGGCGTTGGGATATTCAACCTCTGACGGAGACACAGAATGTCACTTCTGTTACCGAATGTGACAGCTCTAGTCACTGATTCTGATGGAACATGCGGCTGCACCCTGCACCCCTGCCCCGGCCATCTTACCTAGTTCCACTTCTGCCAGCCTGTCGAGGACTCTCCATCCCGCTGACTTCCGGTTGCGAGCAACGCCGCCTTATTCCCAGGTATCGGATTAGGCATCAGGAGCATTTGTGCGAGTACAAGTTCTTGCGTAAATGCTCGGTATCTGTACCGATCCGGATACTAGTATTGGGAACGGGACAGCCCTAACACACACAATGGAGCCCTGCTCAAAGGTTACCACTGGAGCTCATAGGGAAACCTGCTAACTTCAGAAATATTGTAGCTATGATTTAATTTTACAATATTAGTGTGCTTGTGCTACAAAGAGCAAACACATATGGATCTATTAAATGTATACAAAAAAATTATTCATGAAAATATAAAAGATAAAGTATGTGCCAATAGCACTTATCCAAAGTTATAATAAAAAACTCCACAAAAAAGAAGTGTCAAATCCAAGTAAAAAAATCTTAACAAAAAGAGCAGCATATACAGAGGTTGGGGGGAGCAAGATCACTTAAAGAGGAGCTCCAGTCTGGAA
The DNA here is from genome assembly GCA_037952835.1 of Lithobates septentrionalis. Lineage (NCBI taxonomy): Eukaryota > Metazoa > Chordata > Amphibia > Anura > Ranidae > Lithobates > Lithobates septentrionalis. The sequence continues at coordinate 1,530,442 of JBBDGP010000282.1, read as the reverse complement.
AAAAGAAATTAAAAGTCAGCAGCTACAGCTACTGTAGCTGCTGACTCTTAATACAAGGACACTTACCTGTCCAGGGATCCCGCAATGTTGGCACCCCGGCCGATTTATCAATTGGCTTCGGGTGCAGGCACCGGCATTGTAAGTAATAGAAACTGGTAGTGAAGCCTTCATGCTTCACAGACGGTTTCCTACTGCGCATGCACGTGTCGTGCTGCACTTTCTGAATGGTCCCACCATCTTCTAGGACCTGTGTGTGTCCCAGAAGGCAGCGGGTGGGAAGGAGGAGGGGCATTCATTTGAAATCTGCCTGGCATTGACATAATGAGCATCGCAGTAATGTGGGTTCTCAAAGGGCCCCATATACTGTAGTGAGCATGCAGTGCACTGTATTAAATAAACATAATTCGATCCACAGTTGATATAATGTTTAATACTGAAGCTTTCACCTGTGGCAAATAAAGAAAACTCCCTAGTATCCAGATTGAGCCTATAGTACTTGCATGTGTTAAGAAAGGGTAAGAACCGAACATGACAGCAAGGTTATAGAAGTGTTCTTGGAGGGAAAAATATCAGGACAAGAGAGATCCCAGAGTGGGAACCTGGTAGAATGTAGCTATTTATCCAAGTAAAGGATCAGAGGGTTCTTCTTGATAATATCTATAATGTGACCATTTTCTTATTAAGGCCCCTATGGGCTGAAACGCATAGGTCTTTTGACTAACTTGATTGCTATGTACAGTGAGCCTGCAGCGGCTTTGTGCAATGGTAACAGTGGTCTTCCTGCCCTTATTTATTTGGGTCTTGGAGGTGGTAGCCTCGCATTTGTGTGCTTTCTCTGAAAATTCTAAGTATGCCTATGCTGTGTGTAATAAATATATTATTAATTGACAGCTTTGTCTAAAAAAAAAATATATATATTTCAATTTTCTTTCTTCATTCTCTAATAACATTTTCCAAAAAAAGAGGTCATTTTGTGGGTGTTTCCACTCTCCTGGTGTTCCAGGGCCTCTAAAAATGTAATAGGCAGTCAGGAAATTAGATGCATACTGCAGTTTATGCCCCTAGAAAGCATGTAAGTGCTCCTTGGATTTTGGGCTCCTTTATATGATTAGTCTGTGCAGAAGTCTCACAAATGTGGTATCCCCATACCCAGGAGGAGTATTTGGTTTTTGGGGGTATACTTGATGGTATATCTATGCTGTGTTGAGAAATCACTTGATAAAATGGCATATATATATATAAAATGGCATATATATATATATATATATATATATATATATATATATATATATATATATAAATTTAATTTCTTTATTTTCCAAAGAATTGTGGCAAAAAATTACAACTTCAAAAAATTCACCTTGCCTCTTACTAAGTACCTTAGAATGTCTACTTTCCAAAAATTAGTCATTTTGGACTGTATTTGTACTGTCCTGGCATTTTAGGAGGGCATTCAAGAAATGAGACGGGCAGTTAGAACATCAGGCTTGCTCAATTTTGAAATCTACAGTTTATTCCATAGTTTGTAGACTCTATAACTTTCACACAGGCTAAATAATATGCACTGATTTGGGTTACTTTTTACCAAAAAAAAATGTAGAAGAATGCATTTTGGCCTAAATTTATGAAGAAAGATTATTTATTTGCAAAATTTTATAACAAAAAGTAAGAAAATTTAAAAAAATGTATATTTATTTTTTCCTTTATGTCGCAAAAAAAAAAAAACGGTGGTGATTCAGTACCGCCAACAGAAAATTCTATCTGTTTCAAAACAAAGCAATATAAAATTAATTTGGGTACAGTGTTGCATGAGTAATTGTCATTCAAAGCGGGACTGCACTGAAATCTGAAATCTGAAAAATGGCCTGGACAGGAAGGGGATGAAATAGTCCAGTCTTCAAATGCTTAAATATAATTTTTTCGAGCCAGATGGTATTTTCAGGGCCAGCATGGCTCAAAATTTTGGCCAATTTATCAGGATTCGGATGAAATTTGTAGCGTAGAAAATTGTGTGTTTATTATGAAACATGGCATACATAAAAAAGCCTGTTAAATATAAATGAGCATGCTATAGCATTTATTGCTCATGCTAAAAAGGATAATTTATTTAAACAAAGAAATCAATAGAAGCAATTAATACATTATTTGCTGAGTAACCAAACTTGTTCTTACATCTGTTCAACAAGTTGCTACAGATGCAATTGGACAGCATTACACCTTGACTGTCTTCATGTACAGCATACCATCCAACATTCTGAGGCGGAAAAAGAGGGACACCTATTAGCAAAAGTATGCATTCATAGGACACACACACCCTGCCACACCCCCTTACAAGGAGAATTAATGCACAAAAATTATTGGTTAAACCCACAAGTGTTTTTTTTTTTTTTTTACCACTGCTATTCCTTTATATTTTATCCTTTATTTGAAATGTACAAATGCAGCAATTTAGGCATTGAATGAAAGGCTTAGCACTGTACTGTTAACAAGTACATAAATCAGAGCAAAATGAGGGACAAATGAAGAGGAAAGAGAGACAGAGGGACTTTGTTGCAAATGAGGAGCAGTCCCTCAAAATCAGGGACAGCTGGGAGCTATGGTACAGTAATTGCCACCACAGAGCATACACAACGCAGATTGGATTTGTTGAATGCACCAACATGAACTATTCATTCTCTCTCTCTCTCGCGTTATCATTATTCATAAATAACATGTTACCTTGAAAAGACTTCTAAACGCAGCTAAACTCTGAAATTTAGATGTCCGTGTGAATGTATCCTAATATCGCATACACACGATCAGCTTTTCTGATGAGAAATGTTCGATGTGAGCTTGTTGGTGGTAAGTCCGACCGTGTGTATGCTCCATCATACATTTTTTGTCGGACTTTCCGCCAACAAATGTTGGCTAGCATGTCTTCAAATTTTCCGCCAACAAATGTGTGTTTTGTCGGATTTTCCGGTCATGTGTACACAAGTCCGTTGGACAAAAGTCCAAAGTATAAACACGCATGCTCGGAAGCAGAAGCGATCAGTCTTGTAAACTAGCGTTCGTAATGGAGAATTAACATTCATGACGTGGCAAATTATAAAATCTCCAAATGCAGCGAACATTCTCTTCTTTAATGGGATAATAATGAAGCTGCTTTGCTGGTGATACTGATGGAGTTATTACAAACAAATTTTCAAAGGCTTTTTTTTCTAGTGATCTCAAGAATAATATTATTATGTTTTTTATTATGTTTTTTTTTTTTTTTAATTTGTGCAAGTTACCACAACACCATTATCCCATAGTTTATAAGATCAAAGATACAACTATGTTGGTGTCCCTTTTTTTACAATTTTACATGCCTACTCCCAAACTGTCATTTGACGTAAAACACATAGCCAAGTATTATTCTCCACAATTTTTTTATTGTGCATTAAAAAAAAAAAATAATTAGACATGCTATCTGCCAATAGAACTTAACCAAAAAGTGCATTCTATGCATCCAAAAATATAGAAAATATACCAAATCAAATCATTATTCAACCAAAAAAAAAATGTCAAACAATAACTGCAAGGCCAATAATAAAAAACACGTTATCTCCTCCGTTTCCGCAACATGTCTGGTTGACGAACGGCCGTTCAGAAACAAACTGAAAAGCGCTAAATGAAAAACACGAAAAGAAACGTGCGAATCAACGCTTACCAAACTTCTACTAACACGAAATTAGCAGAAGGAGCCCAAAGGGTGGCGCTAAGGAGCTTAAAAACCACATAGTACGTCTAGTACGTCACTACGTTCCTAATTTTTGGCCAACATTTGTGTGACCGTGTGCATGCAAGACAAGTTTGAGCCAACACCCTTCGGACAAAATTCCACGATTTTGTTGTCGGAAAGTCCGATTGTGTGTACGGGGCTTTAGGCTACATTCGCCTGGGTGACTAACACCAGTGCGAAAGACAGTGGCATGCATCTGCTGATTCCTGCAGCTGTTACAGACACCTGTGAGGGACTGGCTGTGGGCACAGAGCCCTGTAGGCTTCAATGGCAGATCAACAGCGGCCACAGCTATCCGTGTGCTGTACGTCCAGCCCATAGCTGCCAACATTTCAAAAAAGTTTTTAGGAACATATTTTTTGTGTGTCCAGAAAGCCACTGTAGGCGGAGCATGCACTTTAATTAGGGGTGGGACATTCATTTTATATGGGCATGGTGCTACAACCCAAATAGCAAAGATTGAATTGTAAGTCTTGTTAACTTGCTGCACATCTTCCCTGGCAAGTTGTACACTTGCAGAGCACTTGAGGCACAAGTTCTAGTAGACACATTTCTAATTTGTAGCAAATGTGCATGGCAAGTCTCTAGCAAGAGCGAAGATGTAGTGGTAAGTCTACAGCAGAGCTCTGCAAGTCTACAGCAAGAGCCCTACAAGTCTACAGCAAGAGCCCTACAAGTCTACAGCAAGAGCCCTACAAGTCTACAGCAAGAGCCCTACAAGTCTACAGCAAGAGCCCTACAAGTCTACAGCAAGAGCCCTACAAGTCTACAGCAAGAGCCCTGCGAGTCTATAGCCAGAGTTATGCAAGTCTCCATTTCTGGCAAGAAAAAAGAAGCAAGCAGCGCAAATCTATAATCCTGCAATCTGGTGATAGTGAACCCACTGCTATTAACCTAATCCCTTACTGTACACGTGTGAAATACATTCAATCCAACAAAATCCTATATATTGATAAACCCTGTGTCATTGCATAAAATAATGAATCTATCATACAAAAAATCGAAGTTAAAAGTATAAAAAAGTGTAGCGCTGTGAACTCAAAAAAATTAAATGAATAGCGTCTTAAACCCAAATAAAGTGTATATATAATGACATACCATATAATTAAATATTAGTATGAAAATGCTATAATGCACTATATATAGTGCATGTATAGTGTACAAAACTGTAAACCAATATGCAAAAAAATTGATATAAATTAGATATAGTACACTGTGTATGGTGTATATATGGTGTACAGAGCTTCAAGAAAAAACACCAAAACACGTGAACAGTGATTCAAATATAAATATAAAAACCAATAAAGTCCAAAGAGTTCTAAATGGAATTAACACCACAGAGAACCAAAATGTCAAAGTCCACCAACATTGTTGAAAATTGTAAAAAAAAGTGAGAAAGCCACCACTCAGGGTCTTAGGGGGCTTACCAAAAGCAAATGACTTGGGAAGATTTATGTCAAGCAAGTCGCAAAAGCTGAGACCAACTGGTCACGAGAGTATAACTCCTTAAACGACCATGTTGAATCGCAGATTGGAGTAGCAGATAAGTGGAGAAGCTGTGTAGAGGCTTAGAGGCAACCAGAGTAAGCAGGGAAGGTATTGATGGTGAAGAAGCCGTCACTGAAGATATTAAGGGGCTTACCAGAAGTTGTTGACTTGGGAAGACTTATGTCATCCAAGTCAAAAAGGCTTAGAGACCCACTGGTCGGAAGGGTGCATCTCCTCAGATATCCTCAATAGATTCCAAACCAAGGCGGCAGTTCAGCATCCACAGTTACTCACATAGCATAATAACGTAAACATTGGTTTATTTAAATATCAAAAATAAACTCACATATTAGTAGATCATCAAAACCACAAAGATCAAGTAGCGGTAATTGTGAAGGGTCCACCCAACGCGTTTCTGCTAAAGAGCCATCACCCCCAGATGACGGGGCGCGCTTCGCGGCGATCGTTGTTGCCGTGTGTCAGTCTGACACACCACAACAACGATCTAGGTAAAGAGTCTCTGATGGAGACTCTTTACCACGTGATCAGCCTTGTCCAGTCATGGCTGATCACGATGTAAACAGGAAGAGCCGTTGATCGGCTTTTCCTCACTCGCGTCTGTCAGACGCGTGTAGAGGAGAGCCAATCGGTTGCTGACAGAGGGGTCTGTGCTGATCAATTACCTGAGGATGCCCACACTGGACCACCAGGGACACCACCAGGACCACCAGGGATGTCAACACCAGGTATGCCACTCTAGACCACCAGGGATGCCAATCAGTGCCCACAATGGATGCCAATCAGTGCCCACAATGGGCATCACTGATTGGCAGGCATTATTGTTTGGCACTGATTGGCATGCATCAGTACCATACATTACAGTACATCAGTGCCACCTATCAGTGCCCATCCATGCCCATCCGTGCCACCTATCAGTGCCCAGCCGTGCCACCTATCAGTGCCCAGCCGTGCCACCTATCAGTGCCCATCTGTGCCACCTATCAGTGCCCATCTGTGCCGCCTATCAGTGCCCATCAGTGCCACCTATGTGTACCTATCAGTGCTGCATATCAGTGCCACCTATCAGTACCGCCTATCAGTGCCCCATCAGTGCCACATATTAGTGCCCATCATCAGTGCCCATCAATGCCACCTCATCAGTGCCACCTCATTGGTGCCACCACATCAGTGCCCGTTAGTGCAGCCCCATCAGTGAAGGAGAAAACTTACTTATTTACAAAGTTTTGTAACCGAAACAAAAAAACATTTTTTTTTTCAAAATTTTCGGTCTTTTTTTTATTCGTTTAGCACAAAATAAAAATCCCAGAGGTGATCAAATACCACCAAAAGAAAGCTATATTTGTGGGAAAATAATAAAAATGTATTTTGGGTACAGTGTAGCATGACCGCGCAATTGTCATTCAAAGTGCGACAGCGCTGAAAGCTGAAAATTGGTCTGGGCAGGAAGGTGTATAAGTGCCCAGCATTGAAGTGGTTAACAAAGGTGGTAAAGCTTGACCAGGTTGCCGCCCTACAGATTTGCTCCGGTGTAGCACCAGCCCACTCTGCCTGCAATGCTGCCATAGCCCTAGTGGAATGGGCCCTGATACCTTCCAGGACCTCCATTCCCTTGACTACATATGCCTGACTAATAGCTAACTTCAGCCATCCTGCTATCATACGCCTAAAGGCTTTGGACCTCCTTACGGATACCATATAATCCTGATGCTTACATGTTTCGCTATATTACTAGCTTCTTCAGAGCATGATTTTCGCACCACACCTGCATTATCTACAACCTTTACCTTCATCCCTGGAGAAAAAATACCTATGAACAAGTGTATATCATGATAGGACTAATCTAGTTACCCATATCTAACATTATCCCAGGTCATTGGATATCCATACTTGCAATCTCTACCGATCTGTTGATCGATTGAGATCTGTATGTGTGTGTGTGTGTGAGAGTGAGAGGTATGCTAGGTGGAATTGGAAGATGGTGGCCACCGATGTCCTCTTGAGACTTTAGGTCTTTTTAATATGTGTTGGGAATAGGGATACATACTTTTTATTGTATTTTGTACTCATATCTGCTGTTATAATATTTTTGGATAGTTTCAATAAAAGATTAATATTTTCACCACCGGTTTGTCCTCATAGAAGAGTTGCTTTGTGATTTTCACCAATTTGTTTCTATAGATATATGTTTAACTCAGAGGACAACTAAATCTGGGAGTCTCCGATATTCAATTTATTGTTGGAGATACCTGATTTGGACGGTGGAACCGGTTGAATCTCAAAAGGGTGAGGCCAATTTATGGCCAAATAATTCCCATATAAGAACACCGAATGATATTAAGGAGTAGTTGAGATTCCTACTTCTCTCCCCTTTTTCTTTGAGAGCATAAACCTGGCCTTTCAGAGTACTAAGTGCCAGCCCCTTGTCTGCCCCACTTTGCAGGAATTCCAGTACTGCCACTGAGCTGTGTACGTTAAAGGAGCTTTCTGCTTTTTTAAACCGTTTCCAAATTTTTAGGTCTCCTTTTTCCTGCAACCTAAGAGGGTCGCCACTAATTGGTCAGAGAAACCCTTACCCCTTAGCATCTCCTCCTCCAGGCTGCCAGATTTCACCTTTCCACCTGGGGACAACAGATCGGACCCAGAGAAAGAAGGTCCACCCGGATCGGCAGGATCCAGGGGGGGGGGTCCACGGCCAGATCTTTCAGGATGGAGAACCTCCTAGGCCAGTGTGGCAGTATTGGGATCAGAGTCATGTCTTCTGTTTGGTGCTTCCACAGCAGTGCGGGTAATAGTGTGGGAGGGGGGAAGGCATAACATCTGGTAAAACGCCAGCTTTGAAAGAGCACGTCCACCCCGTCCCATCTGTTCAGGGAGAAGAAGAGGTGAGTTTTCGCATTCTCCCTCAAAGCTAAGAGGTCCACACATGGGACACCCCATCTTCGAGTGATCATCTTGTAGACTCCCTGACTCAAGACCCAGGCGCCCTCCCTCAGCGTCTTCCTGCTGAGGAAGTCTGACAGCTGGTTCAACTCCCCTTTCAAATTCAATGCTGAGAGGGATATCGCAGTGGCTTCGGCCCACTTGAAGATTGCTTCCGCCAGTACCCAAAAAGAACTTCTTGTGGTGCCCCCACTGTCGGTTGATATAGGCAACCGCCGAGGAGTTGTCCGAGTGGACCTGTACGTGTTGTCCCTGTAGCTCCTGCTGGAAGGCTCTGAGGGCCAATGCAATTGCTGTCAAATTCCTCCAATTCGAGGACCTCTTCGAGTCCTCTGCTTTCTAAGAACCCTGCACAAGCCGTGGACCTAGGTGCCCCAACCAGTGCCGCTTGCATCTGTCATGATGGTCCTGGAAACTGGCAGAACACACTCCAGACCACGAGAAAAGTTTTCCGTCTTCCTCCACCACAACACAGACTTCTTTACCTGTCTTGGTACTTGTATTGGTGAGTCCAAGGACCTCTGACTGTGGTCCCATACCCCTAGGATGAAACTCTGCAACGGGCGAAAGTGTAGGCCTGCCCACTGCACTGCAGGGAAGGCAACCGTCAGCAAGCCTAGGGCTGACATGGCCTGTCTTATCGAGACCTGGCGACTGCCCTGCAACAACAACATTGCCTTGTCCACTTTTTGGATTTTTTCTTGAGGGAGAAAGACCTTCCGCTGACTTGAATCCAATATGTAACCTAAGAAGGTGACCTTCTGGGATGGGACCAGGTTGGATTTTTCTAGGTTCAAGTGCCACCTTAGGTTTTCCAAGAGACTTTTCGCCACCTGCAGATCCTGGACCAACTGCCCCGGGGAGGGAGAAAATAGGAGCAGATCATCCAGATGTGCGATCACGGAAATGCCTCAGAGTCGCAAAAAGGCCAGTGTCTCCATCATCACTTTTGTAAAGATGCGCGGAGGGGGGGAGGATAGGCCAAAGGGAAGCTCCTGGAACTGCAGATGGAACGTCTCCGCCCGGTCCTTACTGCCAACCTGAGAAATTTTTGACTGCCCTCTGCGATGGAACATGCAGATAGGCGTCTCTTAAAGTGTTCCTAAACCCAGTAATATGAAAATAGTACATTTGTCCCCCCACAGTGCCCACAGCTTATAAATCTTTTTAAAAAATTTTTTTTTTTTTTTAAATTGGGAAATCCAACTTTATTGAACGTAGACATACAAGTATACATCAAGCATTTGACATGTACATTTATGAGAATATACCAATATACAGTGTGCATTCATATCTCTTCATTCTACTGCTTATATTTATTGACAATTAATAATAATAGACCTTTGGTAAGATTATCACAGTATTCCTAGACCACTATTGTTCATAAATCCTAGACAACTCCTGCAACCCCCACGGTCATCAAGACACTTAAAGTGGTTTCAATAGTAGTTATCAACCTCTAAGTATAGGTCTCTCCGTCTTCCATCCATCTATCCCAGACCTTTGAATACTTTTGTGTGCATCCTCTATGTATGTAAATCAACTTTTTGTACGGAAGGGTATTGTTTATATCCCTTTTCCAGCTCGATACTGTAGGAGTTAGGGTTTGCATCCAGGTTCGAGCTATAACTTTTCTGGCCATAAATAGAGCTTCGTAGATAAATGTAGCGTGAAACTTGTCTATATCTGTATCTGATAAAAGACCCAAAATACATAATTTGGGATCTAGTACAACTGGAGATCCCATTTTATCATGTAGAAATTTAATCACTTGTACCCAATATGTTTGTAAAATGGGGCATTCCCACATCAGGTGATAGAACGTGCCTGGGCCATAAGTACACAGGGGGCATGTTGATCTACGTGAAGGCTGGAACCTGGCCAGCCTCTTTGGCGTCAAGTGTGCCTGGTGAACAATAAATAGCTGTGTCAATCTGTCGGAAAGTTTAGGCGACGTTTTAACATTTTCTAGTATTTCATCCCAGTCTGAGTCACTGATAGCTCCCACGTCCTTTTCCCATCCTGATTTAGCCTTTTGAACTACTGTCATTATCCTGGGAAGCCAAATGGTATAGTATAGATTTGAGATCAGTTTTTGAGGTTCGGATCCCATGATTATATCTAGGACCTGAGGGTGGTCAAGATTACTGGCATGATCCCTAAATTGGAAGCGCAATGCATGGCGAAGCTGCAAGTATCTAAACACTAGATGTTGCGGAATAGAGAATTCGTCTTTGAGGGAAAGGAATGATTTAGGCCGTGCGTCAGTCATTACTTGGTGGAGGTATATTATCCCGTACTTGGCCCATATAACCAGGTCTGGTACATTTTTAAGTTCTGGCATGTGGTTATTAAGCCACAGGGGGGTATGGCAATGTATATGCCCCAGTTTAAGCCTTTTCAGAGTTATTTCCCATATTTTCTGGTGGTGTAAAAGCATACCCACATTGTATCAGGGAAGTCTTTTACGTATCTGTCCCCCTCGAAAAATAGCTTGTAAGGGAGATGTCAATGGACTCCTTGGATCATCGCACACTAGCACCCTGTAGCGCTGCATTTCCGTCTTGTTGAAATAGTACATGTGGGATAATTGTGCGGCTATATAATATTCCTGCAAGTCTGGCAGTGCAGTTCCCAACATGAATGTGGGATTTTTGAGAATATGCCAGGCCATTTTATGTCTTCCGTGTCCCCAAACAAACAAATTTAGGATAGCTTCCATCTTTTTAAAGAACTTGAGGGGAATATATAGGGGTGCATGCCAGACCATATACAGAATCTTAGGTAATAAAATCATCTTGATGATGTTTATTCATCCCATTACCCCCAGAGGTAATTTGGACCAGGCTTGCGTTTTGGTTTTTTTCAGGGAGAACAGCGGTTCTACATTGTTAGTGATATAGTCCCTCAACTCCCGTGTGACCAACACCCCTAAATATTTAATGGTATTTACTCTAGCTAAGGGTAATTCCGGGTATGTGGGGGGAGGGGGGAAATGATCTATGGACAGTATTTGGGATTTATCCCAGTTTATGCGCAGCCCTGAGAAGCTTCCCATCCTTTCAATGATCCCCAGCCCTGCCTGAAGCGATGGGCCCTGATCTGCCAGGTACAGAATAGTGTCGTCCGCATATAGACCTATTTTTTCCGTATATGTGTCTATGCGTAGCCCAATTATCTCTGGCGCCGCCCGAATGGCAATGGCCAGCGGTTCAGCCGCCAAGGCATATAGAAGAGGGGAGAGGGGGCACCCCTGCCGCGTGCCTCTCTCGAGGGGGAACTGTTCTGATAGCCACCCATTCACGAATACCCTTGCTTTTGGTGTTTGGTATAAAATCTGTACCCATTTAATAAAATTCGGTCCAAATCCAAATTCCCTTAGGCACTCCCATAAGAATAGCCATTCTACCGAATCAAAGGCCTTGGCTGTATCCAAGGCCACCACCACTCTAGTACCGTTATTTTCATGTTGGGCTTGGAGATTCATAAATAACCTCCTAATATTCATGGCCGTATTTTTCCCCGGCATAAAGCCAGTTTGATCAGGGTGTATTAATGAAAGAATACCCTTGTTAAGGCGAGATGCAAGTATCTTAGCTAATAATTTGATATCCACTTGAAGCAGGGATATGGGTCGGTACGACTCGGAATATTGGGGATCTTTTCCTGTCTTAGGTAGGACTATTATTTGTGCTTTCTGCATGGAGGGGGGGAGTACTCCTTTATCAAAGATTTTTTGGTATAGTTGTTTGAGTTTTGGGATAAGTATCTCCGAAAAGGTATTGTAAAATTCTAGAGGTAGGCCATCCAATCCAGGTGCCTTGGATTTAGATAGCTGGGACATTGCCTCTGAAATGTCATCTTGAGTTATAGGGGCTTTAAGCATCTTAACTTGTTCTGGGTTGAGCTTGGGGAATTGTATATTGTGCAGATAGTTTTGGATATCTTGTTGGGAGTAAGTGCTCTGTGATCTATACAGTTCACCATAAAATGATTGAAACCGGGCCGCTACCTGAGGGGGATCCGTGATGATATCCCCCTGAGGTGTAGCCAGGGACACCACTACTGGGGGTTTGTCATTTAAATGCGCTAAATACGCTAGAAGATTCCCCGCTTGTTCGCCATGTTCAAACACTCGCTGTTTGCAGAAGAACACTTGTTGTCTGGCTTTCTCTATATGTATATGGGTAACTACTCTAGTTTGCAATTTTACTTTTTGGAGGTTGTCATAATTGGGATCTATAGTGTTTTACTTCTTGAAATTGTGATCTTTTCCTCTGTACTTCATTAGAAAAATCCGGGAACACCGCGATCTGGCTATTTCCCATCTGGATGTTTCCTTTTTCCCTGGTTAGTCGCAGTACTTTGTCCCTGTCACGGAAATTCAAGAATTTTGCTATAAAGGTACGAGGAGGTGCTCCAGGTGGTGGCGGTCTCGCTGGGATGCGGTGTGCCCTCTCCACGGAGAAAGCCTCCCTACCGTAGCTTTTAATTAGGAGAGATTCCAGATATGTGGCTGGGTCGGTACCCTCCTCCTTCTCCGGGAGACCTATAAACCGAAGGTTGCAGCTCCGTAGATGGTTTTCCATGTCGTCTTGGTGGGAGTGCAACTGCTGGATCTGCCGCTGCATGTCCTCCGTAGCATGCCTCAGTCGGTGTAGGATATCTTCCGCCGTTCCTATCCGAGTTTCCGTCTCTGTGACTCTATCCTTTACCTTCGAAAGATCCTGCCTCAGCAGGGAGATATATTTTTTTTCACCTTGTCGATTTTGGCCGTTAGAGTGCCCTGCAGAGCCACTATAGTATCCAGTACTTTGGCCGTACCAGAAGTATGAGGTTTGGAGTCCGAGCACGTGTCGGCGCCATCTTCGGGCTGCAGGTCTTTGTCCTGATGGTGGTATTGTGACAGTTTATCGACCGTCCCGGTCGTCCTTTTCGGCGGAGACATTCTCTCTGTAAGCCTGGTATGCAGGAGAATAGTTTAGGAAGTTTTCTTCCCTGGATTCCAGCACAGGATCTCTTTCAGGAGTATTAGGACAGGGAGCTAGCTCTACCCACGTCTTACTTCATTTCTTGCCATGCCACTCCTCCCTATAAATCTTCTTTTTCCATTAAAATATTGCCACTATATACCTTTTTGGCTGATCTGTATACCACGGTCAGTGATAAACTGCAGAGTTTCTCCAGTGCTGAGAGTTCAGGAAGGAGGAGATTTCCACTGCAGCCTGTATACACACCCACATGTGTGATGTCAATATCATGTGACCTGGTTAGTTCAGCTCAACAAGGAAATATTCTCTACAGCATAAAAGACACAACTCAGCATGTGCAGGTCAGCTGCTCTGCCTGTGTTAGCTGGCTTTCACCAGATAGACAGTGCAGGAGGGGAAGGATCTGGGCATACAGGATAAAACAGCCTTTTTACACAACGCAGAGGATTAACCCCTAAGCATGCTATGCTGCATATACAGACTAATTTTACTGTTGTGGGTTTAGTAACATTTTAAGTCTATGGACGCCATGTAGCAGTCCGGAGGAAGCAGCGCCTTCACTGAGAAGACTGAGTCCATGCGGAACCTCCTGTAGGTTACGAGCAATTGAAAGGTTTCAGGTTTGGAATGAGCCTGAACTTCCCTGAGGGTTTGCATACCACAAAGACGTGGGTGTAGAACCCTCTGCCTATTACCCCAGCTGGGAAAACCCACACCACTACGTCCTGTTGCTCCAGTTCTTCCAGGGAGGATAAAAGAGCAGACGCCTTCTCTGTACACCTTGGAAGCTCTGTGATGAGAAGCCTGTATGAGGGAGGACTTGAAAATTCCAGCCGGTACCTCCTCCTTACTATTCCCAGAACTAACTGATTGGAGGTGCCCAACTCCCACTGTGGAAGGAAAGCCCCCAGTCTTTCTCCCACCGTGGTCAACCCGTCATAGGGTCTTTCGAGGCTGTTCAGAAGGGCAAAAAATTGCTCCCCGCAACCCCTGTCCTTATGCCCTCAAACCTTTTTCTGCCCCTCAGCCCTCGGGGCCAAAGACTTCTGTGGGCGAGACTTTCACTTAGTCTGTTCCCCAAACTTTCTTTTTATGGAAAGTCCTTTTTGTCGGCCGTCCGATCTAGAACAGCTTCCAGATCTGGACTGAACAACAAGTCCCCTGTGAGCAGAACCCCACAGAGTTTTACCTTGGACGCACTATCCCCCTGACAAGTCTTAAGCCAGAGAGCTCTCCAAGCCGAGTTGGCCAGGGCTGAAAACCTTGCGGACACGCGTACTGACTCCGCCGAGGCATATGCTGTGTAGGCAACCCCTCTCAAGAGCATAGTAAAGGAAGACAGTATTGTTTCCTTTGGAGTCCCAGCTTCAATATGCGTCTTTATCTGAGTCAGACAGTATTCCATGTTGCGGGCGACCACTGTGACCACCATGGCAGGTTTCAGATTTTCTAGGGACGAGTCCAAGGTCTTTTTCAGGAGTGAGTCCATCCTTTTATCCATGGGGTCGGTGGAAATCAAGGAGTGACTAGCCCTAATAAACTGTATACAGTAGAGTACATGGATCTCTTTACAACACAGTACAGTGCGGTCATCTCTCTATATACAATGCATGGCTCGCTATATACACCCCCTATAGCTGGTGTTATTCTGCATTGTTACTGTATTGCTGGGGTTTGTAGTCCTCTATACCGTGGTGGAACTACCAGGTTTCTTGCATCGGGTCTTTGAGGTTTCTATTTCCACCTCCTGTTAAATACACACATTTTCTGCTCAATTGGATTTAGATCTGGACATTGACTGGGCCATTCTAACACTAGAATATGCTTTGATCTAAGCCAATACTTTTTCACGACACTGTATATAGCATCCACAATTTTATGCAGTGCTTTACATACTGTTCTTAGTCTTCCTGGTAACTTTTTTATTGACAAAACATAGAAAATTTACTGATGGAGCACATTTTTTACTGACATCCTTTTATAAACTAAGGACATTTATATATATTTAAGCAGGATAAACAATATGTAAACATTAACTATACTCAGAACAAGCACATGACAAAATGTGAGCATGACTAGGATGATGAAAGGTCTGAAGCACCCTGGGATAAACGGAAGTTCATGCGGCGTGCATAGCACACCACAGTGATCAGTACACATGGCCAGTGGGAGGGGCTTAAAGGGGGATGATTGAACAAAATCTGTACCTAGCAGCTATATACACAACACACATATAACAGTCCTTGTACCCTTAAAATATTCCTATTCACTCTCCCACAACTGGCAGCCTCACGGACACAAATAAACCTCAGGACAAAAGATAATTTTTTTAAAATTAAATATTTTCATTGCATATGCTTTCATGCACGCAAAAAAGGATATTTTGTCTGACTGAGTCTACCTTAACCACTTGACATCTGCGCTATGGCCGAATGACGGCCACATCGCGGACCTGAATTCCCCAGAGGCCGTCATATGATGGCCTCCCCTGTGTACGCGCCCGAACGCGCTGTGATCACCGTGTCACTGAGACTCGGGTGATCACTGATCCAAGTAAGGGGCCGGTCCAGGCCCCTTACCATGTGATCAGCTCTCAGCCAATGACAGCTGATCACATGATGTAAAGAAAAGATCAGTAATCGGCTTTTTTTTCTACTCACGCTGACAGCGTGAGTAGAAAAAAAGCCGAGCACCGGCTCGGATGTGAGGGACATCGGTCCCGAAGTGGAAGAGGCACATCTGCCTTATCTGTGCCCACATAACAGTGCCCACAGTGCCACCTAACAATGCCCACAGTGCCACCTATCAGTGCCCACAGTGTCACCTATCAGTGCCAAAAAGTACCACCTATCAATGCCCACAAGTGCCACCTGTCAGTGCCCACAAGTGCCAGCTATCAATGCCCACCAGTAGTGCCAATCAGTGCCACCTAGCAGTGCTGCCTATCAGTGTAACTGGTAGTGCCCATTATTGCCACCCATCAGTTCCCATCACTGCCACCCATCAGTGCCCATCACTGCCGCCTCTCAGTGCCCATCAGTGCCGCCTCATCAGGGTACATCAATGAAGGAGAAAAATTACCGGTTTTAAATTTTTTATAACAAAATATTTAAAAAAAGAAAAAAAAAACATTTTTTAAATTCAGTTTTTTACATTTTTTAAACAAAAACTAAAAACCACAGAGGTGATCAAATACCACCAAAAGAAAGCTCTATTTGTGGGGAAAAAATGATAAAAATTCCATTTGGGTACAGTGTTGTATGACCGGGCAATAGTCATTCAAAGTGCGACAGCGCTAAAAGCTGAAAATTGGTCTGGATAGGAGGGGGGTTTAAGTGCCCAGTAAGCAAGTGGTTAAAGAAGAACTTTATTAAAACCAGCTACTGTTGGGACAATGAACACCTTGGTCAGGACTATGTAATGTAATACATACTATATAGAGTGTAGGGGTCAGGCAAAGTAACTAACACACAAAATAGCATATAGAGGGCAGCAGTCAGGATGAACCCTCTGTTCACATCAGAGACCAGCCTTATATCAAGGTCCCCGTAATTCCCCTACAAAGAACGGTTTCAAGAGTACCTCCCTTACATCAGAGTCCTCAGTGTCCCCCCCCTAACACTAGAGTGCCCCAGAGTAGATCTCACATGTCTTCTTCCATAGAAAAATCTACCCCTAATCTTTTAAAGTACTAAACACTTCTGTTAGGTAGCCTAGATATGAATGATCAAATTATGCTGACCTTGAAAGCCAGAAAAGATGCAAGATTAAAAAAAATCCTGGTAGATAAGCAGATATATATTTTGTCATCATGCCAGTATCTCTAAAGATGTGAACATTATTTATTACTGACTTAGCACTAACATACCTCCTCCCAGGTTGAGTCTGCCCTCGCTGCAGCCTCCTCCTGCATTTACACACTTGCTGCACCTGACCAGGCTTAAGGCGGGCTGGTGCAATCACCCCTCTGAAGCTGGCAACGCCCCCCATGAGACCTAACCAATCACACAATGGAGCAGGCACCACCTGACTTCCTGGCATCAATCAGGGTCGATCAGTCCCTACTGAAGCCCGAGGAGCTAGGGGAAGGGATCTGTGTGTCTATGATGTGACTGTCTGTTTGTTACCCGCCCCATCCCCTAGCATGAGTTTGCCATCTGAACTAAAGTTAAACAGCGAGCAGCTCAGCTGTCCGTGACAGACCTTGATTTCCAGGACTCAGCCAGGGACAAAGTCTGATCTTGACAACTGTCAAAAAGTTGTGAATGTCCCAGGCATTTCAGGACTGTTGGCAACTATGCCGTTGTATTTCTTTCACGACAGGGTTACTTTAAAGATGAAATCCAGGTATGGATATTTTTACACACAGTAGGTACATTGATCCAGTTTTGTTATACCATGCCTGTGGTAACCCCCTAGAAGCTGGACATTATTTTAGAAGTGATCACTGCTAGCTTCGGGAACCTGTACAAAGGATTTTTCCTCCTGCCTAGTGAACATTTGCTTGCTTGCTCGGCATGGGCACCATCTCAGAGAATGTTTGGTATTTTCTCAATGCATGCAAAGCATTCTCTGACTGGGCTAAGGTGGAAAGGCGGGGCGGTGATGTCATAGTCTCCACACTGTCCAATGAGGAAAACATTCTCTGAATGGTGCCTGTGCCGAAATAGGAAATAGGAAACTTCTGTGTTCACTACGCAGGAGGGAAATGCTCGCCACAGGTTCCAGAAGCTAGTGGAGATTGCTAGTAAGCATTGCTTACTACAGTGATTTCCAGCTACCAGGGAGATCAGTCAAGCAGGGGCGTAACTACCACCATAGCGACCCATGCGGGCGCTATGGGGCCCGTAGCCGAGTGGGGCCCAGTGAGGATAAGAGCACCGCCGGCACAGTCTCCCAGCCAGGGGAAGGGAGAGGAAAGGAAGAGGCGAGCTGTCCGTATCAGCAGAGAGCTGAATTGCCCAATGTAAGAGCTTTCATTAGAACTTCCAGTGTTCCCGGGGCTCACGTCACATAGCTCCACCTTTTGGCCCAGTGCCTTTGATAGACAGAACGCCGATCCAATGCGGGACATGTGACGTCATCAAAGGCGTCGGGCCATGAGGTGGGGCTATGTGACGATGAGCCCCGAGAAGACAGGAAATTCAAATGAAAGCTATTACAGCGGGCAATCCCGCTCTCTGCTGATCCGGGTGGCTTGCCTCTTCCTCTGCATAGGTGGGGTTGTATGGGGCACAGGCAGACCAGGCTGTATTGGGCACAGGTCACGCTGTATTGGGCACAGGTCACGCTGTATTGGGCACAGGTCACGCTGCATTGGGCACAGGTCACGCTGCATTGACACTAGGGCAGCTGTGGGGGGGGGGGGGGGCTGTTTGCAGGGGGGCCCAATACAACATTTTGCTATGGGGACCTGCTATTTCTAGTTACGCCCCTGCAGTCAAGTATGATATATGCATAGTTACATTGGTCCAAGCTGGTCAAACATGACTGTAAAAATATATTGATACCTGGAGATCATCTTTAAGGTTAGATCCAGTGTATATTAGGCCATGTGGCTCGATTCACCTTTCCAGGTTGGGTGTTGGGAAGTGTTCAGCAGGAGTCAAGAGCCTGCCTGAGATATTCTGATACCTGTGTACGCATTACAATGAATACAACCTTTAGTGTTAGTAAGATAAGAGAGTGGCTACATGCACTTATATTTTTCTAAGAATTTGTCAATGCTTCTAATCTATTCTGTGTGAGCATTGCTGTCACCACTGGGAAAATATCGCAGCAGGTCCCAGTGCTCAATCAACAGGCAGATAACTCCCCACTGTTAAATTCCCAGTGAGAAATGTGCCCATCTCTAGCCTATCCATAGACATACAATGACGATTGCTCAGGATGGCCATTTGTGGGCAGATTGGTGATGATCTAATGTCTGTGGCCTTCATAGATGCCACTGGCTGGCTGTATCAGGATAACAATGGATTGTGCAGGTTAGAAAACCTGTATGGATTGCTATTGTTCTTCTCAGGATAAACACCATTGGCTGTGTCTTCCTGTACTGCTCTCCTCCTCTCTCCTCTTCCTTCACATCAACATCCGAGATTAGCATATCCAACCTGGCAAGTTTATAAAGACCTCTGAGCACTCTTTGGATTGCCTGCACTGAAGGTAACCAAATGCCTTGATGCCAACCATCCTCTAATGTCAATGGACAACCTAAGTCAACTAGTCTGATATTGCAGATTGTAACCTATAAAACACATGATTCCAGGCCAGGCCCGGATTGGCCATAGGGCAAACCGGGCATTTGCCCGGTGGGCCGCGGCCGCTGGGGCCACCAGGCTGCAAGTCCTTGCATGGCCCAAGGCTTGAGCTTGTGCCGCTTATTAAGCCTCTCCGCGGCCGCCCGGAGCTCAGCCATCGGCGCCGGGGGGAGGAGCTAAATGAGACGCCTTCGGCCTCACCACGGCTGCACGGCCGCACGTATAGGTCAGCCGTCAGTGCCGGGGGGAGGAGCCAGAGCAGACACCTTGGAGCCGGTATTATGTCGAGAGGTGCCGGAACAGAAAACGTAAGTTCAGCCCAGGGGCGGACTGATAACTCATGGGGCCCCCGGGCAATAGGAGATTATGGGGCCCCCGGGCAATAGGAGATTATGGGGCCCCCAGGCAATCAGAGAGTATGGGGCCACACAGTATACACACACACAGTATACAATCACACAGTATACACATACATGTACACACAGTATACACAGACAGATGTAAAAAAAACACAGATTTATACATACTGTCCCTGGTTTTACTGAGGCTGGCAACCCTGATGGGGCCCCCTAGTGGCCCAGGGCCCTCGGGCAGTGCCCTAATCGCTCAATGGTCAGTCCGCCCCTGGTTCAGCCTCCCCTGTGAACTAGATAGGAGGATCGGTGGGGGCGGCTGCATATAGAACAATTATTTTCTCCATCTTCCTCCTGCAGTATCGGAATGCCTGTGAGAGGTAGAGGAGAAGCAGGCATTCCGAGACTGCAGGAGGAAGATGGAGAAAATGATTCTTCTATATGCAGCCGCCCCCACCGATCCTCCTATCCTGCTTCTCTCTGCTGCTCCCGCAGGGCTCTCCACCGCACCCATACTCTCTGCCAACCCCGTGCTCTCCACATCACCCCCATGCTCTCCGCTGCCCCCCATGCTCTCTGCCACCCCCCATACTCTCCACCCCCCATACTCTCCACCCCCCCATACTCTCCACCTCCCCCCATACTCTCTGCCTCCCCCCATGCTCTCTGCCACCCCCCATACTCTCCACCCCCCCATACTCTCCACCCCCCCCCATGCTGTCTGCCTCCCCCATGCTGTCTGCCACCCCCATGCTGTCTGCCACCCCCCATGCTCTCTGCCACCCCCATGCTCTCTGCCACCCCTCATGCTCTCTGCCACCCCCCATGCTCTCTGCCACCCCCCATGCTCTCTGCCACCCCCCATGCTCTCCACCTCCCCCCATGCTCTCCGCCCCACCCCCCATGCTCTCCCGCCACCCCCCATGCTCTCCGCCTCCCCCCATGCTCTCCGCCTCCCCCCATGCTGTCCGCCACCCCCCATGCTGTCCGCCACCCCCCATGCTGTCTGCCACCCCCATACTCTCTGCCTCCGCCATACTCTCCGCCTCCCCCATACTCTCCGCCACCCCCATACTCTCCTCCTCCCCCCATGCTCTCTGCCACCCCCCATACTCTCCACCCCCCCCCCCCCCATACTCTCCACCTCCCCCCATACTCTCCACCTCCCCCCATGCTCTCTGCCACCCATACTCTCCACCTCCCCCCATGCTCTCTGCCACCCCCCATGCTCTCTGCCACCCCCATGCTCTCTGCCACCCCCATGCTCTCTGCCACCCCCCATGCTCTCCGCCACCCCCCATGCTCTCTGCCACCCCCATACTCTCCGCCTCCCCCCATGCTCTCTGCCACCCCCTCATACTCTCCACCTCCCCCCATGCTCTCTGCCACCCCACATGCTCTCCACCTCCCCCCCATGCTCTCTGCCACCCCCCATGCTCTCTGCCACCCCCCATGCTCTCTGCCACCCCCCATGCTCTCTGCCACCCTCCATGCTCTCTGCCACCCCCATGCTCTCTGCCACCCCCATGCTCTCTGCCACCCCCATGCTCTCCACCTTCCCCCATGCTCTCCACCTTCCCCCCATGCTCTCTGCCACCCCCCATACGCTCCACCTCCCCCCCATGCTCTCTGCCACCCCCCATACTCTCCACCTCCCCCCATACGCTCCACCTCCCCCCCATGCTCTCTGCCACCCCCTCATAGTCTCCACCTCCCCCCATGCTCTCTGCCACCCCCATGCTCTCTGCCACCCCCCATGCTCTCTGCCACCCCCTCATACTCTCCACCTCCCCCCATGCTCTCTGCCACCCTCTCATACTCTCCACCTCCCCCTCTCATACTCTCCACCTCCCCCCATGCTCTCTGCCACCCCACATGCTCTCCACCTCCCCCCCATGCTCTCTGCCACCCCCCATGCTCTCTGCCACCCCCCATGCTCTCCACCTTCCCCCATGCTCTCCACCTTCCCCCATGCTCTCTGCCACCCCCCATACTCTCCACCTCCCCCCATACGCTCCACCCCCCCATACGCTCCACCTCCCCCCCATGCTCTCTGCCACCCCCCATACTCTCCACCTCCCCCCATACGCTCCACCTACCCCCCATGCTCTCTGCCACCCCCTCATAGTCTCCACCTCCCCCCATGCTCTCTGCCACCCCCCATGCTCTCTGCCACCCCCCCCCATGCTCTCTGACAGCCCCCCCCCATGCTCTCTGCCACCCCCCCTCATGCTCTCTGCCACCCCCCCTCATGCTCTCTGCCACCCCCGCTCATGCTCTCTGCCACCCCCTCATGCTCTCTGCCACCCCCTATGCTCTCTGCCACCCCCCCATGCTCTCTGCCACCCCCCCATGCTCTCTGCCACCCCCCATACTCTCCACCTTCCCCATGCTCTCTGTCACCCCCATACTCTCCACCTCCCCCCATACGCTCCACCTCCCCCCCATGCTCTCTGCCACCCCATGCTCTCTGCCACCCCCCATACTCTCCACCTCCCCCCATACTCTCCACCTCCCCCCCATACTCTCCACCTCCCCCCATGCTCTCCACCTCCCCCCATGCTCTCTGCTACCCCCTCATACTCTCCACCTCCCCCCATGCTCTCTGCCACCCCCCCATGCTCTCTGCCACCCCCCATGCTCTCCACCACCCCCCATGCTCTCCACCTCCCCCCATGCTCTCCACCTCCCCCCATGCTCTCCACCTCCCCCCATGCTCTCCGCCACCCCCCCATGCTCTCCACCCCCCTCCATGCTCTCTGCCACCCCTCCATGCTCTCTGCCACCCCCCATACTCTCCACCTTCCCCCCATACGCTCCACCTCCCCCCCATGCTCTCCGCCACCCCCTCAAACTCTCCACCTCCCCCCATACTCTCCACCTCCCCCCCATACGCTCCACCTCCCCCCCATACGCTCCACCTCCCCCCACATGCTCTCCACTCCCCCCCCATGCTCTCCACTCCCCCCCATGCTCTCCACCTCCCCCCATGCTCTCCACCTCCCTAATGCTCTCTGCCACCCCCGTGCTCTCTGCCACCCCCCCCCCCCGTGCTCTCCACATTACCCCCACGCTCTCCGCTTCCCCCTGTGCTCTTCACATTCCCCATGCTCTCCGTTGCCCCCCCCATGCTCTCCACCTCCCCCCATGCTCTCCACCTCCCCCTATGCTCTCCGCCACTCCCCCCTGTGCTCGTCCGGTCTTCCCATCACCCCATGCTCTCCGCCAGCCCTCCTGTGCTGTCCACATCCCCCATGCTCTCCGTTGTCCTCCCTGGGCTCTCCACCTCCCCCCATGCTCTCCGCTGCCCCCCTGTGCTCTCCTCTTCCTCCCTGTGTTCTCTGCCTCTCCCCTGTGCTGTCGCCGCACCCCATGTTCTCAAGGTTCTTCCCTGTGCTCTCCAACCCCCATGCTCTTTCCTGGTCGCACCCCCCCCTCCACACCTCTGCTGGGTTCCCCCCTCCCCTCTCTCAGGGGATCTGTCAGGGTGGAGAGTGGGGAAGGGGCCGGTTAACATGTCATGGGCTGCTCAATCCAAAATGCCCGGGCCTATTTTTTGTCCCAGTCCGGGCCTGTTCCAGGCTATTGTCTGCTCAGAATAGGAAGATTTCCAGACATGTTGGTAAATTCAGTCGGAAGATGATAACTATTATCCATCTGTGTGAGCAATCATTTTTCAATTGTATTAACAGTCCCCAGAGACACCAGGATCAATACTCACTACTTGTTGGTCCAAACTGGTTTTTAATCTTGTCACTTGGTGCTTAGGAAGTCATATTAACCCATTTGTGTCCAAATAGGATACTTGAATACAAGTACAGAAATGTGTTATGAAACAACGGCTTAGACTGAGAACTAAAAATAGAGCTGCATATACAATGACCAACAAATAGCCAGAAAAAAAATATGCCAACACATTAATGCAAAACCCAATTTTCTTTTTAATGCAAACACTATGAAATTGCAAGGTAAAAATTATGCAAGCATACTTTCAAATCTGTTCCATATCCATATTTCATATTATTAATGTATTATCCATGTGCCATCTTGCCTAGTTTATCTCTTAGCACTATTGGGTGGTAGTGAAGGGGTGCTACCATCAGAGGAAAGTGATATTGTCATTGCCACACAGGAAGTTCTATGTAGGAATTATTTTCCCAGAAATGGGTTGTGTAATAGGGCAGTTCTATCCCAACCCAATTTTCCCTCTCCTTTGTTCTTCTTGTTTTAAAAACTGCAGCTGTCAACAAATGACTCAGACACCAGAATCCATACTCACTAGTTGTGGGGCTAAATTGTCATCTGGTGCTCAGGAAGTTGTATTAACACATTTGTGGCCAAGCAGCATCCTTGAGTACATATACAGAGGTGTGGTTTAAAAGAATGGCATAAACCAAGAACTGCAAATAGAGATATGAGTACATTGACCTATACAAAAAAGTAGGAAGAGAGAGCACCAATACAGGAGACAATTCCATAAATCATGCAAAAGCATCAAGATCTGTTTGTGGTAATTAGATCATTACCTTATAAATGATAATGAGTGCCTTTAAACACTAGAGTATGTGAAAATATTTTACACTGGGGGTAAAAGTCTGCCAAGATGGTGGGGGGGATATCTCAAAACTTTCAGGAGCACATGCTGAATGTTCAACCTGCAATTAAAACTGCCTAATTTAAATGATTACCTGTTACATTCCATCTACCATTCCATCATTCCACCATTCACTGCTTCTTTGTACTTCTGTTCCCTCACTGGCATCATCACAGGTGACATTTGTTTATTTCTGTGATGTTAGTAGAAGACTCCGTACTATGCCAAAGCTGCTGAATTATTTAATGGTCTTTTGCTGAAGTTGACCTTTTATTATTTCCACCCACCACGCTGAGTGCTACCCATCTAGTATTATAATGATTCTGATCAACCTAGTGAGAGAAAAGGTTTAGTGAATGGGGATGTGTATGGAGACACATATTCCCACAAGAGCCTCAGGATGTCAACAATGAACATTGGGGGAGATTTACTAAAATGGGTGCACACAGAATCTGGTGCAGCTGTGCATAGTAACCAATCAGCTTCTAGGTTTTAGAGCCCATTCACACAGGGGCAACACGACTTGCAGGTCGCCTCAGCGAGGCGACCTGCAAACGACTTCCGCGGCGACTTGCAAAACGACTTCTGTATAGAAGTCTATGCAAGTCGCCCCAAGGTCGTACAGGAACCTTTTTCTAAGTCGGAGCGACTTGCGTCGCTCCGATTAGAACGGTTCCATTGTACAGAACGGGAGGCGACTTGTCAGGCGACTAGGTCGCCTGACAAGTCGTCCCTGTGTGAATGGGCTCTTATTGTCAAAGCTTAATTGAACAAGCTGATGTTAGAAGCTGATCGTTTACTATGCACAGTTACACCAGATTCTGTGTGCACCAGTTTTAGTAAATCTCCCCCATAGTTTCTAATTTACAACACTGACAAAGTATTGAAATGAAATATTTTACTGATGATTTTATGCATTTATACTTTTATACTACTCCAGGCAAAGTGACAGGTTCACTTGACCATCCCTCCCTATTGCTGATACCTTGCTTGCACTCCCTGCTGTCCCATTTGCTTGCCAGAGCCAAATAAGGTACCTGATACTTCCAGGTAAAGGGAGCATGTAACTATCCACCCTTTCTCCCACAATGCAGTACTGGGTGCCAGCAGTCAACAGGCCTGAGCACTATCACTTGGGGGGACAGGTCCTTTGCTTTGTGTAACCGCTTGGTGAGCCTGGGCTTGGCTCTTGGCTCTGGCAACTAAATGGGGAAGTAGGGTAGTGCAGAGAAGGAGGGTATCAGCAAAAGTATGGGTTATAAAATGAACCTGTTACTTTGATTGAATGTGAAAAATACAGGTATATTTTAAGGCTGAACACTAGTCTTACCATAAGCCATGCACAATTGTTCCAACAGTTTGCATTTGAAAGCGCAGCAAGTCCAATACAGCCCATTTTTGCATTTAAAAACTGCAGCAAAACTTGTGACTAAAAAATGCTAAAAGCTCAAAAAGAAACCCAAGCTTTTTTACTTTAAATCCTTTTTTAATTTCAAAGAAGTAAAGGAAAAAACAAAGAAGATAAGAAAATACATTCTCAAAACAGATCTAGATATACAGAGCATATTTTTTAGAGAGCAAACAAACATATATCTCAAAATGTGCAAGGGTAACGGTGCAGTTCCTATATTTAAAAGAGAAGTATGGGGTTTGAGTTTCATTTAAGAATCATACTAGCTGGATGCAGGATCGGTCCGATGATAAATCTGTCCCTCGTCAGGTCTAACACTGAGAATCGAGCGATCAAATACTGCAGATAACTCATTGCTCACAGCTTCCTGAGCAAGCAGAGAGCTGGTGACTGTAAGTCACCAGCTCTCTGCTCTCCCCCCCCCCCCCCCACGCTCACCGGAGAACTGGGCTGTAGAGGGGGCGGAAGTGGCCGGTTTAGGCTCTCAGTGGCTCGCTAAGAGGCTGAGCCGGGCTGGGGCTGTACTTCTCCTTTAAGTCTTAGTCTAAACTCAGAATATAACCAGAACCAGAGGATTAGTTGCACTCGTAGATCAGATCTGTCAATCAGTATAACTTAAGGTATAGTGTTGATAGTGGGGTATAAAAGACCAGCATACTAAGAAATGAGAATAGAAGTTTGGAGAGTGCTTTAGGGCCTAGGATCAAGTGTATCAATCTAGATTTGCAGTTCTAGGATCCTTGAGCCATAGTTCCCAGTCCATGTAAAATTGTTCGTTAGAGAGTTTGGCTTTGGAAAAGAAGTATTCCATTTTAAGATGGTAGTTTATGATCATGGTCAAGTCCTTGAGGGACAGAGAGTGCAGAGATTTCCATTTTGCCACGTTTGCTGCCCTATGTGCAAAGTGCAACAACGTGTGCAGAACGTACATATGCGTAGTGCACTACATACTGTGAATAGGGTCTAATATTTGCACATTGATTTTTGCATTTGGAGGAATCCCAAGAGCCTGCCCACTGCTTGTATTAGGGCTGAGGACTATTTATGGAGTACTGAGGCAGGGTTCTGTAATGTTTTCAAGAAACTATGTGCAGTACCCTGCCGAACCCTCCCAGCATCCATGAACTGCCTCCACAGAGACCCAGTAATGACATCACTGGTCTAAAATAATGTAACAGTAACAATAATACCTCCCAACTTTCTGAGATGGGAATGGGGGACACCTATTAGCAAAAGTATGTAGGCATAGGACACCCCCCCCCTGTCACCCCCCCCCCCCCCCCCAGGGGAAATGTACAAAAAATGATAAGTTAAACCCACAAGTGCTTTTTTTACCACTTTTATTTCTTTATATTGGCTTTTGGAATGTACACGTGCAGTAAGTTAGAAGTTGGATGAAAGGCTTAGCACTGGGAAAAACTTTTTGCTAGGTAAGTAGTGCATTTTATTTACAACCAGAGGCGTTGCTAGGGGGTGGCTATTGGGGCTATAGCCCCGAGTCTCTCACTGGGGGAAGCGATGCCATCAGTGGCGGATGTGGGCGCCGTGCAGATAACTAACATCTCAGCCATTTTACTTTGTTCTGCCACTGCACTGGTTGCTAGAGCCGCCCAGGGTCTAGCAACCAGTGATGTCACGTAACCTGAGTGACACAGTGGGAGCCCGAGGCAGTGGTGTCGCTGGGGGGGGATCCTCCTCCTCCACATAGGAGGAGGAGGAGGATCACGAGGGACACACCACTGTGTACAGTATATCCGTCAGCGCTGTTCTGAGGTCTGTACATTTTTACCATACAGTACATAGGTGGACATGTGCAGGGGGCTATGGGAGGGGAGAGGTGTGCCTATACTGATGGGGGGTCTGCACTGAAGGGGGGTGTCTATACTGATGGGGGTCTGCACTGAGGGGGGATGTCTATACTGATGGGGGGTGTCTATACTAATGGGGGGTCTGCACGGAGGGGGGTGTATATACTGATTGGGGGTTCTGCACTGAGGGGAGGTGTCTATAGTGATGGGGGTCTGCACTGAGGGGGGGTGGCTGCACTGAGGGGGTGTCTATACTGATGGGGGGTCTGTACCATGCCGGCAGCCTCTGACATCTCTTGTACCATGCCCGCGGCCTCTGACATCTCCTGTACCATGTCCGCAGCCTCTGCATCACCTCATATATATATATATATATATATATATATATATATATATATATATATATATATATATATATATATACACACACATTTTTATTATATACATGTGTATGCCCGCCCAAGCGTATGACTTTCTTTACTTCGCTGCTTTGGGCTCTAGCCCCAGATCTTTAGTAGGCCTAGCAACGCCCCTGTTTACAACTATATAGATCAGACCAAAATGAGGGTCAAATGAGGAGGAAAGAGGGACAGATGGACTTTGTTCTGAATGAGGGCAAGTCCCTCCAAATCAGGGACATTTGGGAGCTACAATATTGGTCCGGAAGAGTGGGAGTTTCTGGGCATATATTTTCATGCAGATCACCCTAGTAATGTCCACATGTGAGAAGCTCAAAGAGGTTATGTTCAGTATAGGAGAGGAGCATGCACAACTGTGCAAAACTAAAAGTAAGGTTGGAGTTAAATTTACGGCTGACGAGTGGGCCCTCGGGCACTGAACAATGCATTGTGGGAAGCAGGGGACATGTCCCATGTTCCCCCATCCCTAGAAGCACCATATTTGGACAGGCTAAAGTAATTCCTCGTGGAGCCTGGTATTAAGCTTACCTGTTAGTTTGCATGTTCACGGCCAAGTGCAATTTCCTTACTAGGAAATTTGCATTTTTTAAATGGACTTTAAAGCTGCAGTCTGTTGTTTTTATGATGTGCCTGTACTTTCTGGACAATTTGCGACCTTGATCCAACACTGCAGTAGAAATATAATAGCTTAGTGTAACTATGAACTGACTAATTACCTCAGTGGCTTTATTCACTCATGTTTAAATATCTCACTAAAGCACAGGCTTTTCAGAAGCAAATAATATGTTAATATTTAATTATCTCTTATTTCTGCTTAGCATCTTTGTTTATTCAGTGGGAATTAATGTCCACAGTTCATTATATGCAGGCATTCATTGTGCTCTAAACAGATATGTTCTGGTTAGTTTTACCAAAGTCTCGAGGGATTATGTGGGTGAGAAAAATCTGCATTTCAGGAGCCATTGGGATGTCTGCGCCATTGTATGCACATTCTTTAGATCATAATGAAGCCTTAAAATGTGTAACTTAATAAGAATTTTACATTTTTTTTATTAACAATGGCAGATAAGGGAACCAAGATGTTTTGTTATTCTGGAAAAATGTACTTAGTGCTGTATTAAATGGAATGAGAATCCTAATGGGATGAGAATCCTAAAATGGAATCTGCTATTTTCGGGCTCCTGGGTTGTGTGCTAGTTTTGTTCAAAATTCAAATGTCCATACAGTTTCTTGCCTGGTTTCTCTGGTTTCCCAATTCTGGTCACCATGACAGAGTGACTGTCCTTCTCCTATTGCAGTCAGGCTTGGGACCATCATTAGCAGAGCTTACCTTAATGGAATCCAAATCAAGCAGGTTCAAGAATTCAACCAGGGGTCGATTGTGCAAGAGAAGAAAGTGGCATCCACTCTGAAGTCCTCAGCAGGATTGACCAGGCAATATAATATGGTATAGCCCTTTCATACCACCCCCAGAATTGAGGGTCTTGCAGACGGGTATCATCATGCCAGGGGACTGCATATTCAATGAACACTTGCCATGGGTATACCAGCTGGCATGCCTGGTCTGGTGGTTGTCCCTATTTTTTTATTAAGCAAAAATAAAGAGTAAATTTGGCTTAGAAGTGCTGAAAGTTTTGTTAAACAGAGGTTTGGCACTCTATTGCTCTGGTGCCCAACCTGCGGTCCACAAATTTTGGGCAACCCTTGGGGCCCCTGCAGACATTAATCCATGTGTCGCTATTGACCCTTTATAGTAGTGAAAAAGTATTCATACCCCTTGACATTTTCTACATTTTGTCATGTTACAACCAAAAAAGTAAATGTTTTTTATTGGGATTTTTTGTTATAGACCAACACAAAGTGGCATATCATTGTGAAGTGGAAGGAAAATGATAAATGGTTTTCCACATTTTTTACAAATAAATATGTGAAAAGTGTGGCATGCATTTGCATTCAGTCCCCTGAGTCAATACTTTGTAGAACCACCTTTCGCTGCAATTACAGTTGCAATTCTTTTTAGGTATGTCTCTACAAGCTTTGCACATCTAGAGAGTGACATTTTTGCCCATTTTTCTTTGCAAAATAGCTCAAGCTCTGTCAGATTGGATGGAGAGCGTCTGTGAACAGCAATTTTTAAGTCTTGCCACAGATTCTCAATTGGATTTAGGTCTGGACTTTGACTGGGCCATTCTAACACATGGTTATGCTTTGATCTAAACCATTCCATTGTAGCTCTGGCTTTATGTTTAGGGTCGTTGTCCTGCTGGAAGGTGAACCTCCGTCCCAGTCTCAAGTCTTTTGCAGACTCTAACAGGTTTTCTTCTAAGATTGCCCTGTATTTGGCTCCATCCATCTTCCCATCAACTCGGACCAGCTTCCCTGTTCCTGCTGAAGAAAAGCATCCCCACAACATGATGCTGCCACCACCATGTTTCACAGTGATGTGCAGTGTTAGTTTTCGACCACACATAGCGTTTTGCTTTTAGGCCAAAAATTTCAATTTTGGTCTCATCTGACCAGAGCACCTTCTTCCACATATTTGCTGTGTCCCCCACATGGCTTCTCGCAAACTGCAAACAGGACTTGTTATGGCTTTCTTTCAACAATGGCTTTCTTCTTGCCACTCTTCCATAAAATCCAGGTTTGTGGAGTGCACGACTAATAGTTGTCCTGTAAATGATTCTCCCACCTGAGCTGTGGATCTCTGCAGCCCCTCCAGAGTTACAATGGACCTCTTGGCTCCTTCTCTGATTAACGCTCTCCTTGCCCGGCCTGTCAGTTTAGGTGGATAGCCATGTCTTGGTAGGTTTGCAGGTGTGCCACACTCTTTCCACTTTCAGATGATGGATTGAACAGTGCTCTGTGTGATGTTCAAACCTAACCCTGCTTTAAAGTTTTCCACAACTTTATCCCTGACCTGTCTGGCGTGTTCCTTGGCCTTCATGATGCTGTTTGTTCACTAAGGTTCTCTAACTAACCTCTGAGGGCTTCACAGAACAGCTGTATTTATACTGAGATTACATTATACACAGGTGGACTCTATTTACAAATTAGGTGACTTCTGAAGCAATCAGTTCCACTAAATTTTAGCTAGGAGTATCAGAGTATAGGGGGCTGAATACAAATGCATGCCACACTTTTCAGACATTTATTTGTAAAAGATTTTGAAAACCATAGATCATTTTCTTTCCACTTCACAACCATGTGCCACTTTGTGTTGGTCTATCAGATAAAATCCAAATAAAATACATTTATGTTTTTTGGTTGTAACATGACAAATTGTGGTCATTTTCAAGGGGTGTGAATACTTTTTCAAGGCATTGTAATATGTCTCCAGTCTATGACTGTCTCCTGAAGTATATCCCCAGTATCCAACAACTCCTATAGCATGCTCACAGACTCTGAAGTCTCCTGCAACATGTCCACAGTCTCTGACCATCTCTTGTGTCATGTCTCAAGTCTCTAGCCATCTCTAGTATTATATTCACACTCTACAACCATCTCTTTTTTTTTAGGTCTGTGGTCTCTGACCATCTCCTGTGCCAGGTCCACAGTCTCTGACCTTCCCTTGTATCATGTCTGCAGTCTCTGACCTTCCCTTGTATCATGTCTGCAGTCTCTGACCTTCCCTTGTATCATGTCTGTAGACTCTGACCTTCCCCTGTATCATGTCTGCAGTCTCTGACCTTCCCTTGTATCATGTCCGCAGTCTTTGACCATCTCTTGTGTCATGTCTCAAGTCTCTAGCCATCTCTAGTATTATATTCACACTCTACAACCATCTCTTTTTTTTTTTTAGGTCTGTGGTCTCTGACCATCTCCTGTGCCATGTCCGCAGTCTCTGACCATCTCTTGTATCATGTCTGCAGTCTCTGACCATCCCTTCTATCAAGTCTGTCGTTTCTGACCTTCCCTTGTATCATGTCTGCAGTCTCTGACCTTCCCTTGTATCATGTCTGTATTCTCTGACCATCTCATGTATATTGTCCGCAGTCTCTGACCATCCCTTGTATCATGTCTGTAGTCTCCGACCATCTCTTGTATATTGTCCGCAGCCTCTGATCATCTCTTGTCTGCTGTTCAAAGGCTTTGACCGTCTCCTGTATTAGGCCCACAGTCTTTGACCATCTCGTGTATCACCCCCATAGTCTTTGACTTTATCCTGTTGTGTATCTGCTGACTCTAATAATGAATATGCACTGAATTGTAAGTGCAGCCCTTTGATCGGGGGATATACTTGAGGCCCCCCATATTAAGAAAGTGGACCAACACTGCTCTATAAGCAATAATATATTCATTATTCAGTGATTTCACATCTGTTGAATGTTAGTTTCAAATGTGTGCAGTGAATGTCAGGTGAATGTGCAAAGAAGGTAACACTTACCCTTTTATCACCAAAATGGATGTTACAGTAAGTACTTTTATTCATGCAAGAAAAGGTGAATAAATGTCAGGGAATGTTGGACAAATGTAAATAGAAATGTGCTATATAAATAGGGTGAATGTTATCGAGTGAATTTTGAGTAAACATTGAACAAATATATTGCGAATGTCCTAGAATCCTTATAAAATATACCTTGATGATTTTGATGTCAAGATGAATGCAGTTATAAAACATGAAATAAAAAAAGAATTCATATACTAAATACAATCATTACAGGTGCTAACCACAACACACAGAAGGAAAAAAGGGACGGTAATACTATGGCAATCAGTGCCACATGCAATATTGAGAACAAAGAAGAAAACCTCCCCTAAGGTGGACTTCAAAGGTATTTGTAGTAAACTACTACAAATACTCTACATACTCTTTTAACTATATTTCTATGTGCCTTTAAAGTCCACCTTAGGGGAGGTTTTCTTCTTTGTTAACCACAACACACACTACAATATTTGTGGCTAATGTGTGCCTTTAATGCCCAACTAAATTTAGCGGTTGCAATTGCCATTCAATTTGGTGGTACAATTGTTTTATTGTCATGTCAAATGTATAATGGATTGCCTTTGTAACCAACTGGCACAGAGGTATTATGTCCAGTAATGAGCTCCTGTATTTCTCTTTTTTTCTAGGACAGTTTTCCAGCCCGTTTCGGAGGTGTTCATTTTGTCAATCAGCCTTGGTACATCCATGCTTTGTATACAATAATTAAGCCGTTCCTTAAAGACAAGACCCGGAAAAGGGTAAGGCTCGTGAACATATGTAAGGCCGGCTTTCCTGGGTTGCCTCTAAATCCCTACAGACTCTAGTTAACCTGATTTTCCTGGTGACCTCTGAGATGAAGTCACATGACATGCTGTGGCCACAGCTGTAGGCAGCAGATTGTCTGCTTCTGATCAATAAAGCTGTGACAATGGATTATTTTCAGTGGGAGTCACTGTGCTATGGGTATCTTTGATCTTCAGAGAGAACAGGAATGAACCAGTTGGAATCTCATTTCTTATATGATAAAGGGAAAATATATTAAAACTCCTGACAGAGCCAGGATTCTGTAATTACATGCAATGGAAGGAAGGCTCGGCTGCTGTGAATAATCGTGTATATCTGTTTACAGCACAAGGTGTTCCATTTCATAATTTCATTATCTTCTGCTACCTGGATCTATTGAGCCCAAAGCTTTTCTTTTCAATGTGCCAACGCTCAGATTCACATTCTTTCCTTATCAAGAGAATGGAACATATTTTTTTTTTCTTTTACATCATTTTATTGTTCTCATAGCTTCAACTCCATTGCTTGATACATGAAAAAGCATTACTGTTTGATGCCAATTAAAGCTTAAAAAAAGAGAGTACAGGTACATTTTAGGGTTCTTTCAGACAGGTGGTCAATTTTTCTCTGAAAAGCAATCTGGTGGAGGGTAGTAAAGCAGTGGCTGACTGACAAATGTTCAGGGTTTTTGGGTAATGTGGTCTGCAGCCCCCATTCAATGTCCTGTATATCGCTTATTGGTGACTACATGTCCCATGATCCATTGTGGCAGCATGCACAAGTCCTCTCCCAACAGGCTCGCTGCTGCTGTCAGGACAGAGGAGGGCGTGTGGGGGATTTCACATACAGTCTGCTCCAGCAGCACAATGGTGACAAGGGGAGAAAAAGAGGTGGCAAAAAGTGCAAAGCCTGCTCCTTCAGCCGGTAGACAGCACCCGGCTACATAGGTTTTGTGTGGCCCTCAGCCTGTAACTGGACAGTGAAGGAAGAAGCAACACACTGTTGAGCTCATCTCCCTGTCACTTTGCTCTCTCCTTCCATCTGCATTCCCCTTGCACTTGGTATTATGCTGCTTGCATAAAATTAAAATATACATTTAAAGCGGAACAAATACTGTAGCTGCTGACTTTTAATATTAGGACACTTACCTGTCCTGGAATCCAGTGGTGTCTTCACCCCAGCCGATTTTTCATTTGGCTCTCAGGTGCTTCCGCTGCCATTTCTTGTGAGAGAAACCGGCAGTGAAGCCTTGCGGCTTCACAGCCGGCTCCCAACTGTGCATGCGCAAAGCGTGCTGCGCTTTGTGAATAGCCCGGTGGCGGGGAAAGGAGGAGGGGGGGCAAACTTACAGGTGACTTCTCCGCAGCAAAGTCACGGGGAAGTGGGAGCAGGTACCTGTCAAAAGCAGGTACCCGCTCCCCCCTTTCCCCCGAAAGGTGCCAAATGTGGCAGCAGAGGGGGGGGAGAGAAAGCAAACAAGCAAAGCTTCCCCTTTTGGGTGGATATCCGCTTTAAGTATCCATTAATGAATACAGAGCTGCAATAATATGTGTCAGCTTGATTTTGGTGCTCATAAGTCATTTTTGATTTGTTACTCTTAATTGCTGTTTGGACTTAAAGCGGAGTTCCACCCAAAAGTGGATCTTCTGCTTTAAGCACTCCTCGCCCCCTGACATGCCACGTTTGGTATGTCATTTTTTTGGGGGGGGGGGGTACCCTTTTTTTTCGTGTGACTTTCTGTCCCACTCCCTGCTTCCTATCTTTGGCCGCCTAGGCGACTCCACCTCTCACCCTAGGCGGCCCCTCCCTGCCAATCTTCTGGGACACAACTCAGGTCCCAGAAGATGCAGTGCGCTCCCGGCCGTGAAGCTGTAAGCTGTCACGGCCGGGTGCCCACAGTTACCATGACAGCGCAGAGGATAGGATGGGAAGAGGAGCTAGCCTCTGGGCGGCCACATCGCTGGACCATGGAGCAGGTAAGTGTCAGTTTATTAAAAGTCAGCAGCTCTGCTTTTTGTAGCTGTTGACTTTTAATAAACTAAAAAACGGGTGGAACTTCACATGGTGACTCACTGGAAAAAAAGTGTGCTAACTTTGAAGGACATCATTCAAATACATAGAAAATATGCACCAATAGAGGAAAAAAATAGGCATGTTGGATTTTTCAACACTTGTAATGCTAATGCATTTTAGTAGCTCAATTGCATTCTCTTTGTACCATTTTACTTTTCAGGTGTGCTGCTTTGCAACACATTGCTGCAATTTAAGGCGGAACTTCAGGCCGATATCAAGTGTAACTAAAGTCATGAAGTTAAAAATTGCTAGAAGGTAGCGTTTTTTTTTTGGCAGAGGTGAAATGCAAAGTCACTTTTGCAAAAAAAGTTTTTCCAAGATCCCTAGCATTTTTTTATTTAGTGTACACTGCCTATGGCACATGTGTAGTGCGGTGTACGCTCTCATCACATTCATGCAATCTGTAAGATGCTGATAATGGAATCGAGGTGGTGGGACAATGTAAATACAACATGCATGAGTAGGAGGTAAATCACCCTATAGCAGACTCAGAAGACAACCAGCAGAACATCAGCAGCTGTAGGTGAAGGAACGAAGGGGAGCATGGATGTCACATCGCTGGAGGA
This sequence comes from Lithobates septentrionalis, assembly GCA_037952835.1. Lineage (NCBI taxonomy): Eukaryota > Metazoa > Chordata > Amphibia > Anura > Ranidae > Lithobates > Lithobates septentrionalis. Next base: position 1,494,552 of record JBBDGP010000282.1, on the reverse strand, counting down.
AGTCACTCCAAAGGGTAGGTGTTCTGTACCATACAAGTATGTCGAGCCTTATGGCAAGAGTCCACCCACCGTGCAGACAGTAAACTTCCACTTTCGTTAGTTTTGTTAAAAAAAAAAATCACTATTAAATATATGTTCATGATTATCATACACTGTCCATAATTCATTGTTTTTTTCTTTCTTTCTTTTTTTTTTTGAAAATTCTTTTTATTGAGTTTCAGATTTAGATACAAAACAAAGCCTATTGGGCATACCCAGGCTCGGTGAAACAACATTGTGAGAGAAAAAACCCCCCCAGAAAAACAAAACCTCTTTACGGTAGTGCCGTTGGTGGCACTAGAGCAAAGCTCTATGCTCCAGTAGCTACTAAGATTGTTAGAGTATTGTAGGTATCAGCAGCTCAGGGGTAGCAATAAGTCATATTATATAAGAAGGAAGTCACAATAATTAGGCATGTGGATTGGACGTAGGTTGAACTTCATACAAAATACGTGTACACCTGGTCTATTGTAAGGTAATCTATTAATCAGGAGAGTCAGGGTCAGGGTTAGTAGATAGGTCCTCTACCCAAATGTCCCAGACCTTGTGGAATTTTTTGGAGCAACCTCTCGCTAGGTAGGTTGCCTTGTATAATGGTAAGTAGACATTAATTAATTTTTTCCACGAGCTCAGGGTTGGAGCTGATGGAGATTTCCATTGGAGAAGAATAATTTTCCTTGCATAAAACAATAATAACCCTATCAGCGTTCTGGAGGCCCGAAGATGAGCCAGAGTGTCCACCAAACCCAGCAGACAAACCTCCACCATCTGGGGCACATGAATGGTGGTCACAGAACGTATGTCCGAGACCACCGCTTCCCAGAAAATTTGAATATGAGGGCATTGCCAGAATATCTGGATAAAGTCTGCTGAGTCCGCTGCACACCGCCAGCACTCTGCAGAGAGGGAGGGATATATTCTTTGTAAACGTGCAGGCGTGAGATAGATCCTATGTAGGATTTTGTACTGAATTAACCTGTCCCTTCTACAAACCAGCATTGTTTTTTATTTCTGACAGATTTTTCTTCATGGGAACAATCTGAACAGTCTGCACCAGCTAATCCATCCAGAATGTTTGCCATCTGAATTTGGCGGAACCCTTCCACCTTATGACATGGGCACCTGGGCTAGGACATTGCTTGGTTCTGATTACAATGATGACAATGAGTACACTCACACATCGTACAACGCTATGCATGTGAAGTATGCACCTACCCATATACAAACAGAGTGTTCTCCAAAATACATGAAAAGGTAATCATTTCTTATCTAGCTATTGAGTAACCACTCTGCTAAAACTGACTCTTATGCCCTGTACACACGGTCAGATTTTCCGACAGAAAATGTGGGATAGGACCTTGTTGTCGGAAATTCCGACCGTGTGTGGGCTCCATCACACATTTTCCATCGGAATTTCCGACACACAAAGTTTGAGAGCTTGCTATAAAATTTTCCGGCAACGGAAATTCCGATCGTGTGTAGACAAATCCGATGCACAAAGTGCCACGCATGCTCAGAATAAATGAAGAGACGAAAGCTTTTGGCTACTGCCCCATTTATAGTCCCGACATACGTTTTTTACGTCACCGCGTTTAGAACGATCGGATTTTCCGACAACTTTGTGTGACCGTGTGTATGCAAGACAAGTTTGAGCCAACATCCGTCGGAAAAAATCCATGGATTTTGTTGTCGGAATGTCCGATCAATGTCCGACCGTGTGTACAGGGCATTAGGCTGGTCAAATGTTTGTACAATAAATCTCATCAGTAATTTCAATAATGCCATCAGAGACGTGATGAATGGTGTTCAAAAGTACTCCTAAATTATGTTGGCTTTTATCATTCAATTTTGAAATCAATGAAACTTACAGAATGAAAACCAGATTTGCTGTTTTAATTTCATTTGCGTGAGAAAAATTTTCCATCCTGCTCGTTCCGCTTTTTCCATCACTATTGTTAAAAATGATCGTCGATGTCACCCCAATAACTATTAAAAAAATCAAAACAACTTTCCGAAAACAAACATTTTCTAATTAAATTCTACTGGTGTATGGCCAGATCAATTTTCCAAAGCTATTTACATAATTACATTATTGTTTTTGCTAATGGTTTTGAAATTACAGTATTTGTCTCATGTGTTATACTTAATGAGGAACTACAGTAGTTTTAAAAAATAAAAGTCAGTAGCTACAAATACTGTAGCTGCCGAGTTTTAATAAACACACACTCACTAGTCGAGGGATCCAGCTCTGTCATCACCCTGGCTGGTTCTCCGCAAATTCTTTGGGTTCCTGGAGCCACCATCTTGGATGTGGGAAGCCAGCTGTGACTTCCTGTGCCCTCACAGTCAGCTTCCCACTGCTCATGTGCAAGTTATGCAATGCTTTGTGAATGGACCAGCTGCCTCCTGGGACCTGTGACGTGCCCCAGAAGTTTTCAGGCAGGTGTGTGTGTGAGGGGGAGGGGTTGATGGTGAACTTCCACTGAGATCTCCTAGGTGATCAGAGCGGAAGTAGGAGCAGCCACCTGTCAAAATTTTCCAAAATTGGAAGATAGGAGGGAGGAGGAAAGGTGGAATTTCCCTTTTTAGGTGAAGTTCAATTTAGACTCAAGTTATCCTTAATTTTTATGTAACCACACTAAATACCATTCAATGAGTAAAAACATTGTAAATTGTAACATAAACATGTTTTATGTTTGTAGCACCCTCTAGTGTGCTTGGATGTTAGGAAAATTTAGCTGGCTCAGAGCTAAGCCTGAGCTGTGAATCTAGGTGAATCTAGGTCAGGGTTCAGTGACTCTGGGCTGGATGACTCATCCTGGCAGACTCTCTGATGCCTCCTCTTGTTTTTGGGACATTGGAGAATGTTCTAGACATAGTGGGTTGAGGTTAGGCGGAGCTGCTTGGAATTTGTATGAGGGCCTCAGCCAATCCCCAGTAAAGGGCTGGCAGGGGGCAAGCTACCTCATAAATAGGCATGAGTCATTCCAGCAGGGGGCATATGGAGTGGAAGATGGAGATGGAGTGCTGAGGAGGCTATCAGTGACCCTTGAGGGTGTGGGGGGGGATGTGACCTTGGGCCAGGGCTCGGGTGCTGGAAGGATCCTGCCAAAAACACATGGAGGAAGCCCTTCCTGGAGGCACGGGAGCAAGGAGAGAGAAGAGCAGGAGCAGATAAACACTACTTGAGAGTCAGACGGATGGGCTGGTGAGTGTCCATCCGGAGGACTGTGGTGAGACGTTAGCCTGGAGGGCTAGTGAAAGGGGCAGCTGCAGCCAGGTGGGTTGGCAGTGCATGGAGGGGTGGTGCTGGGACCAGTACCCACAGGAGGATGAGTACAAGCTGGGCACTGTAATACTTTGCTAAACAATCAAGGGGCCTCCGTTTCCTGCCTGTAATTGGCCATTGCCTTTATTCTGATTGAGTGACTGTCAGATCTTCACACAGTGTTCTAGCTAGGTTCTGCAAGCAAGTGTGTGCTGGAGGAATAGTCGAGCTGTATAAAGAGACTGTATATAGGAAGAGTTGTCCCTGAAGTTGTTGAAGTCAAATAGGCATCCCATAACCTTCCATCCCTATCCAAGTTATTACCCTCAATAAATAACAAAAACAAAGTAACGGACTGTTCTTTGACTCTGGAGTGTGTGTAAACATTTTGTGTGCCTGGCTGTGCAGGGTGGGGAATCCCAATTTAACTGTCGCTCCTTAGGGGGTTGCTCTACATGTTGTTGTTTTTTGTGCATATACTTTGTAAGACAAAAATCTAGGGTTAGTTGATAACAGTATACAAAAAGGGTAGTTTTGGATGGAGATTAGCAAGGTTTGATTCTTCCACCAACTCTGTTCTACTGCATGAGACCCCAGCAAGGCAGTCTTTCTCAAACCTTTCACTGCTTTGAGAGGACAGGCTTGGATTTTCAGCCAAGCAATCATCGTCACACGCCTAGGTAAGGCTACTTTCACACTGGAAAGAGAAATGAAGAAAAGGCGCGTGGCCTGATGCATGAATCCTTTTAAAAGGTTTATTTAAAACAAAATGGTATATAAAGAAAATACTACGTATTCATAAAAGTGGATGAATTACAATATTAATACCACTTATTCGAACAGTATTGAATATTAAAATGATGCCCATATAGGGAATAAAAGATGAATGATCCACTAATGCGTTTCGAGGATTTTCCTCTTCCTCAGAGCCTTAGGATACCAAGTCTGGTCTGCATGTTAGAATGTAGAGGACTGGGTGAGTGGTATATCATTGGGTGAGTAGTCAACCCCTTACTGGTGGATTTTTATTCCATCTACATCACAGCGCTCTACATTAAACAAACACCGAACAGATATAGATATAGATAGAATTGCAGACTCTATTTCAAATACTAAAAGGCATACAATATAAAAATGTTATATTAAAACGATGCCTCATAAAAGGAATGTATATATATATATGAGAAAAATTATTATTATTATACCACTATAGCATTATGTTCACAATAATGTATGTGATCAATTGACAATAATAATTTTTCTTGGACTTCCCCCAGTCGGCCACTGCAGCGGGGTATGCATGCATGATTGATTATACATTGTCACCTCCACAAAAATACTACCATTTCCATTAAGGCCCTCAGCACAAGTGCAGGAGAGAATTTTTTCTGTTTTACTTTCACACTGGGGTGGGAGGCGTTAGTTTTAGTTTTTAGTGGCGCTTTAACGCTGTTATAAAGGGTTAAAGTGCCACTACCAAATCGCTTTGCAGACACTTCGTCAGTGCTGCCCATTGATTTTAATGGCTGGGGCGGTGGAGGGACAGTGTATACACCGCTCCCGCATCGCCCCCAAAGATGCTGCTTGCAGGACTTTTTTTCCTGTCCTGCAAGCGCACCGCCCCAGTGTGAAAGCACTCAGGCTTTCACACTGGGGTGACTTGAGAGGCGCTTTTCAGGCGCTTTACAGGCGCTATTTTTAGCCCTAAAATGCCTGAAAAGCGCCCCAGTGTGAAAGGGGTCTTAGACCCCTTTCCCACTGAGGTCGTTTTGCAGGGGCTATAGCGTTAAAAATAGCACCTTCAAAACGCCCTAAAACAGCTGTTCTATGCACTCCAGTGTGAAAGCCCTAGGGCTTTCATACTGGAGCGGTGCGCTGGCAGGGCGTTAGAAAAAGTCCTGCCAGCAGCTTCTTTGGAGCGGTGAAGGAACGGTGAACTCACCGCTCCTCCACCGCTCCTCCACCGCTCCTCTCCGTTGAAATCAATGGGGCAGCGCTGCGATACCGCCCGCTAGCGGCCTAATAGCGCAGCTAAAACGATGGTTTACTGCTGACGCCCTAGGCAGCGCGGTGTGAAAGGGCTCTTAATGAAGGCTTGGGGGGCCTGGTGATGCATGTTGAGAGAAGTGTTAAAGACTTCAGATGCTTCTTGTTATCTTTCCTCATGGGATTCTGCCCTGTGTGGATGTCACTATGAACAATCTGTTTGTGTTCCCTGGCCTTTGGACCTAGGGGTTGGAAAGAAGCAATGATCCTCCTCCTGAGAGGTATTTCTGAAGATGTTGGCTGCTGGAGGCTAAGGGGTGCGGACCTAGAGGAAGCAAAACTGTCCCCCACAAGAGATGTGGTGAGTGACTGGTTGAGTGAAGAGTATACACGGGAACCCTCCCAGCTGTCCTGCCTTGAAATACCAGGATTAAGATACCACTAGAACCTTAATCTTCAAGTATTTTGGGTATCCATCTAGCATAGTTTGTACTTAGAAGGTACAGAGAGACTTTTTCAGAGATGAGAGACTTAAAAGCGTTTAGAACCCTAGTCTGGTGTTTAAAGGAGTTGTGAAGGCAGAAGTTTTTTTTATCTTAAAGTGGATGTAAACCCAATGTCATCCTTTCTAAACTACTGCCATAGGGGTTATCTATAAGGATATACATGCCTCCTGCATGTATCTTTACCTGTCAAATGTCTCCCCTCTGTCTCTTATGAGACCCGAAAAACTGCAGATTCTGTGTGTGGGTCTGTTGTCTGGAGCTCGGTGGGTGGAGTCGTGATTTCAGTAGACTCCCCGCCCACCTCTACACTCCCCTTGTCAATATGCATTTTCTCCTGTGTATTTCTAACTGAACTTCTGCTATGATCTCTAACATCCAGTGAAAAGACAGGAAAGTAACCACATGACTTCAGCATGCCAAATCATGCTGAGGTGTGGAACAGCCAATCCTTGCAGAGCTGCTGAAGAAAGGAGTGGGGGAGGGAATTAAAAAATAATGCATGTGTCTTAGGCTGTCACTCACAGCAAGGGGGAGTATTTGACAAAGTTTTTCTCAGTTTGTCAAGATTTATCCCACTGAACAATAAAAGAGGATTGCTCAGAGATGGATTAAGTCTGTGTGGCAAGACTGGGCTAAAATGATAGGAAATCGTATCGTATACTCTACAGTATGATATTAAAAAAAAAAAAATTCGGGTTTACATCCACTTTAATGCATTCTTTGCATTAAGATAAAAAACCTTCTGTGTGTAGCAGCCCCCCCAGCACCCCCCAGTTACCTACCTGAGCTCCTTCTCTCTCCAACAATGTCCACTATCCCCTCAGCCATCCAGTACACTCCTCCTGATTGGCTGAGACAAAGCAGCGGTGCTATTGGCTCCTGCAGCTGTCAATCAAAATCAGTCAGCCAATCAGGGGAGAGGGGGGACGGGGCCAAGTCGAGGCTCCGTGTCTATGTGGTTACATGAAGCTCTGACTCGGCTTGGGTGACAACCTGTAACAAGCTGCTGACTGAGGGGCATTTAAAGGAGGGAGGGACTAGGAGCTGCAAAGAGGGACACGAGAAGAGGAGGATCTGGACTGCTCTGTGCAAAACCAACTGCACAGAGGAGGTAAGTATAACATGTTTGGTCTTTAAAAAAAGCGAGCCTTTACAATCACTTTAAGACTGTGAATATTTTGGGAATATCCTAATTCATTCCGTACCCTGATTCCTGTATTGCAATCTGCAATAAATGCGTTCCTGTTTTGAGCTAACTAAAGTGACTGTTGTTCATCCTTTTTACACCCCAAGAAACAACCCACATCCGATTGAATGTGCATGATGAGATCTTGGTGCCTTGTAAAAGTGCTTAGGACATTCACGATGGAGCCGTTGGTGTTATGGAAGCAGGGCTGGCCCTATCATGGGTCCCTCTGGGTCCATTGGGCCCAGGCGGCACTTTAAGAGGGGTGGTAAAATGCTGCCCGTTGGAGCGCTAACACTCTCAGCTCGAAACTGAGCATGCCCAGTTTTGGAGCACGGCCGAGAGACCCTGATGGACTTGGGGGGGGGGGGGGGGGGGGGACATGGGCTCTCTGTAGCAGACAAAAAAAGTGCTGGTGTATAGTATGTGTTTGTACAGTGTGTCTGTATAGCGTGTGTATATGATCATTATATATGATTATTTATTTGCTTGATGGTCTTAAGGTGTTTATTATGTACTTATTTTTTATCTGAGTAAGTAGTGAGCACATTTGGTATGGCAGCGCTCTAGAGTATTTTTTTTTTTTTTGTTTATAAAGGAGTGGTGGAGTGATGGGGAGGGAGATGGACAGAGAGATGGAAAGAGTAAGGAGTGAGTGAAGGATGGAGGAATAGACTGGATGACAGAGAGACAGATAGATGAAGGGATGGAGCAAGGCAGGGAGGGATGGTGAAAGAGACTGAGAAATTGAGTGATGGAGCAAAGGATAGAGGGATGGGGTGATGAAGAGAGAGAGAGCAAGGGAATAGAGGGGTGGAGTTATGGAAAGATAAAGATAGAGGGAGAGACAGAACAATAGAGGGATGAAAGTGATGAAGAATAGAAAGGATAGTTGTATATAGGGCACAAGGATTGTTGGATGTACAGTATGATGGAGGGATGGAGTAAGAGATAAAAGGATGACGTGATGGAGTTATGGAGGGAGGGACAGAGTAACAGAGGGATTACATTGATGGAGGGTGAGGAGGTTGGAGGGGACTACAACAGAGGGATGGTAGGATGGACAGTTAGATGGAATGATGGAGACAGGAGGTGATGGAGGGATGGAGACAGGAGGTGATGGAGTAGTGGAGACAGTAGGTGATGGAGTAATGGAGACAGGAGGTGATGGGGGGGTGGAGTGATGGAGACAGGGGGTGAAGGAGGAATTGAGTGATGGAGACAGGAGGTGACGGAGATAGGAGGTGATGGAGTTATGGAGACAGGAGGTGATGGAGTTATGGAGACAGGAGGTGATGGAGTTATGGAGACAGGAGGTGATGGAGTTATGGAGACAGGAGGTGATGGAGTTATGGAGACAGGAGGTGATGGATAGCTGGTGACAGGAGGTGATGGAGTGATGGAGACAGGAGGTGATGCAGTGATGGAGACAGGAGGTGAAGGAGGGATGGAGTGATGAAGACATGGAGACAGGAGGTGAAGGAGGAATGGAGTGATGAAGACAGGAGGTGAAGGAGACAGGATGTGGAGGGATGGAGTGATGGAGACAGGAGGTGTTGGAAACAGGAGGTGATGGAGGGATGGAGTGATGGAGACAGAAGTTGATGGAGGGAAGTACGGAGCTCCTGATGTTAAGTGGGGGTGCTGTTGCATGTAAATCTGACTTCCTGATAAATTTAAGTTATGTTTTCAATTATCATGATATAAAATAATGGATGCGGGGGGCCTTTTGGTGGGCGTGATTTTTTTTCGGGGGGGGGGCAGCATTTCATTCTTGGACTCAGGCAGCACAATATCTTGGGCCAGCCCTGTATGGAAGTCCAATTTTTTTGAAGATTTGTACCAGTAGCACTTCACTAGCATACAAATAAGGGTAGTTGCTCTTTAGTTACATAGATCAATAGGTAATTCCATGAGATCTTTTGTGTACTGTAGGAACTTCAGTTTATATATTGTACTTATATATTGTACTTTGCAAAGGGTCTTGGCAAGGTTTATTGAAGAGTCATTAATGCTCCTATTTAGGCTGGGACAGGAAATAGGCCGGGCATTTTAGACTCGGCAACCAAAGTTTCCAAGGACCGGGGGGGGGGGGGGATACAGGTGTTCATGGGGGCATTTGGTGACGGGATATTCATAGAGTTGGTCCTCCGCACTGTAATGTAAAGGGGCACTGTAATAGAAAGGGGACTGCAGTGCCCCTAGCACCCTAGCATCCCCTAGCAGAGCAGGTGGTGGAGGAAACTGCAGATCTGGGTCATATTAAAAAGCAGGTGATTACCTGCTTGTTAATGTGAAAAGATTCCCACTCTCTGAGCAGATCTCCACCCGGGAGAGGAGACACAGGCATGGCCGCATAGCGGGAAATGAGCGGTGACCCCGGTTTGTGTTGGCAGTGTCCTGACCAGGGTCGCCACTTACCTCCCTCTGAGCAGCCCGGACATGTGGCCCGATGTGCCCTGTGGCCAGCCGAGGCCTGCTTCTGTTCTTCAAATACAGTAAGTTTGCAGTGAGCTTTCTAAGTGGATGCTAAAATAGCTTTTGGGGCAGCTCCCCAGTCTGGGGGGTGACCTTGGGCTTGGGTGCGGACGGGACCTTCCCAAAACCATGGATGTGTCCTGGCCAGGAGGCACTGGGGGCAAGGAAAGGACAGCGGAAGAATACTGTCGGGTCAGTCTCCATGAGCAACAGCAACAGCCAGGAGTGCTGGTGAGTGACACACAGTTAGGAGGACTGGGAGGCACGCCTGAGAGGACTGGGATGGAGCAGTCTGGGATGGGTGCAGAGCCAGTCAGGAGGACTGTGGTGGTACGGGCAGTGGAAAGGGGAAGCTGCAGTCAGGGCTGGCAGTGCCTAAAGAGGTGGTACTGGGAGCAGTAGCCACATGTAGGACAGCTAGCACCAAGGACTTCTATTCTGCTACTCCATAGGGGCTTGTTGTCCCTGTCTGTAAAGGGCATTCCATCAGACCCAGCTGAGATTGTGCTGGGTCTGAAACCTGTGCTAGCTGGTCCTGGGAGTGATAGTCTGCAAGCAAATATATGTGCTGGAGGTTGAGGAGAAAAGATTGTATATACTAGAGTGTATATAGTTAAGTTCCCACCAAGTTTCTTCAATCAAGTGGGCATCCCATATGTACCCTATCCCCATCCAAGTTCTATTCCCCTAATAAAACAAAAAAAAAACAAAGTGCAAGGATTGCTTCTTGACTTAGTGTCTGGAAATTCATGTGCCTGGCTGTGCAGTTTAGGAGACGAACCACATTCACCAGTGGCCTGTGACCAGTGCTACACAGATATCTCCCAAAGATGACATTTTTTTTCTCAACGTCTATGCAGACTTCATAAACCAGCTACATGAGCAGGGAGAATTCTGTGATCCCATGTACAGAGAATGTTGTTATGAATGCATGTGGTAAAGCACAATTTACATTTTGTCTGTTTTTGAAACTCATAACTGGCTGCAGATTAACATGGAAAGGCAATTTGATAAAAATAACAGACATCCTAAAGAGTAATAGGTCTTTTTTGTTTGAAATAAAAGTCAGCAGCTACAAATAGTATCGTACTAACTAGTGTCTGAAGGTCCAGCGCCGTCTTCCCACTGTGACTTCTCTTACTGCTGTGGGCCCCGGTGCTGCTATTTTGGATGCCCCGCTGAGCATGTGCAAAATTAAGGAAGTGGAAGCGGGGGCGTATTAAAAAATGTACCCACTCCATGTGAAAAAAAATGAAAAATGTCAGTGTTAGGGCATGGGGTAGGGAGTTGAGTGTCACTTTCACTTTTCAGTGAAGGTCCAATTTAGGTAGCAGTTCTGTTTTTCAAAAATGCTTGATCTGAACTGCAGGTAGATATAAAATGAACAATGACAGAAGTACCTGCAATCAGTGCCGGGACAAGGTCATTTAGAGCCCAGTGGGAACATGCCAAATTGCAACCCCCCCCCCCCCCTCTAAAATGTATGAGCAAATGTTCTCCTCCCCCTCAAAAAAATTGAGGGCCAGTCTGCATGCTTACCGTCTAAGTAGAAATTCCCCCTCCTGCCAGTTAAAATCCACCCCCCTGCTGAAAGCACAAATCTTTGCCCCCCCCCCAATCCCCCTAACCTCACATCCTCTCTCTCTCAGTATGCCCCCAGCACAAATACCCCACCACCTGTCCAAAAAAGGTCCCCCCCTAGCACAAATATTCTACCCCTCAAATTTCCCCTTCAAGCACAAATCCTCTCCCCCTAACTCCAGATTCCCCCCTCCCAACAAAAATTCCACTCCCCCACCCTAGCACAAAATACCCCCAAACAGGGCCGTCTTTAAGGCAGGGCAAAAGGGGCAGCTGCCCTGGGCCCTGTCATTGTTGTGGGGCCCAAAGCAGCTGCCTCATTCTTGCCAACTATCCCAGTTTAAATTCCTTTGTCCCTTGAAGTTTTAATCCTGTGCTGTGTCCCGATATCTCACTGTGAAGTGCTGCTATTAATGCTGCACAGCTCTGCCCTATTGTTGTGTACAGGTGACTCACCTGCAGACCCCCTGTTTACATGTAAATAACCGTCAATAATATGTAAATAATGGCAGCATTCATATGTAAATAGCTGAGGCCGGCTGCATTGATATGTAAATAAAGGCGGCATTCATATGTATATCATGCCCCCCTGAAGAGAGGAGTGAGGAGTATGTAACCTATAGCAACCAGTGAGCAGTATTACTGTACAGTAATCTCCAGCAACCAATTAACAAGCAGAAATCATGTGCTGTAACCTCTAGCAATTAATCAGTGAGCCTTAATGTGTGTTGTAACCTCTAGCAACCAGTCAGTAATCGGTAATGATATGATGTAGCCTCTGGCAACCAATCGCAATCTCTGCCTGATCTGATACAGTAAACCGATTTTTAGTCTAGCTGCTATTTATTGTATGTCTCATAGCAGGTGGAGAGCGAAATTGCATGGGGGGGTCCAAGAAAATTTTTGCCCAGGGTCCAATCAATATTAAAGACGGCCCTGCTTGTCCCGGGCCTGCCTGCAATACAAGACTAGCTGTGCACATTTACTAGTCCTTTGGCAGCAATCTCAGTTCACATATGTTTTTCATCTGGTTTTGTGAAATTCCGCTTTAACAAAAGTGGTGTGATATGCACTCAATTTATTGGTTTGAATTTTATTATATTTATTACACCAATTTCTAAAAGATAGATTGCTATTAGGTTGGCTGCAGAGTCAGGGGAAGCTGCGATGGGGCAAAGCAGATGAGAATATCAGATTTAGAACCCGCTATCCTGCACAATATATCTATAGTTCAGGGTCTCCTCTGCAGTCTAGAAGAAATAATATAAGTTATTGCCGTGTGATAACATCTTATTTTCAAGGATATTGTGCTGAATTTATCAATAAAAATGGCATTTGGTTCTAGATATAAATTATATTGCTAGAATCACTGCAATGCTTTAAAATCCCAGTGTAAATAATTTCTATTGCTTGGAAATTGCACTTTAGTCTGGCACGGTCAACTGCTAAAACATTAATTCAGATAATTGTAAGGCTATGGTTGTATCTTACACATCTATAGTCCATTATCTTTCAAATGACTTCAAGTTGTATTAAACCCGCAGTGTTTTATAGCCTAACACATTGAGCACAATAAAATAAACATTTCCCAGTAAACTGTTAAAATTCTTATCCCAGCACTTGCAGTTTACAGCTTTCAGTGCTGCTTGCTCCCGCTCTCTTGGTACTGCCTCCCTGAACTTTTGATCATTACAGGAAAAGAGGTAACAGTGGACAGTGCAGTCTGAAGAGAGTCTGTTAGCTTTGAGAAGGGAGGGGGATTAGGGAAGTGCCTTGCTATCCTAGGCTATGGGGTTGTAGGGAGACACACTGTAATGCACACTCTAGGGAGACCCAGTATCTGCATGCAAGGGTGACTCCATAGGATGCTGCAAGAGAAAGGAGCCACCTTGAAACAGGAAACCAGACAAAGATTATAGTAATTGTAAACCCACTTTAAAAAAAAAAAAAAAACGGCAAGACAAAGGCTTAATGAGCTAGTATAATGATGTGCAGGTGTGGGGTTGGTGGCGCTACCTACTGGCTAACATATAAGGATAAATATAGTGGCAGTGTGCATAACAGTTGTGAATGCATGTACGGGAGGGTTAGTTACCCTGTTTAGTGCAGGCCCCATGCATCCATACCAATCTGATCACTGCTTCATAAACGGACTGTGATCAGCGGCGATCCTTGGGATCGCCGCTGATCACTGCTTCATAAACGGACACCTAAATCTGGAAGCTATTTGCTTCTGTGCTAAATGGGTGATAAAACCACCCTTTCATCAGCTTTCGGTCCACAAAAAAGCCAAAACAAACCACTAAAAAAAAACAAAAAAAAAAAACAGGATTTTCCGTATCCAGCTGCTAGTTTAACAGACTATTGTCAACCACTATTATAAAAGTGCACATAACCTTTTACATAAAGTCAAGAAATACTTTAATCCAATTTATACCACCAGTCTACATACTTTTTGAGCAGCAAATGTCTTTGTAATGTTGGTGAAGTCAAGACTGCGAAGTATATCTGATTCAGCAGACATTATAGACAGTTTGGTGAGACGACTTTGGCTCATGGTTGTGTGTTGTACATTTTTGATCCGTTTAATTTTTTAAAAAGATTGTTCACCTGAACAGTTAGTGATCATTAAAGTGAGATACATTTTTAAAGCAATTTCCGTGTTGGGAAAGGTATCTTTTACATCCTTGTCAAATATGGTATTGTACATAAATTGCTCTATTCTGCAGTCATCAGTTTTTTTATCGAGAAACAAAGAAATGAATGACTGAAACTGAATTAGCTCGTCACCAAAGGTTGTGCCCAGATCATGCTTGTAGAAAGCGGACAACTTTTCTCTACTGCAATTTTAATGGAATCAAAGTCCATCACTGGAAAGTTTATAAAGAATCCAAATAAATCACACACTTCACTGTAAGCTCCTAGTCGATGCTCCAGACACACTAAAAGTTTGTCAACACATGGGAGAAAGGCCTTAACATAAAAGGTCTCCTTGGGTGTTAAGTGTGCTTCTTCATTGTGTCCATAGTCAAGTGGCTGCTGACGGACATTCCGGCGTTGAAGTCGACGATGTTGCACAGTATATTCTTCAGTATCTGTGGGACGCTTGCCAGCTTCTTCAAATGCATCAAATTTAGTACGTTGTTCATTCATAAAATCTTTTAATTATTTCAAAACGGCAATTGCTGAATTTAGGTTGAGTTGAATGGACTGCAAAGTTTTGCTGCTGCTGTTAAAGCGCTGTAAAACAGTGTTCCAGAATTCTGCAAAAATCCCGGTCTCAAGTTTGCTCATCTGATCAAACGGTCCTTTTGCCATATTCCGGCACTCTGACCTCTCTTCACAGTAAGCTGAAATTTCCAACAAAATGTCCATTATATTTTGATAGCTATGGACTAGTGCCCGACAAGCATCAGCACGACATGACCAACGTGTGTCACTTAGCTTTTTTGGCATGGACACAGAGAGGTCATTCTCATCAAGCTTGTCTTTAATCTTCTTGTAGCGCTTGGTTGAGCCAGTAAAGAATGCATACAGAGCTTGTATGAAATAAAAAAACTTGACAGCCTCACTACACGAATTTGCAGTATCCTTTCCAACAAGGTTTAGTGAGTGTCCAAAACAAGGTATATACTTTGCATATTTATTCAGGGTAACAATTTTTGCTTGCATACCCTTGTAGTGACCAGACATGTTGCTTGCATTGTCGTAACTCTGTCCACAGCATTCTTGTATGGAAAGTCCAACATTATTAAGGAATTTGAGAAGCGCATTCGCCATCTCTTCTCCTTTATGCCCCATTTAGGGTAAGAAGGTTAGAAAACGCTCCACAGGTTGATTTCCTTCTAAGTATCATAAAATCACTGTGAGGTGATCAGTATGGGAATAATCTTCAGATGAATCTACAGATACCGAGTAGTACTTTGCCATTTTAACCCGGTTGATGACATGTACTAAAATCTTTTCCCCTGTAATCTGTATAAGTTCTTCCCAGACATTTGCTGATAGATAACTTGTAAATCCTTTGCCCTTGTTTGCCTTGGTTTGGATGTGTTGTGCTAGGAAAGCATCGTACTCCAACAGTAATTCCGAAATTCCAAGATAGTTGCCATTGTGTTTGGATCCAATAACTTGGTTACCTCCTCTAAAAGCCAATCCTCTTTCGGCAAGAAAAATTATGACACTAAGCAACCAATTTACTAGGTTTTGACCATAGCTTGTCAGCTCTTCAATCTCTTGTTGCATTTTATGGTAAATCCGACCCTCCAGTTTAGAGTATTTGGCTGTATCAATCACAGCATGAATATGGTTTTAAGACTGTTCATGTGATGAAATTCGTTCACTGGCATGTTTCCAGTCGCTGAAGCCATCATTGGAAAATGCATTTCGTGATGCACCAAACAATTTGCAGTCAAAACAGTAGATTCTGCCGGTGTTTTTTGAGTAGCAAAGCCACTTTCTTTCAACCTTGTCTCCATTGTGACAGTTACGCATAAACATGTCGATAGTACAGCAACGTCCGTCTTTAAATGACGTTGCAAACCCTTCATTCCTCAGTTGTTCCAGAGGCTTTCTCACTGACACATTTCCATTTTTTGACCAGTACTCCCGCATCTCAATAGTAGATATGTTGGGCCACAAACCAATGTCAGTCATGAAACCTTACTGTTCCACAAATTCAGGCACTATATCAAATGCTTCCACAGTAGGCTCCACAGTATGGAGGCTAGGCAGCAAACCAGTATTTTGGAAAAGGCCTGGTTTCTCCACCTCCATGGGCACTGGTGTTGTTTCTAGTGGTGTTAGTGGATCAGAAGACACTACTGCATCAGATTCAGAGACTAAGTCAGAGGTACTTTGAGCAGGAATCACTTCCTGAGAAGATGTACCAGCAGGTTCCTAAGAAGATCCACTTCTAAGTATAAGAAAACCAGTAATTCTTGGTATTCTGAACAGTTTTTCCTCCAACTCCTGCTTCTTCTTTCGCTTCTGTGCACCACTCTGAGATTTTGACATATTGAGGGCTTATAGGCTCTTCAAAAAATAGATGTGACTGACACCTGCATTATAAAAATAAATTATGCTCTGTACAGTCTCTTATTACCTTATAATAAGTGTAAAGGCTAGCCAGAGGCTAGCCTGTATTTGTGGGAGGAGGCTGAGAGGGCTACTTAAGCCTCCTCCTCTATCTGGCCAGGGCTCGTCGGCGTTTCTGGGTTCAATAGGGGGTGGGGCCTACACGTCACTTCCGGGTCGGCTGCAACATGGCGGCGGTACCTCTGTCGGTGCTTCACCGGGGAGTTCGCCTGTCTACCCTCCTGCACCCACATTTACGGGTCCCTGCTTCTCCCGGTATTTCGGGGGGGGGGGGGTGCTCGGCCGCCAGCCCGCCGCCGCCAACCACTCCTCTCCCTATTCAAAGACAGCTCCATAAGGGAGCCAATCGCTGGCCAGTTTCTCTCCCCTTACTAGCTTGCTGCAGGGGGGAGCCGCCAGCCCGCTTTTTCGGGTGTTGGGGGGGAGTGCAGCCAGCCGTCTGCTCCTCTCTGTATATGGCGCCACGGGGGGGCCGCCCGCCCGCTTCTCTCGGCGATCATGCCGGGGGAGGGGGGCCGTCCATCCTCCACCCACCCTTCTTCCCTTCGGCTGCAGCTAAATCAGGTTCGGCCCGCCCGTTTCTCCCGGTGATCATGCCGGGGGAGGGGGGCCGTTCATCCACCCTCCTTTGGCTGCAGCTGACCAGGTGCTGCCCGCCCGCTTCTCCCGGCGCCGGCGGGGGGGGGGCGTTCGTCTTGCAAAGTAGCTGCCGCCTGCTTCTTCTCCCTTTCATCCAGGTGCCTACCAGAGCTGTGGGGGGCCGCCCGCTTCTCACGGCGGGGGGGTGTCCAGCCATCAGCTACGGCTCCATTTGGTCAGCGCGCTGCCTGCCCACCGGCTTCTCCCGGCTCCCATGGGGGGGGGCGTCTATCCATCCATCCGGGCACAATCCCGCATAGTTGGGGGGGAGGGGCCACCGCTGTCCCTCTGTTCCTGACAGTGCCGGGGGGCTGCCTGCCCTCTTCTCCCGCCACTCACGCTGCAGGGGAGGAGGGGGGGTGGTGCCGTCTGTATGGTCATCCATCCTCCAACCACCCACTTTCCCCACAGCCCCATCTGTTCAGGGGGTGCTGCCCGCCCACGTCTCCCGGCTCTCATGCCGGGGGGAAGGGGGGGCGCGTCCGTTCATTCTCCACCCACCCACTTGCCACTCGCCCGCCAATTCACCTCCCTGGTACCACGCCGTGCATCGTGGAGGGGACGCCCGCACGTCTCCCAGTTCTCATAGCCGGGGGTGGCGCTCACCCGACCGCTCACCTCCCAGTATTCACGTGGGGCATCATGTGGGGGGGGGGTCCCGCATGCCTCCCGGGCATCCACCGCTTCAGTCACAAGTGTTCATATCGCGGTATTTCGGTCCCAGGACTTCTGTCATAGCGTTTCCGCACAGGTTTTCTGTCATAGCGCTTCTGTTTAGGCGTTTAGTCTCAGCGCTTGTTTTCCTGTCATGGCGTTTCCTGCCTCAGCATTTCTGTCGTAGCGTTTAGCATTTCTGTCGTAGCGTTTAGCATTTCTGTCGTAGGGGTTCAGCATTTCTGTCGTAGGGGTTCAGCATTTCTGTCATAGGGGTTCAGCATTTCTGTCGTAGGGGTTCAGCATTTCTGTCATAGGGGTTCAGCATTTCTGTCGTAGGGATTCAGCATTTCTGTCGCAGGGTTTCAGCATTTCTGTCGCAGGGTTTCAGCATTTCTGTCGCAGGGTTTCAGCATTTCTGTCGCAGGGTTTCAGCATTTCTGTCGTAGCGTTCAGCATTTCTCTCTTATAGTTTTGCCCTAGCATTGCTATCATAAGCGTTCAGCATTTCCGTCTCAGCGTTCTGACCTAGCTTTTCTGTCATAGCTTTCTGCCCCGGCATTTCTGTCTCGGCGTACAGTCTCGGCATTTCTGTCATAGCGGTTCTGCCGTAGCATTTCTGTATAGCGTTTCTGGCTCAGGATTTCTGTCATGGCATCTCTGACCCAGGATTTCTGTCATGGCATTTTTTCTTTATTCGGTCCTAGGGTTTTCTGTCAGTGTTCTGCCCCAGCATTTCTGGCTCAGCGTTCAGGCTCAATTTTTTCTGTCTCGGCATTTCCGTCATAGCGTTTCTGCCCCAGGGTTCTGTCTTTGCATTTCTGCCATCAGTATTTCAGTCTCAGCGTTTCTGTCATTGCATTTCGGTCATGGCATTTCTGCCTCAGCGTTTCTGCCCCAGGATTTCTGTCATCGTGTTTCTGCCTCTGCGTTCTGTCTGAGCGTTTTCTACCCCAGCATTTTCTGTCATGGCATTTCTGCCTCAGGGTTTCTGTAATGGCATTTCTGCCTCAGGGTTTCTGTAATTACATTTCTGCCCCAGGGTTTCTGTCATAAAATTTCTGCCCCAGGGTTTCTGTCGTCACATTTCTGCCCCTGGGTTTCTGTCGTCACATTTCTGCCCCTGGGTTTCTGTCGTCACATTTCTGCCCCTGGGTTTCTGTCGTTACATTTCTGCCCCAGGGTTTCTGTCATTACATTTCTGTCCCAGGGTTTCTGTCGTTACATTTCTGCCCCTGGGTTTCTGTCGTCACATTTCTACCCCTGGGTTTCTGTCGTCACATTTCTGCCCCTGGGTTTCTGTCGTCACATTTCTGCCCCTGGGTTTCTGTCATTACATTTCTGCCCCAGGGTTTCTGTCATTACATTTCTGCCCCAGGGTTTCTGTCGTTACATTTCTGCCCCAGGGTTTCTGTCGTTACATTTCTGCCCCAGGGTTTCTGTCGTTACATTTCTGCCCCAGGGTTTCTGTCGTTACATTTCTGCCCCAGGGTTTCTGTCGTTACATTTCTGCCCCAGGGTTTCTGTCGTTACATTTCTGCCCCAGGGTTTCTGTCGTTACATTTCTGCCCCAGGGTTTCTGTCATTACATTTCTGCCCCTGGGTTTCTGTCATTACATCTCTGCCCCTGGTTTTTTCTGTCATTACATTCCTGCCCCAGGTATTTTCGGTCATTACATTCCTGCCCCAGGTATTTTCGGTCATTACATTTCTGCCCCAGGTATTTTCGGTCATTACATTTCTGCCCCAGGTTTTTTCTGTCATTAAATTTCTGCCCCAGGTTTTTCTGTCATCACATTTCTGTCTCAGCATTTAGTTCAGCATTTCTGTCATAGCGTTGTTGTGCTCATGTTTCTGCCCTAGCGTTTCTGTTTCAGTGTTCAGCCTCAGCATCTCTCAGAGGGGCATCGTTGTTCAGTCACGGCACATACTCCGGTAGCTGTTTCATCTTCGTTGTTTGCCATGTCTCATCGTTTTTGTTCATGGTTGTACCTGCGTCAGGTAGCTAGGGCTCACATGTCAGGATCTGTCACGTCTACAGATCCATACGGGCTGAGGTTTCGTTTGTTAATGATTGTTGACCACAATCTTCTCGCCCGTATAACATACGTCATACGATGCACGTTCATTCACCACACCTGTATGATTACCCACCACGGTCTGTGGGTACACCAGCCCTGAGTTTTCAGTTAATTACCTGTCTCTGCGCGGCAGGTTACTCGGGCTCACTCTTTACTCACACGAGGGGGGGGTCCATCATCAGGTTTATTCATGCGCAGTGGTCTTGGCATTTCCGCTCACACTTAGGTAGGCACAGAGGGGCATTGTTGTTCTCTTGTCTTGTCTGTTATTTCTCTTGTGCATGTTCTCAGGTTGGGCTGTATTGGCATTCGTTATCCCCTTATTGGTCCTTAAGTGGTAGGTTTGGGCAAACGTCTTCATGATTCTGGATTCTGCTCTCGGCTCGGATCTTGTCTAGGATGTGGCCTGGAAGAATGCTCAGGGACGTCAGTCCAGTCATCTTTTCCGTTCCCCAGCCGGTTCCAGGTAGGGGGGGGTTTAGTCACTTTGGGTATGACTGTTTTCATGCCATGGGACTTATTTCCCTGGGATGGAGTCTGGCCCTCCTTCCTCGGTTCAGATTTCAGACTCGGTTACCAGGTCACAGGCTGAAGCACGACCCGATCGCATCAGGTGGGACCAGTATTCTGTGTCTGGCATGGTTTCTCCACGTTGTCAATACTTATTGCCATAGTGCATGGGCCTGATCCATCTACTTCATCACATCCTTCAGGTATTTAGCATTTTTGAACTCCTACCAGTTGTCCTTTGGCACTCACCCTTGGACTTCCCCATACCAGCATGGCCAGGCCAGGGTTTGGGAGGGGTTTCACTAAGCACTTCACTGGTGTCCGTTTCTGAAGTTTCGATCTTCTCGGCCATTCATCTTGCAGGGGCTCCTCGGGACAACCATTGCTCCCCTTCCCCCACGCATCCTCATTCACAAGCAGTTCATTCTCATGTCTGGATCGTCTCGGACTTCAGGCTCTGTCCAATCGTTCACGGGACGTTCAGTGGGGTTCTGGGTAGCTTCGCAGGTTCTGTAGGGGGTTCTGTCTCATCACCAAGTCAAGGGGGGGGGGGTTTCTTCTCCGGTCATAGGAGACACTTTTCGGACATATACTGTTGCCATCCGGGCGCATGCTACTCCTCTTGATGGGATGTTACCTTCCCTTCTTCACCTAAATTTGTGTCTTTTTGCCCTCTTTTCAGGCATACTGACCAGTCAGGCCAAGGCACACCTCAGGCCTTGGTGCTTAGGAGTATCACTTTCTTACTCGAAGACTCTGACTACAAGTGTAAAGGCTAGCCAGAGGCTAGCCTGTATTTGTGGGAGGAGGCTGAGAGGGCTACTTAAGCCTCCTCCTCTATCAGGCCAGGGCTCGTCGGCGTTTCTGGGTTCCCATCCACCCGTTTCCCCCAATCCTCATACATACTCATATTACTTTTTCTTACATTCAGGGTATGCCCTCTTTTCAGGCATACTGACCAGTCAGGCCAAGGCACACCTCAGGCCTTGGTGCTTAGGAGTATCACTTTCTTACTCGAAGACTCTGACTACAAATGCTTATATGTTGTAGCGTTTAGTAGTAAAATGCCAGACTCCCAAACCACTCTTTTTTTCCCCCTCATGTTCCAGTCATGTACACTGCTCTATGCACATTACCCATCCAATAGTCCATCTTAGGAGTGAGCAAAAGAGGGTGGCTACATTCCTTCACATAGTACAGTAGGACCATGAAGAAGGAACTCATACATCCTCTAACAGAAAGTCAGATCACAGCACCCACAAAAGGGAGATTTGGAGGAAGCTGAGAGCAAGAGAATGATTTTTTTTTTTGGTTAAGAATATAATGTATATACCAGGGGTCTTGAATTAAAATTTATGGAGGTCCAGTTGTTAAAATATTCATCCGTCAGAGATCTGAATATCATGTTTGTACTATAACACATCTCAGCAGTGTTTACATCACATTCGCAGACCCCCTTCACAGCAGTCCCATGGTGTCCTCAGTTCCTTTTCATGTCACAGCGCCCCATTACATTGCAGCCTCCTCATATCACAGCACCCCATTACATTGCAGCCTCCTCATATCACAGCACCTCATTACATTGCAGCCTCCTCATATTACAGCACCCCATTACATTGCAGCCTACTCATATCATAGCGCCCCATTACATTGCAGCCCCCTTAATTCACAGCGCCCCATTACATTGCAGCCTCTTCACATCACAGCCCCCCATTACATTGCAGCCTCTTCACATCACAGCCCCCCATTACATTGCAGCCTCTTCACATCACAGCCCCCCATTACATTGCAGTCTCTTCACATCACAGCGCCCCATTACATTGCAGCCTCTTCACATCACAGCCCCCATTACATTGCAGCCTCTTCACATCACAGCGCCCCATTACATTGCAGCCTCTTCACATCACAGCCCCCCATTACATTGCAGCCTCTTCACATCACAGCCCCCCCATTACATTGCAGCCTCTTCACATCACAGCCCCCATTACATTGCAGCCTCTTTACATCACAGCCCCCATTACATTGCGGCCTCTTCACATCACAGCGCCCCATTACATTGCGGACTCTTCACATCACAGCGCCCCTTTACATTGCGGCCTCTTCACATCACAGCGCCCCATTACATTGTGGCCTCTTCACATCACAGCCCCACATTACATTGCAGCCTCTTCACATCACAGCGCCCCATTACATTGCAGCCTCTTCACATCACAGCCCCCATTACATTGCAGCCTCTTCATATCACAGCGCCCATTACATTGCAGTCTCTTCACATCACAGCCCCCATTACATTGCAGCCTCTTCACATCACAGCCCCCATTACATTGCAGCCTCTTCACATCACAGCCCCCCCATTACATTGCAGCCTCTTCACATCACAGCCCCCGTTACATTGCGGCCTCTTCACATCACAGCCCCCCATTAACATTGCAGCCTCTTCACATCACAGCCCCCCATTACATTGCGGCCTCTTCACATCACAGCCCCCCATTACATTGCGGCCTCTTCACATCACAGCGCCCCATTACATTGCGGCCTTTTCACATCACAGCGCCCCATTACATTGCGGCCTCCTCATATCACAGCGCCCCATTACATTGCGGCCTCCTCATATCACAGCGCCCCATTACATTGCAGTTTCTTCACATCACAGCGCCCCATTACATTGCAGCCTCTTCACACCACAGCGCCCCATTACATTGCAGCCTCTTCACATCACAGCCCCTATTACATTGCGGCCTCTTCACATCACAGCCCCCCATTACATTGCGGCCTCTTCACATCACAGCCCCCGTTACATTGCAGCCTCTTCGCATCACAGCCCCCCATTACATTGTGGCCTCTTCACATCACAGCGCCCCATTACATTGCGGCCTCTTCACATCACAGCGCCCCATTACATTGCAGCCTCTTCACATCACAGCCCCCCATTACATTGCGGCCTCTTCACATCACAGCCCCCCATTACATTGCGGCCTCTTCACATTACAGCCTCCGTTACATTGCGGCCTCTTCACATCACAGCCCCCCATTACATTGTGACCTCTTCACATCACAGTGCCCCATTACATTGCGGCCTCTTCACATCACAGCCCCCCATTACATTGCAGCCTCTTCACATCACAGCGCCCCATTACATTGCAGCCTCTTCACATCACAGCCCTCCATTACATTGCAGCCTCTTCACATCACAGCGCCCCATTACATTGCGGCCTCTTCACATCACAGCGCCCCATTACATTGCGGCCTCCTCATATCACAGCGCCCCATTACATTGCAGCCTCTTCACATCACAGCCACCCATTACATTGCGGCCTCTTCATATCACAGCGCCCAATTACATTGCGGCCTCTTCACATCACAGCGCCCCATTACATTGCAGCCTTTTCACATCACAGCCCCCATTACATTGCAGCCTCTTCACATCACAGCCCCCCATTACATTGCTGCCTCTTCACATCACAGCGCCCCATTACATTGCGGCCTCTTCACATCACAGCCCCCCATTACATTGCGGCCTCTTCACATCACAGCCCCCCATTACATTGCGGCCTCTTCATATCACAGCGCCCCATTACATTGCAGCCTCTTCACATTGCAGCCTCTTTACATCACAGCGCCCCATTACATTGCAGCCTCTTCACATCACAGCTCCCATTACATTGCAGCCTCTTCACATCACAGCCCCCCATTACATTGCGGCCTCTTCACATCACAGCGCCCCATTACATTGCGGCCTCTTCACATCACAGCCCCCCATTACATTGCGGCCTCTTCACATCACAGCCCCCCATTACATTGCAGCCTCCTCATATCACAGCGCCCAATTACATTGCAGCCTCTTCCGTCACAGCGCCCCATTACATTGCGGCCTCTTCACATCACAGCACCCCATTACATTGCAGACATTTCCACATTATAGTGCCCCTTTACACAATACAGCGCTCCTGTTACATTAGAGTCCCCTTCATGTCCAGAGCTGGACTGGGACAAAAATGTGGCCCTGGACTTGATCCAGACCGGCCCAGGGCACAACACATCAGAGTACAGCACATCAGGGCACAGGACACAGAACATCATGACACAGTACATCAGGGCACAGCACATCAGGGTACAGAGCACAGCACATCAGGGCACAGGGTACAGCACATCAGGCCACATCAGGGTACAGGGTATAGCACATCAGGGTACAGCACATCAGGGCACAGCGCATGAGGGTACAGCACATCAGGGCACAGCACATCAGGGCACAGCACATCAGGGTACAGCACATCAGGGTACAGCACATCAGGGTACAGCACATCAGGGTACAGCACATCAGGGCACAGCACATGAGGGTACAGCACATCAGGGCACAGCACATCAGGGCACAGCACATCAGGGTACAGCACATCAGGGTACAGCACATCAGGGTACAGCACATCAGGGCACAGCACATCAGGGTATAGCACATCAGGGTACAGAGCCCAGCACATCAGGGTATAGCACATCAGGACACAGCACATGACACATCAGGGTACAGGACACAGAACATCAGGGCACGTCAGGGCACAGTACATCAGGGCACAGGACATCAGGGCACAGGTCACAGTACATCAGGGCACACGACATTGGGGCACAGCACATCAGGGCATGGGGCACATAGCACATCAGGGCATGGGGCACATCAGGGCATGGGACACATCAGGGCATGGGGCACATAGCACATCAGGGCACATCAGTGTACATTGGGGCACATCAGGGTACATTGCGGCACATCAAAGCACATGGTAAAGCGCCACTAAAAATAGTGGCGTTTTACCACCGATGCCTGGGCGCTTTCAGTGTGACAGCGCCCCATTACATTGCGGCCTCTTCACATCACAGCCCCCCATTACATTGCAGCCTCTTCACATCACAGCCCCCGTTACATTGCGGCCTCTTCACATCAAAGCCCCCCATTACATTGCGGCCTCTTCACATCACAGCCCCCCATTACATTGAGGCCTCTTCACATCACAGCCCCTGTTACATTGTGGCCTCTTCACATCACAGCCCCCCATTACATTGCGGCCTCTTCACATCACAGCCCCCCATTACATTGTAGCCTCTTCACATCACAGCCCCCCATTACATTGCGGCCTCTTCACATCACAGCCCCCCATTAGATTGCGGCCTCTTCACATCACAGTGCCCCATTACATTGCGGCCTCTTCACATCACAGCGCCCCATTACATTGCGGCCTCTTCACATCACAGCGCCCCATTACATTGCGGCCTCTTCACATCACAGCGCCCCATTACATTGCAGCCTCTTCACATCACAGCGCCCCATTACATTGCGGCCTCTTCACATCACAGCGCCCCATTACATTGCAGCCTCTTCACATCACAGCCCCCATTACATTGCAGCCTCTTCACATCACAGCCACCCATTACATTGCGGCCTCTTCACATCACAGCGCCCCATTACATTGCGGCCTCTTCACATCATAGCCCCCCATTACATTGCAGCCTCTTCACATCACAGCGCCCCATTACATTGCAGCCTCTTCACATCACAGCGCCCCATTACATTGCGGCCTCTTCACATCACAGCCCCCCATTACATTGCAGCCTCTTCACATCACAGCCCCCCATTACATTGCAGCCTCCTCATATCACAGCGCCCAATTACATTGAAGCCTCTTCCGTCACAGCCCCCCATTACATTGCGGCCTCTTCACATCACAGCACCCCATTACATTGCAGACATTTCCACATTATAGTGCCCCCTTTACACAATACAGCACCCCTGTTACATTAGAGTCCCCTTCATGTCCAGGGCTGGACTGGGACAAAAATGTTGCCCTGGACTTCATCCAGACCGGCCCAGGGCACAACACATCGGGGTACAGCACATCAGGGCACAGGACACAGAACATCATGACACAATACTTCAGGGCACATCAGGGCACAGCACATCAGGGTACAGAGACCAGCACATCAGGGCACAGGGTACAGCACATCAGGCCACATCAGGGTACAGGGTATAGCACATCAGGGTACAGCACATCAGGGTACAGCACATCAGGGTACAGCACATCAGGGCACAGCACATCAGGGCACAGCACATCAGGGCACAGCACATCAGGGCACAGCACATCAGGGCATAGCACATCAGGGTATAGCACATCAGGGTACAGAGCCCAGCACATCAGGGTATAGCACATCAGGACACAGCACATGTCACATCAGGGTACAGGACACAGCACATCAGGGCACGTCAGGGCACAGTACATCAGGGTACAGGACATCAGGGCACAGGTCACAGTACATCAGGTCACACGACATTGGGGCACAGGTCACAGTACATCAGGGCACATGACATTGGGGCACAGCACATCAGGGCACGGGGCACATAGCACATCAGGGCATGGGGCAAATCAGGGCACATCAGTGTACATTGGGGCACAGAAGGGTACATTGGAGCACATCAAAGCACATGGGGCCCATCAGGCACATCAAAGCACATGGGGCACATCAGGGTACATTGGGGTACATCGCCGCGGACCTCTGGGGGAATTCACCACAGAACAACTGGGAAACCCCAATTGAGAAACAATGAAATAGGCAAATTAGGCGGCCGCTGGAACCGGCCCAGTGAGCCATCGGCCCACCGGGAAACTCCCGGTAGTCCTGATGGCCGGTACATGCCTGTTCATGTCATAGTGCCCCTTTACACATCACAGCACCCCAATTACATTGCAGCCATCGTCACATCACACATTCACATTTATGTGTTTTGGCGGCCCACATTTGCACAGGCACAGCAGTCCATTTATTTTCCTTCGTTTCCTGCAGAAAAAAAAGATGCATGCAGCATTTTAAAAATGCCATGCGACTTACCTGCAGTTCCTGCGCACACAAACGTACTGCGTTTTTAAAAGCATGGCTTAAACATCTAAAAATGCAGCAAGTTTGCCGGTGCAGGAACTGCAGGTAAGTCACATGGTGCAAAAGTAGAATGGACAGACAGTGCTGTATTTCATTGCTTGATGGGCATAGGTGTGTGCAGCCTATTAAATGCTGCATGCACCTTTTTTTTTTTGCAGGAAACGCAGACATGGCAGTCCATTTAAATGAATAGGCACTGTGCCTGCGCAAATGTGGGCCACCAAAACACATACATGTGAACCAGCAAGGCCCAAAATAAGCCCATCAAGCAGTTCACACTGAGGCGCTTTGCAGACGCTATAGCGCTAAAAGTAGCGCCTGCAAAGTGCCCTGAAACAGCGGCTCCATTCACTCCAGTATGAAAGCCCCGCAAGTCCTACGGTCCAGCGATGCGGGCGAACAAAGCCCCGCTCCTCTCCCTCTCCTCTCCTTGGCGCCGGCATTGTGACTGTGGGTGTCCGGCTGTGGCTTCACAGCCAGGCACGCACTGTGCGAAGGCGCGAGTCGCGCGCTGTGATTGGCCGGGCAATTTTCTGGGACCTGTGACGTGTCCCAGAAGATTGCACGGAGGGAGGGGTGAACTTCCTTACGGCTCCGCGGAGCTCCGGGAGGAAGTGGGAGCTGGGTGCCCCTAAAAAAAGGGTCTCTGCTCCCCCCCCAAAAAAAATGACATGGCAAATGTGGCATGTCAGGGGGTCACCGTCATTTAAAGCAGAAGTTCCATTTTTGGGTGGAACTCCACTTTAAGTTGGCCATAAAAGGGGCGAATTTCTTTCCTGCAAACATGGGTTGCAGGAAAGAAAACTGCTCAATTCCCCCATCGACACAAACAGTGCTGACCGGGAAATCCCTTTTGCTGAGCCATTGTGTTCTCCCACCAGGAGAAGACAGTGATTTTTGCTAGCAGCTATAACAGCAGCTAGCGATAATTGCATGTAAGACTTGGCAGGCTGGTTGTACCCAAGTTGATTGATTGATCAACTTGGGTACAATCAGCCTGCCCATAGATGGTTAGAATCTTGGCCAGTTCCTGCTGAACTACCTGAGGTTTGAGCCATCTATGGCCAGCTTTAGGCCCGGTTCACACTTGTGCGATGCGAGAACACCGCAAATCCACTGCATCGCACCGACTCGCATGTCAGTTCAAACTGCCAAACTTGCCAACTGCAAGTATCAATACATTGTTAACGACACCCCCAGTTCAGCTTGCATATCGCACTGCGAACTGACAGTCCGGACATGAATCGGATCGCATATGTGTGAACACACATGCGATCCGATTCTGGTCCGAACAGAAAAAAGGGTCCTGTGCGTGTTTGCACCGAATGCGGTGCGATATCAGCCATACTATCTGTATGGTTGATATTGCACCGCACAGACATCGCATGTAACGTGAACAGCAGTGCGCTGCAAATTACATGCGATGTCTGGCATCGCACAAGTGTGAACCTGGGCCTCAGTCTCCTTCAGGTCTGACCACTCTCCTGCGTAAACACAGGACTGATGTCTATCACTAAGTTTGGGCTGCTGGAGTAGGGCAAAACTGATGCTTAAAGTGGACCTTCAGTCATTTTTTCATCTTTCCATTTATTAAATCTTCTGCCCTTGTTGTTTTAACTTTAGATAATAAAACCTTTTTTTTCTGCCAGTAAATACCTTCTACAGCCCACTTCCTGTTTCTTGTCTGGTCATTAACCTAGGCTTATGACATCATGCACAGTTCTCTCTCTGTCTCTCACTCTCATGAGAGTTTACCAGGAAGGGAGGCGGGATGAGTCATAAGAGGGCCAATGAGGGCTGCAGAGCTGGAGGTGTGCCTCTCTGTGAATCCAGGAAGTGAACAGTCAGCAGCTTCAGCTGCCCACAGTTAAGATGGATGCAATCAGACTCGGTGGAGGGAGATTTCTGCAGCATATTTGGCAAGTACAGAAACACAGTATATATAAAATAATATACAAAGTGGTTGGAGGGAAGCTTCAGAATGACACAGATGTTTTTATTACAGATTATTGAGCAGACTGCAGTTCCTCTGTAAAGCTTTTGATTTTTTGGTGTTCCTGACAGCGCTTTTGTTGAGTTTTTTTGAGTGTCTAATATCAGAACTGAACTCAGGCAGGTAATAAGACCTGAAATTCAGCATGACACTGTTCTCTGAAAGAGAGGAATATATGTACATAATATAATGTATTCCTGGGAGGTATATCTGCACTATTATAACAATTACAAAGCAGAGATCTTGATTACCTCACATGCTCTTGGTTATGGGTTCTCTTTAATTCGAAGGAAATAAAGAGGAAAAATATTCTAGCAATTATTATAGTGCTTGATATATGTACACCGGCCACTTTATTAGGTACACCCGTTCAATTGCTTGGTAACACAATTTGCTAATCAGCCAATCACATGGCAGCAACTCAATGCATCTAGGCATCTAGACGTGGTAAAGATGACTTGGTGAAGTTCAAACCGAGCTTAAGAATGGGGAAGAAAGGGGATTTAAGAGACTTTGAATGTGGCATGGTTGTTGGTGTCAGACAGGCTGGTCTGAATATTTGAAAAACCGCTGATCTGCTGGGATTTTCCCACACAACCATCTCTAGGATTTACAGAGAATGGTCCGAAAAAGAGAATATATCCAGTCAGTGGCAGTTGTGTGGACGAAAAATGGCTTGGTTATGTCAGAGGAGAATGGGCAGACTGGTTTGAGATGATAGAAAGGTAACAGTAACTCAAATAACCACTCATTACAGCCAAGGTAAGCATCTCTGAATGCACAACACATCGAACCTTGAAGCAGATGGGCTACAGCAGCAGAAGACCACACCAAGTGTCACTGCTGTCAGCTAAGAACAAAAAACTGAGGCTACAATTCGCACAGGCTCACCAAAATTGGACAATAGAAGATAGGTATAATGTTGTCTGGTCTGATGAGTCTCGATTTCAGCTGCAACATTCAGATGGTAGGGTCAGAATTTGGCGTAAACAACATGAAAGCATAGATCCATCCCGCCTTGTATCAGTGGTTCAGGATGGTGGTGTAATGGTGAGGGGGATATATCCTTGGCACACTTTGGGCCCCTTAGTACCAATTGAGCATCATTTAAACGTCATGGCCTACCTGAGTATTGCTGCTGACCATGTCCATCCCTTTATGGATTACAGTGTACCCATCTTCTGATGTCTACTTCCAGCAGGATAATGCAATATGTCACAAAGCTCAAATTATCTCAAACTGGTTTCTTGAACATGACAATGAGTTCACTGTACTCCAATGGCCTCCACAGTCACCAGATCTCAATTCAATAGAGCACCTTTGGGATGTGGTGGAATGGGAGATTTGCATCATGGATGTGCAGCCGACAAATCTGCAGCAACTGCGTGATGCTATCATGTCAATATGGACCAAAATCTCTGGGGAATGTTTCCAATATCTTGTTGAATTTATGCTACAGAGAATTAAAGTGATTTTAAAGTCTATTTTTTTTTATTTTTTTTTTAATAAAAATAACAAACATGTCATATTTACCTGCTCTATTGCAGTGGTTTTGCTTAGAGCAGCTCGGATCCTCCTCTTCTCAGGTCCCTCTTTTGTGCTCCTGGCAATTCCTTCCTGTCAAGTGCCCCCACAGCAAGCAGCTTGCTATGGGGGCACCCGAGCCGAGTCACAGCTCCCTGTGTCCATTCAGACACAGAGCCCCGACCCGGCCCCACCTCCTCTCTCTTCTGATTGGCTAAATGACTTTGACAGCTGAGGGAGCCAATGGTGCCACTGCTGTGTCTCAGCCAATCAGGAGGAGGGTCCCGGACAGCTAAGGCACTTGTGGACATCGCTGGACAGAGATGGGGCTCAGGTAAGTATAAGGGGGAGCTGGGGAGGCTGCTAAACACAGAAGTTTTTTTTTATCTAGAATGCATTAAGATAAAAAACCTTCTGCCTTTACAACTCCTTTACCCACTTGCTTATTGGGCACCTAAACCCCCCTGCCCAGACCAATTTTCAGCTTTCAGCACTGTCCCTCTTTGAATGACAATTGCGCAGTCATACAACACTGTACCCATATGAAATTTTTATCATTTTTTTCCCACAAATAGAGCTTTCTTTTGGTGGTATTTGATCACCTCTGGGTTTTTATTTTTTGTTAAAAAAATTTAAAAAGACCAACATTTAAAAAAAAAAAAATACAAAACCGTTTTATATTGTGTTTATAAATTTTGCAAACAGGTAATTTTTCTCCTTCATTGATGTACGCTGATGAGGCTACACTGATGGGCACCGATAGGCTGCATTGATGGGCACTGATAAGGCGGCACTGATGGGCACTAATAGGGTGGCACTGATAGGTGGCATTGGTGGGCACTGAGAGGTGGCACTGATGGGCTGCACTGAAGGGCATTGATAGGTGTCACTGATAGGTTTCACTGATAGCTGGCACTGATGGGTGGCAGTGATGGGCACTGATCGGCACTGGTAGGTGACACTGATGGGCAGCACTGCTAGGTGTCACTGATGATGCACCACTGGTGGGCATTGATAGGTGGCACTTGTGGGCATTGATAGGTGGCACTGATTGCTGGCACTTATGTACTGGTGGGCACTGATTTGTGGCACTGTGGGAACTGATTCGTGGCACTGGCAGGCGGTACCGGTGGGCACATATGAGGCAGCTTCACCTCTTCCTCTTCAGGACTGATGTCCCTTTAACAGGAGCCGGGGATCGGCATTTTTTTCTCTTCACGCTGTCAGCATGAGAAAAAAAAAAAAAACTATTACCGATCTTCTTTTTACATCACGTGATCAGCTGTCATTGGCTGACAGCTAATCACGTGGTAAGGGGCCAGGATTGACCCCTTACTCCGATCTGTGATCACCCGAGTCTCATTGACTCGGGTGATCACAGCACGCGCCCTTCAGGGGGGCGTGGTGAGCCTGCAAAGGGGAGGACGTCTATTGGCGGCCTCCCGGCAAAGCAGATCCGTGCTGTAGCCATCATTCGGCTATAGCGCGGATCTGAAGGGGTTAAAGTGGTTGTGAACCCACTTTTTGGACTTCTACCTACAGGTAAGCCTAGAATAAGGCTTACCTATAGGTAGTGGAAATATCTCCTAAACGTGCGCCATTTAGAAGATATTTCACTTGTAGTCTGCTGGAAATTCCAACAGCGCATGCGCGGGGAAGAAACGAAACTAAGTGCCGTTTCTTCCCTAGCCTATGCCGTTAATCGCGGCTCCCGTGCACATGCACGGGAGTGACGTCACGTGGCTCCGGGGAATCACAGAGCCGGAGTCTGCGGCCCGGAAGGAAGAGGGCCAGAAGATGGACACTGCCCACACAGGGGACATCGCTGCATTCTTTTGCAGGTAAGTGGCACATAATGGGCTAGTATGCAATGCATACTAGCCCATTATTCTTTTCATTTGCAGGCTGCAGCAGCGAGCAAAAGAGGAAGTAAAACAAATCAGGGTTTACTTCCTCTTTAAGGCAGTTCTGAAGGCAAAAGGGGGTCCAACCTGGTACTAGCAAGGTGTACCTAATAAAGTAGCCGGTGAGTGTATGTAGCACTAGATATTTACTTCCTATTACAAAATAAGGCTTCTGAGTATCGCAATACTGCATATGTGCACAGAGTAGCATAATGAAGCGGTGAAGGCCAAAGGCCCCCTTTTCATTTAGGAAAGTCTTTTTTTCCTTCGATGGGACATCACAGCACTAATAAGAATATGCATAAATTATTAGTGAAGGCAAGATTTTGGCAGATGTGGGGAGACAGGAATTGAGATGATGATGTCTATTTCATAGGTACGATCACAAAATGTAGAATGACATTGGGCATTCTTGCGTGAGTATCTGACATGCTTACAAATGCATTAGTGTCATCCAGAATGGTCAGTGAGTTACTATGATTCACAGCGACCTAGGGAACGGGAAGAGGTGGGGGTTTTTAATGATTTATTCATATTTTTTTTGTAGGTGCTGACTCTTAAAATATTAAGAGCCCTTTCACACTGGGGCGGTTTGCAGGCGCTATTGCGCTCATAATAGCACCTGCAAACCGACCCGAAAGTGCCGCTGCTTGCATTCCAGTGTGAAAGCCCCGAGGGCTTTCACACTGGAGCGATGCGCTGGCAGGACGGTAAAAAAAGTCCTACCAGCAGCATTTTCGGAGCGGTGAAGGAGCGGTGTGTATACCGCTCCTTCACCGCTCCTGCCCTTTGAAATCAATGGGACGGCGCGGCTATACTGCCAGCAAAGCGCCTCTGCAGAGGCGTTTTGCGGTGGTATTTAACCTTTTCTCGGCCGCTAGCGGGGGGTAAAACCGCCCGCTAGCGGCCGCATACCGGCGGTAAAACGCCGCTAATAATAACGTCGTTTTGCCGCCGACGCCGCCCCCCAAGTGTGAAAGGGCTCTAACATTTGTTTTGGACTTTCAGCCAACAAATATTGGCTAGCAGGTTCTCAAATTTTCCGCCAACAAATTTTTGTTGTCTGACTTTCCGATCGTGTGTACACAAGTCCGTCGAACAAAAGTCAACGCATGCTCGGAATCAAGTACGAGCCGGAGGCGCTCGGTCTTGTAAAACTAGCGTTCGTAATGGAGATATCACATGACTATTCAACTTCCTTTTTGTTGGTTCGCCGTACGTCTTGTTCGTCACTACATTTGTAATTGTTGGCCAACATTTCTGTGGCCGTATATATATGCAAGACAAGTTGGAGCCAACAGCCTTCAAACAAAATTCCACGGTTTTGTTGTCGGAAAGTCCGATCGTGTGTACGGGGCATTAGGGTCAGAGCAGACAGATTACAATGGAAGGTACAAAGCTGAACAAAGAAATACAGGAGTCCTCTCCTTTGGAGTGTTGAGAAGTATGCATCACAAGACTAGCTGAACAGAATTACAAAGCCATTATCAGGCAATACAGTTCACATACAGTATATATATATGTGCAGATAGGTCAGATTTTTTTACAAATTACTACTAAACAAATTGCCTACTATAATGTACAAAGCTCTCTTAGTCCCGTTTCACACATATATGCGATGCCAGAACAGCGCGATTCCTGTGCGGACTCCTGCATTGCATGTCACTCCCAGGCAGTTCACACTGCTCTCTGTGAACCACTGCGAAGTCAATAGAAAGTTAATGACACCCCCCCCCCCCCCCCCCCGATCAGTTCACAGATCGCAGTGCGAACTGTCAAATGGTGCAGGAATTGGAATGCATAAGTGTAAACACCCATACAATCCGATTTCAGTGCGGATCAAAAAAAGGGTCCTGCACCATTTTGATGCAAAAGCAATGTGATTTCAGCCATACAGTTTGCATGGCTGAATTCGCATTGCACAGACATCGCATGTGATCTGCACAGCAATGTGGTGTGAATCACATGCGATATCTGTGATCACACAAGTGTGAACCCGGCCTTAAGCTGGCAAGTAATTTTACTAAAAACACAAGAAACAGGGGTGCAAATGCCCACGCACCAATGGCCAATAAGAGAGAATCAACCTTTGTTGATTGTAAAGTGTATCATGAAAGGAAAGAAGAAGCAATTGAGTGTATGTATATACTGATAGGATGGGAAGCAAATTGATTCTGTAGGAGAGCAGAAGATAAAAAGATACTCCAGTATTGCTGAGCTGCTATTCTATTTTAGCCTGTCCCTGTGATATAGGAGTATCAGATAGGTGGTCTCTATCTACAGGGAGGCCTCCTCAAACCATTTGACCGGCCAATTACCATGGTATGGTGTCAAAGTTACATAGTAGGTGAGGTTGAAAAAAGTCACAAGTCCATCATGAATTCAAACCACTCGTTCTCAGTCAAAAAAGGTAAATCTCATATCTTCAATGTAACCCACTAGGAAATTTGAATGGCCAATTACCATGGGATGGTGTCTTGCATCCAAGCCACTCGTTGGTCTCAGTCAAAAAAAGCTCTCACGACTACATAGAAAACAGCTTGTTTACCATCCTAATAAACCATGTGACCCATGTGACACACCAAAGTATGAAAAAATAGGTGCAAAAAACACCTTATCTCTCACCAAATGAGCTTCTTCAGGAATTGTGTACAAAAGAGAAATCCTCTCAGAACATGAGCGTCCTTAGTGATATACTGTATATTATTCCAACTGGCCATAGAAATTCAAATGTAATATTTGATTGAAGTGCACATGGGGTTTAATAAACCAATATCCCCAGGCCTGGAGAATATCAGGCTGCGGGCGCTTGGTTCGTCAACTCCATGATTAGTGCTATTTCATCCTTCTTCCAGAAGATGGAGTGAGGAGTAATCAATTTCCAATTGATATTTAGGACAAATATTGCTTAACACTTCTCAGATAGTCTGATAGATGGCGCTGTGGCTAACAGATAAAATAGCATTTTTTTTGGCCTTGTGCAAACACCAATGCCTGATTGCTTGATGATACAATTGTGCAATGATGTCACATGCATCATGACGTCACTGCACGTGGGCAAATGGCGGCTATTTTGCTCATAATGGTATAAATACAGCGTGACCAAACAATTGGATGCCATTTCCTGTCACCACCATGGATCTTATATGTTTGTTTGTCCCATTATTTTAATTTGGTGTATTATTTTGTCCTGCCAAAGCTCATTTAGTGAGCGAAACATGTAGAGATAAGGTATTTTTTGCACCTATTTTTTCATACTTTGGAGTGTCACATGGGTCACATGGTTTATTAGGATGGTGAACAAGCTGTTTTCTATGTAGTCGTGAGAGCTCTTTTTGACTGAGACCAACGAGTGGCTTGGATGCAAGATACCATCCCATGGTAATTGGCCAGTCAAATTGCCTTGTGGGTTATACTGAAGATATGAGATTTACCTTTCTTTACTGAGACCAACGAGTGTCTTGAATTCATGACACCATACCACGGTAATTGGCCAGTCAAATGGTTTGAGGAGGCCTCCCTGTAGATAGAAACCACCTATCTGATACTCCTATATCATAGGGACAGGCTAAAAAAGAATAGCAGATCAGCAATACTGGGGTATCTTTCTATCTTCTGCTTTCCTACAGAATCAATTTGCTTCCCATCCTATCAGTACATACATAACCTGTTTCCCCGAAAATAAGACCTAGCATGATTGTCAGTGATGGCTGCAATATAAGCCCTACCCCCCAAATAAGCCCTAGTTAAATTCCTTGTAGGTCTTATTTTCAGGGTAGGGCTTATTTTCAGGGAAACAGGGTAGGGCTTATTTGGGGGGTAGGGCTTATATTGCAGCCATCACCGACAATCACGCTAGGTCTTATTTTTGGGGAAACAGGGTATACTCATTTGCTTCTTCTTTCTTTTCATGATACACTTTACAATAAACAAAGACTGATTCTCTCTTATTGGCTATTGGTGCGTAGCCATGTGCACCACCGTTTCTTGTTTTTTTAGTACGTTTATTTACAAGACAAAAGTTAGGGCCCACTGACATCAGCAGTTGTGTTATAACACGGCCTCTGGTGTGTGCTGTGCTGTTAACAATGCCAATGAAAAAATGCAATCACATTGCACAGTTTACATTTTGTTTTGTAAAACTTTATTGAAATGTCAAAATTACATTTTATTTATTTTTATTCTCTGCAGCATGTTGCGATGCGTTGGTGAAATAAAGTAGTGCATTATCTTGTCTGTGTGATGGGCTGCATTGGGCAAAGGCTGCCCAACTCGGAACAATATATTTCGGTATTACTGGGGTCCTTACAATTAAAAGTAAAGATTAGAAAGTCATTAGCATACGTGGAGACCCAAATGGCAAAAGTTTACAGGGACCGGGTCTGTTGACCAAAAACAAGGGCTTTAAAGCTCCTATTCTGGACAGTTGAAATGTAGGACCCAAGGCCGGGACAAGGGGTGGGCAGGAGGGGCAGCTGTCCTGGATGCAATGTTTTTTTGCAGGGATCCCTGTGCCATTAGCTTCTGTGACAAGGCTGACTGGAGTAGTGACAGTGACATCACTCCTAACCCTAAGGGAAGGGGGGGGGGGGGGGTTTGGCATCTTTGCCCTGGGTGCTGGATGACCTTGTCCTTGCACTGGTAGGACCTGACCAAACATAAACATTTTACATAAATTACACACTCACAGCACGCACAAAATTAATTACAAGAGACATTAATTTCTGCTCTCGGAACTCCTTATCGGCTTGACCTCTAGACTCCCAATTAACTCACTCTATGTCAAGAAATACAATTGTTCCAAAACAAGACATTCCAAGAATATAGAGGACAACAATTAGTTTTAATAATCTCTTTCTGCAAATTAATTCTAGCAAGTGAACATGTTATTACAGAAGAACCTAACATTAGGATACTGTATACGCACTTAGTAATGTCAATAATCTTTAGTGAAATACATGACAATTAATTTTCTTTAACACACTATTGATCACAACAGGTAATAGATCACTACCACATTGTACAATCCACTAAGATTCCATATCATTGTGTATGTATTTCAAGTAGAGATTTTGCAGATTATCCAGCAGAAAGAGGGTAAAATTGGCACTAAAATGACTGCTTTTCCCTTTACTTAAAGGGAGTGGGTATTTGGGGAGGTGTATTTAGTGTAGTTTAGTTTAATTCATTTAGTTGTTGTTGTATTTGAATGTTGTTATAGACAATTAGCTATTAAAAAGGAGCAGGTAAATCCTAAAGTCTAGTACACACCACTAGTTTTTTTTTTCATTCAACCCAACTGACAGCTCAAAACAATCCGATGTTAGTACAGCAATCTCTCCTGCTGAGCTATTGTGTTCTGACAGGGGGACGGCCCCAGCCAGAACACTCCGGTCAGCGCTCCCAGTTATTGGCTGAGAGCGCTGATCTGGAGCCGATCAACGCACCTTTTTTGATCATGAGCCTGTCAGACTGGTTGCCATATACACACAGGTCGAAAGTTGGCCGATATCTATTGAACCAGCTCGTGCCGGCTGACATTCTGCCCGTGTGTACTAGGCTTAACTCTGGGCTGAATTTTTAAATAAATCCCACAGGGGCTACATAAAAAAAGCTCTGGTTGCAATAGCCATGGTTAATCTGGAGCAGTTATGCTGTTCTGCCTTAAATGCTGTGAATGGTGTCATGAGTTAGAACAAACAAATACTTTGTGGGGTGTCATGCATACATTTAATGATTTTAATGATTGACAATTTAAAAAAAAAAAGCAGGCCACCATTTAATGATACCAGAATTCTTATTTTTTATGGGTTGTTTCTGGTAAAAGACTGGATAAGCAATAACCCTAAACCTTTTTAATTTCTTTCTTCTGGGTGAGCTGCTAGTTTAATATTTCCATGGCTTGCTAACGCCATTAATGAGCAGGAAGTGAATAATGCACGAGATGCACCTATTGTGGAAATAATGAGAGCAGAGATAAGGCTGATGTATAAGAAGCTTTATTTAATCTGCATTCATGTGTTTATATGGAATTAAACAGGGGACAGCTTGCATGTTTGGAGGTAACGAGAAAACTGATAAAATAAATGTATTTTGCTGTGATTTCATAGTATGAGCTGAACATAAATAATATTGGTAAATACCTTAAGACATCAGTTCAATGATTTCATCTGAATTACTGCAGTAGCAAAGCAGAAAAAGCCAGGACATCCTACTGCCATTAAAAATGTGCCTAAAGCCGCGTTTTTTCAAACGCATTTAGGTGTGCTTAGATGTATTCAGGCACATCAAGTTTTTTAGCGCTCATTCATTTCATTGGCCAAATATTAATTTATTCTGGCCATCGAAATCAATGAACGCTCAAGCACTAAATGCGCATAGTGCTTAAGCACATTTAGACGCGTTTAGGCACGTACATTGCTTTTTGCAGCAAAGCGCTGCTCTCCTACATGCACTGGCCCTTGGTATTTTTATTCTGCTTCTGAATGCCCCTGCCTCTAAATGCCGTAAAGGCCTATGTGTGCATGGACAAATAAACTAGCACGGAGGGGTGTTTAGAGGCAGAAAAAAAAAAATGTACCCTTAAAAGCAGCATTTTTGATGCCTAGTTTGCATGAGGCCTTACACTGAATAAACCATCTCTGATCTCTCCTTT
Organism: Lithobates septentrionalis; assembly: GCA_037952835.1. Taxonomy (NCBI): domain Eukaryota; kingdom Metazoa; phylum Chordata; class Amphibia; order Anura; family Ranidae; genus Lithobates; species Lithobates septentrionalis. The sequence goes on along the minus strand of JBBDGP010000282.1, from coordinate 1,455,536 downwards.
CTCTGTATCTAATGCCGCGTACACACGGTTGGACTTTTCGACCAGACTGGTCCGATGGACGCCGAAGGACCAAATCCGGCAGACAATCCGATCGTGTGTGGGCTTCACCGGACCTTCAGCGGACTTTTCCAGTCGCAAATCTGACGGACTTTAGATTTGCTTCAAATCTTTACGTCGTAACTCCGCCGAACCCAGAAATCCGCTCGTCTGTATGCTAGTCCGACGGACAAAAACCCACACTAGGGCAGCTATTGGCTACTGGCTATCAACTTCTTTATTTTAGTCCGGTGTACGTCATCCATTATGTAAGGAGGGACGCTCTCTGGGGACCCTAATATAGGGGGAGGCTCTCTAAGGACCCTGATGTAAGGGGGGGCTCTCTGGGGACCCTGATGTAGGTGGTGGATCCCTGGGGACCCTGATGTAAGTGGGGGATCCGCATTCAGACATGTAACGATATATAGATATATATATATATATATTCATATATATATATATATATATATATATATATATATATATATACACATACACATATATATTATATATATGTGTATGCCCGCCAAAGTGTATGACTTTCCTTACTTAGCTGCTATTGGCTCTAGCCCGAGATCTTTTGTAGACCTAGCAACGCCACTGGTGGGGGCCCTTCATGGTTTCTTGCACCGGGGCTCTGAAGATACTAGTTATGCCTCTGATTGACCCCAAGGATTGCCCTGACTCTGCAAGTCCCCCGACACCTCTGACACAATGGGTTTGGGCATTTCTGAGTAACAATGCAATCATACAGACACCAGATTGTAACACTGTAATCCTTTGTACTTCACTCTACATTCAGGATATGATACTGTAAGGTCTAAAATGAGCACTGAAGGGAACCGCCTTACTGTCGCTAATGTTGTAGAGCTTCCCCTCTAATGACACCTGGCTACACACCTACGAAGCCTTTTTGGCACCAAATATTGGAATATGTAACTAGAACAGGGCAGTTCCACAATTATTACATTGCCCATCCATTACTTGGACAATGATATCTGCCTTTCCATGGTGATTGGATCACGGTGATGGTGCTACCAAGATATACTGTAGCCTAATTGTCCTGTTCTTAGCTGGCAGGAGTGGAACCTTGTATAGTATTCTGGTCCGGGCTTTGCATACTCTCCAAGGTCAGACTATTTGCCCTTCTGCTCACCACAATTATAATTAAAAAGGTTGTTATGGGATGTGATAGCAATGTTCCCTTGGACCATACTTTAGATAAGTCAAACCCCACTAAATCAATATTGAAACATCCTCCCAAAGTCACAAGATAGCAAAATGACTCATTATGATCTCATATGCAGGTTTATTACATAATGTGCTACTATGAACCGCATAATAGCACATTATGACAGACTTACCTGTAAATGTAGCCCTCCAGCGCAGTGCGGTCATGGCTCCCCCGGTGCTTTCATTTTCAACTGCATTTCCTTCTGGGTTCGCGGGCTCTGGCTGTATGAATGGTTAGGGATACAATGACATCACTCCCACACATGCGCGTAGGAGCCTAGGCCTCGGCACAGTGCTTTGCATTTCACAGCATACTGTATGCCCTAAATGCAGAGCATCACTGCGCCAATGTGAATATCTCCTAAATGTTTAGGAGATATTCATTGTACCTGCAGGTAAGCCTTATTGTAAGCTTACCTGTAGGTACAAGTTAAAAAAAGAGAGTTTGCTAACGCTTTAAAGCTCTTAACCCGTCAAAAGCCCCAGACCCAGATGGCTTTTTTGCAGCCAGTATTGCAAGTAATACGAGTTACTAGCCCCCCACTTATGCTCATTCTTCAATGGGATACGGAGGGGCCTTCGTTTATCTCCACATGATAACATGGATTTCATAAATGTAATCCCCAAACCTGGTAAGAACCATGGAGACTGCACCAACTCTTTGCCCATTTACTTAAATATAGTCGCCCTTAAGATAATGACTAAACTTTTACCAACAAGACTTAATTTTTTTCTCCCTCATTACATTCATCCTGATCAGGTGGGTTTTGTTCCCCACAGACATGCATCAGACCAAACGCAAAGAATAATTGCCTTAATCTCAGCTATCCATTCCGATTGGGATGCAAAAGGAGAGAGACAGAGCATGCTTCTCTCCTTAGATTTACAAAAAGGTTTGACTCTGTATCATGGGATTACTGGTTTTACACTCTGACCAGATATGGCTCTGGCCCAAATTTTTTAAAAATATTACATATGTTGTATAAAAGACCCACAGACCTCGCCAACAGTGAAAGGTTATAGATCCCAATGTCTTCATATATGAATAATTATATTGGTGAAGCGCTTCCAGTGTACTCTTAAATTATTCTAAAAATAAATTAATAAATATAATCATAAACATATAATATCCCACAAAAGTGAGTACACCCCTCACATTTTTGTAAATATATTATTATACCTTTTCATGTGACAACACAGAAGAAATTACACTTTGCTACAATGTAAAGTAGTGAGTGTACAGCTTGTATAACCGTGTCAATTTGCTGTCCCCTCAAAATAACTCAACACACAGCCATTATTGTCCGCTGGCAACAAAAGTGAGTAGACCCCTAAGTCAAAATGTCCAAAGTGTCAATATTTTGTGTGCCCACCAATATTTTCCAGCACTGCCTTAACCCTCTTGAGCATGGAGTTCACCAGAACTTTACAGGTTGCCACTGAAGTCCTCTTCCACTCCTCCATGACGACATCACGGAGCTGGTGGATGTTAGAGACCTTGTGCTCCTCCACCTTCTGTTTGAGGATGCCCCACAAATGTTCAATAGGGTTCAGGTCTGGAGACATACTTGGTCAGTCCATGGTTACAGTAATCCATGTCCTTAATCTGCTTGTATTCAGCAAACTGTTTGCGGGATTTCTTGTGCTTCATCTTTAGAAGATGCTTCCTTCTGGGACGACAGCCATGCAGACCAATTTGATGCAGCGTGTGGCGTATGGTCTGAGCACTGACAGGCTGACCCCCCACCCCTTACGTCTAGTTCCCAAAGACAACCTCTGGTTATGGCGCGGAGCACGTGCACTCAACTTCTTTGGTCGACCGTGGCAAGGCCTGTTCTGAGTGGAACCTGTCCTGTTAAACCACTGTATGGTCTTGGCCACCGTGCTGCAGCTCAGTTTCAGGGTCTTGGAAATCTTCTTATAGCCTAGGCCATCTTCATGTAGAGCAACAATTATTTTTTCAGATCCTTAGAGACTTCCAGTGACCAGTATGAGAGAGTGAGAGTGATAACAACAAATTTAACACACCTGCACCCCATTCACACCTAAGACTTTGTAACACTAATGAATCACATGACATCAGGGGGGGGGTGGCTAATTGGGCCCAATTTGGATATTTTCACTTAGGGGTGTACTCACTTTTGTTGCCAGCGCTTTAGACATTAATGGCTGTGTGTTGAGTTATTTTGAAGGCACAGCAAATTGACACTGTTATACAAGCTGTACACTCACTACTTTACATTGTAGCAAAGTGTCATTTCTTAAGTGTTTTCACATGAAAAGATATAATAATCTATTTACAAAAATGTGAGGGGTGTACTCACTTTTGTGAGATACTGTATATCTTTTTGCAACAAATCCCATATATCAGTGTATCAAAAAATGTGTGCTCAAAAAAACTTTACCAAAAAAATTCATAGTATAAACAGTCCAATAAAAAAGTCCCATACATCATTCAATCTTAATGCTATCACCAATCTACTTCCAATGTCTTCCAAAGTAAATCAAATCCTCTCACCTGATCTGAAGGACCCCACTATAAAAATAGGTCAAATATGCTAATGCCCCGTGCACACGGTCGGATTTTCCGATGGAAAATGTTGGATGGTAGCTTGTTGTCGGAAATTCCGACCGTGTGTAGGCTCCATCGGACATTTTCCATCGGAATTTCCGTCACACAAAATTTGAGATCTGGATCTCAAATTTTCCGACAACAAAATCCGTTGTCGTAAATTCTGATCGTGTGTACACAATTCCGACACACAAAGTTCCACGCATGCTCGGAATCAAGCAGAAGAGCCGCACTGGCTATTGAACTTCATTTTTCTCGGCTCGCTGTACGTGTTGTACGTCACCGCGTTCTTGCCGTTCGGAATTTCCGACAACGTTTGTGTGACCGTGTGTATGCAAGACAAGTTTGAGCCAACATGCGTCGGAAGAAATCCATGGATTTTGTTGTCGGAATGTCCGATCTTGTGTGTGTAAAAAAGCACCGCTCCAAATTTCTTGGATTAATGGTCATCGGTTTCCCAGGGGTAGAGGCAGCATAAAGGACACATAAAGACCCATAGTGTAGATCGCTAGTATGTTTTTTATTTATAAATCTTTAAAATTGCACTCACATGTAAAAAAGATTCAATAAGATTCAAAAATCCACTGATCTGTCCCATTTAATTCCATAGCCATAGTGCCTTTAATACCATTAAAAAATACAGAATATTTCACACCAAGAATAGGGACACTGTTTGGTAACTGGATAATACAGGAGAACGCACAAAAGATACAGGCCAAGGAGGAGCGAGCACCAGCTGTTTGGGGTGGCCTGTATCTTTTTTGCGTTCTCCTGTATTATCCAGTTACCAAACAGTATCTCTATTCCTGGTGTGAAATATTCTGTATTTTTTATTGGTATTACAGGCACTATGGCTATGGAATTAATTGGGATAGCTCAGTGGATTATCCTTTCTAATGGAAGAACATTGAGGATTCCATTCGCCACATGAGAGGTTGAAAGAGGGGCCAATAGACGATAGCAGAAACCTCTGACTTTTTGATGCGATTAACTTCTGCAATTAAGGTCAGAGTTCTGGGAGACCAGAGTATTAAGAGGCAGTCTGTGGATGATTTATGGACATTTTATCCATTTAAGCTCACCCAACATCACATATATGGGATCCATTATTCTGTGAACTCAGTAGAAGATTATCTCATTCACCGAATATCATTATTTTAAGGACCTCCTTGTGTCTATTTACCTTTTGGTGCACATTTCACTTGTTTATATTTCTAGACAATTTTTTGTGCACTTCTTGCACCGTTGTTCACTTTTTTTGCACCTTTTTACATTTTTTGCACATCCTATTTATTATTATACTTCACGAGGAGATATAGATTAATTATTGTTTTATTTTATTTTTTACTTTATCTTATCCATAGTGCTGTACAGTGATGTTATTTTGCGCAAGATCACTTTTATAGATTTTATAGTTTTTTGGTGTGTTGTGAAACACTTTTACGTTTTGCTGCATTATATATTGTTCACATTACTTATCACTTGATTTCTGTCACTAGTCATTTCCACTAGTTACTCCCAGTAGCGCTAGGAACATTTTTATTTCTAACTTTGCAATTATCCACATCTTTATGGTTATGGTACCAACCTGATTTTGTAAGAGTTTATTCCCGTTTGCATGCTTATTATAAAACAATAAAAACTATAGAAATAGAAAAGAAATGGATATTTGAGTAGTTGTAGACTTCCTATCAGTTCAGTTCAACCATACGGGGGGCACAGGGGCGCCCGGCCCCTAATCTACATGCAGGGCGCCGGACCCATGGATTCCAATGGTGTTTTTTTATTTTTATTTAGAAGCACATGATTAGAGCCCAAGGCTCTAATTGGCTTCAAAAAAGGGTGGGCTCGGGGTGCAGAGCACTGCGCCCCGAGCCCACCCAGTTGTGTGACAATAGACTCGTCACCCAATTGGCCAAGAGGAGAAGCCATCCTATTGGCTGCCTAGGAGGAGGAGGGAGGAGACACAAGGCGGAAGACGCCGTGATGCCGATGAGGAGGAGACGCAGGGGAAGCTGCCACCGCCCCGAGGAAGCACTGCCCACAGCCTTGATGGAGTAAGTGTGGGGCTGGTGACCAACTGACCAACCGGCCAACCGACCGGGGGGGGTTGCAGGTAACCTGACCGATAGTGGGGTGGCTGTTTGCTGCCCCCCTCCCCAAAAAATATACCACCATCCGCCACTGCTTCCTACCAGCTTGGACAAGCCTGGCCATGCTCCTCTGATCTTTCCCATTATTAAGGTGTTTTCACCAACTGAGCCTCAACTTACCTGATGTTTTTTGTTTTTCAAATCATTTTCTGTAAACTCTCTTGAGGTCAGCAGTTTCTGAAATGCAACAACCACCAGGTCTGGCAGCAAGAATCATACAAAGATAAAACATACTTACTGATATAGACGTGTTCACAGGGTGTGCCTGGGCACACCTTAATCCTCCCGTTCTGTACTGATTCTCCCTGCTTCCTGTCTCCCCCATGCAGTCCTGCCAGCTTCCCTCCTCTACTCTCAGGAGTGGGGAAGGGGCTGGTAAATATTTCATTAACCGGCCTTTCTTTTCTGAATGAACACAGTGAGCGATCTATACCAATCGCTTCTGTCTTCATTCTTAACTGAAGCATAGTAAACTATGTTTACTGCAGGCTGCAGAGAAAGGGACTGGGGAATCTCTGTCCTCAGTTTCTTTCTCTGTCTCAAAGTGAGACATCAGGGGTCTGTTTAGACCCTTGATATTTCACCAAAGCCCCATAACGGGGCTCCTAATTTTTTTTTTAAAGATTAGGAGGAGGCTGCAGATGTGCTGGGAGTGAAGATGGCCGAAAAGTTAGAGGGGTTTTTAAACTAGGCGACGGGGGGGGGGGGTCCAGAGGTAGAGATAGTCAGCAATGAACATATGAGGGTAGTATTGGGGGCATTAGTGGTAGGTTGACTAAAGCACATAAACCCGAGGTACGTATAGTAACAAGTCCCATTTGCAATCTCGGAACACCCAATAAGAGGACAGTATGCGACCAGTGTAGACTACATGGCATGTTCACCAATGCCAGGAGCCTGGCGGGCAAGATGGGTGAACTAGAGATACTGTTGAACGAGGAGGATTTCGATTTTGTGGGAATTTCAGAGACCTGGTTCAACAGCTCTCATGATTGGCTGGCAACCATTTAAGGGTATTCCCTTTATCGCAGGGATAGAGAGGGTAAAAAAGGGGGAGGCGTATGCCTATATATCAAGAATAATGTACAAGCGAATGTTAAAGATGACATCAATAAGGGAGCTAGGGAGGAGGTGGAATCCCTATGGGTAGAGCTCCAAAGGTATGAAGCTAAGGGGAAAATAATACTGGGAGTATGCTATAGGCCCCCTAACCTGAGGGAGGAGGGGGAGACGGACCTCCTATCACAATTTGGATTAGCAGCAAGGATGGGAAGTGTTTTCGTATTGGGGGATTTTACTTATCCAGACATACTGGGTGGAGGGAACCACGCATTTGTTTAAGGCTCGCCAGTTCCTAAATGTCTTGCAGGACAATATCATGGGTCATATGGTAGACGCACCAACTAGAAACAAGGCGTTATTAGATCTACTGATTACCAACAATACAGACCTGATCACGGATGTGGTAATACAAGGCAATTTAAGAAACAGCGATCATAGGTCAAATGGCTTCAGTATTAATCACACAAATAGGAAACATAAGGGGAATACAAAGACACTGAATTTCAAAAGAGTCAACTTCCCTAAACTACGAACCTTGCTAGAAGATATAAATTGGGATAAAATCTTCGAAACAAGGAACACAAAGGAGAGATGGGTTTGGTTTAAGAGCATATTAAATAAGAGCATTAGCCAGAGCATCCCATTGGGAAATATATTTAAAAGAGCGAACAAAAGTCCTGGATGGCTTAACTCCAATGTAAAAATTCATATAAAAGCAAAGGAGAAGGCCTTCAAAAAATACAAGGCTGAGGGATCATCATCAGCATTCAGACATTACAAAGAATTCAACAAGATATGTAAGGGTGCAATTAGGACTGCTAAGATAGAGCACGAAAGACACATAGCGGAGGAGAGCAAAAAAGATGCCAAAAAATTCTTTAAGTATATAAACAGTAAAAAAGGGAGGACAGACCATATTGGCCCCATAAAGAATGAGGAAGGACATCTGGTTACAAGGGATGGGGAGATGGCGAAGGTATTGAATTTATTCTTCCCCTCAGTCTTCACAAGGGAATCAGGGGGCTTCAGTAAACAAAACTGCAATGTTTGTCCTCATGACACATCACAGGAAGCTCCCTCATGGCTAACGGAGGACAGAATTAGAAATAGACTTGGGAAACTTAACATTAATAAATCACAGAGACCAGATGGCTTGCACCCAAGGGTACTTGGGGAACTCAGTCAAGTAATTGCCACACCATTGTTCCTAATTTTTACTGAAAGTCTACTGATTGGAATGGTACCAGCTGATTGGAGAAAAGCCAAAGTACCACCAATATTTAAAAAAGGGCCAAAATACATCCCTGGGAATTACAGACTAGTTAGCCTAACAACAATAGTATGCAAGCTCTTGGAGGAAATGAAAAGGGACTATATACGAGATTTTAGTAATGAAAACAGTATCATTATCAGTAATCAGCATGGATTCATGAAGAATCGTTCTTGCCAAACCAATCTATTAACCTTCTATGAGGAGGTGAGCTTCCATCTAGATAAACGAAGACCCGTAGACGTGGTGTATCTGGATTTTGCAAAAGCATTGGACTCAGTTCCCCATAAACGTTATGTTACTGTACAAAGTAAGGTCCGTTGGTATGGACCATAGGGTGAGTACATGGATTGAAAACTGGCTACAAGGGCGAGTTCAGAGGGTGGTGATAAATGGGGAATACTCAGAATGGTCAGGGGTGGGTAGTGGGGTCCCCCAGGGTTCTGTGCTGGGACCAATCCTATTTAATTTGTTCATAAACTACTCTGTATTTGCTGATGACACTAAGCTAAGCAGGGCAATAACTTCTCTGCAGGATGTGGAAACCTTGCAAGAAGATCTGAACAAATTAATGGGGTGGGCAACTACATGGCAAATGAGGTTTAATGTAAAAAAATGTAAAATTATGCATTTGGGTGGCAAAAATGCAATCTACCCACTTGGGGGTGAACCTCTGGGGGAATCTAGGATGGAAAAGGACCTGGGGGTCCTAGTGGATGATAGGCTCAGAAATGGCATGCAATGCCAAGCTGCTGCTAACAAAGCAAACAGAATATTGGCATGCATTAAAAAGGGGATTAACTCCAGGGATAAAGCAATATTTCTCCCACTCTACAAGACTTTGGTCTGGCCTCACCTGGAGTATGCTGTCCAGTTCTGGGCATCAGTCCTCGGGAAGGATGTACTGGAAATGGAGCGAGTACAAAGAAGATCAACAAAGCTAAAAGGGTCTGGAGGATATTAGTTATGAAGAAAGGTTGCGAGCACCAAACTTATTCTCTCTGGAGAAGAGACACTTGAGAGGGGATATGATTTCAATTTACAAATACCATACTGATGACCCAACAATAGGGATAAAACTTTTTCGTGGAAGGGAGTTTAATAAGATACGTGGCCACTCATTAAAATTAGAAGAAAAGGGGTTTAACCTTAAACTGCGTAGAGGTTTCTTTACTGTAAGAGCGGCAAGGATGTGGAATTCCTTCCACAGGCGGTGGTTTCAGTGGGGGGCATCAATAGTTTCAAAAAACTATTAGAAAAGCACCTGAACGACCGCAACATACAGGGATATACAATGTAATATTGACATATAATCACACACATAGGTTGGACTTGATGGACTTGTATCTTTTTTCAACCTCACCTACTATGTTACTATGTAAGAAAAAGATATTGTAAAAAATAATAAAAGTAAAAATCTACTGACACCGTCAACTGCTCTGCTGATATACACGCATGTGTGTTTGTGCTCTGGGGTGCACACCCTAATGCAATAGGCTGCACACACCAATGCTTACTGAAGCTCTTAACCAAGCTTGCACTGAGTTGCTGTCGCTGCTACTGACCATGCTTTTTGACTGTTATGCCCCGTACACACGGTCGGACTTTGTTCGGACATTCCGACAACAAAATCCTAGGATTTTTCCGACGGATGTTGGCTCAAATTTGTCTTGCATACACACGGTCACACAAAGTTGTCGGAAAATCCGATCGTTCTGAACGCGGTGACGTAAAACACGTACGTCGGGACTATAAACGGGGCAGTGGCCAATAGCTTTCATCTCTTTATTTATTCTGAGCATGCGTGGCACTTTGTCCGTCGGATTTGTGTGCACACGATCGGAATTTCCGACAACGGATTTTGTTGTCGGAAAATTTTATCTCCTGCTCTCCAACTTTGTGTGTCGGAAAATCCGATGGAAAATGTCCGATGGAGCCCACACACAGTCGGAATTTCCGACAACACGCTCCGATCGGACATTTTCCATCGGAAAATCCGACCGTGTGTACGGGGCATTAGAATTAATGATCAGATATACCTAATAAAGTGGGCAATTAGCTTACTCAATCTCATCTGTTACCTACAGTGCATCCAGAAAGTATTCACAGCGCTTCTCTTTTCCCACATCTTGTTATACAGCCTTATTCCAAAATAAAATTCATTATTTTATTTAAAAATCTACAAACAATACCCCATAATGACAATGTGAAAGAAGTTTGTTTAAAATATTTGCAAACTTATTAAAAAAAAAAAAATAAAAAAATCCCATGTACATAAGTATTCACAGCCTTTGCTCACTACTTTGTTGAAGCATCTTTGGCACCAATTACAGCCTCAAGTCTTTTTGAGTATGATGCTACAATGATGTATGAGTATGATGCACACCTATTTTTGTGCAGGTTCTCCCATTCTTCTTTGCAGAACCTCTCAAACTCCATCAGGTTGGATGGGGAGCATCGGTGCACAGCCATTTTCAGCTCTCTCCAGAGATGTTCAATTGGGTTCAAGTCTGGCCTCTGTGAACATTCACAGAGTTGTCCTGTAGCCACTCCTTTATCTTGGTTGTGTGCTTAGGGTCGTTGTCCTGTTGGAAGATGAACCTTTGCCCCAGTCTGAGGTGCAGAGCTCTCTGGAGCAGGTTTTCAACAAGGATGTCTTTGTACATTGCTGCATTCACCTTTCCCCTAATCTTGACTAGTCTCCCAGTTCCTGCCATTGAAAAACATCCCTACAGCATGATGCTGCCACCACCATGCTTCACTGTAGGAATGGTAATGTCCAGGTGATGAGCGGTGTCTGGTTTAATCCAGACATGACACTTGCCATTCAGGCCAAAGAGTTCAATCTTTCTTTTATCAGACCAGAGAATTTTGTTTCTCATGGTGTGAGAGACCTTCAGGTGCCTTTTGGGAGACTCCAGGTGGGCTGTCATGTGCCTTTTACTGAGGAGTGGCTTCCATCTGGCCCCTCAACCATACAGGCCTGATTGGTGGAGTGCTGCGGAGATGGTTGTTCTTCTGGAAGGTTCTCCTTTCTCCACAGAGAAATGCTGGAGATCTGTCAGAGTGACCATCGGGTTCTTGGTCACCTCCCTGACTAAGGCCCTTTTCCCCTGATCACTGAGTTTGCCCGGGCGACCCACTCTAGGAAGAGTCCTGGTGGTACCAAACTTCTTCCATTTATGGATGGAGGCCACTATGTCCATCGGGACAGAATTTTTTCTGTCCCCTTTCCCATATCTGTGCCTCAATACAACCCTGTCTCGGAGGTCTAAAGACAATTCCTTGGACTTCATGGCCTGGTTTGTGCTCTGACATGCACTGTTAACTGTGGGACCTTTATATAGACAGGTGTGTGCCTTTCCAAATCATGTCCAGTCAACTGAATTTACCACAGGTGGACTCCAATTAAGTTGTAGAAACAACTCAAGGATGATCTGTGGAAACAGGATACACCTGTGCTTAATTTTGAGTGTCATGGCATGTTATTTTTAATACATTTGCAAAGATTTCAAACAAACTTCTTTCCTGTTTTCATTATGGGGTATTGTTTGTAGAATTTTGAGGAAAATTGTGAATTGAATCCATTTTGGAATAAGGCTGTAACATAACAAAATGTGGAAAAAGTGAAGTGCTGTGAATAATTGTCGGATGCACTGTATCTTGCCATAGTAACCTGATATCTGATTGGTTGGTGTGGTTTACTGGTCTGACAACAATAAATTGATAATCTGATATCTAGTTGATAAGTGTTATTGCACTATAAGAGAGTAAACATTGGAAACGTATCTGATTGGTTGCTATAGAATAAGCACATTGCATTGGTTTATTGAATAAAGGTGTTTGACATTCTGTATACAAGAAATATGCTACATCGGCCCTAAAAACAATAGAAGCATTGTGGATGGTATGGTGCAAGAGTGTGGTTCAGCATTAGTAACTAGTAACTGCAATCAGAGTAATGATGTTGACCTAGACCAAGGACATGCTTGCAATTAAAATAGAAAGTCCATTTATAATGCTGCCATACATGGTTTGAAGTGATTTGTATTCTTTCTCTGCAATACCAAGGAGGAGAATATGAACAAGATAAAATGATAACTTGTTTGTCGAAGTGCTGCCTTAGGGAGAGATATATACTTATAGTATACTGGATGCTGTGCATTAAATCATTTTCAATATCCCCAGACCTGGAGGTAGTCTATACCAAGGGGGACAGGGGAGGTAAAGTAAACATGTGCTTTTTGCCTGTGCAGGATAAAGCAATAGGCTTACTTTTTTGAAGACCATCACAGTCACACATACACACCTTCCTATGCTCCCTGTAAATCTGTTCAACCACCGGGAACCAAGTAAAGCTCTGAGTTGCTTGAGTCATAACTTACACAGGCCTATACACTTCTTGGTGACAGTGCTACTTGGCCCAGTGATGTCACATGGAATAAGTGCCACTCATGTTTCTCCATAACAGGATCACTAATTACAGTTGTGTTAAAAAGAATAGCAGTGTGTTTAAAAAATTGATTATAATCCTTATAATAGATTATAGATATAATAGATTTTATTTCCATATACGCAAATGCATTGGGAACACTGCACAGTCTATTCCAAATCAAAACATGAACAAAAAAAATGTTTCAAATTTGTTATTACTTTACAGAAAGTGAAAAAAAGGAATATTATGCTTTTCCCGAAAAATAGCAGTGTCTGCATTTTTCTTTACAAACACAAACATTTACTGTATGAACTGAAAGATGCTTGAAGATTTAGCGTTCCTGTGAATCACTGAACTAATATTTCGTTGTATAACTACTGTTTCTGAGAACCGCTTCACATCTGTGTTGCATGGAGTCGGCCAACTTCTGGCACCTGTAAAGAGGTATTCAGGCATGTACTGGCCATCGGGACTACCGGGAGTTTCCCGGTGGGCCGATGGCTCAGTGGGCCGGTTCCAGCGGCCGCCTAATTTGCCTATTGTATCGTTTCTCAACTGGGGTTTCCCAGTTGTTCTGCGGTGAATTCCCCCAGAGGTCCGTGGCGATGTACCCTGATGTGCCCCATGTGCTTTGCTGTGCCTGATGGGCCCCATGTGCTTTGATGTGCCCCAATGTACACTGATGCGCCCCAATGTACACTGATGTGCCCTGATGTGCTATGTGCCCCAATGTCATGTGCCCTGATGTACTGTGACCTCTGCCCTGATGTCCTGTACTCTGATGTACTGTGCCCTGACGTGCCCTGATGTGCTGTGTCCTGTACCCTGATGTGCCATGTGCTGTGTCCTGATGTGCTATACCCTGATGTGCTGGGCTCTGTACCCTGATGTGCTATACCCTGATGTGCTGTACCCTGTACCCTGATGTGGCCTGATGTGCTGTACCCTATGCCCTGATGTGCTGGGCTGTGTACCCTAATGCGCTGTACCCTGATGCGCTGTACCCTGATGTTCTGTGCCCTGATGTGCTGTGCCCTGATGTTCTGTGCCCTGATGTGCTGTGCCCTGATGTGCTGTACCCTGATGTGCTATACCCTGTACCCTCATGTGCTGTACCCTGTGCCCTGATGTGCTGGGCTCTGTACCCTGATGTGCTGTGCCCTGATGTGCTGTGTCATGATGTTCTGTGTCCTGTGCCCTGATGTGCTTTACCCTGGGAAGGTCTGGATGAAGTCCAGGGCCACATTTTTGTCCCAGTCCAGCCCTGCAGGTATTCCAGCCCAGGACGATTGCACTACATTCCACAATTCCTCTGCATGTTTTTGTTTTACCTCAGAAAAAGCATTTTTGATGTCACGCCGCAAGTTTTCTATTGGATTAAGGTTCAGGGATTGGGCTGGCCACTCCATAACGTTAATCTTGTTGGTCTGGAACCAAGATGCTGCTCACTTCTGGTATGTTTGGGGTCGTTGTCTTGTTGAAACACCCATTTCAAGGGCATTTCCTCTTCCGCATAAGGCAACATTACCTTTTCATGTATTTTTAAGTATTCAAACTAATCCATGATCCCTGGTATGCGATAAATAGGCCCAACACCATGGTATAAGAAACATCCCCATATCATGATACTTGCACCACCATGCTTCACAGTGTACTGTGGCTTTAATTCAGTGTTTGGGGAGCATCTGCCAAACTGCGGCCCCTAGACCTGAAAAGAAAAAACAGTCCACAAAATGCTGCGCCATTTCTCTTTAGGCCAGTCAATGTATTCTTTGGCAAATCGTAACCTCTTTAGCACATGTCGTTTTTTTTCCAACAATGGGACTGTACGAGGGCTTCTTGTCGATAGCTTGTCTTCACATAGGTGTCTTTCAATTGTTATAGTACCCACAGGTAACTTTTAAGCTTCTTTGATCACCCTGGAGCTGATCATTGGCTGAGTCTTTGCCATTTTGGCTATTCTTCGATCCATTTGAATGGTAGTTTTCTGTTTTCTTCCACGTCTTTCTGGTTTTGGTTGCCATTTTAAAGCATTTGAGATCATTTTAGCTGAGCAGCCTATCAGTTTCTGCACTTCTTTATATATTTTCCCCTCTCCAATCAACTTTCTAATCAAAGTACGCTGTTCTTCTAAACAATGTCTGGAACAACCCATTTTACTCAGATTTTCAGAGAGAAATGCACAATACCCAGCATGTACATAACAGCAAAGGGGGTCCCCTAGTGGTGGACTTTTCAGGCACATGTAGCAATCATAAAAGAGGTATACTTGGTACAAATATAATTTATTGAATTAACATAATAAAATATGACAACTGTAACATCTATTGTTAGGAATGTAAATCCATCAGTATTACAATCGTGTATATACAGAGTTTTGAAGCAGTACTTTTTCACCCGACGCGTTTGGGAGTCAATTAAACTCCTTCCTCAGGGGTAGTGTACGCTTTAAATAGTTATTAAACACTGTATTGGCTGACATTATTGGTAACATCCACATACTGCGGGATGTTACCGGCCTGAACAGCTACTTGATCCGATTCACTCTCATGTCATCTATCAATATATACACCTATGAACACCAACTTTTGAGCCACCTTCAGGATTTGCCTCTCGGCCTCAGTGGAGCCTCAAGCATTTAGTTTACGCCCATATTTCTTGGGCTTTTCTTTTCTTCTTTTTGAAGAGAACAACATATATATGCTCTTGGTGGAGCAAAAAAACCCACTTCTACCTGCTTACATCATCTCCAACACATAGATGTTTGTTCATATTGGAATCAAGAGCATACTGGGCAGACAGACTTTGTCACTGTCGCTGTTTTTAATCACAAATTTTATGGAATGTCAAGTCAGCCAATACAGTGTTTAATAATCATTTAAAGCGTACACTACCCCTGAGGAAGGAGTTTAATTGACTTCGAAACGCATCGGGTGAAAAAGTACTGCTTCAAAACTCTGTATATACACGATTGTAATACTGATGGATTTACATTCCTAACAATAGATGTTACAGTTGTTGTCATATTTTATTATGTTAATTCAAAAAATTATATTTGTACCAAGTATACCTCTTTTATGATTGCTACATGTGCCTGAAAAGTCCACCACTAGGGGACCCCCTTTGCTGTTATGTATAAATAATTTTGGATGTGGCACAAATTCACAGTCAGATGCTGATCTACAATATACATAATACCCAGCATGTACAACATTTCCGGCCTTTGCTCTTAAATGAGGGCCACCTGTGTGACACCTAATTTTTCAGATTGAATAGCCTCACTAATTGAACTCCACACTGCTATTATTTTGAACACGCCCCTTTGAATTAATGATTCAATTACACCAAATAAGCAGCATGCATGTCATAACTGTTGGATCTTGGGTCTGTTAGTTTTTTATTACTCTACTACACCTACTAATAAATTATTTGCCATGTAGAAATATAATTTATACCAAAAACAGTGATTGATCTGGTTAGTGATGTTAGAGTGCTAATATTTTGAACACAACTGTATTTCTTTTGGTTCTTGGTTATAAACAGGGTGGTGGAAAAGTGAGTATATGGGGGGGGGGGGGGGGGGGACAAGTGAATTATTTACTTTGTTTGCCCTTTAGGTCTCTTGACTTTTTTTGTAGAAGGAATAGCCCTGGACATGCCTATAGAGGAATGGATCTGGACTGTTTTGGAATATGGGGGAAGAAAGAGCCTGATGTGGTCAAAATGAATGTAGCCTAGGCTTTGATTGGGGGTCCACAGAGATATATTCATAGTTACATAGTTAGCCAGGTTGAAAAAATACACAAGTTCACCCAGTTCAACCATAAAAATAAATAATATCAAACTGTCCCATATACCCAATCCTATACCCACAGTTGATCCAGAGGAAGGCGAAAAACCCCAGCAAAGCATGCTCCAATTTGCTACAGCAGGGGAAAAAAATTCCTTCCTGATCCCCTGAGAGGCAATCTGATTTTCCCTGGATCAACTTTACCTATAAATGTTAGTACCCAGTTATATTATGTGCATTTAGGAAAGAATCCAGGCCTTTCTTAAAGCAATCTACTGACCTGGCCAGAACCACCTCTGGTTCTTACTTATTCTTAAGAGATACAGTGGTTTATTTACTAAAGACAAATGTACTGGTCACTGCAGTTGTTCTAAATCTGAGGGGAAGCTCTGCTGATTTCCATCATGTAATCATGTGCAAGCAAAAATGCTGTGTTTTTTTTGTTTTGTTTCCATATATGTTTTTGAGTATTCTTTACCTAATTTACTAAGCTCTGGAACAGGTGCACTTTCAGTGTTCAGTATATTTGCCTTACAGTATTTCTATTAAAAAAAAAAAAAGCACTTTTCTTTGTAAAATTCCAATTTCAGTGTCTTGGTGTATTTTTAGTGACTATGACACTTCATTCTTATTTCAGGTCCCAGTCAGTGGTAGAGCCTGGCACGCTGATGCACGAGGACCGCAGAGATAATGAGAATACCCAGCCGCTTCTTGCCCTGGATTGATCCCCCAGCATCATTGCAGTCACTGTAGATTCCACCGATGGATCTCTTTTGTTTTTTTCTCACTCTGCAGAATATTCACCAGCTACGTGCACACGGTGTCACTGTGCAAAGACCTATTTAATTTCATAACCATAGTGCCAATAAACAGGATCAACTTTATAAATAACTGTGAAGTTCTTTTACTGCCAAAAAGGACCCAGACAAAGTGCATTAGAGCTTTCCATGTTGTAAAATATATGCTGCCCCCTGCAGGGGAAATGTATTATAGCTGTCTTTTGGGTAGAAAAGGCGTAAAGCTGAACTCCAGGCAAACAAATAAAGAAACAGGTAAATACCATATATGGGAACTGTTTCCTCTGCCAAAAAGATTGCTATTTCCCTTCAACAAAACTTGTAATCCAGTACTCATGCCAGACAGCACAGCCAGGTCCTGGACCTTTCTGCAGACTACACTATAAACAGGTCCAGGATCTGTCTTAGCCTGTGACTGGACAAAGAAGGAGCAGGAACACAATGATGAGGTAATCACAGTTCTCTTCCCTCCTGTACCTATGTTTACAGTGTTAGAGGGACTGCAGCAGAACCTGATTGGCTTTGATTGATAGCCCTTTATCTCCCAGTGTGAATGCTGCTGTATAGGAGATTACAGGAAGATGATATAAATACAGATTCAGGTACTTTTACTAGTCATATGTAACAATAAATTTAATGATCATTTTAAATGAATACAAAACTGTAAAATAATTGATTTTTTTATATATGCCTGGAGTTCAGATTTAATAGTCAGTATTTTTATATCATGATTAATGTTCCCATGAGATTTCATTATTTTAACAAGTAAACCACCAGCAGAATGTTAAAACAAATAATTTTGTCAGATTATTGTAAAGGTATAATTACCTGACATAAAACAAGACATTTAATAGTCTATTATGAAATATAGAGTAAACGATATGTATAGAAGAGCCCTTTCCCTGCCATCACTGTACATTAGCTTTATGTAACTTCTTGGATGAATGAACTTAGTTAGACCTGTACATATGGTTAGCGGACCGTAACAAAAAAACACACAAATTCTCTATTTAACTGGGGATCATGCCACTAATAATACAGAGGGGTTTCTACCTTGCATGGTTGTTTGCAAGCAATGACAGAATGCTGTTGCCACCAATATTTGGAGTGTAGGCCAAGCAAAGCCATACCATCGTTATCAAATCTGTTGTATTTTAGGGTCACACTGCAATAGCAGATATTACCAGCAGGTGGCACATGGATTACAAATATTGTAGCAATCTGGTCCAAGATACTACATGCAGAGGTTCTTAAAAGACACAGTGTCCAGCTTTCATTGAAATCAGTATATCAGCAATACCATAAGCTTTCACAGTGAATGCCCACCTAAATTTTATTACTGAGGTTTTCTGACACCATAGTGTAGCAATTCAGACAGGTCTCCAACAACACATCCCTCATTAGCAGGAAGACCATTCAGGGGTACCTAAATTGTTTATAGAAACCAGTTCCGGGATAAATATGCTTCTGGAAATAATAGATGTCTGGCTGTCTTTAGCTATAGTGCTCTCTGAATAACAGTCCCAGAAAAAGCACACAGAGGGTGAAGTCAGAGAAAAGCAGTGAATTCCTTCTGGTCAGTGACTCAAAGCAGTGAACCCTTTGGACCAACCTAATAGTCAACTAGCATTTTCAAAAGTAAGGTCAACAATGGCAGCCTATGTGTGTTTGCCGTACAGGTCGAGGTACAAGGACAGCTCAACATGTGCATGGACAATTCAACACACCAATGTTAAATTACCCATAATAATGTGTTAGTTACCCTATAAAAATTCCCCCGTCTAAGTAGAATTGTTGTATTGATGTCATGTATTACCATCTAAGCATTGTACATCACAAGAGCCAGACAGACAGGTTAATATTGCTCTGCAGGCAGCATTATGGTGACTGACAAAGAACTTTATGCTCTATGAGGCCACCAAATAAATGTTCAAGCCCTAAAATTTTAATTGAATGTCTTTATACACAGGAAAAAATCTGAAGATTTGTTTTTTACTATTTTTATAGATAACCTTAATTAGCATTTGTTTTTAAAGCACAGCCCATTTTTGATGATTAGAAGCCCCGTCTCAATTGCAACTGAATCCCACCCAAAACGTCAACCTGCTAGAGGGTCCTAACATGCCTCAGTGAATAAGGTGCAGTCTCCAATTTTACCAGCAGGTGGTGCTGTAGAAATACAGGGAAAGCTGAGAAGCTGTGCACTGGGTGCATAGTAGTAGACGGGGTCAGTTCATATGGATTTCTGCTGAGCCACATACTGTGAAAGGTGAATAAAACTCTGCACTTGGGGTGCAGTAAAATCTCTTTTGTATATACCACATTAATTATTAAAGATGAAACAAGTGGTTTAATTAGATAACATTGTTTTATTTATTCATATTTATCATATTTTTAATAGGAATTCCCTTGCTTTAAATTGGATCTTTATTGAAATTTGTATCATTAAAAAAAGGGAACTAGAGCTATAGAGCTAAATTAAATGTATTTATTTTAGTCTTTTAATTTGTAATTTCAACGTTTCGGAAGTAAGGCTGCCCTAAGCACTGCAAAATGTGTATTTAAATGATGTCTAGGCACAGTTCTCTAGTTTACTATTAGAATTGAAAACTTACATGTTGCTACTTTTTTAAATATTTGAAACTAAAATGTGGCTGTTTGCCACTGAAACAAACGGTACCACAATGAAAAAGTCATACTGCATTCCATGGGCTTAGAAGCATGACAAGATGACTTATGTCCATCCACGCTTATGGGTGGATGTGACTAGCATAAATCCGCCCCTGTGGTCTCCCCCATTCTGCTAAACTCTGTAAGGTACAATAGAGGGGACCTACAACAACATCAATGAGGTTTTCTTCACAGAATAGCCTGTGTAGATGGACTTGGGATCTCAAGGTTTTGCAGCAGGAGACCTTGAACGATATAAATAGTCATGAACAATTTAAAGCTAAAATTAAGCTATTTTGTTCCCCACAGCGTTAGTGACCTTACCTACCTGTAAAGAAGTATTACTCACATTGTGCAGGCAGCTGGATTCTATAGACATCTATTGTGCAGGGTGCCTGGTCCTCTTCCTGGCACTGAATTTCCAGCATTGTGGAGGTTAATAGGTTCAGGTCTCCAGCTTGAACTGAATTGAAGGAGCTCCTGAAGGGGACCCACCCACTCCTTCTCTCTCATCTATTGACCTGTGTATAGACTACATTGCATGTTACTCAATCTGTGAAAGGGGGTAGAGAATCCTGTATGTTATCAGACTCTCCCCATTCACAGATCCTGTTACATGCAGTGAACGCTATACACAGGCTTTTCTCAATGAATAAGCAAGGAGGAGCTCCCTGTCAGGAGTCTCCTCTATTGAGTTCAGTCTGGAGACCCGAGCCTGCAAACCTCCTCTGCGCTGGAATTTCATAGACAGGAAGAGGACTAGGCACCCTGCATGGAAGATTTCACCAGGATCCAGCTGCCTGCAGAACATGGGACATACTTCATTACGGTCACTAAAACTATAGGGAAAAATATTTTTAAGCTAAACTTTAGCTTTAAGCCCACACCTTTAACTTCATTGTTAGAAGGACTAATTCTTTAAAAGACAGTTACAGTCTTGTCACAGTTTCTTATTTCAAGTTTCAGTATAATAAATGATCTTTTTCTGGGTATCATTTGTAATCACCTATATTTGTACATAGGAGCAGCCATATTCTTTTATTATATATATGCTTCCATACTGTACACTGACAATGCTTCACTAAGCTTCTTTTAGTGCCGGTTTAAATCTTAAAAGGACATTGAACAACATACTCTCTATAATAACTTTAATTTTTAAAATGTACTTTCACTTTTGTGGTCAAATTTGAGACACACCCACTATATATTTCTGTTTCCATTCACACAGCATACCTAAAAATAATCTAAAAAATTAGTTCTTACTCTTTTAGTATTTTCTTTGCAACAGGTTTATACATAGGACAGTAACAGCAGCTGATATTGTGCAGAATAACTTCCAATGTGCAATTAGAGAACAGATGTGGGGATTTTTTTTTTCGCATTAACATACAAAGTACAACCTACCTTGTTGGCAGGGGATTGTCTGTTGACAGACTCTTGCCCTAAAATCTTACCATTAGTACGCTCATTTTGACAATTGTTGTCCAACTTTCGGCCAAGAAATGTTGGATGACAGACTAGTAAATTTTCGGCGGACAGCGGTTTGACGTCAGATTTGCGTATGGTCAGTACACAAATCCGTTACACAAAAGTCAAAAGTACAAACACGCATGCTCGGAATTAATGCTCACCAAACACTAAATTAGCAGTAGGGGCCCAAAGGGTGGCGCTCAAGAGCTGAAATTCCTCGTAGTACGTCGCTAAGTTCGTGTTTGTTGCATGACAATTGAGTACCATTAGTATGCAAGACAAGATCCTGGCACACGCCCTTTTGACAAAAATCAGATGCTCGGTTGGCCAACAATCGTACCATGTGTACGAGGCTTAAGGCTAGCCGCACTCACATAGATTCTCCATCCACGCTAAACAGCTCGGATAGACAAATCTCCTGCTGTGGGCTATTGTATTTTCTCAAGCTCCAGCAGCTGTCAGAATACCCAGTGTGTGCATCCGATTGGATGCAGGCACTGTTCGGCCAACAATTTTCCAGCCAGCTTCTTCCTCAAAAGTTGAAGCATTTGTTAGTAGCCAGGTCTCTGTTGCATATGTAACAATAGGTTTCAAAATAGATTCTCTCTACGTTTTTCCATTCCTTCTTTTTTGACATGGACTTAGTGTTCCCTACTAGTTTGTTCACCTTATCTATTAGAAAGTCCTAATTTCTTCCTGTTATATTTATTAGGGTATATTAGTCCTCTATTGATTTCTTTAATCGAGATACCCTGTACATGTGTTCTTCACTTTTGTACTCTTAAAGAGAACCTGTGCTTTGGCCTTGCAGGGTAAATCAAAGTTAGTTTTAATAGTAGCCCGCCAAGAGCATATGACTTACCTTTTTTTCATCTGCCAAAAGCAATGTTCACAAGTATAACCCCAACCCATTGCCTATGATAGCCTTGGCACAATGAGTAAGGGTAGTGACACTATATTTACAGGTTACTCTGGTATCCACTACCTGTGGAACTGCCCCATAGCTGAAAGCTCCTTTCAGGAAACATATATCTGTTTGTATATAAAAAATTCCAAATAATAGCTATGATCATATGATGTCTGCAAATTATCATTATTCATGCATCCTCTGCACATCAAGAATTTTGTCTTGACCACTGACCTCTGGGTCTACTTAGTTTTACAGTGCCAGAGTTAAATCAGTTTAAAACAGTAGGCCATTCCCTTATCAGGTTGATGGGTCCATCCACTCTTTACTGTATATGTATGGTCACATATCAGTGATTCTTAAAAGAAATCTCAACTAAGAAAAATATAGTGTTTGCTTTGTTAAATTTGAATTCCAGGTATGGCAGTTTTTGTTTGGACCATTGTAAATATGCATGTGGCATACCTGTGGGATCCCCTCGGAAGCTGGAAATCACTGAAGCATGCACTGCTACTACAGTGATCTCCATTAGCTTCAGTGTCCTGCACCAAGTTACTGCCCAGCTGTATTGTGAACACAAGGTCAATTGCTTGGTATGGGTGAGATCCAGGGAACACTTTGGATTTTCTCAATGAATGCAGTGCATTTCAGATTCAACAAGGTGGAGAGGGAACCTGATAATCTCTGCCTTGTCCAATCAGAGAACACTTTGCATTCATTGGATGCAAAGTGTTCCCTGAATGGTGTTTGTGCCAAGTGGGCAACCTCCTGTGTTCAGTAAGCAGCAGGGCAGGCGCTCAGCATGGGGTCCAAAAGCTAATGGAGATCATTGTGGTAGCGGTGCCTACTATGGTGATTTCCAACTTCCACAGGGATCACACAGATATGGAACATACATTCTTACATTGGTCCAAGCTGACTAAATGTAACTATGAAAAAAATTGCAATACCTGGAATTTATCTTCAATCTTTCCAAAAATAATAGTTTCCTGGCTGTCTCTGGCTGCAGTTTGTTTCAGGCACTGACCCAGAACAAGCATGCAAATCAGGAAAGTCATAGTAAAATAAAACCTTCTAGTATGCATATTGAGCTAGCGATTTGAGGTGGCCTTACACTAGTAGATTTTCATACAAACATTCACACAAAAATTCTTGGTACATTCAATGACTTGATGAATGTAGTTTGAAAATACTTTAAAAAAGTTTTGAAATGAATGAAATTTCCCAAAAAAAAAACATATTCACTGGTAGAAATGTTTTTGTTTGAGAACATTTTCCATTCTGCTCCTTTAATTTTTCTTGGCACTGAAACATTGATTTGACTGCATTATCCATAAGAAAATAAAGCAAACATTCTTTAACTAGTTCCCGACTGTGCTATAGCCAAAAGATGGCTACAGCACAGCTCTCTAGTTCTAGGAGGTTGTCCTCCCATGTGGGCGCTTCCCGTGCGCCCCCCCCCCCCCCCCGGGCACATGCATGGGGTGAGCTCTGTGATCACTGTGTCCTTTGGACACAGCTGGTCACAGATCGGGACAAAGGGCCAATCACAGCAGGCCCTTTACCAAGTGATAAGCTGTTTTTTTTTGTTTTTTTTTAATGTTTAGGCTTTTTCTGTTTGTTGTTTAGCAAAAAATATCACCAAATTAAAGCTTTATTTGTCTCAAAAAAAATGATAAAGATTTCATTTGGGTACAGAGTTGCATGACCAAGCCATTGTCATTCAAAGTGTGATACCGCTGAAAGCTGGAAATTGGCCTGGGCAGAAAGAGGATGAAAGTGACTGGAATTTAAGTGGTTAAATGTAAAATTTTGAAGAAAATTCTACTAGTGCATTGCTATCTTTAGTACTGTAGCCTGAATCAATATCCCCGGCTTCTCTTATTGCACCATATTTTTTTTGCCCAGTCCAGACATTTACTGCATAATCTTAGAGTGACTGGTACACTGGAGTGCTCATTTATTAGAAATTGGCTGTTTTAAGCCACTGAATATTTCCTATTGCTTTACTTTTAATGCTACCAATTTGTGGTGACAGTAATCAGATCTTTAACAAATTTGATTATACCTCATCTGTTGTTTAATTGCAGATGTTTTAACAGCGCTGACAAAGCATATAATGATTCTTAATATACTATATTCAAAACGTAGCCACAAGTCTATGGAATGAAGGGTACAGTGTATGGATGACAGCAGAATACACATATTTCAAGTGCCAAAAACTTTGATTGTTTTTTGTTTTCTTTTGCACAATGTTCCTCATCACTAAAATAAAATCTATGCTAGAGCACCGTTTTTGCTTGAATTTTTATTAAAAATGTACAGCGTTTTTTGAAGACGGCAATGGCTAAGCAATTTTTTTTGTATTGGGTAATAGGTATAGACAATACACTCAACGTTCACTTTATTAGGTACACCTTGCTAGTTCTAAGTTGGACCCCCTTTTCCCTTCAGAACCACCTTAATTATTTGTGGCATACATTCAGCAAGGTGTTGGAAACATTCCTCAGAGATTTTGGTCCAAATTGACATGATAACATCACTCAGTTGCTCCAGATTTGTCGCCTGCACATCCATGATGCGAATCTCTCCACATCCCAAAGGTGCTCTACTGAATTGAGATCTGGTGACTGTGGAGGCCATTGGAGTACAGTGAACTCATTGTCATGTTCAAGAAACCAGTGGTGAGAGGATCTGAGCTTTGTGACATGGTGCGTTATCCTGCTGGAAGTAGCCATCAGAAGATGTGTACACTGTAGTCATAAAGGGATGGATATGGTCAGCAACAATACTTAGGTAGGCCATGGCATTTAAACAATGCTCAATTGGTACTAAGGGGCCCAAAGTGGGTGAAGAATATATTTCCCCACACCATTACACCACCAGCCTAAACCATTGATACAAGGCAGGATGGATCTATGCTTTCATGTTTACACTAAATTATGATCCTACCATCCTACCTACCACGATCCTACCATCTGAACGTCGCAGATAAAATTGAGACTCATCAAATGTTTTTCCAATCTCCTATTGTCCAAATTTGGTGAGCCTGTGTGAATTTTAGCCTTATTTTCCTGTTCTTAGCTGACAGGAGTGGCACCCGGTGTGGTCTTCTGCTGCCGTAGCCCATCTGCTTCAAGGTTCGATGTGTTGTGCATCCAGAGATGGTATTCTGCATACCTTGGTTGTAAACGAGTGGTTATTTGAGTTACTATTGCCTTTTTTATCATCTCAAACTAGTCTGCTCATTCTCCTCTGACATCAACAAGGCATTTTCATCCACACAACTGCCGCTCACTGGATATTTTCTCTTTTTTGGACCATTCTCTGTAAACCCTAGAGATGGTTGTGTGTGAAAATCCCAGTAGATCAGCAGTTTTTGAAATATATACACCAGATTGTCTGGCAACAACAACCATGCCACGGTTAAAGTCACTTCCCCCATTCTACTGCTCAGTTTGAACTTCAGCAAGTCATCTTTACCATGTCTAGATGCCTAAATGCATTGAGTTGCTGGTATGTGATTGGCTGTATAGGAATTTGTGTTACCAAGCAATTGAACAGGTGTACCTAATAAAGTTGCCAGTGAGTGTATAAATAAATGACAAAATAAAAGTGCCACTGAGGTTTCAGAGCTTATGCATTTTCATGCGTCATAGGTGCCTCTTTTCCTATACTAATCTACATGAATGCAAAGCAGCTGAAAGCAGGTCAGATGAACCGGACAATTAATTCTGAATGACATACGAAGCACCTCAAACTGATGTCAAAAGCAAGCCGCTTTTGCCCATTGACACCAGCCTGATGCTGTCAACACAGGCCTGTTGTGATACATTGGGGTTGATTTACTAAAGCTGGAGAGTGCAAAATCTGGTGCATCTGTGCATGGTGGCCAATCAGCTTCTAACTTCAATTAGGCTTTGAAAAAAAAAAAAACCTGGAAGCTGATTGGTTTCTATGCAGAGCTGTATCAGATTTTGCACTCTCCAGTTTTAGTAAATCAACCCCATTTATCCCACCTATCCTGCTTTACTAAAACAGAAGACTCATAGCAGCATATTCATTCTGTAGTTGAGCCCACAATTAGCTAAGTATACGTTATGTGCATGAAAAAGAGACTCATGAATGTAGGTTTATTCAGGAACAGAATTTATTTCAAAAGGAGAAAAGACTTTTTAAAATAATTAAACAATAAGTGTCTACAAAGCACATGTGTAGTATCAAAACATCCATTACAAAAATATCACAAACTCTGAAACAAGTACATAATAGGCAGCTTTATCTTGAGGTCTGAATATTCCTATTGTTACTTAAATCACAGTGCAGAGATGGGCATTCTGTGCTCCATCACCTCTGGTACTTACTTCCCTTGAATTTACATTTTACGCTAGGCAAGTTTTTGTTCAATCATATTTTTTAGCAGCCCATCTCTGCCACCTTTATACACATACTCTATCCAAGAGGTAACTCTGGGATTGAAGCACCACACAGTAATATTCAAGTTCATTAGATAGGTTTATTCATAAATTGTATATAAAAGTCACAGTATTTTTATGAGCAATACTCCACCTCCTTCATCAGGACAGAAACACAACATAAAAAATAATGCAATGGCTAATATACATATGAAAGTTATTATGGCATATCGTTTTAATAAAAAATTTATCTTTTGTACGATACATCTAAAAATTGGTACGAACTTGCTTGTGGATTCTGCTTGTTTAGCTTTTTTTTTGATCCTCTCCCCAACCTTTATAAGATTGCTGATAAAGCTTAAATCAAGATTTCTTACTTTTCTTGTGATCCTCCATTTTCCATTAATCTTAAAATGTCTGTACCAATGTTGGGGTTTATACAACAAAAGATATATGTGTATTACTATACTCTATCAGGGTTTCTCAACCAGGGTTCCTCCAGAGGTTGCCAACTTTCCAAAATCTGCCTCTGAGATAAGTTCCCTTTTTTCTCAGACCACAAGTGTAATGCCTGGTACACACTACTAGTTATTTTTTGTTCAACCCAGCGGGTTGAACGAAAAGAAAAACTGACAGCTCCGGCCGGAGCTGCTGTACTAACGAACGGACCTTAGTAGTGTGATCAACCCCCGCTGAGCTGTAGTGTTCTCACAGGGGGACGGCCCCAACAGAACACTTTGATCAGTGCACCCTGCCATTGGCTGAAAACGCTGATCAGGAGCTGGTTGGCTGCTGGTTTTCCAGCACGCGCGTCCGACTTCTTCCGACTTCCAAATGGCTGGCTTCTGTCAGACCAAGTGCCTTACAGATGGGCTGCATGTAGACCGGTTTTTATTGAACCAGCCGATGTCGCCCTGACATTCAGCCTGTGTGTACGGGGCATAAGGAGCATTCTTCCCAGTAACCTTCACACTAATGTATCATTGTAGATCTAGTAATTTTTAGCAGGGGTTCCCTGAGACTGGAAAGTTATTTCAAGGGTTCCTCTCTGTTAAAAAGATTGAGAAAGGCTGCTCTATATCCTAAATTTGATGTTTATAGCAGTTATTTATTTGTGCCATTTTTTACTTTTTATATTGTGTTACAACCCTAATGGAGGGGTTGGAGTATGCCCCCCCAAAAAATATATTTATACACATGCTTGGAATAAACCATCTACTGGACTTGAATATTACGACTGGAACTTCACTTCTAGATTTACCTATCCTATTTATAACCCAAGGCAATTGTGGAAATTCTTCAGGCCGGGATCAAACTGCGGCCACGGCAGGGGGTATGGTGCATCCTTGCTCTGTTTCAGGGGCGAATCAGGTCTGAATTCGGACCTGAAACTGAGCCAAAGACACACAGGACTCTTTTCCAGTGTGGAATGCGGCTGCTCCGGAGATGTGTGAACTGGCTCCATTGCGAGCCGGTCACAGTCTCCTGTCATGCGAATTGGATGCGGGCATACCCGCATCCAATTTGCATACGTGTGAACCCAGCCTGAGTGTGCAGAAGCGTTCAGCATACTATTCACATTGTTTATAGTCACACCATTATCATACTGTTAGTTGACATTATTAAACCAAATGAACCCACCACTTGATGTTTTCTAGCTTAGGCTGAGAAATGAAAACTAAGGTTACTAGAACATCTCACATGCCATGCACCAGACAGATTAAAATGTCCATACAGAATGACAGCTATGAACGTGATTGGAAATAGTGACAATTTTTAGTATTGAAATTTTGAGCCTTGAAGTGGTTTGTCCTTGTTGGTTTATTTTCCTAATTATTTGAGCCATGATTACACTCCTGTAAATAAATGAGTTTAAACCATAAAGATGTCTTGAACATTCTATATTTGATAACTATGCAGGATGCCACTGATTCAAATCGGCAACTAATATTTTTATTTAATGATGTGAAAAATCACATTTTTCTGCATTGCTTATGAATGGGATGACAAGTGGATGATGTTAAAGTGTACCTGCAGCTTGTACTCTGGACTAATTCTCCATAGCAATGAATGGAAGCGCACATGCTATACATAGGGAGGATTTTTACAAGCTGGTGTGCCACGTCATCAGTGATTTATAGTCGAATCAAGGTGTGAATATAAGTCTGGTGAGGAGGAGAGGCTGCTATATAATTGTACCAAGTGTACATTTTAATATGTGACCGTCTCTCTCAGAAATACATTTATGTACTCATTCTTTAATGGCTGTACTGTTACGCGAGAGAGATCTGTAATTGCAGATCTCTGTCCCAAACAATGCTGAGAGAGACCCCTGCAGTACTAAACAATGGAGTCCTAAACAACAGGTTTTCTTATAAATCATCTTTACAAACTATTTAAGATGGTAGTATTACACAGACAAAATTTCACATTTTTTAACCCATATATAACATCTACTTTACATCATAACATGCTGTGTTGTATGAATGGGCGAAACACAAATATTGCAAAAAAAAAAAAAAACTAGCAATTTACTGTATGACTTTTGTAATATAAAATTAGATTGGGTTCTGAACTCCCTAGCTTCTGATCAGGAAAAAAATGATAGAAAACACAATGAAGAAATGTTATATTTCTTTCTCTCTGTGACTAATTTATAACATTTTTTTTTATTATCCTTGATTATTTTAATTTTCATTTCTTTTCACTGGACTTGAAAAGTAACTTTACTAGCTTTATTGTTGCTGTTTGATAAATTACCACAAAAAAGCATGATTAGGTGAGGCGAAACTTGATAAACATGCTCCTCTCATATAAACCGCTGCATTTTTATAGTCATGAGGCAATACCATATTTCATCAGCAGGTGGCAATGCAAGTAAATATGTTTCTGCAGCCGTTTGTCCAGACACCTTTATATTAGTATGTCGAGGTGCCCCAGGCAAATAGCATGTCCAGCTTTTACAGCTGCTTTTTGATCTGTTAATTCCCAGAAACCAAAAGGAACCTTGTCAGAAACAGTTTACTCACAAAATCGCATTTATCTTGTGATGGCATACACATTAAAAAGCCTATGCATTGCTAAAAAAAAAAAATTTAATAAAACAAAATCCTGCAGTCATTGATAGTGCACAGTATTATTCTAGCCAAGTAACCAAACATAAAAAAGGGAGATAATACAGTTTTGATGTTTTTTTTGCAAGTCGCTTTACAAGCCTCAGTACATCTGCAATAAAATGAAACTTGACAATCCAGCCCACACTTTTAGTTCTTTTTTCAAATCAAAAACTTTTGATCCTTTAGAACAGTACTTTTACAAAAGAAGTAAAAAATATAGAAAACTGTACATATTTATTTATGAAATAGAATATTTGTCCTGTGAAAAAAAGGAGAGTGCTGAATAAATCACTAAAATAACTAAACAACATGGCATCAATAAGCTGATTTAAGTTGTAGAAAAGCAGAAATGAAAAGCAGCACAATAGCACATTCTGGCCCAAAATGTACTATGGAAAAAAAAAGTGAGCTACAGTAAGTGGCCTAAGTGAGACGACAAACACTACCCCAAGACCAAAATGACATGACGAAAAATACTCAAAGACTACATAGAAGGAATAAAAACTAAAGTGACCCGACAAAGATTCATCCAAGAGCAAAGTGACCTGAAAAAAACTAAAGTGGCGTAACGAAAACGACTTTATGACCAAAGTAACATGCCAACAACGAATGATGTGAAAAAAACACTTTGGGACCGAAAGGGACTTGACAAAAATGTACTTTAAGGCCACAGTAACACAACAAACACTAAAGCGAAGTGACAAAAAATAGTCCAAGACCAAAGTGATGTGACAGTAAATTAGTCAACATAGCCAAGACAGCAGCATTGTGTCAGTTGTTCATAAAATGAAACCCTACCGTCTAAACCCCCAAAAACCTGTGTACTGGCACATTTTATTTAAAGTAGAACTAAACCCTCCTATAGTTTTCAGCCAAGGAAGCTGCCATTTGTGCCCTCTGTTTAATCTTCAACTGCCATGATTCTACACATGTGATCAGATATGACACCAGCCATTGGATGGTTTGACAGTTTGGTTGAGAGCACAACCAATGTGACAGTTACATTCCTGGCACATCCCGGGAATATATCTTTTTTTTTTAAACTGTTAAATCAATGGGTTTACTTCTGCTTTAAGTGTACTTGTACCTATAACGCTGCTATTGTTGTGTTGCATGTGGGGTTCCTTTACAGTAAGCAACCGTATTAGAAGGCGCAGGTGGTGTCAAAAGACATGGGTATAAAAAGAGTAATTAAGATAAAAAAGCTTCTGACTTTACAACCACAGTCTTGCATTAATTGATTCATAGGCAAATGACACCAGGAAATGCTAATGAACAAGGCAAACAACACATGCTTCTTCAAAAACACAATAACAAAGTACAATGGTACACATCGGTCAACCAGATTTTAGTTTATCCTGTCAGATATGATTTCTGATTGGCTGCTTAGGTCATTAGAACTTTCAAAAAAAGGGAGTACGATGAACTGTTAAAATTAGGACACTGATTCAGATTTCGGATGAACGGCATGATTGTGGGGAAATTTATTTTGCAATTGGCAACATTTTGCCAAAGCAGAAACTCTGAATTTTGCTCATTAAATTGTTTGTGACCAGAGCATTTCATAGTCCTGATATGTGCCTGCCGTATCATGTACTTGTAAGAAAAAGTATCCTCTTCTCTTTGTATGTTCCCTTTATGTGAAATCCCTGGTGCTCCTGCCAGGCCCTCTGCTTTCCTATTAAAAACTGGCCACACTAAGCAGGAGAGCATACCGTGGTCAGTTCTCTAGCTATGCTGGGAACTCAGCCTGCTCTATTCCAAAGATCAGACTTGTCCTGAACCCCCCCCCCCCACTGCACAGCCATTTACTGGAACGTTCAGTGTGCTGCTCCCCCCCAGCTCTTAAGCAGCTGAGAACAGAGGGAATGTAATCACTTATAAAAAATAAAAAAATAAAAAAGAGTAAAAAAAAATGTATTTATGTTTTTTTCATATCTATACACAAAAGGTTTTTCCTTTCATTTCTATTTTAAACTGAACAAGTTGTTTTACAAGGTGATCGTTTACAATCACTTTAACCATTCCTAAACCAAGCCTATAGCAGAATGACTGGATGTCATATGACGTCTTTCAGGATAACGAGCCAGCTCGCGCCTGTGGGGGGCGCGCGGCGATCAATGGTGTGGTGTGTCACTCTGACGCACCGCATCTCCGATCGTTGTAAGGAGCCTCTGACGGAGGCTCTTTACCATGTAATCAGCTGTGACCAATCACAGCTGATCACAGCGTGAACCAGGATGTGCCGGTAATTTGTGTACTGTTGCCATTTTACATTTTTTCCCCAGTCTGTTTTTTCCTTTTGCGGGGAAAAAAACATAACATAACATAAGGGGCTAATAAGAAGCCTTTTAGGCACAAGAACATATCCAGGATTAAAGGATCTGCCATAACCCTTAGTAGCCATTTAAAGCTCATTTTCCCCTAAAAACCACATTCATTTCACCTACTCCATTGATACCAGTGCCTAACACTCCTGATTTTCCCAGAAATCTTGGGAAAATTATAAAACTCTTAATGGTGCTTATCCCTACCTTAGATCCTTTCTTGTATTACAAAAAAAATTAATGGTGAAGTATATCCTATAGTATCTACGCTCTGGAATTTGCAATGGTTAAACAGCAACAAATGTTTCAAATCTTCATCGCAGGCTTGTGGTGCCTGTTGATCGGTCCCTGGATGATAGTCTTTCCAGATAAACTGGATTATTGGGGTAGCAGCACAATCCACATTTTTAACCAGCAACAACAATTTTACATCATATGCATTATACAAAATGCGTACTCAACATGTATTTATATTTTTTCTTTCATTGTCTATTTTATTGACTGACATTTCCTGTTGCAGGAATATTTTAGGTGTTACATAAAATGCCATTACTATATAAAACCCCACTTATGAACTATTTATTAGGAAGGATCATTCAGTCTGACAGCTGACATAAAATAACCTGGTGCTTGATATGTATTAATTAGAAAGCACTGACATTATTGTGTTACAGATCTCTCAAGCAGACATTCAATTGTCTAGGTATTAATACAGTAAATTATTTTTACTGGAGTAATTAACTTTGATTTAAAGCAAAAAAAATGATGAAAGGACTCATCTGAAACAGCACTTCAAATGCTATCAAATATCAATGTATTACAGCAAAACTAATGGCAATCTGCTTTAATAACATCCAATTTTATCTAATTAGGCAGACACAGCACTTAAAAATGTTATACTAATTAGTGCTTAATTAGGCCTCATATCACTGCATTTTGGGCTCAGAACCAGAAATGGGAATTGATCACATGCATATTAACCAGACCAGCAGGAACGATCAGTTAAGTAAAGGAGTAGCAAAACTGCACCCTCCATCTCAACTTTGGCTGGGTTCTGCCCCAACTGCAAATGCCTGTATAAAATAAAATGAGAGTGCGTACCACTTAAGTGGCTGTCTAAATGAGATGGGAGCTGATAGTATCTCACTTGTGGAATTACCCAGCTGATGCCATCATATAGGCACCTTTGATTTTCTGACCATGCTTTTGCTATTTTTGCTATAATTTTGGCACCTAATGGCCCGTACACACGATCAGAAAATTGTATGAAAAATACCACTTTCAAAGCGATTGTACGATTATCTAATCATTAGTACACAGCTTTCGAGAGCCGATCACGACAATTCATCCGATATTATCCAATAGGATAAGCACATAAAATTCTCTCATACGATACCAGATTGTACGATTTCCCTTAAATCAGTTCAATTTTCGCCCGAAAATACTTACAAATACAATACAATACATCACTTCCGAATTTTTGTTCTGTCGTATGAGAATTTGCATAACTTTAGTAACTTCTTCATTTTCAATATGAGATTAGTGTGCAGAAAAAAAAAAGGACAATCATCCAATAATATCATCGTGTGTACCAGGCATTAGGCCCCTTCAACATGGGGCAGGCTCCGTTGGTAATCCGCTTGCTAAGTGGGGAATTTTTCCACTGATCCCCACTGTGCAGACCCATGGCTGGTCTATGTCCGCTCCGCTTATGCAGAGCAGACACAGACACAGCCCGTTGTCCTCTAGGGGCGGTCAGACAGATGGGGGATGGATGCCCATTCATCTGTTTTTTATTAGACAGGATCAGACACGTCTGTTGACACCTGCCGCTCCATAGAGGAGACTGGAGGGTCTAATCAGGTCTGTCTGAAAAATGAACAGGCAGACCCAATTGGTTTGCCCGTGTGAAAGGGCCCTAAGGGTTTGTGGCCATGTTTTAGAAGTACAACTGTTGTTGGTTGGAATAGGGAGGGGTTTCAGAGTCTTTAATATGGTTTTAGGTTTGAGAATATAAACACAAAAAAGACTATCAACATATATTCTAATGTGCGGGCCACTTCACTTGAAAAACTCAAACAAAAAGAAGTGCTAAAAAAATCATCCTGTACATATATAGAACGAGTCAGGAAAACATCAGGATACATAAACATACACTGTATTTCAAAAATTAAACCAAAGCGATACCTAAATTATATTTAAGTAGCTGCAAAAGGCACAAGGAGATTTACTGAACAGCAACATGTTTGCAGAGGATTGCAAATCTATTTTCGCTTCTAATATGGTTGAACAGCTAAAAACATAGGCACATGCCAAACATGCTATTAAGAAATGGCAAAAAATATCATGATATTAAAACCTAATACAGTAATAAGGAAAAGCTGTTGAAAAACGATTTCTATAAAGCTCTTAAGGATAGGCACAGAGATTGATGATAAAGTGTGATGGGTTGGGGTTTAGAAGATTGTATTGTGTACATTACGCACAACCTAATACCTTTGTTTCCAATCCATCTGGTTAGTGAGATTCCCACATACTGCCAGTCAGCATGTCTGTCTCCCTCGGCCTTGGAGACGACAAGCAAAGACAGTGCTAAGAAAACTGCAGCAATCACCCAGGACAAGCATTAAGATTTCTAATCCAAAGATGAAACTTGACTGGCTACTCTGAGACACAGTCCCACTTTTTTGCTCCAGTTTTCAGCCACTGTAAATCAGTCCCACAGAGGTCCATGAGAAGACTGCTTATTCTCAGGAAGATGGAGGCACAGGTTGCAAAAGGAACAAGGAAATGGAAGCAAAAATAATTTACATGCAACATATACACTCTGAAGTAGAAGTTGCATAAAAGTTGAAAACGGTCTAAAAAATGTGAACCTCTTTCTTTCAAATTCATCCTTTATGCCAACTTGGTTTCATCATTTAACAGAAATTACATAAACAGTAGCCAAACTTGGCACCAGGTGTTAGTGTGAATTACTATGAGGTATTCCAAATATTAAATGCTCTGATAATCCATTGACCCTGGTATGGCTTATAATCACTTCTCAGAATTCTCTGTAGCTGGGATAATGGATGAATTTAAAATTAAGTTTGAAAGAAATTGGACAGCAAAAAGCTGCAGAAATGTAAAGGACAGCCATAAAACTCAGTAAAATTTTTCTTTTCTGCCATTGCAGCAGTATATTTGACTAACAGTCCTAGATAGATCCTAGATCCAGTATCTGCACTTCCAGGAATGGGGCCATATAAAACAAAGGTTGAGGAAAAATATGGCTAGAAGTTTACCTGACCAAACACAGTGGCCTTGATGTCACTTAAAGAAAAAAAATGCTTGTTAACTCCTTCGGAGGAACCAGCTGACATTGCACTTGGTCTCATTCAAAACTGTGCAGGGGTTCCTGAAATGTGTCAACGTTTTTGTGCTATATTTTATCCCTCTTTAATTGTTTGATCTACAATAAAGCTTGTTTAACTGCATTACATCGAGGTGCCAGCTCCTTTGAGTGTGGTTATAGGAGAGGCTTGCAGAGACTATAAGCGGGCCACTGATGTGAAGATTTGCCTCATGGGATCGGATTCTCAGGTTTGCAGCACTGTCTCCCGTTTTTGTGCCTTCATTCCTGAGCAGCTCCTCCCTCCTGTAACCACAATCGGACAACACTGGATGAAGGCAACAGAGCTCTGACTGACAGCGCAAAGGAGAGGAGCATGGCAGCAAGTGTACCTAGAGCCTGCACAACTTTTTTTTTTTTTACTACAAAGAAAGCTACTGATGACAGACCAAAGCACCTGCCCACAAGCTGCAACAACTTGCTATTCTGGATCGGAGGAAAGAGTAGATGTAATTATTGTCTGTGGCTTGTGCTGTTGTGAATGACCATGCTGAAGAGCAGCACAGTAATTCACAAAAACACAGGCCCACAGACTAGACAAGTGCAGTAGCTGGTGTGGATTATTGTGGGCTTGTATCATTGTGAAGAACACGGGGTTGCTAAATGTTACAACTGTACTTTCTCCTCCAATCTAAAAGGGGGCAGGTGGGCAGGTTGTTTAGTCTGTAATCAGTAGCTTTCTTTGCAGTAGAAAAGAAGCTGAAGAGGAGACACAGGGTTTTTACTATTAGAGAGCAGAGTTCCACATTTCCTCTTCTCTTCTGGCAGCTTGCAGAGGAGAAGAGGGTGGGGTTGTGTAGGCTTTGTGTACACTGTGGGGCGGGAGCTCAGTGCTGGCTGTAACTCCCGCACAGGAACGCCCTTAATTTGGGCTTCAGCCTGGGGTGGAGCTACAGCCAGCACAATCAATAATAAAAATTTAGTTTTATTTGAAAACCCCTGCATAGATTTAAAGGAGAACATGTGTGATGTGCACTTAGACCCTCTGGGGCTTTATCAAACTTTTTCATCTTCTGGAAAGATCTCTTCTTTAATGATTATAGTGTATGCCAGGCCACTGAACCTATTTCCCCAACAATGTACAACCACAGATCTTTCAAGAGGAATGGAGAGATTATGGGGGTGAAAATATGTCTAATAGATTATCTTATAGGAATGTTTAATACATGCAGCTAGGGCAGTGTATATGCTAAATAAGCACAAGGGAGATAAAATGTAGGCTTAAAGTAGCAACTTACACAATGGCTGACTATTGTGTAAAAGAGACGCTGCATCTTTTTCACAGTTCAGTCACAATATCACAACTGAAGATTCCAATATTACTTCTGTCTTAGCAAAATGCAGAAACCAGAGCTTGGATACCACGCTGAGCCTGAAGCCCAATGGGCTAGAAAAGAAGGCCATGGCAAAGGGTGGAGACAAGTCCAGCAAGGAGATCTTCCAGATAGGCTTCCATACAGGCATAACCAGCAGGCACTTCAAACTACCACCACCTACTCAACACCGAAAGAACGGCTTTCAGCATCCATAGTGAAAATATAGGGATCAGTTCCAGGTTTATTCTAGTAAACAAAGTAGCAGCTGTACAACCAGGACTTTCTTCATATTTCCCCCATATAATACAATTTGTTATGTATATAAAAATGTTTGCTCAGTACATGGTGATGTTTGAAAGAGAACACAGTGATGATAGTTCAGTACATTGAGGCAGGTTTAAAAAAAAAAAAAAGTATTACAGGACAATTAATAGTGGTTTGCCTTTTTCTCAGAATAGTAGTATAAGTGAACACAATCTCAAAGTAAACTCATTCAAATAAACTATACTATAAACCATCACCAGTAGAAATATGGCACAAAATTATATTGTCTATACAAGAAATATGAGGTACACCCATACTGTATATGTGTAACAGTGATATTTGGGTGTGTTTAGTGCTTTACAATTTTCCTTCATCTGATTAGGCTCAGTAAACCCAATCACATCACATTTAAATGGCAGGCAGAGTCTTCCTTTGATGCTGTGTAAGCTCTGGGTGCCAAATGTCCACAATAAATATTAACCGATAGGAGTCAGCTTCTTGCCACACTTCATGTTCAAAAGAGTCATCAAAAATCAGCACTTTCCCTTCTGTCCAGCTCCTGTAAAATAAAAACACCATGTGAAAACATTTTTGTAAAGCTTGCTCGACCCATATGCTGTGGAAACAACCGGAGCTGATTGTGTATGTGTTCCTCTACAACTAGTAGATACAGATTGGTGTGTTGGTTTCCCTCATTTAACATGTGGAAACCACGATGAAACTCATAGTACAGCATGTGATTATCATGGGGGCAATTTATATATATATATATATATATATATATATATATATATATATATATATATATATATATATATATATATGTAGGAAGGCCAGTATGGTGGCCTGAATTTATGGGAGGAGCCCAGGGGGTATTTAAGCAGCCCGCTCACCTGTGGTGCTTGTCGGTTTCCTGTGCGCGATATACGTCACTAGGCCGACTTTTCGAACACCAGCGTCCGCAAGTTCTTGTCTCGCAAGTTCCCGCATTCGCAATTTCCGTGCTCGAGAGTTTCGAGGTCCGTGTTTACCGATTCGTAGTTCGTACCACGCGTCTGGCTTGGCTGTCGCAGGTAGGGTCCCGTCGGACTTTTGTTTTCACGCATTATTAGATATCATGTCACTAAACCGTGATATCAAACTTACGAATCACTCGCAATTTCACAACGTAATCGCAATGTATATCACTCGCACTATCGTTATGTTACCATTTCGCGTTATCTGAGAAAACCACAGCAACGCAGGCGTCGCTTCAATTCAGGCATGTCTAAATTGCTAAAACATGCGTCAGTAGACAGCCATAGCGATTCGCAGTTCACAATCTTATCGAACCACGTCAGTTTGATACCAATCATTTCTCATTTCTGAACATTTCTAAATACATTTCTAACATTTCAAACCATTTCAAATCATTTCTCATTTCAGTCACGTACCGCGCTCCGATTCGAATCCAGTCGCACCTAAAAGATGCACCGATTCGCTCCGGTGTACCCCAGTAGTTACGGCCTCATTTCAGTACATGCTCCAGAGTCACGTCATTATCAGTCGCTTCGACTCACCGATTCGTACCTCTGTCATGGTTATCATTTCATTGCCACGTATCACGCTCCGATACGAATTCAGTCGCATGGAAATGCACCGATTCATCTCGGCGTGCCCCAGGTATTTGCCACATTTCAGTACATGCTCCAGAGTCCGATTCGTAGTCAGTCGCTACAACAGCACGACCTATTCGCGCCTCTGTCATGGCAAACAATATGTTACACCTGCACTTACCGCGCTCCGCTTCGAATCCAGTCGCATCCTCCATGCACCGATTCGTTACGCCGTGCCCCAGGGCTCGGCCTCATTTCTGAAACATGCTCCAGAGTCTGGATCATAGCTAGTCGCAGATATCGGGCGACTGATCCGCATCTCTGTCATGGGAATTGCTACCATTTCACTCCCACAGCGCATCACCGTTTCGAAACCAGTCGCATCCGAGATGCACCGATTCGTCACGGAATGCCTCAGTTGTTTCGGCCGTATCCATACCTATTCCAGAGCTCGGTTCGTTGCCAGTCGCAAAATACGGCACAACCAATTCGAGCCTCGGTCAAGGTAAAACATTTCTCTCATTTCGTTTCATACTGCGCTCCGATTCGAATCCAGATGCATCAAACATGCACCGATTCGTCCCGGTGTGCACCAATGTTTTTCAGTTGCCTCATTTCAGTACATGCTCCAGAGCCCGGTTCACGGTCGGCTCAGTCACGACACGACCGAGCCGGACCTCTGTCATGGAGTTCACTCATTTCGTAATCAAGGCAAACATTTCAAATCATTTCATTGTCACAAGATTGCAAGCACCATACAAGTCATTGTTTCAAGTTAGTCAGCAAACCCTTCACGAATTATCACCTTTCATTTTCCTCCAGGTCAGTCAAAGTTCAGTAGGTCCACCCTGCACCAGGTTGGACGATATCCCCCCAGGTAAAAAAAAAAAAAAAAAAAAATGGCAGGAAATAAGTTGGGTAAGTATGACTCAGGGAATCAAAGAAAAAACTTGAAATTCATGTCACCCCCAATAGGTTACAGTCAACCAAAAAATACGAGCTCAAAGACAGGATATTCTCACCAGACCAACCATGTCTCAGGCCGGCAGCGAAGACTTCACGGCCCCTCTGTCACCTTCCCCGGTCTCAGAGAGCGGCAGCGTGCAGTCCCTCAGGGGATGGACAATCCCCAAACTGACGGCAGAGCTAAGACGCAGAGGTGTACCCTTCCCCGCCACAGCGAGGAAAGGCGAGCTGTTCAAGCTCCTCTTTCCCCCACCAGCAGCAGGACCCAGTACCCAACAGGCATCCCTTCAGTCAATATCTTCAGCCATCTCACAACTTCACACGATGGTGTCGTCCCTGTCTACCTCGGTCTCAGACGTACAAACCAGGGTGGCACTCCTGGAGGCTCGACCGGCCGCGGCTATCCCCGACCCAACCGCAACCCAAACCTTAACACCCCTTCCTGCAGGTACCACAGGCTGGAGCCCCATTGTCTACCCCTCCCATTTGGTTCCAACCAGCATCAGGAAGGACATTTTGGACGGCAGAGACGTCAACCTGGCCTCTCTCCTTATTTCTGTGCACGATCTGGTAGAAAATAAGGCCTACTCCTGGGGTGACATATCGGTGGTCCTTAAAGCCAAAGACCCCAGACTGAACCGCAAGTTATCTGTCCCAGAATTCACCTTGGCCTTTGGCATGCTGAGAGACGTCCTATGCTCAGCCGCCGCCAGCAGAAGGGAAGAGCTGGACTTATACCTCCATACTTGGGCTACAAGTATGGAGGATTTACCTTTTACGACTACCACCGTTCCTTTTCCGCAAAGGCTGCTGCCAGACTCACACAGTTCCAAACAACAACAAATTGGAGTCTCATGGACACAGAGCTCTTCTGCCGCCATTTTACCGGCTTACACTCACCCCTGTGTGCGATTTGCCAGTCCTCCACCCACACTGCCACCTGGTGCGCCAATGCGACAATCAGACGTCCCTTCAAATTTCCCTCTACCTCCGGTGCACTTCAGGGTCAGTCGGCCCCTGAACAAACGCTTCAGGTGGACAAATTCAGACGCCCAGTCCGAACCGTGGGAGGGGCAGCCATCTGCAATAATTACAATTACGGGTCCTGCAATTTCAGTCAGTGCCGCCTACTCCACATCTGCACCTTATGCCAAAGAGCGCACCCAAGAAACTTGTGCGAAGTCAAACAACAGAAGAGGGCATGACTAAGCCGGATCAACGTCTTATGGCTAGGACTCTACCTCACCTCACATCCCACCCCCTCCCTGGCCACCTACCTTATCCAGGGCTTCACAGTAGGCTTTCACACCGGCCTCATTTCACTACCCCACAGTACTTACGAATGTGGGAATCTTCGTTCAGCAGCCATTGACGAACAAGCCATAGATCGGCTCTTACAAGCAGAAGTAGACCGAGAGTACGTTATAGGCCCTTTCACTCAGCCCCCTTTCAGCACTTGGAGAGTCAGCCCTATTGGGCTTGTCAAGGGCAAATTCACAAATAAATTACGTTTTGTGTACGACCTGTCTGCGCCTCATTCTTCCCACATCCCCAGTCTCAATTCCCTGATCCCCTCCGAAGAATTCTCCCTAAAATATTCCTCCGTGGACATGGCGATACAAGCAGTCATCAAAGCAGGTACAGGTGCCTGGCTTTCCAAAGCCGACATCTCGGATGCCTTCAAGTTCCTGCCTATCCACCCATCCCTTTGGTGCTGGCATGGCATCAAGTGGAAGGAGGCATATTATTTTGCCACAAAACTGACGTTCGGTTCGAAGAGTAGTCCTTGGCTCTTCGACACATTCGCTCAGTCCCTTGCTTGGATACTGTTACACAAGGCTCAGTGCCAAGAAGTCATCCATTACCTGGACGACTTCCTACTAATAGAACCTCCCAGCAAGCCCCCAGGAGACCTCGACAAACTCAGAGTGATATTCGGAAATCTCAATGTTCCCATCGCCGAGCACAAAGTCGACGGCCCAGCACACAACATCACCTTTCTCGGGGTCAACTTAGACACCTGCGCTATGCAAGCCAGTCTCCCCCTCGACAAACTAACCTTTAGGGCGGTCCTTCACAAATTCACCCACACCAAGGGGTGTACCAAAAAGCAGTTGCAATCTCTCCTGGGAATGCTTAATTTCGCCATGCGAATTATTCCACAAGGCCGCACCTTCGTGTCATGCCTGCTGAGATTCCTGTCAGAAACACAAGACCCCGATCAGATCCTAAATCTAGACTCCGCAGCAATAGCGGACCTATCTATGTGGGAGGAATTCCTGTCCGCCTGGAATGGCATATCCCTATTTATACCCACGGTTTCGGCCCTTTCACCCCAGGTGGTGACAGACGCTGCAGCCTCCACAGGTTTCGCGGCAATTTTTGGCCGCCAATGGTTTTCAGGACCCTGGCCTCAACAGATACTGTTGATACCCGGCTTTATTCGAACATCTTCCCTCTTCGAACTCTATCCCATAGTGGCAGCTGCACAACTCTGGGGTCACCTTTGGACAGGGCAAACCGTAGTCTTCACCACCGACAATCAGGCCACGGCAGACATCATCAACAAAGGCAGGTCCAAGTCCCTAGCAGTCATGTCCTTCCTGCGCAGATTGGTACAACTGTCTTTACAGCATCAGTTTAACATACACTGTGCATTTATTCCAGGCAGATACAATTTAGCTGCTGACGCACTGTCACGTTTTAACTACACCTCCTTTTTCAAACAGGTTCCCGGAGCCGAACCAGTGTCGGCCCCTATCCCTTTCTGGTCACAGCTGACCCTGGACTAGTTCAACATTTACAAGGAGCAACGCAGCTCATCAATCACTCACTCTCTCATAACACACTCAAAGCCTACCAGACAGCTTGGAAGGCGTTCAATAAATTTCTCACATCCTGCTGTAAAGGACCAACAGATGTCAAACAAGTACTGGCCTTCACTTCATACTGCCACACTCAGCTGGCCTTATCTTACAATACCATTCGGCTATACCTAGCCGGCATACAACATTTCTTGACGCTTAAAGACCCCACAAAATCTTCACTATTCTCATCACACGCTATACGAGCCATCCTAAGGGGCATTCAGAAACAACAACCAGTGATCAGCACCAAGCGCTTACCCATTACGGGGCCCATCTTCAGGGATATGTCGACTATTCTGGCTACTTCGCCATTCGGTCTGCTCCCCAGCACAGTCCTACAAGCAGCCATATATTTGGCTTACTACGGGTTCTTCCGACCTGGCGAATTCACCTATAACAACCCCACAGACCAAGTACTATGCAGATGGCACTTGCTTCGCTACCAAGACCATTTCATCCTTCACCTCGAGGTCTCTAAAACCCAGCAAACAGGCTCTGGAGTGGACTTTCACCTCTACAAAACCTATAACAGCTGGTGTCCAGTCACCGTACTCAACCGTCTCCTGTCACTCCTGCCTGAACAACCAGACACCAGTCCTCTTCTACCATTCCCAGTTAAACCCTTAAGCGCCTGTCAGTTTGTAAAACACATAAGGATACTTCTCCGCAATCTTCACCTTAACCCCAGTCAGTACTCCGGACACTCCTTTCGTATTGGAGCAGCCTCCGCAGCATCCCGCCATGGCGTCCCAGACCACGTCATCAAAAGACTAGGCAGGTGGAAATCAGCCTGCTTCGCCCGGTATATCCCCAATCCTCAAGTAGAGATGGCACAGGCATTCTCCAAATTGGCTCAATGAATAACTGAAAACCAATAAAATATTATACCCCTACCTGAATGTTTTTGCCCCCTTATTTTGGCATACCGGCCATTAGACCAAGGCACACTTTCAGGTCCATTTCATATGGTAAGTCCACACTTCCAGGTCTATTTCCGATGGTAAGTCTTATCTTAACTATGAATGTTATCTATGTCCATATTGGACATAGGGCTCCAACCATAAGTAGGAAGGCCAGTATGGTGGCCTGAATTTATGGGAGGAGCCCGGGGGGTATTTAAGCAGCCCGCTCACCTGTGGTGCTTGTCGGTTTCCTGTGCGCGATACCCACCCTCCCATCCCCATTTCACAGCATTTCTCAACTATTCATTTCTCTTTACAGAATAATCATTTCTTAAACCAGGGTATGCCCCCTTATTTTGGCATACCGGCCAAGAGACCAAGGCACACTTTCAGGTCCATTTCATATGGTAAGTCCACACTTCCAGGTCTATTTCCGATGGTAAGTCTTATCTTAACTATGAATGTTATCTATGTCCATATCGGACATAGGGCTCCAACCATAAATATATATATACACACACACACACTGCTCAGCAAAAACATTTGTTTAGCTCATTACACAAAAGTAAGGTTAATAATAAAACTCAGATTACAAAATAATTAGTTTTACTCAAATGAGTTGATGCAAAAATGAATACACCCCCCAACAAAACAAAAACTACTACATCTAGTGTTTTGTATGACTTCCATGATTTGTAAGGACAACACTAAGGGGTTGATTTACTAAAGGCAAATCCACTTTGCACTGCAAGTGCACTTGGAAGTAAAGTCGCTGTAGATCTGAGGGGGACATGCAAGGAAAATAAAAAACAGCATTTTTGCTTGCACATGATTGGATGATAAAATCAGCAGAGCTTCCACTCATTTAAGATCTTCCCCTCAGATCTACAGCGACTGCACTTGTAGTGCAAAGTGGATTTGCCTTTAGTAAATCAACCCCTAAGTCTTCTAGACATAGAATGAACAAGTTGGCGA
This sequence comes from Lithobates septentrionalis, assembly GCA_037952835.1. Classification (NCBI taxonomy): domain Eukaryota; kingdom Metazoa; phylum Chordata; class Amphibia; order Anura; family Ranidae; genus Lithobates; species Lithobates septentrionalis. The sequence continues at coordinate 1,411,004 of JBBDGP010000282.1, read as the reverse complement.
CATATTGCAACAACTATCTTTTTCCATTCTTCAAGAACGACTGCTTTTAGAGCCTGGATGTTGGATGGAGAGTGATGCTCAACTTGTCTCTTTAGAATTCCCCATAGGTGTTCAATTGGGTTCAGATCAGGAGACATACTTGGCCACTGAATCACTTTCACCCTGTTCTTCAGAAATGCAATAGTGGCCTTAGATGCGTGTTGTAAATCATTGTCATATTGGAAAAGTGCACAATGCCCAAGGGCACTGAGCGATGGTAGCATCTTCTCTTTCAATATAGAGCAGTACATCTATGAATTCATGATACCATCAATGACATGAAGCTCCCTGACACCAGCAGAACTCATGCAGCCCCACAGAAGGACACTGCCACCACCATGTTTCACTGTAGGCACCCGTGTTAAGTTTGTCAACGAAAACGTTTGTCATAATTTTTGTCAGTGGCATTTTTACAGTGACGAAAACTAAACAAAAAGTACAGCACATTTTCCTCCTCTGACAAAAACTATGATGAAAATCCATTCCGTTTTTGTTGCAAAACAGAAAAGAAACTAAAATGTGAAGGAAGGGATGTTTACTCTAATGCCCTGTACACACGGTCAAATTTTCCGATGGAAAATGTTCGATGGGAGCTTGTCGGAAATTACGACCGTGTGTAGGCTCCATCAGACATTTTGCATCAGAATTTCCGTCACACAAAATTTGAGATCTGGATCTCAAATTTTCCGACAACAAAATGCGTTGTCGTAAATTCTGAACGTGTGTACACAATTCCGACGCACAAAGTTCCACGCATGCTCGGAATCAAGCAGAAGAGGCGGCACAGTGGTGTAGTGAATAGCACTTTCGCCTAGCAGTAACAAGGGTCACTGGTTCGAATCCCAACCACGACGCTACCTGCCTGGAGTTTGCATGTTCTCCCTGTGCCTGCGTGGGTTTCCTCCAGGTACTCCAGTTTCCTCCCACACTACATGCTGGTAGGTTAATTGGATCCTGTCTAAATTGTCCCTAGTATGTATGAATGTGAGTTAGGGACCTTAGATTGTAAGCTCCTTGAGGGCAGGGACTGATGTGAATGTACAATGTATATGTAAAGCGCTGCGTAAATGGATGGCGCTATATAAGTACCTGAAATAAATAAATAAATAAGAGCCGCACTGGCTATTGATCTTCCTTTTTCTCGGCTCGTCGTATGTGTTGTACGTCACCGCATTCTTGACGTTCGGAATTTCCGACAAGATTTGTGTGACCGTGTGTATGCAAGACAAGTTTGAGCCAACATCCGTCTGAAAAAATCCATGGATTTTGTTGTCGGAATGTCCGATCGTGTGTACAGGGCATTAGAACTTTCGATTTCCATGGAGCTCTGCCTGATTCCTCTGGATGGAGCCCCGTATTTGGAGATAGGAGGCTGTCCGCAGACTCCCGCACTCTGCAGAAAGGTTAGACTAACAATGCCCGTTATCTGCATGAAGGGGGATGGTGGGGGCTGGTCTGTGTGTAGTTAACCCTCTCACACACTGTCAAACACTCACACTTCATACGGATATATAGAGGCCCCCTGAAGGAGACCTGCTCCTTGTCAATAGGCTTCACAGCTTGTTCACTATGGGAGAGCAGCACACTTTGTGATCTGTGCAAGATTAACTCTTTTGCTGCCAGAGCTGTTTTTGCACACATGCTTAAAAAAATCAATTTAGACCTGAAGATTACATAAAACCCCCCAATCATTATATATTAAAGCAGACAAGTTCATGTAAATGTGCACTGCATGGTGGCATCATCATGCAAAGAGTTTTTATTTTAACGTTACACTTCTGTCAAAAAAAAAATATTCTTGTAACGAAACTTGGTTTACCTTAAAGACCTTATATAACGACTAAATCGATGTCACGTTCAAACCTTAATACCATATATAATAACTTATTTGATTATTCATTCCAGCAGTATATAATGAGTTTGGAAATTGTAGAGAAATGCTTAAATAATGCATTACAATGTAACTAAACCCATTCGATTTTAGTCGACTAAAATGTACGGGACATTTTAGTTGACTAAAATGTACTGGAGATTTAGTCGGCTAAATACAACTAAAAACACTTGCAAAAGACTAAAATGGCACCAAAACTAAAATGCCATTTTAGTCCTAAAACTAAATCGAAATTTGCTGCCGAAATTAACACTGGTAGGCACAATGAATTTTTCTTTGCACTCCTGACCTTACAGTTTTGAAGCCATCAGTTCCAAAAACATTTATCTTGGTCTCATCACTCCAGAGTACAGAGTCCCAGTAGTCTTCTTTTTCAGCATCTGCCCTGGCAAATTCTAGGTGGGCTTTCTTGTGCATGAGCTTTAGGAGAGGCTTCCATTGTGGACAACACCCATGCATGCCATTCCTCTGCAGTGTACACCGTATTGTGTCACAGAAAACAATTACCCCAGTTTGGATTTTTACTTTCTTTAGCTAGCTGCAGTGAACTTGCATGGCAATGTTCTTTAACCCTTCTCATCAGAAGATTCTCCTGTCGAGGCGTTAACTTCCGTGGACAGCCTGGACGTCTCTGTGAAATGGTTGCAGTTCTATCTTTGTTAATTTTTGTATCTCTTTTGCTACAGTATTCTAAATAAGTGAAGCTTTGGTGATCTTCTTGTAGCCTTCACCTTTCTTGTGTAAAGAAATTATTTTCTTTCTCTTGTTACATTTCTCTTCCATTTGGTGCCATTGCTGACAACATTAAATGGGAAGAGGTTTTCTTTAAGTAACGCCCTTTTATATTTTATAGCCCACTGTCTGCTGGAAACCTGTTTAATGAACAATCAGACTCGTCTGTAGTTGAATTCTTGTTAATTAGAATTTTGTTGTCTAAAATTTAGCTTTGCTCCCAAGACTTTCATTGGGGTGTATTCATTTTTGCAACATGGTCATGAATGAATTTGTTAGGAAAAACTATTTTTTGTATGTGCAAATTAACAACATTTTGGTTGCAATCAATGGACTGCATTTGTGGGAGTATTTTGCAGTATAGTGTCCCATAGAAAAGGTTGATTATGAAAAGAAAGTAGAAAGTAAAGTTTTTCTGACAAATCTGTTGGGGTGTACTCATTATTGTTGAGCACCGTGTGTGTGTATACACACACACACACGGTATATATATATATATATATATATATATATATATATACATACATACATACATACACACACAGTGTGGTCTTTAATAATGATTGGATCCTGGGCAAACATTTTTGCCCCAGCCCCCACCCATACAATAAATAGCAGCTAGACCAGTGTTTCTCAACTCCAGTCCTCAAGGCGCCCCAACAGGTCATGTTTTCAGGATTTCCCTCAGATAAACAGCTGTGGTAATTACTAAGGCAGTGAAACTGATCAAATCAGCTGTGCAAAATAAATGGAGGCCTAAAACATGACCTGTTGGGGCGCCTCGAGGACTGGTGTTGAGAAACACTGAGCTAGACTCCAAATCAGTTTACTGCAGTAGATTAAGCGGTGATCGGTTGCCAGAGGTTACAGTGTATCTTTACTACTCACTCATTGGTAGCCAGAGGTTACTGCACATCATTGCTACTAACTGATTGGTTGCTAGAGGTTACTGCAAATAATTATTGCTCACTGAGTGTCTATTTACTTTGAGTAAATCAACCACATTGTGTTTATTCATAGAAGTTTGCATTATAGCACAAAAGAATTTGACATTTCAAGTACTAACACAGCCCCATCAATCCATTAAAAAAGTATCATTTAAGGAACTTGGAGAGATCCTGGAACTATGTGTTGTTCTGTGACATGCATTTTAACCACACATAAAATTCAGGGACCCCAAAATGTAATTTTGGGAGCCTCTGGAGTCTTGATACACTGAAATAAAAGCAGTGGTTGAATGCTATTTAAAAGAAGAAGTAGTACAGCCAAAGCTCGTTTGACTGTACTTCTCCTATAAATCACAGGAGTGCAGTTCATTTTGCACTTTTGTGACCCATTTTCAGCAGAGAGCGGGCTGAAGTCTGCTCTCTGCTGACATCACATAAGTCGGTCCAGGCTCTGCGTCATCACGACCACGGAGTCAGGATCCGCCAGATCCCTGGACCGACACCCGGCTCAGCCTCTCAGCGAGCCGCTGAGAATCTGAGCTGCCCCCCCCCCACAGCCCAGCACTCCAGTAAGCGAGGAGGGGGCAGAGCAGAGAGCAGTGACTGACAGTCACCAGCTTTCTGCTCACAGAACTGTGAAAACAGAGTGATCGGCTGTGTTCAATCGCCTGGTTCTCAGTGTTAGAGGCACCGAGGGACAGATGCAGCATCGGACCAAGAGAATACATTTAAAGTCGACCTTTACCATTCCAAGGACAATCCCGCCTCTCCACCCCTCCGTCCCTTGCTCTGCACGAATAGAACATTTAGGTTTTTTTTTTTAATGTTTTTTTAAGGCCTCTCCAATGCTTGTCACTCGCCTTAGGCGATTTATGCACACACTGCCCACTGTGCCTCCCAGGATATGTACATCACATATCCCAGGAGGCATGACCTTTCATTCAAGAGGAGGAGGAGTGGGTGGCCTATTGGTGCGTCTCCAAGAGGCCCGTCCGCTGAACTCGGAAGAGCTGGCAGGCCTCTCGATGATGTCTGAGAGAACATGGCCGCGTGGGACCGAGCTGTGGCTGGGCATGAGATGATCTCAGCGGGTCAACGCCGGATCCACTGGATGGGTGAGCATCTGAAATGTTCATATACCACCATCAGGTAAGCAGGGCAAAAAAAAAAATTAAAAAATGAGCTCGGCCAGAATTCCTCTTTAAGATGATATCTGTTCCCAAGCTCCATGACTGTATGTCTACTACAGCTCAATTGTTCATGCTAAATTCTTTTTGCAATGACCTGTTCTTAACTGACAACACAACACAATTTTTTCAGGTAATTTCTAAATTAAAAAATGGCACTTACAACTACAAGTATAAGGCACTTACAACTACAAGTATAAGGCATGTGAATATAACACTATACTCTTACCTAGTGTCATTGGCACATCTTATTTTACAACCAGTCTTTGGTATAACCAATCCTAAGTGCATCCGCAGTCTGCAGTTTGTTGGCCCTGTGTGGGGCCACACATGAGTTCCAGGGTGCATGACAGAGTATTTGATCTAAGCACAAAGACAAAAGTTTAGGAAATGTGATATCATGAATACTACCAATGGCCCTCCGGCTAGGACACAGCATACTGTGCTTTTAATGTGATCATCAGATCTCTACATATAATGGCATTTGGAGTTCTGAAGTGCCCATCATTAATAAATGCTTAAGTGGAATAAAACTATGATCTGAACCAAGCATGTGTTGCAAAACATAGTACTCTACGAACAAGTGCTACTCTATATATTCTCTTAGCTCCAAAACATACATATTACATTAATGATGGTTTATATCCGTGCTAACAATCAATAAAATGTGCCATTACTCTGGGATCCTAGTAGTTACACTATTATGCTAGGACTTACCAAATTACGTGGTTTCTACTATAATGCATGCATTGCAATCCTGGACCACTAGAGACCCCCAAACACACCAGCCGGGGTTTATAGAAAAAGACTGATTAACTGTACCTGCCCCCTGCGGCATCCAGTGGATTCAGGAAATCTTTCTAGTAAAGCACATGTCCTAGGTGCAGAGTTACAGGATTTCTCATTTTTCCGACCTGAAGAAAAGATAAATGTTCAAAAATTAAAGAATCTGTTCATAGCTGCACTTGTCTCACATCATGTCATCCAGACCGTATTAATTTCAATTCAGCAACATTCAGAATGACATGAACAAATATGTCTACGTTCAGGTAGGTCAGGTTCAACATCCATCTTGCTTCATTAGGATTTTGCAAAATAACATCTAATGAACAACTGTTTATCAAACATGCTGTCGTGCTGGCATCTATCCGCACATGTGTTCATCAAACTACCACCTCCTTTACTCTACTAGTTATCTAAAAATCTGGTTTAGATGCTGAACGTCTACATATTTCAGACTTAAAGGTTTGTGTAGCCAATTTAATAATTACATGGCAATTTTTTCCCAGCGGGTGAAAGGAAAACTTAAAGCGGGGTTCCACCCAAATTTTGAACAATATCTGTATGTATTCTCTTCCTTGCCTAGATGCTGACATGCCGTTTAAAAAAAATTTAAAATCGCCGTAATTACCTTTTATTTTTCTATTCTTCTTTGCACTTCCTGGTTCTCCTCCCGTGGGAGTAGGCGTGTTTCTAGCCTCTCCCAGACTCCTGGGAGCTAGTCTCAGGCTTCCCTGGATGCCACTGAGCATGTGCGGGAACGAGCGGTGAATGCTGGGAGCACAGCATTCACTACATCCAGGAAATAAATGCTTGTGGGCTTCAAATGCCCACAATGAAGATGGAAACCGCCTGCAGTAAATAATATAAGTTATTCTTTCCGACGAAATCAGACACAGGCGGACATATTACACACAATATGTGAGTATGTAATGCTGAGAAGAAAAGTTTGTGAATGAACTCAAAAAAAAAAAAAAACGCTAGATAGGTGGACCCCCACTTTAAAAGGAAACCTGCATGGACAACAAATCTGAAGCATCTGAATTCTGAAAGCAAATCTTTCAGGTGGATGAAGTTATCCAAATTGCCAAAGATTCTACTCTATACATTATTTTTATTATACAGGATCTATATAGCACCAACAGTTTACAATATAAAGGGGGACAGTACAATTATAACACATAGTTCAATACAGAAGGAATAGGAGGGCCCTGCTCGTGTAGCTTACAATATAAAGGGAGGGGGAGGTAGTAGAAAAGGTAATACAGTGGAACCCCGGATTACGAGCATAACTGTTCCAGGAGTATGCTCGCAATCCAAAGTACTCGCATATCAAAGTGAGTTTTCCCATTGAAGTCAATGGAAACGAAAATTATTTGTTCCGCATTGACTTCAATGGGATGCAATACCGCATGCGGCCAGAGGCGGGGGGGAGGTGCTGGAGAGCCTCGGAAACGGCCAAAAGGGCCCGAGGACACTTCGGCTGACCTCGGCAAACCTCGGAAAGATTTCCTACCCGAGATTTGCCGAGGACAGCACGGCCTTTCCATGCATTTCCGAACTGCGCCAATCGGCTGCGATCGGCGATGTTCGGCTCTGCTGGGCTCCGGCGCCCCCCACCTCAGGCCACAAGCGGTACTGCACACCGCTTTGGCCTGAGTCGTGTTCGTTCTGCGAGACAACACTCGCAAACTGAGTTACAATTTTTAAAAATACAGTGCTCGTATTGCGAAACGCTCGTTACCCACGTTACTCGCAATCCGAGGTTCCACTCTAGCTGCAGGGGGTGATCTAATGGAGGTGACTCAAGTACAGTTTTTTAGATTTACGTGGGGTAAGCTTTCGTGACAAAATTAGTTTTCAAGGACTGCCTAAAGGCAGACAGGGTTCAGAGCTGCCCAGGCATACTGGAGTAGGGAGCTTCAGAGGAAGGAAGGGAGAGGCTGTGGAAAAGTCCAGGAGGTGAGTATTGGACATGGTAACAAAAGAGCTAGCAAGCAAGACATCTTGGAAAGAGCGGAGAGGATGATTTGGGTGATATCTGCAGATGAGGTTGGTGATGTAGCTGGGGGTAGTGTTGTGGATGGCTTTGTACAATGTAGTTAGCATTTTGAATTTTATATGTTGGGCTAGTGGAAGCCAGTGAAGGGATTGCCAGAGAGGGACAGCAGTCATGGATTGGTTAGAAAGGTGTATATTTCTAGGAGCAGAATTCAAAAGTAGGCTAGTCAGCAGGGAGTTGTAGTAGTAAAAGTGGATATAACCAGAGCGTGAAGTTGTATTGTCGTGTCCTTAGTCCGAAAGGGGCAAACTCTGGAAATGTTGCAGAGGTAAAGGCGGCAAGATTTACCTAGTGATCTGTGGGGCCCGAAGGATAGGTCAGAGTCTAGAATTACATCTAGCATCCTGGCCTGAGTGGAGGGACCAATGGTTGTGTTGTTGATCTGTGTTGTTGTAAACTCAAGGGGGTGGGGGTTAGATCGGAAAGGAGGAAATATTACACGCTCAGTTTTAGAAAGATTGAGTTTGAGGAAGTGGTGTGACATCTATAGTGATATGTCGCTCAGTAAATTTGTAATACATGAGGAGATTGAGGGGGGAGTTGTGGAGTAGAGAGATAGATCTGGGTGTCATCAGCGTAGAGATGGTATTGGAAGCTGTGGGAGGTTTTTAACTAGCTTAGGGAAGAGGTGTAGAGAGAGATTAGGAGGGGCCCAAGGACAGAGCCTTGAGGTACTCCAACAGAAAGAGGAAGATGTGCGGAGGAGATGGTGTGGTTTGTGATGCTGAAAGTGTGCTGAGTTAGGTAAGAGGAGAACCAGGAAAGAGCACAGTTGCGGAGACCAAGGGAGTGGAGTTGATTAAGGAGGAGTGGGTGGTCAACTGTGTCAAAGGCAGCTAAAAGGTCTAAGACTACGAGTATGGAGTAATGGTTTTAGCAGTTAGTAGGTGGTCAGTGAGTTTTAGTAGGGCAGTTTCAGTGAAATGTTGCAGGTGGAAGCCAGACTGTAGGGGGGTCAAGAACGTTGCTGTCAGTGAGGTAGCAACTCACTGGTTGTGGACATTCATGACAATTCAAGGCATTCAAGAAGCTACATATTTCTTTTTATTCCGGGAGGCCCCAGAGACTGTATGAAATGGCAGACTCCAGTCTGGAGATCCAAGCTCCCCTACCTTCTCACCTGCTCCCCACCGCCTGCGTCTGTATTAGCAACAGAAACATTTCTATTGTCAAGAATGTGGCACAGTGCTAATCTTCCAGCTGGGATATTGATATTTACATGCAGGGTGCTCCTGGGGTGCCCTGCAGACTAAAATGCAGTATATGCCCGGCACCTTTTAGTGCCCGTTTTTAGGTTTAATAACTTTATCTAAATAACAGGAAGACACTGTTGCATTTAACACTCTCCTTTCTCAAGCAAGATCTCAAATTTGAAGCTCATGGCTGTGCTGCCACACTGCAGACCAAAAAAGTCTCACTTGTTTTTTGTTCCTCTGTTTTTTCCAAATAGTGAAATAAATGTAGATCGAGAATAATAAGGCTTAGTAGGTCGGTGCTTTTGGGAACTCTGTATAATATCCCCCGAAAATCCCACAGCTTAAAGAAATCTGTGGGTTGTCAAGTATGATAGCATCCACTCAGTTAAGATATACAGTATCCCACAAAAGTGAGTACACCCCTCACGTTTTTGTAAATATTTTATTATATCTTTTCATGTGACAACACTGAAGAAATGACACTTTGCTACAATGTAAAGTAGTGAGTGTACAGCTTGTATAACAGTGTAAATTTGCTGTCCCCTCAAAATACCTCAACACACAGCCAATAATGTCTAAACTGCTGGCAACAAAAGTGAGTACACCCCTAAGTGAAAATGTCCAAACTGGGCACAGTTAGTCATGCGACTCCTTAGAGTTACAAGGTCTCAGGTGTGAATGGGGAGCAGGTGTGTTAAATTTTGTGTTATCGCTCTCACTCTCTTATACTGGTCACTGGAAGTTCAACATGGGACCTCAGGGCAAAGAACTCTGGATCTGAAAAAATGAATTGTTGCTCTAAATAAAGATGACCTAGGCTTTAAAAAGATTGCCAAGACCCTGAGACTAAGCTGCAGCACGGTGGCCAAGACCATACAGAGGTTTAACAGGACAGGTTCCACTCAGAACAGGCCTTGCCATGATCGACCAAAGAAGTTGAGTGCACGTGTTCAGTGTCATATCCAGAGGTTGTCTTTGGAAAATAGACATATGAGTGCTGCCAGCATTGATGCAGAGGTTGAAGTGGTGGAGGGTCAGCCTGTCAGTGCTCAGACCATATGCCGCACACTGCATCAAATTGGTCTGCATGACTGTCCTCCCAGAAGGAAGCCTCTTCTAAAGATGATACACAAGAAAGCCCGCAAACAGTTTGCTGAAGACAAGCAAACTAAGGACATGGATTACTGGAACCATGTCCTGTGGTCTGATGAGACCAAGATAAACTTATTTGTTTCAGATGGTGTCAAGCGTGTGTGGTGGAAACTAGGTGAGGAGTACTAAGACAAGTGTGTCTTGCCTATAAGTCAAGCATGGTGGTGGGAGTGTCATGGTCTGGGGCTGCACAAGTGCTGCTGGCACTGGGGAGCTACACTTCATTGAAAGAACCATAAATGCCAACATGTACTGTGACATACTGAAGCAGAGCATGATCCCCTCCCTTCGGAGACTGGGCTGCAGGGCAGTATTCCAACATAACGACCCCAAGCACACCTCCAAGACCACCACTGCCTTGCTAAAGAAGCTGATGATAAAAGGTCTGGTAAAGATATGGACTAGCCAAGCATGTCTCCAGACCCAAACCCTATAGAGCATCTGTGGGGCATCCTCAAACGGAAGGTGGAGGAGCGCAAGGTCTCTAACATTCACCAGCTCTTTGATGTCATAATGGAGGATTGGAAGAGGACTCCAGTGGCAACCTGTGAAGCTCTGGTGAACTCTATGCCCAAGAGGGTTAAAGCAGTGCTGGAAAATAATGATGGCCACACAAAATATTGACACTTTGGGCCCAATTTGGGCATTTTAACTTAGGAGGGGTGTACTCACTTTTGTTGCCAGCAGTTTAGACATTAATGGCTGTGTGTTGCGTTATTTTGAGGGGACAGCAAATTTACACTGTTATACAAGCTGTACACTCACTACTTTACATTGTAGCAAAGTGTCATTTCTTCAGTGTTGTCACATGAAAAGATATAATAAAATATTTACAAAAATGTGAGGGGTGTATTCACTTTTGTGAGATACTGTATCTCAGTTTGTAACTAACATTACAACATATGCATAAAAATCCATTTAACATTTTTATTTCCAACTTACCTTGCTGCCACAATGTATATTGACTCCAGTCTCCCTTTTCCCTCAGATTTTCATCTTCAGGAACAAATAGGCCTTTAGCTTTATCCATCACAGCAAGCCCCTCGTCACGAATTATCTTCCAGTTGGCTTCCAAAGTCTTGACAAAGAAAGAGCCCAGGATCATTAATGCATATGACGACTCACTGTTGATCACTATTTCAAAAAATTAATAAGCATGCTGCTTCTTACTGCATAACAACTCTGCAAGCTGGAATCATTATCTCAAAATAAAACGTGCCTGGAATCTATATGCCTGCATGGGCTTTTCAACAGGAAATTGCTCTTGCTCTTTGACTTCAAACAATACGTTAACCATTATGTTTCTCCAAACAAGGCAACACAGTGGTAGCACCTATCAAAACCAGATAACTAGCTCAGTATAATAAAACAATAGACATCAGGGAGTCTGCTGTGCTTTTAGATTTGTTCATTGGTATTCATAAAAGCATCATCTAAAGAGACATGCTATCATTTTAACTGCCTGGAAATATTATAATTGCGGGATCTCAAGGAAAGGAACAACTCATTTACACTGAATTTTCTTATGAGAAAGGGACAACACACAAAAGAGTATCAGTCGCGTATAATTAGCACAGCCAGTCATATATTTATTTTTCTCCATACGTGTGTGACCAGTCAATTCACATGAATTTGGTAGCAGCACAGAACCACAAGTTACAACATGAAAATTTTTAGTTAGCTGTGCTGTAAGTTTTACAGGCCAACAAGCGACAACTCAGAAATCACCGTTAATTGCGTTGACTGGTTCCCTATGATCCTCTGGTTCATATTTGCACATTATGTTGCACACTGTGCTTTCACATGCATGTTATACTTGTACTGTATATATTTAGTGAGATACAGTTGAACTCTATGAAACATACATTTTGATGACGCAAACAGAACTTTTTAACTGCATCTGCAACGTGCAGATTTCAATGAGTCCTAACCTAGTCTCTGGTTGTTATAAGTTATAAAAAGTTCTTGCTATTTCACTGCCATAATTAACAAGCACACCTCCCGTCAATAACCAAAAAAAGCACTTCCTTTCTCGCTGGAGTTTGACTGACAGCAGTAGCAGCCTATGGCTCTGCTGTCCTCAGTGTCTCCTGTGAAAGCAGGAAGTGAAGGTAGCGGTGCTGCAGCTGAGACAGTGCTGCAGTGGTGAAAGGTAAGTGTTTAGGGATTGAAGTCGTTAGGACAGATAGTGAGGAGTTTAACTTAATGCAGAGAATGCATTATTAAAGTAAAAAACCTTTAGAACTACTTTAATATATATATATATATATATATATATATATATATATATATATATATATATATATAGTTTTTACATTTAGAATTTACAAAGTTACTGTTTGCCATTTGTATTGAATAATATGTCCCTACAGAGATCGGAGGCCACATGCTGCCACAGGTTCCCAGTGGTTATATAAACTACCGCCTCTCAGATATTGAATGCAGTAAGAAAATGGCTGCCTCCCGAGTACAGAGGGATCCACAGGAACAGCATACACCATGTTTTCTGTAATGACAGAGGCTTTGTCTCTGAGGAACTAACAAGCCTGCTGCTGTGACAGTAATGTATGTCCCCAGAGCAGTTTTACACCTACGCTGAACTCAGGCTAACATTCATTATTTAAGAGACGCTCAATGAAAACGAAGGGTTCTATACAGACCTCAGATACAACATCACATAAAATTTCAGTCTCCAGTCACAATAACTGCCATTTCTGAGAGCCATGTTACAGCGTCCCAGGTAGTTGATAAAAAAAAAAAAAAAAGACATTTTTCTGCCTGTATCTTTTATATACTGCAGAGAGGCCTGACAGACAAAGGCCATGTACCAATGCCCCGATCTACACTGAGAATATGTTCAGGGCAAATCTTAGAACGTCATTCCATCTGTTTCTAAAGACAGACCATTCTATTGAGCAGCGGGTGATAGAAAAAGATGAAGACAAATGGAGATATTTCTGTAGAAACTATAGACTTGTCGCTTGTATGTCATTTAAGATAAGCTAAAACTTTTTTTTAAGTACAACTAAAGGCTCTTATATGACAGTCTGGACAAGTCCCAAATCCAGTTACTATGTGATGCACAAGCCTCATAACGTAAACAAAATACTTCCTTTACTGAGCCAAATCTAACTTTGTGTCTTTGACGCTCCCCTTCCCCGACAGTGCAGCTCACAGAGGGAGGATTTCAGCAGCAGAAGCAGTGCTGTCAATCCAGATAGGCATGGGCAGGACTAGGCGTGGTCAGGTGCTAATTGATGGGCTACAGGCTTTTGAACCATCAATGTCATTGCTGATAGCCACGCCTCTTGCAACATTTTTTTATCCCACTGTAATGAAAGCAGGAACATCCAACATGGGAGAGGCAACTCTGTTTTAAATTTAGGAGCAGTACAGCATTGTTAAAACAAACCATTACCCTTTATACAAAATAGTATAACCACTTTCTGACTGTATAACTTACATATACGGCGGCAAAGTGGCACGGCTGCGCTGAATCACGTACCTAGTACGTGAGCTAACATTTCCGGGTCTGGGGCGCACACCACCGGTGGCCCACTTTCTCTGTGATCATACACAGTGGGTACTGCGGACTCGATGTCCACTTGCACCTGCCGATCCTTCGGTACAGTAGGAGAACCGATCTGCCTATGTAAACAAGGCAGATCACCATTCTGTGAGTGCAGAAAGAATTGATCCTGTGTCTCTGTAAAAGCAGAGGAACCGATCCATACCTTCCCCTAGTACAAGCACCTCCCCCCCAAAGTAAGAAAGCACCAGCTAGGCACACAGTTAACCTTTTGATCGCCCCTGATGTTAACCCCTTCTCAGTCAGTGTCATTACTACAGCGACAGTGCATATTTTTGTTAATTCAAACCTAAAATTTTAAACAATCAAGAAAATGTATTAACGAAAGAGAATCACAACAGCCTTACTATAATACCCCACAATGTTATATATGCAAGTGAAGACAGTAAAAAATCACAATCCCTCACTCGTACAGCGCTTATACAAAAATAAATCAGTAAAATTATTATGTGTGACCTAAACAAATAATCACACTTCAATACAATGTTGTCAAACAAAAACTGTGTTAATTGGTGAGTAAATACCAGTCCGCAAACAAAAGTTCTTAGACAGTTCCAAACAGCTTCAATCCAGTTTAAAGCAGTGAATTTCAAATTCAAAGTAAATCAATAGTGACTTCCTGTGATGACCCCGCCACGCTCGGTAGAATTACTTACTCACCAGAAATGTTTGCTTGTCTTGCTATAGACCAGGCTTACAAAGCATGTGTATCTTCCCTCCTGATTGGAATCCCCTGAGGTGGATATTTGAACCGACAATCCTCTACTATCAATGTGCTCAGCAGGATCCAGCCCCCAGATGGATGGGTCAACCAGAGAAGGAAACTCACATAGTGTAAATCGCAGACTCAGTTTATTGACCCAAACATAGATATATTCACCCTAAATCGATCCTCATGCACTTTTAAATCTTGCATCAATCCTCCTTTAGTTGGAAACTTCAGTACTATACCTGATCTTATCATGGCTGGGTGTTCAGTACCACTACCCATGACACAGACATCCTTTTACTGGATAGGTTTGGAGCACAGTAACCTCTACTGCCTGATGATGTTTAGGTGAGGAGAGCTTGCCGACTGCCATCCATGCTTCTTATCATTCCAATTATACTTATACCTTACCTCTGATTCTTGCAGCTATACTTTTCGCCCCCCCTTAAAAAACTTACATATGTGTTTACATTTATCACATAGGATACCATATACCATAATAAAATACCTTCCACCTTCTTTATTATTTCCTAGTCTGCGTTTGCTTGTAAGCCTACACAGATCCTGATCAAATCCATCTTAATATCATCTCCCATATGGAGCAGCAGTCTATATAAATCTCTAGAAAATTTTATGTAAGTATATAAGTACTCCTTATTAGGAGACGTCTGCTCTTGGTCTTCTCCTTCCCCTCCTTTCACTCTTCTACATCAAGTCATTCATCTAATGATGGAATCCAATGGTAATCTTATTATTTTTTAGTGTCCCCCTATCATCCCTCTATGGTTATGCTTTACTGACCCCGGTGGATTCGGTCACTTTGGGGCCTAGTCCGGGACCGGCCAGGTGGTTCTTGGGTGCAAATATTGGTTAGGGTAAGTGATCAACCCAATTAGGTAACTGGGTTCATAATTCAATTAATACAGCATATGTATATTTTGAATATATTATTTTACAATATTGTTGTTACAATTTTGTTTTTCTCCATTCATTTAGTGGTCTCAGTAAAAATTATATCGCTTGCACATCCCCTGAGGAAGCTATAAACAGCGAAACATATTGGGCTAGTGTGCAATATCTTCTACTGCGATGTATTACCTACCTATACATGATTTTTGACCACCTAATGCTATTAATTGTGCACTGTTTAGTAACAGTACAATGTGTATGTCTCCTATTTTAATTATGTTTTGTTAAATAAAAATTCGTATGTCTTTTTTAATATGCCTATTGTGGATTTCTATACCTGACACCGCAAAAATCCCCCTATTCCCTTCCTTCTTTTGATATATCATAGATATATTCACATTCGTAAAAAGTAGAACCAGCAAAACTTTCACAGAAGCCTCATTAATACCCTGTGTCTGGATTAGCGCTCTAATAAAACATGTGAAGATATGCTTAGAATGCCAGTGTGTACCAGGCTTAAAGCAGAACTTCACCCTAAAGGGGAAGTTCCGCTTCATGCCCTCCCCTCCACCCCTCTGTTTTTGGCACTTTTTGGAGGGGGGTAGCGGGGACCTGGTTTTCACAGGTACCCACTTCCAGTTGGATCGCCACAGCGTTCCACCGGAATTTCTCCTCCACCGCCTCACAACCTTCTGGGACAACTGACAGTTCCCAGAAGCCTGGGAGACCTATCAGGACATGTGTCATTACCTGGGTCACCTGCTGGTGGCACTGTTGTTCCCGCAGTTGAAGGATGCAGTTCAGGTGGTCACCAGCAGGTAACCCAGGTAATGACTAGAGATGGGCTGGGGCGAGTTTGGGATCCCACCTGCCCAGTCTCGCCAGGAAGCCAACACTGCACACTGCTAATCACAGGCAGTAAAATATTTCTCGATCTGTGCAGCTGCGGACCAGGAAATGTCTCACTGCCGTGTGCAGTGTCGTCTTCCTGGCAGGATCGAGCAGGTGAGATCCCAAACATGCTCGAGCCCATTCCTAGTAATGACACAAGTCCTGACAGTAAATGGAGGCAGCACACATAAGCAGGGCAAGGTCAGGACTGAGACAGGAAACAAGGGGAGCAGGGTACTGGATACAGGGAGCAGGTCACAGGAACAAGGAGCGAGATCCAGTACAGGAGCAAGGAACAGGATCAGAATTAGGATCAGGCAGGGGCACGGCTCACAGGAAGAATACTAAAGCACTGAACCTCAGTTATGGGTGGGATTAAATACCTCCCACATCAGGTACAGCCTAATTACTCAGATAGCCTGGCTGCTGGGAGACACCTGCTGGTGGCCACCAGAACTGCGCCCTTCGACACCCGGAAAGAACACTGCCACCAGCAGGTGACCCAGGTATTAGCACAAGTCCTGACCAGACCAATCACAAAGCACATCACGGCTCACGCATGCGCAGTGGGGCACCCAGCTGTGAAGCCACAAGGAATCACAGCCAGGTTCCAATATTTGTAGCTACTTTTAATTTTCTTTAAAAATGCTGAAGAACCACTTTAAGAAGAGATTTCCCTTCACTTTGGAGACATTTTCAATAAATAAAAGAAGGGTTAAGTTTTATACATGCACTATTTTTTTTAAAGCACCACACCACAATGCACAGGTGATTCCCATCTATTTGTTGTGGTGCACTGAAAGACACATATGTGGAGTTGTTTGCAAGATGTTTTGGGGGTGCCAATCAAATGGATGGCTTCACTACGCACTGCTGATTGCTGGCTACCAGACACTTTGGTAACATGCAGTAAAGCATGCATTACTAAAATGCAAAGGTGTGAAAGCTAGTCTTAGAAAACTTCAGTTAGTACTATATAATGTCAGGTTAGGTACACCTGCTACTTTTACGTGGACTGCAGCTATACTTCAATGTTCCTTGTAGCTCTGCATTTGTTCCTAGTTAGAGTGGTCAGGTGGCT
This sequence comes from Lithobates septentrionalis, assembly GCA_037952835.1. Taxonomy (NCBI): domain Eukaryota; kingdom Metazoa; phylum Chordata; class Amphibia; order Anura; family Ranidae; genus Lithobates; species Lithobates septentrionalis. Next base: position 1,393,839 of record JBBDGP010000282.1, on the reverse strand, counting down.
CTATAGATACAGAGAAGCTGGGAGGTGGAAGACTACAGCAGAAACAAGCATACAGCTGCTATCCTGGTAACGTAGAACTGCAGAGGAAACTGCGTCTTTGCTCCCTACATTTTTTGATGTGCTCTTCCTAAGTTGCCAACCCACCACCAATGGAAGAAATTCAAACATAAAGAAATTTGGGTGGTTAAGGTGATATAGTAAAAGTTTAGTCTTCCTATCACGTACCTGGTGACTACTGGAATGTTGTGGAGGCCTCTCTTGCACCTCCTGCCCAACACTCCTGAAGGTGGAGACAGAGTGTGAGGACATGGAGTGGCATGAGTGCCGGAATAGTTGGCTGGTGAAGTCTGCACTAGGTGGAAGGAGCTGGGCATTGTAGTCCTAGGAACAGGATACTGAAGCAGCTTGGCCCCAGAGCAGGAGATGGTAGCAGAGCCGATATTCAGACAGCGATCAGCAGCCGTCGGGTATCAAGGCATCGAGTCAGCAGACAAAGCAAGTCCAGTAAGCAGGCCAAGGTAGGCAACAGCCAGGCAGCACAGTACAGAATCAGCAGGCAAAGATAAGTCCAGTAAACAGGCCGAGGTCAAAGTGATCAGGTGAACAAGGTTAATGGAGGAGCAAAGGCAGAATGCAGGAGAAAGCCGGGTCATACACAGGTGAGCAGGTTCAATGGATCAGGTCACAGGAATGCAGGTACAAGCTGAAGACCTGCTCATGGTGACAGGCCAGTTTAAATAGGCAGCTGGGTGCCAAGTATGCCCGCTAATTCGTATGTGCACGCGAGCATGCGTGTGTGCACGAGTGCGAGCACGTTCAACAGGAATAGTACATCTTTGCCTAGAAGTATCAGCACGTGAATAATGTGCATGAATATTAGCATAAGCTTGCACTGGTTTTCTTTTGTTGGGAATCTGGTTTACCTTACACTTCCAAAATCTGGTAGCTATGAAGAGATTGAACAAGACTGGATAATTCTAACAATAATACAGGAATTTAAAACATACCACTCATACACTGGAATTTCAAAGACACCTGCATTCCAGAAGAGAACATTTTTAAAACAGCAATAAAGGGACTTTAAAAAGGTGTCATAACACACAGATCATAAAAAATATAATATTTTAACATTAAAAATATGTAAATACAAAACAAAATGTAAAAAACAAGCAAGGAATATCAAATACAAAATTCTTATGTTGCACTCGGCATGTTTCGCCAGTTGGCTTTTTCAGGAGCTGAGGGATCTATACTGGGACCATACCCATGATCTTGGGATTATTGTATTGGTGGGGCCAGTTCCCTTTATGCATGAACCTCTGTGACTCCTTTTGAAGGCTGTTCAATCAACCTTTTGAATATCGATGTTGTGATAATAAATACAATGCTTTCTGGCTCCTGCAGAAGCTGACTGGTGAAACATGTCGAGCGCACAGCATTTGTCAACAACATAAGAATTTGTATTCGATATTCCTTGCTTAACATTGTTTGTATTTACATATTTTTAATGTTAGAATGTAATAAACTAATACAGGAAGTTACTGTACGCAATCGAGATGATGATAGCATTAATTAATGGGAATGTATTTCTGCAGACTTATAGTGGTAGTAAAAGGTTCACTTTATTGGCCTGAGAAATTTTGTGCAGAAATACAACATTTTTAAAGCTGAACTCCAGACATGATCTTTATTGCATGTTTACATTGGTCAAGCTTTTACTAATGTAACTATACCATGAGTGTCCAAACTTTTTTCAAAGAGAGCCAGATTTGATGAAGTGAACATGCGTGAGGGCCGACCATTTTGCCTGACATTCTTTGAACCATTAAAATTCGGTCTAAGTATGTTAGTCCGAGCACTAATACATTGCCCAACAAGAATTCTCTTGCCTTTGTGGCTGTGTGTGAGTAAAAAGATGAGCTTGGGTGTGTTATTTGGATATCCTGTATTTATCGGCTTATAACATGCACCTTCACTTTCAAAGGGAAGTTTCAGGATAAAAACTTTAATTTTAAATAAAGGACTGTGAAGCAAAATAAGGGTCAGTGCCCATCTGCAGCCTCACAAGTGCCATGAATGCAGCACCCCTATTGCCATGAATGCAGCCCCACCATTGCCATCAGTGCAGCACCCCCCATTGCCAGGAATGCAGCCCCTACCATTGCCATGAATGCAGCAACCCCATTGCCAGGAATGCAGCACCCACCATTGCCAGGAATGCAAAACCCCCCATTGCCAGGAATGCAGCACCCCCATTGCCATCAGTGCAACTTGACTGATGCCTATCCATCTGCAGCCTCGGAGGGGACAGGGAGGGGGGCAGGACGAGCGCCACAAGATTACATACAGGAAAAACTCCTGTTTTCTCGGCGGCCTTTTTAATAGAAAGTCCCGCCACCTTTGATGGACAGAACAGTCATCCAATGGGAGCGCAGGAGACAGGACGTCCTATTACAGAGGCTGCCGTGTAAACAGGAAATACTCCTGTATGTACGGCACTCGTCCCGCCTCCTCCTCGTCCCCTCCAAGGCAGCCAGCATATATATCTTTTGTGGCGCTGGGAGATCGTTGGGGGCCACAAAAGATATATATGTCCAAATAACCAGGTGGGCCATTCAAAACCCAGAACGCGGGCCGCGATTCGTCCGCGAGCCAGACTTTGGACATGCCTGAACTTCGCATATTTGATATCTGAGGGACTGGATTAGAAACGAAAACCGGCTATAGACGGTTTGAGTCTCAGCCGGTTCCACAGTGACTCGTCGAGATTCTAACCATGTATGGGCAAGGCTGATTATACTCAAGTCGATACTTTGAATGATTTGGATACAATCAGCATGTCAAGTTTTAGGGATGCAATTATTGCCAGCGGCTTTAGACACGATATCTCCGCGGGAGGGATTCCCCCATCAACATATACTGTGTTGATGGGGAAAGTGAGCAACTTTCTTTCCTGTGACCCGTGGTTGCTGGAGAGAAAATCATATCATCTACAGTGGATATAAAAAGTCTACACACCCCTGTTAAAATGTCAGATTCACCTTTAACCGCTTGGCATCCGGAGGCCGTCATATGACAGCCTCAACTTTCAGGGCTTATATCTGAATGATGCCTGAGGCTACAGACATCATTCAGATACTGGCATTTTCAGCCGGCGATTCCGTACACCATAAGAACGATCATAGCGGCTGTTCCGCCGCTTGATCATTCTTACGGGCGGCGGGAGGGGACGTCCCCCCCTCCCGCCGCCCTCCGGTGCTTCTACCGACTCACCTCAGTGATCGGTGAGTCGGATAGCGGATCCGCCGGCGCCGGATGTTCACCATAGAGGTTTCCGGCGGACCAGATGATCGTTCGGAGGCCGGGCGCGATGTTATGACGTCACGCCCGGCCTCTGCATTCAAAAAAACGGCGCCGCTTCGGCTGTGAAGCGGCGATCGTTTTATTTATTTTTTTTATTTTAGGCTTCCCAGCCTAGAGGTGAGATGTGGGGTCTTATTGACCCCATATCTCACTGTAAAGAGGACTGATCGTGTCATATTCCTATTACAAGTTATGTTTACATTCCTTGTAATAGGAATAAAAGTGATCAAAAAAAAATTTTTTTTTTAAAAGTGTCAAAATAAAAATTTTTAAGTAAAATTAACAATAAAAAAAAAATAAATTTTTTTTAAAGCGCCCCTGTCCCCGTGAGCTCGCACGCAGAAGCGAACGCATACGTAAGTCCCACCCACATATGAAAACGGTGTTCAAACCACACATGTGAGGTATCGCCGCGAACGTTAGAGCGAGAGCAATAATTTTGGCCCTAGACCTCCTCTGTAACTCAAAACATGTAACCAGTAAAAAATTTTAAAGCGTCGCCTATGGGGATTTTTAAGTACCAAAGTTTGGCGCCATTCCACGAGCGTGTGCAATTTTGAAGCGTGACATGTTAGTTATCTATTTACTCAGCGTAACTTCATCTTTCACACAATGCAAAAAAATTTGGCTAACTTTGCTGTTTTGTTTTTTTTTAAAGCATGAAACAGTTTTTTTTTCAAAAAAACGCGTTTGAAAAATTGCTGCTCAAATACCGTGCAAGATAAAAAGTTGCAATGACCACCATTGTATTCTCTAGGGTCTCTGCTAAAAAAACATATATAATGTTTGGGGGTTCTATGTAATTTTATAGCAAAGAAATGATGATTTTTGACATGTAGGAGCGAAGTGTCAGAAATGGCCTGGATACGAAGTGGTTAATGTGACCTATAAACTGTACAACTGAACTGAAAAACAAACTAAAATCTTTTAGGGTGTGTGTGTGTGTGTGTGTGTGGGGGGGGGGGGGGTGCACACCCTCTTATAATTGGGGATGTAGCTGTGTTCAGATTTAAGCAAGCTGGAGCTGAAGTGGTTAAAGAGGAACTCCTTGCAAAAGTTATAATCAATCAGTGAACCGTTAACATTAGCAAACACTGCAGCTGTGCTACAGTAAGGAAGTCTGCCAAGTGTAACTTAAAGTGATTGTAAGGTCTCTTTTTTTTCTATAAAAATAACAAACATGTTATATTTACAGATCCTTCTCTTCTCAGGCTCCCTCCTGTTGAGTGCCCCCAAAGCAAGCAGTTTGTTTGTCACAGCTCCCTGTGTCCATTCAGACACGGAGCCCCGACCCGCCCCCCTCTCTCCCTGATTGGCTGACTAGGTGAATTTGATTGACAGCAGCGGGAGCCAATGGCGCCGCTGCTGTGTCGCAGCCAATCAGGAGGAAGAATCTTGGATGGCTGAGACACTTGTGGACATCACTGGACAGAGAGGGGGCTCAAGCAAGTATTAGGGGGCTGCTGCACAAAGATGGCTTTTTATCTTAATGCATAGAATGCATTAAGATAAAAAAAAAAACGTCTGCCTTTACAACCACTTTAAATCTAAGTTTCTAAATATTCCATTTCTAACTAAATCATCAGGTTTTTTGCAGTGCTGCTCAACATGCATGTAATTAATCTGTGCAACCTCCCTCTCTAACTACTTAGGAAGAATGGAGCTGTGAACTTGGGAAGACTTGTCCGGCATCTTCAATCTGTAGGTTGATAAGCATTCTAAAATTAGGGAGACTGAAAATCACAGGATTTTAACAAGCAAGCAGTACCATACATAGGATGGAAATGAAAGAATCTCACTAGGTACTGTGTTCCCCTCAATGGCTTGAATGAAATATTTTATCTCTTTATGTACCTTTAAAGCAGAAGACACAGCCATGACTTGAATATTTTGACAAACTTTTCCAGCATTAAAGAAAAGAAAGTCAGGGGCCACAGCAATTAACGACTGTACAAAACATTATAGGCCAGAACAATTACAGTAATAATTACTAACTGAAGAAAGACATGGTGACTCATTTACATAGAAAGTGTGAATCACAACATTTTCAGAAATAATTACAATATAATAAGCATATTAGAAAAATATACTGGAATTTTCACATCTTCCCCAGATCAAGCACCAACAATAAGTAGATGATTTTCACTGCGCACTTTGTGAAATTAGACAAAAAAGAACAACCACTTCTCCAGTAATTATCTTTCAGGTGAAAAGAACAAAGTAAAGTTAATCTATGACTGACATAAAAGAGCTCAAACTTATAAATGCAGAAAACTCATAATGGGGATTTTTCTAATATTTTACAACCAAAAAACTACACAATTTTTATGTTTTTTTTTTTTTAGCTTGTAAAATGCTCCTCTTCTAATATTCCCGTAAATGCCTGCATATGCTTGAACACAAAGGCTAACATAGATGTGCTTTTACAGGCTGAAAAAAGAGCCAAATGCCTGCAAAAGTGGCATTTTTTTTTAAAGCCCAGAGTGCACGAGGCCTTATTGTTTACATCTAGAATTAATTTTGATATTTTTGAGTAGCTGCAGAAGGCTTATTATAGTCGGAGAGCACGAGAATTATTATTTATCAACTAATATAAAGGTCAATACTACAGTATTTCTCAACTTTGTGGCCTAGCATTACTTAGTGCCTTGTAAGATATATATATATATATATATATATATATATATATATATATATATATATATATATATATATATATACATACATACACACACACACACATATACAGTCAGGTCCATAAATATTGGGACATCAACACAATTTTAATCTTTTTGACTCTATACACCACCACATTGGATTTGAAATGAAACAAACAAGATGTGCTTTAATTGCAGACCTTCAGCTTTAATTTGAGGGTATTTACATCCAAATCAGGTGAACGGCTTAGGAATTACAACAGTTTGTATATGTGCCTCCCACTCTTTAGGGGCCAAAAGTAATGGGACAATTGGCTGCTCAGCTGTTCCATGGCCAGGTGTGTGTTATTCCTTCATTATCACATTTACAAGGAGCAGTAAAAGGTCCAGAGTTCATTTCAAGTGTGCTATTTGCATTTGGAATCTGTTGCTGTCAACTCTCAATATGAGATCCAAAGAGCTGTCACTATCAGTGAAGCAAGCCATCATTAGGCTGAAAAAACAAAACAAACCCATCAGAGAGATAGCAAAAACATTAGGTGTGGCCAAATCAACTGTTTGGAACATCCTTAAAAAGAAAGAACGCACCGCTCAGCAACACCAAAAGACCCGGAAGACCATGGAAAACAACTGTGGTGGATGACCAAAGAATTCTTTCCCTGGTGAAGAAAACACCCTTCATAACAGTTGGCCAGATCAAGAATCCTCTCCAGGAGGTAGGTGTATGTGTGTCAAAGTCAACAATCAAGAGAAGACTTCACCAGAGTGAATACAGAGGGTTCACCACAAGATGTAAACCATTGGTGAGCCTCAAAAACAGGAAGGCCAGATTAGAGTTTGCCAAACATCTAAAAAAGCCTTCACAGTTCTGGAACAACATCCTATGGACAGATGAGACCAAGATCAACTTGTACCAGAGTGATGGGAAGAGAATAGTATGGAGAAGGAAAGGAACTGCTCATGATCCAAAGCATACCACCTCATCAGTGAAGCATGGTGGTGGTAGTGTCATGGCGTGGGCATGTATGGCTGCCAATGGAACTGGTTTTCTTGTATTTATTGATGATGTGACTGCTGACAAAAGCAGCAGGATGAATTCTGAAGTGTTTCGGGCAATATTATCTGCTCATATTCAGCAAAATGCTTCAGAACTCATTGGACGACGCTTCACAGTGCAGATGGACAATGACCCGAAGCATACTGCGAAGGCAACCAAAGAGTTTTTTAAGGGAAAGAAGTGGAATGTTATGCAATGGCCAAGTCAATCACCTGACCTGGATCCGATTGAGCATGCATTTCACTTGCTGAAGACAAAACTGAAGGGAAAATGCCCCAAGAACAAGCAGGAACTGAAGACAGTTGCAGTAGAGGCCTGGCAGAGCATCACCAGGGATGAAACCCAGCGTCTGGTGATGTCTATGAGTTCCAGACTTCAGGCTGTAATTGACTGCAAAGGATTTGCAACCAAATATTAAATAGTGAAAGTTTGATGGATGATTGTTAATCTGTCCCATTACTTTTGGTCCCTTAAAAAGTGAGTGGCACATATACAAACTGTTGTAATTCCTACACCGTTCACCTGATTTGGATGTAAATACCCTCAAATTAAAGCTGAAAGTCTGCAGTTAAAGCATATCTTGTTCGTTTCATTTCAAATCCATTGTGGTGGTGTATAGAGCCAAAAAGATTAGAATTGTGTCGATGTCCCAATATTTATGGACCTGACTGTATATACACACACACACATTATATATATATATATATATATATATATATATATATATATATATACATATATACACACACACACACACACACACACAGACACTATTTGATATATGCTTAGGGATTCCCCCACTATTCTACAGGTCTCTGCACCCCATTGCTGTCCACAGTGGATCTCTGCCAGCGGGCAATCTGTCGTGCTACCCCTATGCGCCCATCCTCAGGCTGTGCTACTTGGACCTTTTATGATCCACTACAGTAATGTGAGCATCTTGCTCTTATGATCTGTGTGAAAAATTACATGCATTCTATATTGGAATATACTCTTTGATAACGCGAGTTGGTGGAACGCATGCCGTTCAGCAGCGAACACCAACGAAAATATCTGAATGCCTGCTCTGCACATCGGTTCCGTGAGTAGCGCTTTTATGCGCAGGTGATCTCACGGTGTCATAGGTTTTATGCTATGTGTTTTCTCTTCTCCTTTTGGTGGAACGCGAGGTTTGTGATTCCAAAAAGTCTCCTCTCAAGCAATACCGGCATCAGCCTTGTCTGCTATCTATACCTATCATATGAATGAGAAAGTTTGAAGTCTGCAGATTGTCCTTCTGTGAAAGAACTTTTCAATCTAACAGACTTTCTGTTATTTATGATCTTTTGATCTATATTTTTGGTGTTTTCACTATTTAGAGGTTCACTTTATTGTCACTCACGAATATATGGGATTATTTATATATTAGTCTAGTGACTTTTAGTCGCTTAGCGTCCAAGAGTGCGCTTTTGGACGAATCCATCTAGATCTTATTATTTATTTTTATTAACATTCCTTTAGTCACTTAGTTTGGCAGTGTTTTTGTGCACGGCATCTGTGTACATTTCCATTTAATACTCTCACTAAATGTGTATTTGTGCAATTTCATATGGTATATATATATTCTGATTTTTCTATAATCATCCACTTGGTGAGTTGCCAGCGCAGGTCTTTTTTGTTTTATATATTACTAAAGTGTTAGCACTTTGTATCTAGCAGCTGCAACACGTGAGGTAGTTTTTTATATTAATTTTGTTTATATAATTTATTTGCGAGCGCTGTTTTTCATCTATTTTTGTCTACTTAGGCAAAGGTGCATTTTGGTGCCCCCACCAACCATCCTCCTGCCACCTCTTCCCCTCCACAATGCAAACCCCCATAGAGCATACACTTTATTTGCCTGCTGATGTTACATCAACAATGTTACCATGCATTCAGTCATGAATCTAACGCAGTGTACATTGCATTACATTACATTTTTCCTGGCCTTAATGGCCGGGGTAACTGTCAAAGTCGCTTCCAGGTCAGGATCAAGAAGGGGAGGAAAGCGGATGTGTGCAGTGTTGCCAACCCACCGAAGTAAACTTACTGATAGGACGCTCAAAGTTTACAAACAGCACCAATGTTTTACTGGCAAAAATCATTACATTTACTGACAAAGCTCCATTCAAAAAAGTAAAATGGCCATTTTTAGTGCAATATTTTTTCACTCTCAATATTTAAAGCTGCAAAGTGTAAAGCAGAGATCTTAGGGAATCTGATGTAAGAGGTGATGCTGTGGTCTCTGATGTAAAGGGAAACTGTGATGTAAGGAATTCTCTTGTCACCACAGCCCCCTTCTTACACAAGACTCCATAGAGCTCCCCCCGTGCAACACAGTCCACAGGGACTGTGGACATGGCACATGTGAGGTCAGAGTCTGCGGACATGGCAGATGGGAGGGCCAGAGTCTGAGGACATGGCAGATGGGAGGGTCAGAGTCTGAGGACATGGCAGATGGGAGGATCAGAGTCTGAGGACATGGCAAATGGGAGGATCAGAGTCTGAGGACATGGCAGATGGGAGGATCAGAGTCTGAGGACATGGCAGATGGGAGGGTCAGAGTCTGAGGACATGGCAGATGGGAGGGCCAGAGTCTGAGGACATGGCAGATGGGAGGGTCAGAGTCTGAGGACATGGCAGATGGGAGGATCAGAGTCTGAGGACATGGCAGATGGGAGGGTCAGAGTCTGAGGACATGGCAGATGGGAGGGTCAGAGTCTGAGGACATGGCAGATGGGAGGGCCAGAGTCTGAGGACATGGCAGATGGGAGGGTCAGAGTCTGAGGACATGGCAGATGGGAGGATCAGAGTCTGAGGACATGGCAGATGGGAGGGTCAGAGTCTGAGGACATGGCAGATGGGAGGGTCAGAGTCTGAGGACATGGAAGATGGGAGGGTCAGATTCTGAGGACATGGCAGATGGGAGGGTCAGATTCTGAGGACATGGCAGATGGGAGGGTCAGAGTCTGCGGATATGGCACATGGGAGGGTCAGAGTTTGCGGATATGGCACATGGGAGGGTCAGAGTTTGCGGATATGGCACATGGGAGGTCAGAGTCTGCAGACATGGCACAGAGTTACATAGTAGGTGAGGTTGAAAAGTCCACCAAGTCCCACCTATGTGTGTGATTATATGTCAGTATTACATTGTAAAACCCTGTATGTTGTGGTCGTCAGGTGCTTATCTAATCATTTTTTTAAACTATCGATGCTCCCCCCTGTGGAAGGGAATTCTACATCCTTGCCACTCTTACCGTAAAGAACCCTCTACGTAGTTTAAGGTTAAACCTCTTTTCTTCCAATTTTAATGAGTGGCCACGTGTCATGTTAAACTCCCTTCTGCGAAAAAGTTTTATCCCTATTGTGGGGTCACCAGTACGGTATTTATAAAGTGAAATCATATCCCCTCTCAAGCGTCTCTTCTCCAGAGACAATAAGATCAGTGCTCTCAACCTTTCCTCATAACTAATATCCTCCAGTCCCTTTATTAGCTTTGTTGTGCTCGCTCCATTTCCAGTACATCCTTCCTGAGGACTAGTGCCCAGAACTGGACAGCATACTCTAGGTGTGGCCGGACCAGACTTTTGTAGAGTGGGCAAATTTTCGCTTTATCTCTGGAGTTAATCCCCTTTTTAATGCATGCCAATATTCTGCTTGCTTTGTTAGCAGCAGCTTGGCATTGCATGCTATTGCTGAGCCTATCATCTACTAGGACCCCCAGGTCCTTTTCCATCCTAGTTTCCCCTAGAGGTTCTCCCCCCAGTGTATAGATTGCATTCATATTTTTGCCACCCAAATGCATTATTTTAAATTTTTCTACATTAAACCTCATTTGCCATGTAGTTGCCCACCCCATTAATTTGTTCACATCATTTTGCAAGGTTTCCACATCCTGCGGAGCAGTTATTGCCCTGCTTAGCTTAGTATCGTCTGTAAATACAGAGATTGAACTGTTTACCCCATCCTCCAGATCGTTTATAAACCAAATAAATAGGATTGGTCCCAGCACAGAACTCTGGGGGACCCACTACCCACCCCCTGACCATTCCGAGTACTCCCCATTTATCACCACCCTCTGAACTCGCCCTTGTAGCCAGTTTTCAATCCATGTACTCACCCTATGGTCTTGTATATAGTACCTTATCCCCTCCAAGAGCTAGCATACTATTGATGTTAGACTAAGGCCCCTTTCACACTGGGGCGGTAGGGGGCGTTGGCGGTAAAACAGTGCTATTTTTAGTGCTGTTTTACCGCGGTATTCGGCCACTAGCGGTGCGGTTTTAACCCCCCGCTGGCGGCCAAAAAAGGGTTAAAACCCCTCGTATAGCGTGGCTATAGCCGCGGTATTACCGTGGTATAGCCGCGCTGTCCCATTGATTTCAATGGGCAGGAGCGATTTAGGAGCGGTGAATACACCGCTCCTTCACCGCTCCAAAGATGCGGCTGACAGGAGATTTTTTCTTCTCCTGCCAGCGCACCGCTTCAATGTGAAAGCCCTTGGGCTTTCACACTGAACAAACAGCGGAGGCTGTTTAGGGGCAGTTTGCAGGCGCTATTTTTAGTGCAATAACGCCTGCAAACCGCCCCAGAGTGAAAGGGGCCTACCTGGTCTGTAATTCCCAGGGATGTATTTTGGGCCCTTTTTAAATATTGGTGCTTTTCTCCAATCAGCTGGTACCATTCCAGTCAGTAGACTGTCAATAAAAATTAGGAACAATGGTCTGGCAATTACTTGACTGAGTTCCCTAAGTACCCATGCGGATGCAAGCCATCTGGTCCCGGTGATTTATTAATGTTAAGTTCTCAAGTCTAATTTTAATTCTGTCCTCTGTTAACCATGGAGGTGCTTCCTGTGATGTGTCATAAGGATAAACACTTCAGTTTTGGTTACTGAAGCCCCCTGATTCCCTTGTGAAGACTGAGGAGAAGAATAAATTCAATACCTTCGCCATTTCCCCATCCTTTGTAACCAGATGTTATTCCTCATTCTTTATGGGGCCAATATGGTCTGTCCTACCTTTTTTACTTTTTATATACTTAAAGAATTTCTTGGGAATTTTTTTTGCTCTCCTCCGCTATGTGACTTTCGTGTTCTATCTTAGCCACCTTTACATTTCTTTGCATTTTTTATAAAGTTCTGATCAATATTCCTATCGCACGCGTTCCTGGTAGAAATGGCTCATAAAATGGTTGGTGCTGCAGCGATTACCAGTTGGGTCCTGGAAACATGTACGCTTGCATTCTTTATAAAGTCTGACTGCTGATGATGATCCCTCAACCTTGTATTTTTTGAAGGCCTTCTCCTTTGCATTTATATGCATTTTTACATTGGAGTTAAGCCATCCAGGACTTTTGTTTGCTCCTTTAAATTTATTACCCAATGGGATGCATTGGCTAATGCCCTCATTTAATATGCTCTTAAAGCAAACCCATCTCTCCTCCGTGTTCTTTGTTCCTAAGATTTTATCCCAATTCATGCCTTCTAGCAAGTTTAGGGAAGTTGGCTCTTTTGAAATTCAGTGTCTTTGTATTCCCCTTATCGTTCCTATTTGTGTGATTTATACTGAAGTCAATTGACCTGTGATCGCTGTTTCCTAAATTGTCCTGTATTTCCATATCCGTGATCAGGTCTGTATTGTTGGTAATCAATAGATCCAGTAACGCTTTATTTATAGTTGGTGCGTCTACCATCTGAACCACAAAATTGTCCTGCAAGATATTTAGGAACTGGCGAGCCTTAGACGAATGCGTGGTTCCCTTCGCCTACTCTATATCTGGATAATTAAAGTCCCCCATTATGATAACACTTCCCATCCTTGCTGCTAATCCAACTTGTGATAGGAGATCCGTCTCCCCCTCCTCCCTCAGGTTAGGGGGCCTATAGCATACTCCCAGTATTATTTTCCCCTTAGCCTTATCCCTTTGGAGCTCTACCCATAAGGATTCCACCTCCTCCCTAGCTCCCTTAGCGATGTCATCTTCCACATTCACTTGTACATTTTTCTTGATATATAGGCATACCCCTCCCCCTGTTTTACCCGCTCTATCCCTGTTATAAAGGGTATACCCTTGAATGGTTGCCAGCCAATCATGAGAGCTATTTAACCAGGTCTCTGAAATTCCCACAAAATACAAATCCTCCTCGTACAACAGTATCTCTAGTTCACCCATCTTGTCCGCCAGGCTCTTGGCATTGGTGAACATGCCACGTAGTTTAGACCGGTCGCATACTATCCTCTTATTGGGTGTTCCGAGATTGCAACTAGGATTTGCTACTATACTTACCTTGGGTTTATGTGCTTTAGTCAACCTACCACTAATGCCCCCAATACTACCCTCTGGAATATGTTCAGCGCTGACTATCTCTACCTCTGCCACCCCCGCCCGTTGCTTATTTTAAAAACCCCTCTTACTTTTTGGCCATCTTTACTCCCAGCTGATCTGCACCCAACTTATTTAGGTGCAGTCTGTCCCTTCTATAGTACTGGTGAATGACTGAGAAGTCGGCCCAGTCCTCCAGGAACCCAAACCCCTCCTTACTACAGCTTCTCAGCCACTTGTTTACTTCCCTAATCTCCCTCTGCCTTTCTGGTGTGGCTCGATATACCAGTAGTATTCCTGAGAATACTACTCCTGGGAATACTACCTTGGAGGTCCTTTTCCTCCATTTAGCTCCCAAGTCCCTAAAATCGTTCTTTAGGAAACTCCATCTGCCTCTGACTTTGTCACTGGTGCCAACGTGCACCATGACATCCGGGTCTTCCCCAGCCCCTCCCAGTAATCCGTCCACCAGATCCGCTATGTGCCGAACCCGAGCGCCCGGTAAACATACAGTTCGGCGCTTCAGGTCTTTGTTACAGATTGCCCTCTCTGTCCTAAGAATTGAGTCCCCTACCACTAGAATCTGTCTTTCCTTTCCCTTCGCTCCCCCCCCACTCTTACTGGAGGAGTTCTTCCCCTGGCAGCTAGGAGAGTCCCTCAGCTCCAGCAGTGCTGGTCCCTGACTGGTTTCACCAATGTCACTCAATGGATTGTACTTATTGGGATGCTCCAGCCATGGATTGGCCTCCCTGGCACTTCCCCCTCTACCCTTCTGACTGTCATCCATCTACTCTTTCCTAGTGCCTGCACATCTTTGTCTCCACCCGCCTCTGTGCTGGCCCCTGCTGTGTACGTTCCTGGCTCTCCTTTAGTATGGAGGGTCTTCTCAGTGCTGACAGTTGCTTCCCCAGATTCAGAACCTGGGCTACCAGGGAAACAATGTACTTGCATTTTGCACAGCAGTACTCGCCCTCGATCAGATGATCAAGGAACGCATACATGCCGCAAGATGTACACCGATTCGCATCTCCACACCCTCCGAGCATCATACCTACTAATTTATTGAGGATTGGGGATTATACCCTGTCCAAATTACCTAACAACTAGCTTCCTGACACTAATACTCAAGACAATACACAGGTACTCGCAGACCCACGTGCAGATACAATACACAAGTACTAACGATCCACACACACTCTATAGACAACACTCAGGTACTCACAATACACAGGTACTACCTGACACTAATACTCAATACAGCCCATGTGCACTCGCAGCACTCATGTACTTACAATACACAGGTACTTGACCCCTGTTATAACCTCTTGTTTTCAACTCTGGTTTTTTAACTCACCACCAGTTCAACTTGGTCTAAGTTCCAGCAAGCTCAGATGAGCAGGCTCACAATGAGTTCTACAGAAAGTTATATAGGCCTCAAGCACCTGTGACCAACTAACCACTCCCCTTAATTAGTAGGCTGAAGAAAGCAAAGAAAAAAAAAAAGCTGTTTAAAAAGTGACAGACACATAGGAGGTCAGAGTCTGTGGACATGGCACATAGGAGGTCAGATGGGAGGTCAAAGTCTGCGCACATGGCACAAGCGACAGTCATAATGCTAAAGGGCAGCATCAATCTTGCTTACCCTACCTTTCACAGTGCTGGCAGTCTACAGATACAACAGGTCCTTTCATCTTTGCTGTGCCACTCATGCTCTTCCAGTAGCTTCTGCTGGCCTCTCCCCCTTGTGTCACTCGGCACCTCCCCAGCCTCACCCCCTTCATCTCACACGGCCTCCAGTTCCCTGTGTGCTTCTGGACTGGAGAAGTTCGTGTCCCTCTGCTACCACGGGGGGGGGGGGGGTGGATTAGGGGATTTGTTTTTGTTGCCATAGCGATCCGACGGCTCCCTGGTCTCTGAGAAAGGCTGTGTTCTTCCTGTCCTGCACCTGTCAAAGCGGAGGGGGAGTAGAGTAGACAGGGCCGGGACTCAGGAGAGGAGCTGCAGCCAAGTTAATGGAGCCTGGAGGCAGCGGCTGAAGTTAACAGCGCCCGAGGCTGTGCTGCGCCGACTGCCTGCGTCAGTTTACTGAGCTGCTTAAAGATGAGAGAAGGGCCGGCGCCAGCATTAGAACTTCTTGGGAAACCTCTGACCTTTGTACCCCCCTCCCCTGGCGCCCCTTAGAAGGCCATCTGGGCTACCTTATGCTGGTGCCAGCCACGTCTATACTCATACTTTCTTCTCTTTCTATACAACATATTTAGTGTTGCTCTACCTTGTCATATTGGGTCCTGAAGAAGCCGTGTAAATGAGGAAACATTGACCTGGCAGACCTGGTTACCGGAAACGTACAGTTTCTACAATGATGCTATGTTATCCTTAAACCAAATTTATATAACAGTCTTTCGTTACTTAACCAGGTCCCGACCGGCTCATGCAGATATACTGCAGCACAATGGCTCTCCTGGGCGAAACCCCATATGGGTACGTCCTTCCCTCTTAGAGCTGGAGGCACACGCCCGCTGCACAGCGGGAGACATGATGCGCATGGCTGGCAGGTGCGATCGCCGCCGGCCACATGCGATCGCATGCACGAAATCCGTGTTCTGTCAGGGGAGAGGAGACCTATTGTTTGTTCCTACTAAGTAGGAACAACGGTAGGTCTCCTCCCCCAGTCAGTCCTATCCCCATACAGTTAGAACATACATTTAACCCCCTTGATCACCCCCTAGTGTTAACCCCTTCCCTGCCAGTGACATTTACACAGTAATCAGTGCATATTTATAGCACTGATCGCTGTATAAATGTCAATGGTCCCAAAAATGTGTCAAAAGTGTCCGGTCCGTCAGTCGCAATACCCCCCCAAAAAAAAACAATTATAAAAATGCCATAAAAATGCCACAAATCTTTCCCATGGTTTGTAGATGCTATAACTTTTGCCCAAACCAATCAATATACGCTTATTGCTTTTTTTTTTACCAAAAATTATGTAAAATATATTTTGGCCTAAACTGATTTAAAAAAAATTTGGGGGATATTATAGTAAAAAGTAAAAAACATTGCTTTTTTAAAATTGTCGCTCTTTTTTTGTTTATAGCGCAAAAAATAAAAAAACGCAGATACCGCAAATACCACCAAAAGAAAGCTCTATTTGTGGGAAAAAAAAGGAGGCAAATTTTGTTTGGGTACAGCATTGCATGACCTCGACCTCGCATGAGTTCTTTTTAACATTATCCTGTGGATTGTTGGAAGGCTGATATGCCTTTGTTTTTATAAACTCCTTTTTAATGTGTACGAATAAAGATACAATTTTTTATAATTCTGTCTAATCTCCCATACTGAGCCTTTAAAGTCCAGTTTAGGCGGGATTTGGTTAAGCCAGCCCCGCACTCTTTTGCATTGACTACAGCAGGGGTAGGCAACCCCAAGCACTGGTGCCGCAACTGGCACGCCAAGCCTCTTTTGCTGGCACTCGACTCCCTCACCATCAGCAGAGCAGCGCAGGTAAGTGTCAGTAAAGTAGTAGTCATAGTGTCACTAATGCATTCCAATTTAAGAATCCCCCACGCCGCACTGAGGGGGAGGCACTCCGCCCCCACACATTGTAAAAGATGGGAAACATTGTTTGGTTCTCCAACTTTGCTGTAGCTGCGCGATTGTCGGCTTTTGTGATGGGGAAGAGATTGGGTGCAGTTCTACTTGGGAGGGCAGTTCCTGTTTCCAGGAGGAGGAGGAGGACTGTATTGGCCACTGCTAAAGCCAATCACAGTCCTGCTAGCCCCGTCTATCATCTGGAGGAAGATGACTCACTTGGTTGCCACTACCAATCTCAGAAAGAAGGGATTGCATTGTGATTGAGAAAACCCCAATCAGGTGACAGTTTGTGGAATTACTGTTGAGCTTCTGGGAACTTTGTTGAAATTATTCCTGAACTTTTGCGTCACTTACTACTGAACCCCAGGACTCTGTGTCCCTTTAAGCCAGAGCCGGTATTCAGCGCAATGAAAATCACACCCAACCACTTTTTCTCAGCTGCAGGGGCCCAACTTATGATCCTGCACACAGGTCCACTGCTTTCAGAAGAAGGGGGGGTTCAGTGTTGGCTCAGAGGGGAAAGGAGGTACATTGGTGGGACAGATGAGCAGGGGGTTACAGCGGTGGGGCAGAGGAGCAGGGGGTACAGTCTTGCAGCAGATGTGCAGAGGGGTGCAGAGGAGAAAGGAGGTACATCGATGGAACACAGGAGAAGGGGGTTACAGTGGTGGGGTAGAAGCGCAGGGGGAACAGAGGTGGGACAGATGTGCAGAAGGTACATTGGTGGGGCAGATGAGAAAGTGGGTTACAGTGGTGCGGCAGATGAGCAGATGGGTTCAGTGTTAGGACAGATGAGAAGGTGATTCAGTAGTGAGACAGAAGAGCATGGGGATACGATGGTGGAGCAGATGTGCAGGGAGGTACAGTGGTGGGGCAGATGAGAAAAGGGGTACATTGATGGGGCAGATGAGCAGGGAGGGTTACAGTGGTGGGACAGAAGAGCAATGGGGTACAGTGGTGGGGGAGATGTGCAGGAGGTACAGTGGTGGGAGGGATGAGAAGGGGGTTCAGCAGTGGGACAGAAAATCAGGGAGGTACAGTGATGGGGCAGATGAGCAGGGGGGGGTTCAGTGTTGGCTCAGAGGGGAAAGGAGGTACATTGGTGGGACAGATGAGCAGGGGGTTACAGCGGTGGGGCAGAGAAGCAGGGGGTACAGTCGTGCGGCAGATGTGCAGAGGGGTGCAGAGGAGAAAGGAGGTACATCTGTGAAACACAGGAGCAGGGGGTTATAGTGGTGGGGTAGAAGCGCAGGGGGAACAGAGGTGGGACAGATGAGCAGGGGGAACAGAGGTGGGACAGATGAGCAGGGGGAACAGAGGTGGGACAGATGTGCAGGAAGTACAGTGGTGGGTCATATGAGCAGATAAGTTCAGTGTTAGGACAGATGAGAAGATCAGTTCAGTGGTGGAGCAGATGTGCATGGAGGTACAGAGGTGGGGCAGATCAGAAAGGGGGAACATTGGTGGGGCAGATGTACAGGGTAGCACAGTGGTGGGGCAGATGTACAGGGTAGCACAGTGGTGGGGCAGATGGGCAAGGTAGCACAGTGGTGGGGCAGATGTGAAAGGGGGTAAATTGGTTGGCCAGATGAGCAGGGTTGTACAGTAGTGGGGCAGATAAGCAGGGTTGTACAGTGGTGGGGCAGATGAGCAGGGGGGTTACAGTGGTGGAGCAGATGAGCAGGGGGGTTCAGTGTTGGGGCAGAAAAGCAGGAGGGTAGAGCATTGGGGCAGATGTGAAAGGAGGTGTATTGGTGGGGCAGATGAGCAGGGGGTTACAGTGATCTGAGGTGTGAAGGTGCATGAATTGGGGCTCCTCTGAGGTGTGGAGTTGCAGGAATTGGGGCTGATCTGAGGTGCGAGAGTGCAGGATGTTAATTTCTCACTACTAAAGTAGTTTACAGCATTTACTTTATAAAAAAAATGCTTTTTGTGATTGAGAGTGTAAAGTTGACATTTTTTTGTTATAAAATCAATTTCTTTGAAAACATTTTTTGGCATACTGTGCCTACCCCTGGACTACAGTGTTTCATTTTTAATTGCCAACCTTTTGAATGAAGTTTGAATTAAGTGTACCCTTTGTTTGAAACATAACTTTCAGTTTTATATTTCCCCTCCTCCTCCCTTTCTTTCTTTCTTTCTTTCTTTCTTTCCCCCTCTCCTCCTCATGGTGAATTGGATGCCTCATACCTCTCATGTGTTTAATTTTGGTATGTATTCCAAAGTATTCTTTTTGGATTGTTATATATTTTTTTTAAATGAAATTGATTAGGATGCTAGATTTTTTATTATGTAGTTAATATACATGCAACATACAAATGTCTGTAAGCATACAGTATGTATTAATTATAATGTACCTCCCAGTACCAATAGGATCTTCTGAGGAAGCTATTGGAGAAACACGTAGTGATCCATTGGTGCTGGCATTGTGATCCAGTTGGCTGGCCTTTGGATAGAAGATTTCTGTTATGACAGCATATTCATTATTCCAGAGGCCATCAGTACAGGTTTCCCTGTCCAGCCATGTGTCATAAATGGGAGAATGTACATACTATGGCACACCCATGCACTTATCTTTGTGACATGTTTTTATGATGATATTTAATATATTTTATCTATACCTTTGAGTACTTCTCTTTCCCCCTTGGGATTACAGTGGCAGCCTTAAAAGTCCGCTTTTCAATTTTTCCTTCTTTTTGTTTATACATTTTGGATGTGGTACCAGGCATTGCGGATTGTGTCTCTATTTTTCTTTTAATATAAAATATCACAAGGTATTGCCCTCAAATAAAACCTGGGCACCTTCTAAACCTCGTCTAAAACGGTTTAACAACAAATCTCACTTTTGATCGAAAATATAACTGGCTGGGGAGAATTTGATTGGTTGTTCTAGATATTACGTCTGTTTTTATTTGAGACATATTTAGTACAAAGGGCCTATGCAAGCTCTATTGCAGTACGTTATTGCATCCTTAAATATAGCTGAAAAATAAGTAATTTAGCATGAAGGAGAGCTAAGCATTTAAAAGATTTGAACACAGCAGCCAAAGTACTTTGCAGAATCTCATTATAAAGTGTAGCCAGGTATATAATATACTGAAAGTTAGTACAGCGTGACTAATGCACCATGTCCCACCTGCAGTATACATTAAGAGAATAGTAAGGGCACCACTTTGTCTGCTAATCAATCTGTTGAATAGATTCATAATCATTATTCACAGGCAATGTGTCTGAGTGATAAATGTGCATTTTCATAGTATTTTAAGAGCCAATTGAGGATATAAGAAAAAGTACAGCGTCCACACTATTCTCCAGCTGGTTGCACATTGAATCACAGAACAATAGGGCTCTGATTACAAAATTCTAATTTCTTGCATGAATGAGCTCTGTAGTTTAGACTCGGGTAGACTGCAGCCCTCCAGCTGATGAAGAAATGCAGGTTTCATCCTGTGCTGCCAGGGTGCAGTTGAGAAAACATATACCGTAATGACTTGCAGTTCCTCAGAAGAGATGCGGCAACAGGTGTTACAGCTGTTATAGACAGCTTATGGACTATGGTCTGGAAATGTAGCCATTGTGGGATGGAGACTCTGCAAAGAGTTGTGTCAAGCAGCTAAACAACGCTTCTCTCTTACTACAATGATCTCATAACAAGCCTGTGACTGTCAAAGTGTTAAAGACCAATTCCAAACAAAATAAATCTCACTTGGGTAGAGTGAGACATAAGTTGCATTGAAAGCTTACTTGGGTTGGTGATCAGAACAACTCAGCTGAAAAGCCAAAGTCGGCCTGTAAAACCACATTAAGGGTGGTTCTTCAACCACAACTGGAATGTACTGGTAAGAAATCAAACCCCATGTTCTTAGCTCAGTGGTGTACTGCGATTCAGAGAAGAAGTAATTAAAAAACAGAACATCAAACCTATAGAAAAGTCAATGCCAAGACTGTCCCCCCTTGATTTCTCAAGCCTGGGTCATAGAGACAGCTTTTTTATGCAAACATCTTGTGAGACTGATTTTTCAGCTGTTTCACTGAGGGATTTGTTACCCCATCTTGACCAACACCATCTAAACCCAAAGCAAAAATGTAATAAATTGCATCTGACAAGTCATCAGATGTAGCGACTGCGAACGTTTTCTTTTTTCAGGTATTTTCCCTTTATTATCTCGCTTCCTGTCCCATCATGTCTACACAAATTTGTCCACTGCATCTACAGAGGAAACCATAGTTGCTACACACGTTAGATTTCGAACATGTCTGCCTTTGTTCAACTCCATTACATTTTGGATTGATGCGACTAGTAGTTTTCACAATAAAGATACGGTTCTTTGTGCGTTCTTATATGCCCACATGAAGTGACCAGGACACTGCATTTCTGGCAATATCAACAGATACTTTCTGTACTTGCTGATACTGTTCTTAGCCTGAAAAGTGAAAAAAAAAATCCAACCACCACATCTAAGATTGGAAAGCTGCAATACATAAAATTTTCATTTTTTTTATGTAGGCTGGCCATACACAATGCAAATTTCTATTGCACGATTCCCTCAACAACATGGATAGTGCTAACAGGGGAATCTCTCCTGCCGAGCTATTGTCTGCTTCCAGCGGGAGAGTGGGGAAGCTGCTAGTGACAATCGTAAGAACCTGGGATACTGGTTGTACACATGTTGATTGATCAACTTGGAACATTCAGCCTGTCTATTAATGGTTTGAATCTCAGTCGGTTCCTGCTGAACAGGCCGAGATTCAAACCGTGTTTGGCCGACCCTAGATGCACTTTAAATTTAGCAAACAAAAAAAAACAAAAAACACACAAGCCCCTCCCACGTTGGACAAATTGAAGACACTTGTTAATTCGGCCCTACCATTAATATAAGGCTGCTTAAAGCAGTGGGGGGTGTTTCACCAAATTTGAGAAATTATGGTCTCCTTGGTTGGCAACCTCAGACATGGCTAACTTAGATACAACCTTGAACATTGTGTCCTACTTCTCTCAGCTAATTGCATCCTCTATTATACACTAAGGTGGTCTGATCACTTAGTATGATTTATCCCCTCCCAAGACTATTCCAAGATTACCTTAGGTCCCACTATGAACATGCCCTGCTGCTAAGTCATAACTGTACTTGTCCCCGGTGCATCATACTGTTTATTCAGGCATCTGGCGTCCTTTTGTACTATAGTAATCTGCTGAGCCTTTGTGATTGTTATTGTCATTTGGATTTTTACATTGAGCATTGTTTGTTTAGACAGATTTCAGTGTGGTATAACAATGTATAATTGTCACGGGTAACCACTATAGCTGTGTTTTGTTTGATTTCTTGTGTTGTCATGCAAAAAACACAATGAAAAAAGTACCAGTTACACTTACCAGTAACGGCCTTTCTAGGAAATCTTCCAGGACGGCACACCTGAGAGATGAGGGGCTCCTCTCTACAGGAAACACAATCAATTGACAGCTGTTGTAAATACCCACCCTCCCCTTGATCCTTAGTTTGTAGCGAAGTAACTCCTGAACCCGGTCCACAAGGGAAATCATTCCTCATAGGCACTCACCTTCTAGTGTTCTACAATTTTCCCTCCTCCAACGCGCGGGAAGTAGGCCTGCCGTCCTGGAAGATTTCCTAGAAAGACAGTTACCGGTAAGTGTAACTGGTACTTTTCTCTAGTCATCTTCCAGGCTGGCACACCTGAGAGGATAAGCAAGTACCTCAGGCCTACCTTAGGGTGGGACCTCTGCCTGCAAGACCCTCTTGGCAAACCTCGGTTCTGCCGTGAGCTTTACCTCCACTCCATATGCTTGATGAAGGTATCTTAGCTGGATCACGCGGCTGATCTGCAGGTCTGCTCCACCTATGTCACTGCCTTCTCCGCTTCGGATGCAGGATCTAGGTGGAGTGGGCACTTAAAGATGGAATCAGAAAACATGTTAAATTTATAGGTTAGCAATGTTGCCTGTCTCACACATCTAACAACCATGGCCTATTGTGCCTGTGGGTGCTCCTTAGAACCACTAAAAAGATTAAATCAGTGACCCGTCTTGCAAAACAAGGACACTACATTGATCAATAAGAGGGCCTGTCTTAACACTACCCTGTTCAGGGAAATAAATCTGCAAAGAGGGGGTCCCTGACAGACAACCTTTTTAGTTCATTTTTATCTTTACGTCAGCGAAGACTAAAGGGAAGCCTACTTAAGAGTAATAGATGACCAGAAGCTTGATCCCTGGGTTAAGGCATGCCCAATCTATGGCTTTCCTAACTCCTGAATGCCTACTTCAGGAGATTAAGTCCATAGCAGGAGTAGAACACTCATATTGCTACATCTAGTTCTGCTAGGAGGGTGAAATGGCCATGTACCGAGCCGTAACCTATTCGGTCATGTATACAGGTCAGGTGAAAAGTTTTGATAGTTCATCTTCAGGCCATAATAGTGCTCTGACCAGATCTTCCCAAGTTCTTACTAAACAGGGTGAATTTTTATCGCCTTCCTCCAGTGTCCTATAACCCTACCGGGCTTTAACCCTAGGAAATTGTTCTGGCATCCCTGAATGTAACATTCCCCATAAACGTTTACTGTGCAAAATAAGGTCCGTTGGCATGGACCATAGGGTGAGTACATTGATCGAAAACTAGCTACAAGGGCGAGTTCAGAGGGTGGTGATAAATGGGGAGTACTCGGAATGGTCAGGGATGGGTAGTGGGGTTCCCCAGGGTTCTGTGCTGGGACCAATCCTATTTAATTTGTTCATAAACGACCTGGAGGATGGGATAAACAGTTCAATCTCTGTATTTGCAGACGATACTAAGCTAAGCAGGGCAATAACTTCTCCGCAGGATGTGGAAACCTTGCAAAAAGATCTGAACAAATTAATGGGGTGGGCAACTACATGGCAAATGAGGTTCAATGTAGAAAAATGTAAAATAATGCATTTGGGTGGCAAAAATATGAATGCAATCTATACACTGGGGGGAGAACCTCTGGGGGAATCTAGGATGGAAAAGGACCTGGGGGTCCTAGTAGATGATAGGCTCAGCAATGGCATGCAATGCCAAGCTGTTGCTAACAAAGCAAACTGCAAAAAGCAAAATATTGGCATGCATTAAAAAGGGGATCAGCTCCAGAGATAAAACGATAATTCTCCCACTCTACAAGACTCTGGTCCGGCCGCACCTAGAGTATGCTGTCCCGTTCTGGGCACCAGTCCTCAGGAAGGATGGACTGGAAATGGAGCGAGTACAAAGAAGGGCAACAAAGCTAATAAAGGGTCTGGAGAATCTTAGTTATGAGGAAAGGTTGCGAGCACTGAACTAATTCTCTCTGGGGAAGAGACGCTTGAGAGTGGATATGATTTCAATATACAAATACCGTACTGGTGACCCTACAACAGAAATAAAACTTTTTCGCAGAAGAGAGTTTAACAAGACTCGTGGCCACTCATTAAAATTAGAAGAAAAGAGGTTTAACCTTAAACTACGTAGAGGGTTCTTTACTGTAAGAGCGGCAATGATGTGGAATTCCATTCCACAGGCGGTGGTCTCAGCAGGGAGCATCGATAGCTTCAAGAAACTATTAGATAAGCACCTAAATGACCGCAACATACAGGGATATACAATGTAATACTGACACATAATCACACACATAGGTTGGACTTGATGGACTTGTGTCTTTTTTTCAACCTCACCTACTATATATGTAACTATGTAACTATGTAGCTGAGGCTTTCTGACATGTGACGTCTGCAGCCAGAACTCCTGGCCCCTCCACGGAAAAGAAGGTCTTAAATAAAAAAGGTAAAACATGCATTATTAATATCACAAATATAAAAGGCCATAGATTGTGAGCACAGCACAATAGATTTAGACAGAAGAGACACAAGCATAGAAAACAATGTTGTGTATCTGAGGGTGGCTAGCTAAACCGACATATCAAATATGGGAAGAGACCCAAATCTGAACTTCAATGTAGACAAACAGTCTTCACAGTTTGGTTTTCTGATGTGCGGCCAAGATGTAAAAACATTAAGACATAACCAAACCCTAAATGCTGTGTATTTCTGAAGTGCAGCTAGCTCGGTCATAACTTATATAAATACAGAAAGGATGGGAACCCCCTTTACTGTGGTGTTTTACTGAAGTACAGCAAAATAAGGCAATAAATATAAGACAGAAAGACCCAACCTTCTATGTTGCTTATTTCTGACGAACCACCAAATACAGTTATAAGATCAATATGAACACGGAAAAAAACACCAACTCCCATGTTGTGCATTTCTGCTGTGCCACAGGGTAAAATAATATGGAACACAAGACAATCTTTCCTGTTATGCAGTCAGATAGAACCAACACTGAGAAAGGACACAAGCAACCTGCAGCATTGTGTTTTTCTGAAATGCAGTAAGGTAAGGCAATATGAAACAGAAAGCACCAGCAAGCTTCAATGTTGAGTATTTCTGCTATGCAGCAACATAAAAATAGAAAAAAATAGACATGCCTTCAGAGCTGCGATCTTTCTGGTGTACTGCAAAATAAGGCAATAACTCCAAGATGTGTATTCATGCTGTGTAGCAAAACCTCACCCAGAAGGGACAGATATGTTTAAGGCCCCCAACCTGCAATTTGGGACTGCAAGATGCATGAGAAGTCATACACCATAGCTTCCAATGGGTACCATTCGTGTCTGTGCGACTGCAGGTCACAGTGCCTCCAAGCAGTCCCTGCTCTCTGGATACGTGCAATTTTCAGGTCGAACAAGCGAGGGGTCCCCAATGCTGTGTCACCCTGTAGGAGTGCAAGCCAACAACCCCCTGCTGTGTATCCCTAAGAAGCAGCAAAGTAGAACAATGAGAAACAGAAAAAAACACCCCTCACTGCTGTGCCTTTCTGATATGCAGACAATAAGGCAGTAAATATAGGACATACAGGACACAAACAATCCCAGTGTATGTCTGATGTGTAGCAATATAACAATACTGAGCAGAGATGCCACCATCCTCAATGTGTCTCCCTGCTGAGCAGCAAAAATAAATCAGAAAAGGACAAGCAACCTTCACTGCTGTGTCTTTTCTGATATGTTGCCAATAAGGCAGCAAATGTAGGACATAAAAGGACAGACAATCTTCAATCTTGTATATGTCTTATGTGCAGCAATATAACAATTCTGAACAGAGATAGCACAACCCTAAGCCTAGTTCCATATTGAAGTGATTTGGCACGCGACTTAACATGGCAAATCGCATGCCTAAAATCGGCAGCCATTGCCATTAATAGGACTGTCTGAATCGGCGTGACACCACTTTGCGGTGCCGCACCGATCACAAGTATATGTACTACCCCTGGCCCAGGTTCAAGATGTATTTCTGCTATGTAGCCCAACAAACCAGGACCATCAATCTTCACCGTTGCCTTTCTGATATGCAACCAATAAGGCAGTAATACTGGACACACAAAAAAAACACAGACAGACCTCAATCTTGTGTATGTCTGATGTGCAGCAATATAACAATTATGAGCAGAGATGTCACAAGACTCAGTGATGTGCATTTCTGCCATGAGGCACGAAACCAGAAAGTACAGAACACCTTCACTGTTGTATTTCTCTGATCTGTTGCCAAATAAAGCAGTACATTTGGGATATAAAGGACACCAAACAATCCTCAGTGTAGTGCATTTCTGATGTACAGCAATATACCCCTTATGAGCAGAGATGTCCCAAATCTCAATGTGTATTTCTGCTGTGCCGCAAAACATCCCAGCAAAGACAAACCTTCACTACTGAGCTCTACTGGTGTGAAGCGAAGAAGGAGTCAGGGTGTATCCCTTTATAATATATCCAAACGGGCAAATTATTTCATAGGCATAGCCTAGGCTGTAGCTACTAACCCTTCAACACCAGTGAAGGAACAAATTCTAAAATGAAAGTCTAAAGTGGTTGAACACCCCCCTTACTATAGTAGCTGTTGTCCTACCTTACCTTCGCTCCCTGAGTCTGAGAAAACGTAGCCAGCTCATACACAGGTGGGGCTAATCAAACCCTTACAGCATTTAAAGTCTAAGGCTGGCCATACACTATACAATTTTCCTGTTCAACTTTCCTTTAGATTTACCAAAACCATATAATATGAGGTGAAACCTAAACCCTTTCAATGTGTATGCAATCAGGCAGACCCTTGCACTACATAGTTGAAGGTAAATCTAAAGAAAATTGAATAAGAAAATTGTATGGTGTATGGCCAGCTTTACTGAGCCCAGCCCTAGAGACCAATTAAGCCTGGAGGTAAATGGCTACCTGCAGGCCTTAAGCAAGCAATCATTAACTACTGGTTTACATATGTAGCTCTTACAGAGGTTTACACAGAAAATCCTCAATTAAAAGTTTGTAGGAAGCGATTTATGGTAAATCGCCTCTAGTTCTGCCACTGGTGGACTGTAGTCCAAACCAACAAAAAGGTTTTTCAGACCTCCTGCACTATAAATATAACCACAGTGTAAAAGTGGAGTGGGTGGTTAGAGCCTATGAAAAGTTACCCATAGCAAGCAACCCCCAAAAGGAGGCTCTGTCACAAGGAAACCCTTACTGTGCCTTCTCCATGGATTACTTCCATGCCGCACAAAAGCTTGATCCCTGCCATATCGTTGAAAGTTAGGTCGGCTTTGAAGCAGCTTGGAGCAACTTCAGATTCCTAGCAGCTGGGTTAATAGGGCCAGATTACCTAGTGCACCTGCTGACCAGGGGAGCTTACTCCTGAATCCTCCAAGCACTGCACAATCAACCCTACTTTAATAACTTGTTCAGTGGTATACCTGGCCTGTAAGAAACTCTTTGTATCCATCAGGTCTCCCCTCTTTGCTATATTCACACCTACTAATGTCCCACAACCGGGCCTATAAGGAGAGGCTGGCAACCTACTGTTTCGATAACCACAGTGTCTCTAATAAGGATGAGCTCTGGCATGTTCACACACTCCACGTGCAGAGCCCGCCAGGAAGTCGGCACGGCGCTGCGCTAATCACAGGCAGTGAGACATTTCCCGATCTCTGCAGTCGCACATCGGGAAAATGTCTCACTGCCTGTGATTAGCACAGCGCCGTGCCGACTTCCTGGCGGGCTCTGCACGTGGAGTGTGCAAACACCCCGGAGCTTATCAGTCTCGATGTAAGAGGGAACTGAGACTCTAGGTTTTAGCAGAAGCTTCTGGGCTATTTGTATCCAGACTCCAGGGGAGATTATCTCAAATGCTTAGAAACCATCTGGCTGGTATTAGGGATTTTACAGCTAAATTCCTAAGGCAAAGGAAAGTACTCACCGTTGTCATCTTCCCCTTTGTCACAGCCACCAGGCTCGCTTTTCCATCTTTATGGTCCACACGCAAGGAGGCTAGCCATCAAAGTGCCCCCCCCCCCCCCCCAACTGCGGTCACCATAGGGAGCTGCAAGGTTAGGCTGTGTCCTGCACTGCACCAGTCAGTATATACACGGGGGGGGCAATGCCTTACCTTCCTCTTTCCCATCTGAGGTGGTTTAGGCAGACACTCGCTCCTCTGCACCACTTGTCCACCGTACAGCGTCTCTGATGTAAGAGGGAGCTGTGGCTGGTGGTTTTAGCAGAAGCTTCTGGGCTATTTGTAACCAGACCCCAGGGGAGATTATCTCAAATGCCCAGAAAACGTCTGGCTGATATTAGGGATTTTTGCAGCTAAATTCCCAAGGCAAACTGTATTTATCGGCATATAACACGCACCTTAATTTTAAGAGGGAAGTTTCAGGAAAAAAAACTTACATTTTAAATAAAGAATTTTGAAGCAAAATAAGGGTCAGTGCCCATCTGCAGCCTCGCCATTGCCCATCACTGCAGCCTGATCAGTGCCCATCATTGCAGCCTTGCCCATCACTGCAGCCTGACCAGTGCCCATCTGCAGCCTTGCCCATCATTGCAGCATGATCAGTGCCCATCTGCAGTCTTGCCCCTCTTTGCAGCCTGATCAGTGCCCGTCTGCAGTCTTGCCCCTCTTTGCAGCCTGATCAGTGTCCATCTGCAGTCTTGCCCCTCTTTGCAGCATGATCAGTGCCCATCTGCAGTGTTGCCCCTCTTGCAGCATGATCAGTGCGCATCTGCAGCCTTGTTATTGCCGAAATAGACAGAGCCGGATTTCTTGTGTACTCGGCTCAGATTGCAGTACCACCCCTTGGCCCGGCTCCTATGATGGACATAACACCGGTCCAATGACAGGACGTCAATGCTAGGAGGCGGGACTGGGCATGACTGTGAGCGAAGCCGAGTATACAGGAGATTCGGCTCTGTCTATTTTGGTGGCGCTCATTCCCTTCTTCCCCTCCGAGGCGTATAACATGGACACAAGATTTTCCCCTGATTTTAAGGGGGGAAAAAAGTGCGTGTTATATGCCGATAAATGCAGTACTTACTGTTGTTGTCTTCACCTTTTTTCCACAACCACCAGGCTCGCTTTTCCTTCCTTGTGGTCCACACGCAAGGAGGATAGCCGACAAAGTGCCCCCCCAACTGCTGTCCTCATAGGGAGCTGCAGGGTTAGGCTGTGTCCTGCACTGCACCAGTCAGTATATACACGGGGGGGGGGGGGGGGGCAATGCCTTACCTTCCTCTTTCCCATCTGAGGTGGTTTAGGCAGACACTCGCTCCTCTGCACCACTTGCCCACCGTAGTGAACTGGTGCCTCATCGGGCTCTCTCTTCAGCCGCCACGCTGGTCAGCGTCTCCTCCAGCGCTTCCCCTTCCCAGGGTCATACCGTCGTCCTCTGCTTAGAGAGGAAGACCGAAGGAGCCTGAGAGGCAGAGATGTTGAGCGGTTTAAAACAGCGGGGGATTCACACCCCAGTGACCGGATCACCGATACCATTTCTGGGCCACCTGTGAGAAGGCCGGAGCCTGCAGGCCTGCCTATATCTGCCTCACTGGGTTAACCATCCAACCCTCGGTCATCTGGTTAGAAGAAAAAAACACGTTTCGCTGTGTAGGGAGAAACAAAATCAAAAACTGAGGATCAAGGGGAAGGGTGGGGACTTAAAACAGCTGTCAACTGATTGTTTCCTGTAGGGAGGAGCCTCTCATCTTTTAGGAAGATGACTAGAGAAAGAATGTTTAAACATTTGTAAAAAGGAACTTGATGGCACCCCCTTCATTTTTGAGTGTCAGGGATTTCCCTGATACCTTGTGAAATGGTAACCTGAAGATCCCTATGGTTACTTACAAGGGGATTCTCCAGCACAGGACATTCAATGAAGAGGAGCTAAAGGTATACTGTATATAAAACAGTCCTTACTTTTCTTGTTGCAGTGATCACTTAAGTCTATGCTGGGGCTCATGAACCTTATTTGCAATGAATGCTTACCCTCACTAGATCAGTGTAACCAGTTTCCTTTGCAGTCCACCACGGTTGAGCTTTCAGTCCATTTACATTGTACAATGATCGCTGCCAGACCGAGGCAAAGTGTCCTTTCTTGTGGCCAGCCTCATACCACGTGTATGCCTGGAAAATACAATCACCTTTACTATTACCCCATTCAAGACAAGGTTTAGATAACAGCATAATATTGCAACAGATACTTTTATTCAAATGTTTCCTTCAAGGCAACCAGCCACCCACTATTCACAAAATAAACTGCTATTAGTTCAGATGTGCGCACACATTGTTCTGTACACTCTCCAATGTGCACTGTTCTTTACACACTCCGATCTATATACATTGCTCTTCACACACATATATACATACAGCTCTGTACACAATCTGATTTAAATAAACACTGCTCTGCACACCCTGCAATATATACATACACTGCTCTGTACACCTTCAGATATACAGTATCACACAAAAGTGAGTACACCCCTCACATTTTTGTAAATATTTTATTATAACTTTTCATGTGACAACACTTAAGAAATAACACTTTGCGACAATGTAAAGTAGTGAGTCTAGTGAGTGAAAATTTGCTGTCCCCTCAAAATAACTCAACACACAGCCATTTGTTGCCAGCTAAACAGCTGGCAACAAAAGTGAGTACACCCCTAAGTGAAAATGTCCCAATTGGACCCAAAGTGTCAATATTTTGTGTGGCCACCATTATTTTCCAGCACTGCCTTAAACATCTTGGGCATGGCGTTCACCAGAGCTTCACAGGTTGCCACTGGAGTCTTTTTCCACTCCTCCATGAAGACATCACGAAGCTGGTGGATATTGGAGATCTTGCGCTCCTCCACCTTCCATTTGAGGATGTTCAATAGGGTTTAGGTCTGGAGACCTTCCTTAGCAAGGCAGTGGTCCTCTTGGAGGTGTGTTTGGGGTCGTTATGTTGGAATGCTGCCCTGCGGCCCAGTCTCTGAAGGGAGGGGATCATGCTTTGGTACAGAATGTCACAGTACATGTTGCCATTCATGGTTCCCTCAATGAACTGTAGCTCCCCAGTGCCGGCAGCACTCATGCAGCCCCAGACCATGACACACACCATGCCTGAGTATAGGCAAGACACACTTGTCTTTGTACTCCTCACCTGGTTGCCGTCACTCACACAGGCCCGACACCATCTGAACCAAATAAGTTTATCTTGGTCTTATCAGATCACAGGACAAGGTTCCAGTAATCCATGTCCTTAGTCTGCTTGTCTTCAGCAAACTTATTTAAAGTTATTTTTATTGTAATTCAGCAAACGGTTTGCGGGCTTTCTTGTACATCATCTTTAGAAGACGACAGCCATGCAGACCAATTTGATGCAGTGTGCAGCATATAGTCTGAGCACTGACAGGCTGACCCCCCCACCCCTTCAACTTCTGCAGCAAAGCTGGCAGCACTCATACGTCTATTTCCCAAAGACAACCTTTGGATATGACGCTGAGCACGTGCACTCAATTTCTTTGGTCGACCATGGCGAGGCCTGTTCTGAGTGGAATCTGTCCTGTTAAACCCCTGTATGGTCTTGGCCACCGTGCTGCAGCTCAGTTTCAGGGTCTTGGCAATCTTCTTATAGCCTAGGCCATCTTTATGTAGAGCAACAATTCTTTTTTTCAGATCCTCTTCATAGAGTTCTTTGCCATGAGGTGCCATGTTGAACTTCCAGTGATCAGTATGAGAGAGTGAGAGCAATAACACTAAATTTAACACACCTGCTCCCCATTCACACCTGAGACCTTCTAACACTAACGAGTTACATGACACCAGGGAAGGGAAATGGCCTATTGGGCCCAATTTGGACATTTTCACTTAGGGGTGTACTCACTTTTGTTGCCAGCAGTTTAGACATTAATGGCTGTGTGTTGAGTTATTTTGAGGGGACAGCAAATTTACACATTTATACAAGCTGCACACTCACTACTTTACATTGTAGCAAAGTGTAACCTCTTCAGTGTTGTCACATGAAAGGTATAATAAAATATTTACAAAATGTGAGGGGTGTACTCACTTTTGTGAGATACTGTATACACATTGCAATGTACACTATTTTAATATGTACAAATTGCTACTGTGAATACACTACTCTGATATACGGAATACACACTGCTATGTATACAGCTTCGACATACACAAACTTGCGACATACACTATTCCAATATAGGCACATTGCTCTGTACAACCTCCGATGTGTACATACATGTACACCCCCTGGCATATAATTATTTCTCTGTACACCTTCTGATATACACAATATTATCTACACTCTCAAAAATATACACATTCTGTGTACACCCTTCAATATATACAAATTGCTCTGTACACCCTCCACTATATACACACAGTTATGTACACCTTCTAACATCTACACGTTGCTCTGTATACCCTCTGATCAGTACACACACTGCTCTATATACCCTGCAGGGCCAGTGCTACTACTAGGCGAACTAGGCAGCCGCCTAGGGTGCACTGCTGTCTAGGGCGCAGCCATGCCCATTGTTTTTTACTGTTTGACCTTGACCTACAGTAGTCCCTGTCGTAGTATTTTTTTTTCTTTTTTGGATGCCTGGGTCTTTGGGGTCATGCAGACAGGTTGTCCCACACTCCCTGTTGGCTCCATTGTCTGGAGCTCGGTATGCCGCCGCCCTGCCCTCTTTCAAGAGGGCAATGGCGATTATTGGTTCTGCTGTGGGTCTTAGACTGGGCGAGCACCGTGCACCGGATGGAATACTGGTGTGGGCGGTGCGTCCTCTCCCATGGGGAGTATATAGGGTGGTTTGGTAGGTCATTTGGCCTTGTGGAGGCACTGGTTTTACTACCCTCTTTCCCTGGATGGTGCAGTTGGACTGGTAAGCCTGCTGCAGCCTTGTGTTTTTTCAGGGGAGTTTTTTTAATCACCTATATTTCTTCACAGATATAACATTGCTGACAGGGGGGTGGGGGGGGGGTGCAAGTAGCTGGTCTTGCCTAGGGTGCAAAATAGTATAGAACTGGCCCTGACACCCTGCAATATATACCACACTCTGTATACCCTATGTTCTATGCACATACCCCAGGACACCCTCTCTCTCAATCCTGCGAAGCAGATGAAGAGGAATCTAGAGTGGGGAAAGGCATAGATCAGAATGAACTGAGCCCATAAAGCATCTACTGTAAATGCCAGAGGGACCCTGGACCTTGCAACAAACCTGTCAAGTTTGTTATTGAACCTGGGGACCGGGAGTTCTACGTCCGGCGTCCCCTACCTGTGGCAAAGGGTTTGATAAATGCTGGATAGAGGGCCATACCTCTGGACCCAGACACTGACCACTGAGAAAATCAGCCTGTCAATTTTAAATGCCTGGAAAGGGGATGGCGGAAAAGACCATAATGTGAAGTTCAGCCCAAGAACATCCCCAGAAATAGGGAGGCAAAGAACAACCTTGCATTCTCTAGCAAAACTTCTGTATCCACAAGAACAAGCTAAGAATTGAATGGGTTGTAAAAAGGCAATTAAATAATAACTTTAACTTATATTTTATGGTTTTATTCATGCTATTCAGTTTGTGCCAGTTTCCTTATCTTACAAAACATCTATTTATCTATGCATAGTACTGCTGAGTGAAGCAGTTGTTATACTTTCAGTCACATTTTAAGCATAATGTATAGAAGTCAAATGTGAACATCGGTGTAGTAACCAAAGGAAAATCAAATCTGTTTATTGGCCACGGGGTATAACATGACAACTACAAACACAGTAATTACACTGGATGCTGGAATATTTGAGTCAATATTTTAATTTTGGAACTATTGGAATAATTCTGAAGCATCAGGGAAAATTTATACCTCCTTGTCTCCAATTCTCTGCAGGGCATCCCCCAGGTGGAAGTAAAAACGACCATCATCAGTACCAGGCTCTTCTGACAATAGCCCATCCTAAAAATAATTAAATCAGTTGATCAAAAATAAAATCAATAAATACCTTGTACAATTATAGAAAGTAATGTAACCTTAAACAACTGTTATAAATGTAAATTGTATGCACTGTATAGTAAAAGTTTTGTTTAGCTTTGGATAAAGTAGGGAAGGGTTAAGACCTCTGCTAAGCTATATTGTTGCTGTCTGTGTACCACTGGAGAAATATCCTTTCACTTTCTGCCCTAGAGAAGCAACAGAAAGCTAGAGGAAATCTCCCAAAGTGAGGGGAGCTCTCAACTTATTCTCCGACAGTATTCTCCGGAACAGGTGTCCCCATCAGATTTCCCCTTACCTCATGTTCTGGGGTGGCTTGAATTAACCCTCACTTTCTTTTTCGGTGACAATATTCACCAGTACAAATAGAGGAGTGACACAGAAGGCAATAAAGCTCAACATAGGGTGTAAACCTCCCCTGCTTTATCCAAAACTGAAAGATATGATACCCTCTAAACAGTTGTCTAATACTAAGAGTGGACAGGTACCCCTACATTAGGATATGCGGAAATTTGCCGACCATACAACAAACTGTGATATACTGGAAAGAACTTACTCTTAAGTAAGGAATACTTTCAGCAATCTTGTTATCTGCTTTGAGGATAAATCCATAATGTACTTTGGCAAATCCATTACTGGGATCCTGTGACAAAACCTAGAAAATAATAAAACAAAAAAAAAAAAAAGATGCAAATGTGAATTATGATGAGAACATTACAGACACATGTGACGAGTATCTTCCTAGGCAGAGACATTCACATTATACACTGGTACTTCCAGAAACAGTGCTCATAGGGAGGAATGAGGCCAGATGTACAGTAATAGCTAATTTTATAGCCAAGTAATTCCAAATTTGTACAGTGTTTGTAGGTGGCATGTGAGACTGCAATGTGGGTGGGGCGGGGGGGCTCTGGGTGTTTAATGACAGATTTGGGAGGACATTTGTAGTGATCCTCTAGCACAGCCTTCTCATCTTTTTTAACATGATGGTACCTATGAAATAGCTTTCCATTCTCAGGGAACCTCTGCTAATAATAATTATATGTACAGCTTATGTTACATTAACGTGTTCACTGAGAAGAATGCTCCTTACGTTTATGGTCATTGGTCAAAAAGATCATTGTTGTCTGTGGTTACTTATCTGAGAGGCATAAATTGTTTATTGGGATACACACTAGTTTCTTTTTTGTTCAACCCAGAGCTAAGAAGCTGGACTAACACTGTTTATTGTCACTTTATGGGGTCTTTGACCTTACACAACAGCAGCAGCTTCAGTTTATATTGGTACATATAAAATCATATCCATAAATACATTTTGGGATTTAAATTTCCCAGGCAGTGAAGCACTTATAACCATAGCAAGGGTATTTTCACCATCTCACAAAAAAAACAAAAACTGACAGCTCTGGTCGGAGCCACTGTACTATCGATCTGACGTTAGTGCAGCGATCTCCCCTGCTGTTCTTTTGTGTTCTGATGGGGCGACGGCCCCCCTGCCAGAACACTCCAGACAGCACTCTGAGCCATCAGCCTTCTGTCGGACCGGCTGCCATACATATAGCCTGAATGTCAGCCAGTTTTTATTGAACCAGCCGATGTTGCCCGACATTCGGCTTGTGTGTATTAGGCTTAAGGAACCCATAGAGATCTCTGAAGGAACCTTAGGTTTCCGCTGAACCCTGTTTGAGACAGGCTGCTCCAGGGCAACACAAAGGAGAAGAATTAAGTAAATATGCATAACCCACCCCTTGTAGGATGGCCACTAATCCCAAAGAACAACCTGCTGTACAAAATACAGCCACTAAAATGTTGGTTTTGTGAAAAGCAATGATACTCTAATACACAAGCTCTCTCAACCAGTAGCATATAGATTGTACCTAATGAAGTGTTAGGGGGGCACTTTACTTGCTAAAGAAAACTATAGCAATTTGAATTGTAACAAGCAATACATCCTATATAAAATAGATCTGTGTAAACATTTTAGTCATTTAAAAATATAAAAAATAGTTATTGGGGTTACTGCTACACAGGCAAAGTGACAGGGTCCCTTAAAGCCCACCCTAACTGTCTTATACTCGACCCTCACAGTGATTCTCCGATGCTCCTTTTTCTGTAACTGTCACTGCAAAATACCCGAGTGGCTGTTTTATCTCTTAGGAGAACAGAGGTTACATACTGTACCTTAATACAGCTCAGAAACACTACTTTGAAGTGTAATCTCCAAGTTAAGTTTGTATGCGCCCTGATTGGACATGCCAAAGCCTCCACACAAAAACACTTGTATCGTAATGTGTGAATATCCAATATGTTTTGCAAAAGAGAACAAAGGAGTTCTCATTAGTTAATTTAGAGCTGTTCAGATACAAAACACATAGGATCTGGGAAAGCCACCCTGGAAATGATGAACTTCCACATAAGAGATCCAAGATGAGGACTGCGTGAAGTCTCTGATCCAAGATGAGGACTGCTTAATCAAACCGATAGTTAAGAAGTTGCTATCAATATGCTTAGAAGCATTGTCAAGATGGATATCTAAGCCAGCCTTTTTTTTAACCAGGGTGCCTTCAGGTGCCTTGGCAAAATACCTAGAAAATGCCCAAAACTGTATACAAGCCAGCGGGTGGATCAAGCCTGCCTAGTAATTACACAAAGCCATAGGTTTTCATTTTTCACCATTATAATCTAGCTGCCAATCTCCTAACAACCAATGATGTCATTGGTTGTTTAGGAGGACTTCGGGCACCCACCCCTCTACATCAGCACTGGGGTCACATTAGCAGAGTGAGGGAGAGAAACCGAGGGAGAAGAGAAACATTGGATTATTAATCAGTACCAGTGTGCACAGATGTACACTCACCGGACACTTTATTAGGTACACCTTGCTAGTACCTGGTTGAACCCCCTTTTGCCCTCAGAACTGCCTTAATTCTTTGTGGCATAGATTCAACAAGGTGTTGGAAACATTCCTCAGAGATTTTGGTCCATATTGACATGATAGCATCATGCAGTTGCTGCAGATTTGTTGGCTGCACATTCATGATGCAAATCTCCCATTGCACCACATCCCACAGGTGCTCTATTGGATGGGATCTGGTGACTGTGGAGGCCATTGGAGTACAGTGAACTCATTGTCATGTTCAAGAAACCAGTTTGAGATGATCTGAGCTTTGTGACATGGTGTGTTATGCTCCTGGAAGGAGCCATCAGAAGATGGGTACACTGTAGTCATAAAGGGATGGATATGGTCAGGAACAATACTCAGGTACGCCGTGGCATTTAAACAATGTTCAATTGGTACTAAGGGGCCCAAAGTGTGCCAAGGATATATCCCCCACACCATTACACCATCACCACCAGCCGGAACTGTTGATACAAGACAGGATGGATCAATGCTTTCATGTTGTTTACGCCAAATTCTGATCCTACCATCTGAATGTTGCAGTTGAAATTGAGACTCCTCAGACTAGGCAACTTTTTGCAATCTTCCATTGTCAAATTTTGCTGAGCCTGTGTGAATTGTAGCCTCAGTTTCCTTTTCTTAGCTGACAAGTGTGGCACCCGGTGTGGTCTTCTGCTGCTGTAGCCCATCTGCCTAAAGGTTCGATGTGTTATGCATTTAGAGATGGTATTCTGCATACCTTGGTTGTAACAAGTGGTTATTTTAGTTACTGTTGTCTTTCTCGTAATAGTCTGCTCTTTCTCCTCTGACATCAACCAGGCATTTTTGTCCAAACAACTACCACCTACTGGATATGTTCTCTTCTTTGGACCATTCTCTGTAAACCCTAGAGATGGTTGTGGGTAAAAAAACCCAGAATATGAGCAGTTTTTGAAATACTCAGACCAGCCTGTCTGGCACCAACATCCATGCCATGTTCAAAGTCATCTAAATCCCCTTTCTTCCCCCTTTCGGTTTGAACTTCAGCAAGTCTTCTTCACCACATATAGATGCCTAAATGCATTGAGATGCTGCCATGTGATTGGCTCTATAGCAATTTGTGTTCCCAAGCAATTGAACAGGTGTACCTAATAAAGTGGCCAGTGAGTGTATTTGCTTTGGAAGAATAATTTACTGCTAATGTTGGGTGTCCTACGCATGTGGATGTTGCTGCATTATGCAAAACTATTAGTTTTGTTTTTTGAATTTTAGAATAGGGTGCCTTGAGATTGTATGAAATTTTAAAGGGTGCCTTGACTGAAAAAAGGTTGAGAAATACTGATCTAAGCTTAGACCTTTAGTAACATCTATAACCCCTCCACACCACTGATAATAACAAATAGAAGAAACATCTGTAAAAGTTAACAAAGTGATGGCTATAAAACCGATGTCTGATAGCTGTAATCACTGCACAGCCTCCTGCTGTGAGTAAGTGAAACACTCTATAGGAAGCAGCTCAACATCAGCCAAATTACATATTATGTCAAATGAAATGTAGATTATATGTCAACAATTTAAATAATTTCCAGGGAAACTGTGTATATAGGCTAGCGAATCACAAGTAAACATGCCCCATATTGACTTAGAGAACCACAGTCTGTATTATATCACAATCAATGGTCTAATGCCCCGTACACACGGTCGGATTTTCCGATGGAAAATGTCCGATCAGAGCGTGTTGTCGGAAATTCCGACCGTGTGTGGGCTCCATCGGACATTTTCCATCGGAATTTCCGACACACAAAGTTGGAGAGCAGGAGATAAAATTTTCCGACAACAAAATCTGTTGTCAGAAATTCCGATCGTGTGTACACAAATCCGACGGACAAAGTGCCACGCATGCTCAGAATAAATAAAGAGGTGAAAGCTATTGGCCACTGCCCCGTTTATAGTCCCGACATACGTGTTTTTACGTCACCGCGTTTAGAACGATCGGATTTTCCGACAACTTTGTGCGACCGTGTGTAGACAAAACAAGTTTGAGCCAACATCCGTCGGAAAAAATCCTAGGATTTTGTTGTCGGAATGTCCGAACAAAGTCCGACCGTGTGTACGCCCTATTATTCAAATGCACAGATCCGTGTGAAAAGTGTGGGTACAAAAAACAGCCAATCAGAACCTATATTTTACTGGTCTGACTTCAGTAAACTGAAATGTTCTTGTCTACTATGTTTTACTGTATTTTGCACTTTATCATTTTTCTGTGAACTTACTGTCATAAAACTTCATTGGTCTCTAAATGTAATAAAAGCTTAACTCTGATTTACCTCTTCATACACTTCTTTGGCTTTCGTGTTATCTCCAAGAAGGAGGTAGCCAACGCCAAGGTCATTCTTTAATGAGATATCATCAGGGTACAGCTGGACCAGCTTGTGAAGGGTGAGCACAGATCCTCTCATACGGCCTGGATATATACAAAGAAAAGTTTTGCAGTAGAAAAGTAGTATAGTATATAAAAAAGTTAGTATAAGTATACTGTATACAACTAAAGTATAAGTATATACAAAGGTCTCATTTTCATTATAAATAAATACACAACAGAATAGTACGAACCTTATTTAGTGCCACTGTGCAGAAAAAACAAAAAACACAGCAAAAACAAAAAACACAACAAAAACAAAAATGGTAATGCGCAGAAACCTTAGCAACCAATCAAGAGGATAATCCAAATAACTACTAGTTATTGCTCTTTGCCCATCATCATTTCTAAATGTACTACCTTACTGAATAAAATGGATTTTGGAGAAACTTAACTTCATTGTAAAAGAGCAAACCAAAAAGTCAAACAAGTATGTGGAAAAGAAAAGAAAGCTCTGACACAGAACTCATGATCAACTGTGGCTCTTGGAGCACCTGGGCCGGTCTGTTGTCCGATGAGCTGCGATGCGCTCTGGGTTCCCCCCCCTCCCGCCCTGTCTAGGGCGAGGGGGAGTGTGCACACATCTGGTGGGGCAGGCGGGTGCCCACAGCGCATCAGCGCCACGCACCCTGCCGCATGTGTGACGTCATATCTGGCGTCGCGACGTGTAGACACTAGGTTCCCCATCTCAGCCGGGTCATGTGGGCTTCTCCCATGGGTGGAGTTCTTCATCCACGTCAGAGCCCCTCCCTGCATATGCCATGCCTGCGTGACGCTGGTGGGAGTCAGCGTGCACTTGGTTGGGGTGGGTGTATATATATATATATATATATATATATGGCCACACACAGTCTTGGTGCCATAAACTGATGATGATAGATTTTACCACAGTACTTGACTGTTCCTCTGGGATACATGTAAGCCAATACAAGGCTACCCCACTCACTACCATCACAGCCAGTCATTTCTTTTCATCGATCAGTCTTGATTTATCAGGACTGTTTCTGCTGCCTTTTTTTTATACCACACTCTATGGGAATTGGATGTGGTTTACCTTTTTCATTCTATTTCAGTCCTTCGCTCAGACTTTCTTGATTTTTACTTTTCTTTCTCACGGTATGCATATTATTTTTCACCTACTTTATTAGCATATTATGACATACTGATTATGTATCCTTTTTTCTAGATCTCTTTTGGCAGTTATTACTGGCACGGTACTTTGTTTTCATCCTAAAACCCAGTCACCCGGGTTCTGTGTGTGTGGGGGGCTCTGTGTATGCGCCCCACCAGCGCGCGTCTCTACCACCTCAGCTCCCGGCAAAGACTACTATTCTGGCCTTGGCTCCATTGTTACCATACCTTTCTGCACGGATTCTATGTAAGTATTTGGTGGGGGGGCATACTCACCTCTCCCTGCTATAATCAGTCACATATAGATACATTCCTATTTTACTACACTTTATAGATATCTCTGAGCATCCTACCCCTGATGAGTGGTTTACATAAATGCGACGGGCAATTTGTTACGCAGACACATGCTCACATCTTACCATCAACTTAGAACTCTTTCCTTCAATCAAATTATGGTTCCACGTTTTCATACAATTTCTTATTCTCACCGCCAAGTGCTGCTCTTATGTGTATATACATGTATTCATTGTATGTATTAACCAGTCAGTTGAGACCACTAAGTGGTGTCTAGTTGACATATTTGATGTATTCTTGATGCCTTATGGCATGCGCACATACATATGTGTGCATGAATATTTATGGAATGACATTTATTACAATGTTTTTTTTCTCCCATGTGGTTCATGTTTTTGATATGTTTGATACAGTTTTCCATGATCAATAAATACATTTCTATTCCATCTACCTCCACGCTGTCCATTGACCTCATTTAAAGTCCCAAAACTCACACTCTTTTTTTCTGAACCAGGGATGGAGGCACACCACACATGCGCCTCATTTAAAGTCCCAAAATCCCCCCCCCCCCCTCCAAATTTACAGTTGTGGTCATACGTTTACATACCCTGGCAGAATTTATGATTTCTTGGCCATTTTTCAGAGAATATGAATGATAACATAAAAACTTTTCTTTCACTCATGGTTAGTGTTTGGCTGAGGCCATTTATTATCAATCAACTGTGTTTACTCTTTTAAAATCATAATCACAACAGAAACTACCTAAA
Source organism: Lithobates septentrionalis (assembly GCA_037952835.1). Taxonomy (NCBI): domain Eukaryota; kingdom Metazoa; phylum Chordata; class Amphibia; order Anura; family Ranidae; genus Lithobates; species Lithobates septentrionalis. The sequence continues at coordinate 1,351,969 of JBBDGP010000282.1, read as the reverse complement.
TGACCCTGATCAAAAGTTTACATACCCCAGTTCTTAATACCGTGTATTGCCCCCTTTAAAATCAATGACAGCTTGAAGTCTTTTGTGGAATTTGTGGATGAGGCTCTTTATCTTCTCAGATGGTAAAGCTGTCCATTCCTCTTGGAAAAAGCATCCAGTTCCTTTAAATTCTTGGACTGTCTTGCATGAACTGCACGTTTGAGATCTCCCCAGAGTGGCTCAACGATATTGAGGTCAGGAGACTGAGATGGCCACTCCAGAACCTTCACTTTATTCTGCTGTAGCCAATGACAGGTCGACTTGGTCTTGTGTTTTGGATCATTGTCATGTTGGAATGTCCAAGAACGTCCCATGCGCAGCTTCCTGGCTGATGAATGCAAATGTTCCTCCAGTATTTTTTGATAACATCAGCGATCCACCTCCTTGTTTCACAGTAGGAACATTTCATCATAGGCCTTGTCGACTCCTCTCCAAATTTAGTGTTTATGGTTGTGGCCAAAAAGCTAAATTTTGGTCTCATCACTCTAAATGACTTTGTGCCAGAAGGTTTGAGGCTAGTCTCTGTGCTGTTTGGCGTATTATAAGCGGGATACTTTGTGGCATTTGTGTAGTAATGGCTTTCTTCTGGCGACTCGACCATGCAACCCATCTTTCTTCAAGCGCCTCCTTTTTGTGCATCTTGAAACGCATGTTTTCAGAGAGTCCTGTATTTCACCTCAAGTTATTTGTGAGTTTTTCTTTGCATCTCGAACAATTTTCCTAGCAGGTGTGGCTGGATTCCTAGTTGGTCTACCTGACCGTGGTTTGGTTTCAACAGAACCCCTCATTTTCCACTTCTTGATTAGAGTTTGAACACTGCTGATTGGCATTCTCAATTTCTTGGATATCTTTATATATATATATATATATATATATATATATATATATATATATATATATATATATATATATAAATAAATTGTCACTCTTTTTTTGTTTATAGCGCAAAAAAACGCAGAGGTGATCAAATACCATCAAACACCAAAAGAAAGCTCTATTTGTGGGGGAAAAAAAAGGACACAAATTTAGTTTGGGTATAGCATTACATGACCACTCAGTTTTCAGTTAAAGTAACGCAGTGCCAAATTGTAAAAATTGATCTGGTCAGGAAGGGGGTAAAATCTTCCGGGGACTGAAGTGGTTAAAGGAAACAACATAGAGGGATATGGGAAATCATTATAGACACTGATACACATACACCTACACAGGTTGAACTGGATGGACAACTGTCTTTTTTCAGACTTACCGACTGTGTAACTATGTATGTATAATAAGGCAGCAAAGTCGCTAATGCACTTTATTATTGGTCATGCTGTTGAGTTTTACTAGAAGGGCACATCAACGTGTAAAATAAGAAGTCTTCCATGTTACCCCTCAAGCAACAATCCATTTTAAACTTTTATTCTTCAGCTAATACTTTCAAGCTCAATGTTAAATCTGATTGTTGGTTGGCCATACATTTGATAGATGAGGTCACTTTTATTCGCTTTGTTCTATGTTCAAGCCATCAAATTATTTAATACCTGGACAGCAAGAATGAACCTCGGAATCCACTAGTAGATGAGAGGATGATTGGTGTTGAGCTGTCTTTCTTTCTGTCTTCTTTTTGACCGATTCAGTTTTGCAAGCCCATACAGGTTAATATTGTACATCTAGCACTACACTGACAGCATATGACCTGTTCTTATTTTAGAAGGCAAAAATTATGCATAATAAACAATAACCTTGTTGCACCCACACACAAATTTTGTTTCAAGTTTGACCTTTTAGAACAAAAAAGTGACCAATGACTAGATAATGCAAGTATTAAATATACAGTTTGAATTTGAATGTATTGCTTGGGAAGGCCAGCAAGCTACACAGCTAAGGTAACATTAGACAAAATCTAACAGCCCAACTTTAGTAATCAGGCAGAATCAGCTTTCCTTTATTCTCACTAGTCTAAACTAGGGCTTGATAAAGTCTGAATTGATAGGCTCCATAACCACCCTTTATTGAGCATTGTTCTTCTTAAAGGGTCAGTTCACCCAAAAGTTTCAGTTTAGTTAAGGGCGATCATTAACACAGGGCAAAAGGGGCAGCTGCCCCGGGCCCAGTCATTAATGTGGGGCCCAAAGCTGCTGCCCCTTGAGCCCGCGCTGCTCCGCAAATTGGGGTCCCATGATGGCATTGCAGACCACTGGGGCACATGGGAGGCAGTGCTGTAGTCCCCAACCAGCAGGGAGAGGGAGGGGCTGGCAGCTCCACTGACACTCTGGCCCAGCCCCATGCAGCCTGTATACTTCGGAGGCTCAGAGCTGAGATCAGAGTGGGAGTGCTGAGAGCCCTGCCCTCGGACCTTCAAGAGTGGGTGGAGAGCCCACCTGGCCAGTTAGGTCCTTTTCCCCATAGGCTGCCTGTGGACTGTTTACCAGCTGTAAAGCTGTGCATTGCTGAAAGGTAGAATTTGAAAAATTGCTACTTAGTTGCTCCTGGTAGTTGTTGCCGAGTCGAATATATATGCCCAAATGGTTTACATACAAGGGACAGTTTCACTATATGGGGATGAACGTGCCTTCAGATTGCTGACGTAGTATATATTCGATCATCTCCTGTAGCACATCCGCAGTCTCTGATTATCTCCTATAGCACATCCAAATTCTCTGGCTATCTTCTGTAGTACATCCGCAGTCTCTGGCTATCTCCTGTAGCACATCCACAGTCTCTGGCTATCTCCTGTAGCACATCCACAGTCTCTGGCTATCTCCTGTAGCACATCCACAGTTTCTGGCTATCTCCTGTAGTAATTCTGCAGCCTCTGGCTACTGATCCTTTTTCCAACTCAGTGATTCTGTTTTTGAATTATTTTTTTTTTCCTGACATGTTGGTGTTATATCTTTCACGTTATAAGTTGCACTGAGTAATACAACTGGATAAAACAAAAACTGTGTCTGTCTTCATTTCAGGCTGCAAAGTAACAAAATGTGATTATTAAAAGGTGGTGATTCTTTTCTATACCCATTGTATCTCCTGTAGTACGCCCGTAGTCTCTGATCATCTCCTGTAGTACATCAGCAGTCTCTGGCTATCTCCTGTAGTACATCGACAGTCTCTGGCTATCTCCTGTAGTACATCGACAGTCTCTGGCTATCTCCTGTAGTACATCGACAGTCTCTGGCTATCTCCTGTAGTACATTGGCAGTCTCTGGCTATCTCCTGTAGTACATTGGCAGTCTCTGGCTATCTCCTGTAGTACATCGGCAGTCTCTGGCTATCTCCTGTAGTACACCGGCAGTCTCTGCCTATCTCCTGTAGTACATTGGCAGTCTCTGGCTATCTCCTGTAGTACATCGGCAGTCTCTGGCTATCTCCTGTAGTACATCGGCAGTCTCTGACTATCTCCTGTAGTACATTGGCAGTCTCTGGCTATCTCCTGTAGTACATCGGCAGTCTCTGGCTATCTCCTGTAGTACACCGGCAGTCTCTGCCTATCTCCTGTAGTACACCAGCAGTCTCTGGCTATCTCCTGTAGTACATCGGCAGTCTCTGGCTATCTCCTGTAGTACATCGGCAGTCTCTGGCTATGTCCTGTAGTACATCGGCAGTCTCTGGCTATGTCCTGTAGTACATCGGCAGTCTCTGGCTATCTCCTGTAGTACATCGGCAGTCTCTGGCTATCTCCTGTAGTACACCGGCAGTCTCTGCCTATCTCCTGTAGTACATTGGCAGTCTCTGGCTATCTCCTGTAGTACATCGGCAGTCTCTGGCTATCTCCTGTAGTACATCGGCAGTCTCTGGCTATCTCCTGTAGTACATCGGAAGTCTCTGGCTATCTCCTGTAGTACATCGGCAGTCTCTGGCTATCTCCTGTAGTACATCGGCAGTCTCTGGCTATCTCATGTAGTACATCGGCAGTCTCTGGCTATCTCCTGTAGTACACCGGCAGTCTCTGCCTATCTCCTGTAGTACATCGGCAGTCTCTGGCTATTTCCTGTAGTACATTGGCAGTCTCTGGCTATCTCCTGTAGTACATCGGCAGTCTCTGGCTATCTCCTGTAGTACATCGGCAGTCTCTGGCTATCTACTGTGGTACATCGGCAGTCTCTGGCTATCTCCTGTAGTACATCGGCAGTCTCTGGCTATCTCCTGTAATACATCGGCAGTCTCTGGCTATTTCCTGTAGTACATCGGCAGTCTCTGGCTATTTCCTGTAGTACATCGGCAGTCTCTGGCTATTTCCTGTAGTACATCGGCAGTCTCTGGCTATTTCCTGTAGTACATCGGCAGTCTCTGGCTATCTCCTGTAGTACATCGGCAGTCTCTGGCTATCTCCTGTAGTACATCGGCAGTCTCTGGCTATCTCCTGTAGTACATCGGCAGCCTCTGGCTATCTCCTGTAGTACATCGGCAGTCTCTGGCTATCTCCTGTAGTACATCGGCAGTCTCTGGCTATTTCCTGTAGTACATCGGCAGTCTCTGGCTATCTCCTGTAGTACATCGGCAGTCTCTGGCTATTTCCTGTAGTACATCGGCAGTCTCTGGCTATTTCCTGTAGTACATCGGCATTCTCTGGCTATTTCCTGTAGTACATCGGCAGTCTCTGACTATCTCCTGTAGTACATCGGCAGTCTCTGCCTATTTCCTGTAGTACATCTGCAGTCTCTGGCTATCTCCCATAGTACATCTACAGTCTCTGGTTATCTCCTGTAGTACATCTGCAGTCTCTGGTTATCTCATGTAGTACATTAACAGTCTGTTCATCTCCTATAGTACGCCCGCAGTCTCTGATAATCTCCAGTAGTACATTTGCAGTCTCTGATCATCTACTGTAGTACATCTGCAGTCTCTGATCATCTCCTGTAGTACATCTGCAGTCTCTGATCATCTCCTGTAGTACATCTGCAGTCTCTGATCATCTCCTGTAGTACATCTGCACTCTTTGATCATCTCCTGTAGTACATCCGCAGTCTCTGATCATCTCCTGTTGTTGTACATCTGCAGTCCCTGATCATCTCCTGTAGTACATCCGCAGTCTATGATCATCTCCTGTAGTACATCCGTAGTCTCTAATCATCTCCTGTAGTACATCCACAGTCTCTGATCATCTCCTGTTGTACATCCGCAGTCCCTGATCATCTCCTGTAGTACATCTGCAGTCTTTGATCGTCTGCAGTCTCTGACCATTTACTGTAGTATGTCTAGCACTAAATATACACAACCCTTTGGTGTGTCAGAGGCTGCAGTTGAGGCCCACAAAATGTCATCAGTTGACCATACCGGGATGCAGTCTCTGTATGTCCACAAAATAAATTGAGTATATGAGAGTCAGATCAAGACCTTTGTGGCTTAAAGTGGCTGTTTCACCACAAAGGCCACTTTCACAAGTGCTGCAGTCCCTTCTGCCCCTCTATAAAGTGATCCGCAGTGGATTGCTTTGCAGAGGCAGTTTGCAGGCATTTAAAAGGAGATAATACGATTTTTGACTTGCCGTAAAAAAAATCAGTTTCTCTGAGTTCATTGACAGGCACAGTGCTTCCTTATTCAGAACCATAGGGTTATATTGCCCCCTACAGGAGCAGGACACTAGGCAGAAAAAAGACTTGGCTACGCCCATGGGCAGTCCTAGGTAATATGCACCCCCCTCTCTGCTATAGGCCTTTAGTTTGTCACAAGCAATGTCAGAAGCATTAAAAACTCCATTGTGGGGTGGGTGCTGTGTCTGTTAATTAACTCAGAGAAACTGATTTTACGGTAAGTCAAAAATCCTATTTTCTCATTCGTTCATTGACAGACAAGGTCAGTGGGGTTTCACCCACGTTCCTTTTCGGCGGCTCGGATTTTGACTTTTCACCTCTGCTCGCAGGGTGTCGGAAGTGGCGGCTCTATCCTGTCGCACGTCTTACCTGGTGCTTTGGGACATCCCTATTGTTCTGAATAAGGAAATGCTATGTCTGTTAATGAACTCAGAGAAACAGATTTTAAGGTAAGTCAGAAATCCTATTTTCTCATTCGTTCATTGACAGACGCAGCGCTTCCTTATTCAGAACCATAGGGATGTCCCAAAGCAGTTAAAAGCTACACATGAGGGGTGGGACAGCCAACAAAAAAAACAGGCCAACCAGACAATCTGGAGCTCAACGAGCACAACTGGAGCCCAACCTAAACAGCAAGAAAACCCCTTCATGAGGGAAAAACCCTCTAGACCGCAGCCTGCAGAACCTTGCGGCCAAAAGAGGCATCCGCAGATGCCAGCATATCCACTTTCTAAAATTTTGTGAAAGTGTGCACCGGCAACCAGGTGGCTGCCTTGCACACTTGCGTCATTGACGCCTGATGACGGAAGGCCCAGGAGGCACTCAGCGCCCGAGTAGAGTGTGCCTTCACTGGGAAGGGAGGAACCCCGACCCCTGACAGAATAGGCCTGAGTCACCGTCTGTCTGATCCATCTAGAAATGGTCACCGAGGAAGCAGACAGCCCCTTCTTTGGCCCATCCGCGATCACAGGGAGTCTGACCTCCGAAAAGACTCAATGGCCGCCAAATACACCCCATCAAATACACAATGTCTTCATTTAAGTGGAAATCAGAAACAACTTTTGGAAGGAACGAAGGACAAGGACGAAGAACCACCTTATCCTTATGAATCAGCAGGTAGGAAGTGCGACAGGATAGCACCGCCAATTCCGAAACCCTGTAAGCAGAGGTGAAAAGTCAAAATCCGAGCCACCGAAAAGGAACGTGGGTGAAACCCCACTGACTCACACCATGAAATGTACGCTTTCCACGTCCGATGATATACCTTCCTGGAAGTAGACTTCCTAGCTTTGGGTAGTGTTGGAATCACCAATGCAGGTAAGCCTCTATCCTTCAACACCAGGCTTTCAATAGCCAGGCTGTTAAAGTCAGCGACGGTAAAGAAGGGTGGAAGATCGGCCCTTGGGATAGCAGATCCTCCCTGAGAGGCAGCCGCTAGGGGGCGTCTGCGACCAGACGCACCAGGCTGGCATACCAGGACCGACGAGGCAAGCCTGGGGCCACTAGAATGACCGGAATTCCTTCGGCCTCGACCCTGCGTAACAGCCGAGGCAGATGCTTGAGAGGACGAAAGGCATAGATCAGACAATACTGACCCCACGGAGCCACCAGAGCATCTGAGGCGTCCGCCAGAGGGTCCCGAGACCTGGCCACAAACCTCTGCACCTTCCTGTTGACCCGGGGTGCTATCAGATCTACCTCTGGAGAGGCCCAACGCAGACATATCTGTTGAAATAACTCCTGATGAAGGGACCACTCCCCCAGAATGTGGACGGCGGAGATGGTGGGACGAAACGCTCTGCCCATCGGAGAATGTCTGCTACTTCCAGGCCCGCTAACACACTCCTTGTTCCTCCCTGGTGGTTGACATAGGAAACCGCCGTGGCATTGTCCGACTGGATCCGTATCGGGAGCCCCTGAAGTCAATTCGTACAATGATCCAGACAGAGTTTGATCACCCAGAGTTCCAAGATGTTGATAGGTAGCATGTATTCCTCCAGCGTCCAGCAACCCTGAGCCGAACTCAGGCCCAGGACTCCTCCCCACCCGGACAGACTGGCATCGGGAGAGGATCCGGGCACCGGAACCTTGGAAGCGCCAAGTGCCTCCCCCCTCCCCCCCGGTAAGCACTGCACCTGGCAGTGCACACCCCCTGCCCACCAGTACTCAACCCCATCCCCCAGGATCCATCATGGCACCACACTACCCCATATAGAGGAGGGAGGGGGAAAGGGGGGCTACCAGGGGACCTACACCCCAGAAAGAGGGGGTGCAAGGGCGGAGGGAAACCCGCAGGACAGACTGACCCAGGGAGGGGCCCTCGTCCACCGCAAACCCACCAAGGGGAGAGGGGGGACATTTACTTACCATACCAGGACCAGGTGGGCACCGCTCCAGACAGAACCTCCTTGCCACTGAAGCGGGGGGGGGGCTGTCGGCCATGAGGGACGCTGCGACTCGAGACCCGGTCGCATGCGACCTCGCGAGACGTTTAATTTGCAGGGCCAGCCCCTGTCCAGTGGGGCTATGTCATGGCCGACCTAGCGCGTAGCTGCGGTCTGCACGCGCTTGCTGGCCAGACTGGGGAGACCACTGGATCAAATGTCCAGCCCATTACGCAGTTGATTGCAGATCTCACCGGAAAAAATCCAGGAAAAAAAATAACAAACAAAAAAATTTAATTTGCCACGACTAGAGATCCCAGTAGGGAACTAGGTACTTACTCCTGACTAGGCAGAAAAAAAATGAAGGCCTTTAGCAGATAGGGGGGTGTATATCACCTAGGACTGCCCAAGGGCATAGCCAAGTCTTTTTTCTGCCTAGTGTCCTACTCCTGTAGGATCTTGACTTTATAATTGCTTGTTTTGGGTATTATCAGTGTTTACATATTAATATGTTTTTTATATTTTATTTTTAATTTATATTATGTTTTTATATATTTTTTATATTTTTATTTATATGTTTATATTGTTTAAATATCAATTATCAGCAAATTTCCCAGGCTTTGTCAGTAAAATAAAGTTGTGGGAGGGTGGCAACTCTGGTATCCAGTGACAGCAGCGGTGTTGAGTGGTATGCCATCAGGCACCTGGAGGAATCACAAAGTGCTTGGTGGACAGTAAAACCAGACAACTCAATCTATGGCAGTTTCATCGGGATTGGAGCACGCTGTAGTGAAGAGCTATGTGCTGTGAGTCCTGGGTCCCATTACTTGGACCCGGCACCCATTAAAGATGGCCCTGGGAGGCGCTTGTGGGCCAAGTCAGCCCTAACCTGAATGCCCTCAATAGTGAGATCTCTCTGCCATAATTCCCAACTTTGTTCCTGTCTACCTGTTGCATTCTCAGTAAATAAATATATTAAAAATTCAAATTTTAGCATCACAAATGTAGAAAAAGTAACAGCAAGGCAACTAGCTACTTGATGCCAAACATTTATAATACTATACTTGTCTGAGAACCCAATACAAAACATTACAGAATAAATTCTGGCAACAAGTAAAATAGGTCAGTGAATTGCTTATGGTAAACATGTAACATTACAACACTGCAGTAACAATAGTCGGGGCAGTGTAATGTAAACAATCTTTTCAAAAAGTATGTAGAAGTCACTGAGCAGTTAGGCTGTAACCTTCGAGTGAATGGTATTATATCTGGTTGGGGTACACTTATTCCCACTTAAGAGGAGACCTTTTGGTCATTATTAACATTGGTATCACCTGCCTCTTCAAGAATATGGTGTAGGAACATGGCAAGAGTTGAGTGCAATCTAGATGACTTGGTATGATTGGTGGGGTTTCTGGTGTCACAGAGACCTCTGGGAAAGAGCTGATGTGTGATGGACAGCTTATCCATCTCTGCAGCATCTATTCAAACCACTATGATTTGCCTGTAAATCTACAGTGCTGTGAAAAAGAATTTGGCCCTTCACTTCCTGATTTTTTTTATTTTTTTGCATATTTGTCACACTTAAACAATTCAAATCAAACTAATTTTAATGTTGCACAAAGATAACCAGAGTAAATAAAAAATGCAGTTTATAAATGATTATTTAATTTATTAAGAGAAAAATGCTGTCCAAACCTGCCTGGCCCTATTCGAAAAAGTAATGCCCCCCCTTGCTAAATCATAAATGAACTGTGATTAACCACATTTTTTGGAAAGCAGAGTTGAATTTCACTTGACACACCCAGGCCTGTTTACTGCCAGACCTGTTAAATCAAGAAATCATATGAACAGAAGCTGTCTGACAAAGTGAAGCACGCTAAAAGATCTAAAAAAGGAACACATCATGTCGCGATGTAAAGAAATTCAAGAACAGATGAAACAAAGTAATTGACATGCGTCTGTCTGGAAAGGGTTACAAAGTAATTTATAAGGCTTTGGTACTCACGACGAGAGCCACTGTCCACAAGTAGAGAAAACGTGGAACAGTGGTGAACCTTCCCAGGAGTGGCGTGCCTACCAAAATTAAGAGCACGCTGACAATTCATCCACGTCATAAAAGGACCCAGAACAGAATCTAAAGAACTGCAGGCCTCCCTTGCCTCAGAGTCAGTGTCCATGATTCAACAATAAGAAAGATTTGGCAAAAATGCCATCCAAGGGAGAGTTCCAAGGCAAATGTCACTGCTGACCAAAAAGAACACAAAGGCTCACCTCACATTTGCCAAAAAAAATCTTGATTATCAACAAACTTTTGGGCAAATATTCTGTGGACTGATGAGACAAAAGCTGAACTTTTTGAAAGGTGTGCATCCTGTTACATCTGAACACAGCATTTCATAAAAAGAACATCATACCAACAGTCAAACATGGTGGTGGTAGTGTGGTCTGGGGCTTCAGGGCCTGGACGACTTGCAATAACTGATGGAACCATGAATTCTGTGCTCTACTAGAAAATCCTAAAGGAGAATGTCCAGCCATCGTGACATCAAGCACACTTAGATTATGCAGCAGGACAATGATCCAAAACACACCAGCAAGTCCACATCTGAATAGCTCAAGAAAAACTAAATTAAGATTTTGGAGTGGCCTAGTCAAAGTCCGGACTTAAATCTGATTTACATGCTGTGGCAGGACCCTAAAAAGGCCGTTCATGCTCGAAAACCCCCGAATGTGGCTGAATTAAAACAATTCTGCAAAGAAGAGTGGGCCAAAATGTATCCACAGCAATGTGAAAGACTCATTGCCAGTTATCGCAAACGTTTGATTGCAGTTGTTGCCACCAAGGGTGGCACAACCAGTTATTAGGTTTAAGCAATTACTTTTTCACATAGGGCCAGGCAGGTTTGGACAGGTTTTTTCCTTTAATTAAGTCATCATTTAAAAACTGCATTTTGGATTTACTCGGTTTATCTTTGTGCAATATTAAAATTTGTTTGATGATCTGAACTGTGACAAATATGCAAAAAAATCAAAAAAATCAGGAAGTGGGCAAATACTTTTTCACAGCACTGTAAACACTCAGTTTTAGGAAAATAGTACAAATGCATAACTAATTCTAATGTAATGCTTTTTCTTAAGAGAATAGCTGGAACCTAGATTAACTTTTGACCTTAGATGTTTTTGGAAGCAACAAGAATGCAATAAATCCCAAAACACAGAAACACATATTACATATAAAATCATAGTGAATAATTTATACATTCATGTGTCACTGCAACAGAATAAGAAACATGAAGGTAGAATATTTTTTTGATAGAACGGAGAAAAATAAGGAGCATTTGAATATTATGGTGGAAATTATTTCTGCTATTTCACAGACATCGGATTGATTTCATTGTTATGCATCTGAATAATGAAAAGTTGTTTTTGCATAAAGAGTGCCTACAGGTGAAAATGTAAATGTTTTGTTCTGGTAAGTTTGCAATTTTCATTACAGTTCTGTGTTATTATTGTATTCTGGGAGGAAATGCTGTGTCCGCTCTGTAATTGAGTTATGCCGCTAGTCATGTCACTTCAATATGGCATGATATAAACAACTCTATTCAAGCTTATGTCACTTGATAATTCCAAAGGTCAGAACTTCATATAATTTTTTCAAATGAGTTTTAATTTGAAATGCCACCCCAGGGGTATCTAAAGATTGTGAAGGAGTTTTAAATATTTTGAGGCTGCTGTGTTGGGCTGAGATTATAAAAATAATCACCAGTACTAGTTTCTATTTCAGAGTTTTGGAAGGAATAAAGAAAAATAGCTTGTTAAAACATAACACCACTAAACAGTGCCTTACCTAGGAACTGCTGCCGGTTTGCCTGTCTTTTCAGTGCCAGCTTCATTAGATCCGCAGGCACGTTGGGCAATGTGGATACTTCTTCATAGGTTCCAATAGCACGCAGGAGAACATCATTGCTCCTCCGCTTCTCAGCCATATCATCTTCACACTGTGGGTGAAACAGTGATTGACTACTATGTTTAAAAGACTGAAAAAATCAGCAATGTAATACACTGTGCATGTTTTGACCTAGATCAGTACTACTTGCCCACTTTAAAAAAAGAAGGAATTTTGACGTACCTGTAAATCCTGTATCATGGAGTACATTACAGACACTGGAATCAATTCATAGACCATGGGATGTATGCCTTGGTCTATAAACCGATTCCTGTGAAAAAAGAAGGAATTTTGAATTACCTGTAAATTCCATATCTTTGGGTAAAGTACAGGACACATGAGGTGGGGGGGGGGGGGGGGGTCATAGATCATAGCATACCACCCATGGTCTATGAATCGGTTCATGTATCCTGTACTGTATAATAAAGATGTATATTTATTTCTTAGTACTGCAAAGTTACATATGCATATAGAGGTTAATTTACTAAGGCTAGAGAGTGAAAATCAGGCTCACTTCTGCTTCGAAACCAACAGCTTCTAACCTCAGCTTGTCCAATTGGGCTTTGGCAATAAAACCTGGAAGCTGATTGGTTTTTATGCAGAAGTGAGTCCGATTTTGCACTCTATAGCTTTAGTAAATAAACCCCATTATGTCAACAAACCCCATAAACCCCATAGTGTCAATGTCCTATTGCTCTTAACTATAACTCCAATTGAACTCTAAGCTGTCTACAGTTTTAAACAATCCCACAAATAAAGAGCTGGAGGTAGGCTTTACATGGATATTATTCCTTGGGAATAAATGAGAAAATTGGAGATTTGTGACAATGAAGGTGTGGCACAACACATGTCATGGATGGGAGAGATCTCCTCAGAGTAGAGAATATTCACCCCAGAAATGAAAAGCCTAGATTAGCTATTTAGGCAAATTTTTCAATTCAGATGGGAAAGTCAAGGTTATGCCCTCCCCCCTCCCTCTCCCTCCTAATACCCCTTCACACTGGTCCACTGGTTCGAACCTTGACTAACACACAAGGAGGAGCTTGTGGAAGTTGGATGACTATTGACTTTCTCAGCCACAGTTGGAATGTGAATAAAACAAGTGTCCTGGGTTTTTAGAGGCTGCCAGGGTGATTTAGTAAAACAATTAGAGATACGTGACGGCACCTCTGACTGCATTTCATGAACCATTACTATATGAAGACAGTTGCACATTCATTTTGCCATAGACAGCCCAGCAGGGCCTACTATGAAGTACAATTTAATTACAATAAAAAGTGGGGCTGGTTCCCCTTCTAGTCAAGAGAACTCTAACTGTCCTTCTTACATTAGCTGCTGTGATGGTTTTAATTTTCATCTTTTATTTTTATTTTCTTCAGGGTTTACATTGGCTTCTGTGTGTGCAGCCTATGGTAAATAGCATATATAACATCAGAACAAAATCTACACTGTATATATTTTATTATACTGTATATACAGTATCTTACAAAAGTAAGTACGCCCTCACATTTTTGTTAAAATTTTATTATATCTTTTCATGTGACAACACTGAAGAAATGACACTTTGCTACAGTGTAGAGAGTGTACAGCTTGTATAACAGTGTAAAATTGCTGTTCCCTCAAAATAACTCAACAAACAGCTATTAATGTCTAAACCGCTGGCAACAAAAGTGAGTACACACCTAAGTGAAAATGTCCAAATTGGGCCCAAAGTGTCAATATTTTGTGTGGCCACCATTATTTTCCAGCACTGCCTTAACCCTCTTGGGCATGGAGTTCACCAGAGCTTCACAGGTTGCCACTGGAGTCCTCTTCCACTCCTCCATGACAACATCACTGTGCTGGTGGATGTTAGAGACCTTGCGCTCCTTCACTTTCCATTTGAGGATGCCCCACAGATGCTCAATAGTATAACAGTGTAAATTTGCTGTCCCCTCAAAATAACTCAACAAACAGCCATTAATGTCTAAACCACTGGCAGCGGTTTAACAGGACAGGCCTCGCCATGGTCGACCAAAGAAGTTGAGTGCATGTGCTCAGCGTCATATCCAGAGGTTGTGTTTGGGAGATAGACGTATGAGTGCTACCAGCATTGCTGCAGAGGCTGAAGGGGTGGGGGGTTAGCCTGTCAGTGATTAGACCATATGCCACACATTGCATGAAATTGTATAAGATATTTGTTGGGGGTATGGCGCTCCCTTATGAGCTGAGCAAAGTAGAATAACTTAAACAGTGACTATATCAATAAGTAAAATGATCAAAAACCAGAACGGTGAGATCTGTGAGATTCTAAATGGGTGAAACTCATAGAAAACATATGTGGAAGTGTAGGTATACGTGTTAGCAAACCTAAATTCTTGCATATACCTCCATGTATGATAAATATAAAAAATAAAAAATGTTTGATATATAGTGCTGCTGCTAGGCAGCTAATTAGGATGCCAACTACTGTACAAAGTACGTGACATGTATGTATGTACCAATGCGAAAACAAACATATACCAGTGCAATATATACAATGTGACAGTGCAGTCCCGCACCTTATATATATCTGACCGTGCGCTCCACCTAATAAATCTACAATCCTATGCAGTGTAATGCAATCGAGTCCCGCAAGACTCTAAATGGCCGGTGCACAGGCAAGTATATAGCGATGCAATATGTGTATATAATGTGACATTACAATCCCACACTTAAGTGTATATACAACCAACAGTCCAACTAGTATCGTTCAATAAAGTGCAATATATGCAGTCAAGTTCAGCAAGATTCTAGATGACATCAGAGCTTCAAATTAAGCAAAAAAACAGAAACAGAGAGAGAAAGAGTCTGTTCCAGTTAATGCATCCCAATCTTGAAAGGCAGCAAATACAGTTCCAACAGCTGAGTGACTTTTGGTGCCCACAGTGGTATTCGTGACTTCTGTGCTCCCCTTTGGCTCCCCACTCACCAGCTTCCACTACCCCTGCAGGGGTGATAGGCAGTCTAGGATCCTGGAACCTTCCTCTTATTCGGTGTCTCGTGGTGCTGCGATGGAATGCCTCTCTCCCAGGAGTTCTGGGTCACCACTTCATGCGATATCCAGGATAGGGGTCAGCAGCTATGCCCTCAAGGAAAGAGATGCCACCTCATAGTGTAGTACGATAAAAGCTTTATTCCCATAAAAATCAAAAAACCATAAAACCATAAAAACTCCCCTCTCGGGGAAAAACAGCTTGCTACACTATGGGTGAAGTCGAGAGCCAGGAAATATGTCCCGCAGCGTGCGGCGTGCGGTCCAGCTGCGTTCCAGGCTCTCTCACTCCGTACCCGGAAATGACGTAAGTGCGTAGCCCCGCCTTACGCGTTTCGTCATCGACGTTTTCAAAGGCGGAGAGAGGCATTCCATCGCAGCACCACGAGACACCGAATAAGAGGAAGGTTCCAGGATCCTAGACTGCCTATCACCCCTGCAGGGGTAGTGGAAGCTGGTGAGTGGGGAGCCAAAGGGGAGCACAGAAGTCACGAATACCACTGTGGGCACCAAAAGTCACTCAGCTGTTGGAACTGTATTTGCTGCCTTTCAAGATTGGGATGCATTAACTGGAACAGACTCTTTCTCTCTCTGTTTCTGTTTTTTTGCTTAATTTGAAGCTCTGATGTCATCTAGAATCTTGCTGAACTTGACTGCATATATTGCACTTTATTGAACGATACTAGTTGGACTGTTGGTTGTATATACACTTAAGTGTGGGATTGTAATGTCACATTATATACACATATTGCATCGCTATATACTTGCCTGTGCACCGGCCATTTAGAGTCTTGCGGGACTCGATTGCATTACACTGCATAGGATTGTAGATTTATTAGGTGGAGCGCACGGTCAGATATATATAAGGTGCGGGACTGCACTGTCACATTGTATATATTGCACTGGTATATGTTTGTTTTCGCATTGGTACATACATACATGTCACGTACTTTGTACAGTAGTTGGCATCCTAATTAGCTGCCTAGCAGCAGCACTATATATCAAACATTTTTTATTTTTTATATTTATCATACATGGAGGTATATGCAAGAATTTAGGTTTGCTAACACGTATACCTACACTTCCACATATGTTTTCTATGAGTTTCACCCATTTAGAATCTCACAGATCTCACCGTTCTGGTTTTTGATCATTTTACTTATTGATATAGTCACTGTTTAAGTTATTCTACTTTGCTCAGCTCATAAGGGAGCGCCATACCCCCAACAAATATCTTATACATGCTAGCTCTCTCTGAGGGCTATACCTGGGGAGGCAGCATACCTTCTGTTTTTCTTCTCTTCTTCTCTCTCTCCCCCCTTTTCCCCCCCATATCGTACCTCCCCCCCCCCCTCCTCCACTCTCCCCCTTTCCTGCTCTATGTCCTAAGCGCATAGTTTTTGTGGTTTAATTGCATGAAATTGGTTTGCATGGCTTTTGTCCCAGAAGGAAGCCTCTTAAAAAGATGATGCACAAGAAAGCCTGCAAACTGTTTGCTGAAGACAAGCAGACTAAGGACATGGATTACTGGAACCATGTCCTGTTGGAAAATTACCCCCTTCCCTTGCATTCCAATGACAGCTGTAAAATTTAGAATTTTCGATTACTTCTGTTCCCAAGGACGATAGTCAGCAAGGCAAACAGGGAGAAGTGTATCTCCACCGCAAGACACTGCCATCAATAAAAACCGGATTGGGGTTATAATTCTTCCCTATGCAATTCATCATTTAACAAAAAACAGAAAAACCAGATGTGGCTATAGAGAAACTTTAATGTGTTTCATGTATTCTTTGTTGGACAGCTCCATTCAAAATCTTTGGCATTTTTTTTATACACAAACAATGCAGAATATCTATTAAGAGGCACTTGTGGACATGCCTTACACATTTTACTTGGAATTCATTATACCTTTAGTTTGCATAAATAAAAAACAAATACAAACTAAAAGGGTGCTAGGGGGAATTTTGCTTAAAGGAATGATCTAAAATTGACATCACAGTTACAACTACTAAATATTATAGCAGTAGAGTCTCACATACCCAAATCATACCATTTAACGTGTGCCAAAGAAAAAGAGCAAAACATTAGATATACATAGTTCAAACAAATACAAAATGTATAAAATCATTGCAGTGGTGTGAAGGATAACTCCAACAAGTGAAAAATATCCCAAAAAAGCATATATATATATAAGCCAGGTTGTCTGTGGAGCTCAAATTTTAACTACAGCACTACAGCTAAGAAAAGTTTTACAAATCCCTATACAGCAAGTGCGAGCAATGGCTAGGCAAAGGGTGAAATATTCAGAAGTGAAATAAACTACAGGTTAGTTAAGGCTACTGTGCTGGCAAGAGCCTGCAGAAGCAGTCTGGTTCCAAAAGCCTAATGAAGCAATGCATCCAAATGAAGAAGGCACATTTAGAAAAACATTTTTTTTCTTTTTAACTTTACATACTTATTGTTGAATTTTGTATTTTGCCTGGAGTTTTCCTTCACCACAAGCTGATAATAACTTACCATTTCTGGATTTATTTAGATTTTTGGTGCACAACTTATTTCCATGTCTCCTAACCAATCAACATAGGGATGCTCAATAAGTCCTGGTTGGTGTACATCCCTTCCAGATCCTGGGACGAAGTCCTGTGTGACGAAATGCGTCGGGAAGACTCCACTGCCGCCATTTTAACAAGCGCTTTTTATACCTTGAGATGTAAGTGTTTCTCTTTGAATAAATTTTTTATGTTTATACGGAATTACACTATATGGCCCCTTCTTCATTTTATGTGGGTTATGTTCGAGGACGTTTATGCTTCTATATGGAGAAGATGCCCCTGGGAAAGAACTGCTAGGATTCCACCTTCAGTGCATCTTCGGTGTTCCCCCTCCATTGCCAGTGAGCAATTTAAGCCTGTTTGACCCATACAGCATACGCTTTGTGGGTCCCAACTCTCTGGTAAGCCTCCATTCATTTGGGTGGTGGTTTTGCACAATTGTATGTCTACACACACTGGATCTTTTAGAAGGCTTCCACGACCACTTAATTGTTCTTTGGTGTTCATTAATGCTGCAACAAGTCTGCTTGTTTTATATATTAATTACTCATCGTGGGTCCAGTACTTTTGACACGTTTTCATTCAGTTTTGGGACAGTCTTGTCATCACTATATTTTGTTGATTCACATGGTGACTGTTATAGTTTATTTCATGATGGACTTTTGATACATTTAACATGGACATTTATCAGCATGTAACGTCAATCTTATGATATTTTTTCATTATTGTATATTTTTATCATTGCAATTTTTCACTTTTTACATCACTTTTAGTGCTGCACTTGTTTGTATATGGTTTATAGCAAAATTTCTATTTGTTGTGTTAGCTGCTTAATTTTATTTTGAGCCAGCACATGTTTTTTTGTACACAACCATGCACTATAGCATTGTGTATAAGTCCTGGGGGCAACCGAGTACTGGTAGGCCTGGCTTGCCTTATGGGAAAGGGGGCTGCTATAGGTGAAGAACACAGAAGGCAGCTATAGTGCCTGACCACCTGCGTTAGGGGTAAGCGTGACAATTGTTCTCACCTACAAAATGTTTGACCCAATGACCAAATCTGCACACTGGTATTGATATAACTTGGCATTATTTACAAAATATCTTTTGATATATATGTCTTTTTTGCTTATACAACACAGACAGCATAATATGGTATACAATTGCACTCTGCTTGTACGGTATCCTATGGGCCTGTTTTTTTAGCCTAATGGAAACATGGAAGCCTTTTCACATAATTTATAATCCAACTGGCAGGATAAATTGCATACAATATTTCAAGTTAACTCTACTCCTCATTTAAAGAGATTTATATAGTAAATTGCAAGATAAACACGCTAAATTTTCTAAGTATGGTGAAATATAGAGTTTAGAGCTGTATTTGAAAGAACAGATTTTCCCTAGAGGTATTAGAGTACAGATTTTTCTGGCCTGGGAGGTGTCTAAGAAATGTAAACAGAAATAAGAGCTGGGTCTAAGTAAATGTTCAGAAATCTGGATTTTTTTTTTTTGGAACATCATAGATTTCTTCTTCCATCCATTAAAAATGATATATGTGAGATGACTGAAGAGTTGCAAAAAACTGGAATCTCAGAGAGCAGTTCAAAGTTTTCTGAGCCAGTTACAGGGAGATATGGAGAAGATAGAGAGTGATATTATTAATGGCTAGAGAGTCAAATTGGAGAAAGGGATAGAGCGGATTTTGCCACAGGTTGTGCATAGGTGGAAACACAAAAGCAAATGAAGGAGAGGTGATGTATGACAAGGTAAGTCTGATGTTTAGGAGCTAATGCCTGGCATAGAAATGGAGAGAGAGCTTTTATTATCTGGAAGCGACAAAGACATAGTAAAGGAACCAAAGAGGTGGCCACAAACACAGGGCTCGGAGTTGAGAAGGACAAAACACTTTACATAAGCATTACAAGACAAATATACAGAGAAAGACTGAGCAACAAAAAGATGCACAATTGAATATTATTAACTTATCAAGCACTTTAAATTACCATTGTCTGAGATTGAGGGCCTTACACAAGGGTCTTTCTTTCTCAACAAATAGTTTGGTTAAACTCATGTTCATTGTTTTTGTAGAAAATTAAAATATGCAGAAAGTTCTAGGGTAGAACAGCTGCCATCGGACATAGATGATATAGACAGCAATGTCTTTTGGGATTTATTTCTTTATGACAGGAGAGATGAATAGAAAGCTACAAAGGTCCCAGCTATTCAAAAATCCCAATGCCACTATAACTTAACTGAATGTATGACCTGCAGTAAAATTGTTTCATGATCCTGTTTCTTCAGAAGTGAAAAGCATACCTTCTAGAAATATGAGAGGGAACCTGACTCAAGAAGAGACAAAGGCACTTACAACCTCTCGAGGAGGACAGACTTCCTAATTAAAGAAGCTGACAAAAAGGGTAAATTTGTAGCATGGCCCATTGAGACGCTCCAGCTTAATAAGATGGCACATTACAGGTGGATACCATACAACCCTAATAAAGCCTATAAAAAAAAGATATTTTTTTTACCTGCAGGCATGTGGATACAGTGAATGGACGTCAGGAGAGACTACAGCGGCACTTCTGCTATCAGATGAGCACATTTTATACTGATATCTTGTGAGTGGTTTGTATCTCTAATAAATTGTTTTACACTAATACTACACTCAGGTGGCGCTTCCTATCTTTCCCTCGGTTTCTTCAATCCACTACGGCTAACCCCCACCCCCACATCTAAAAACTGCATTCTGATCTCCACCCCTACCCTACCCAACAGGCCTTAACCCATTTCACTCCATCCTCTAACCACAGTGTCTGCCTGCCCATCCTGTACCCCACTTCCAGCCAGCATGCCTGACCCCATCCCCACCCATAACCACTGCTCCTGACACCCAACCCCTAAACACTGTCCCTTACCCCATACCCACTCTCCTACCTCTTTTTGGTTGACTTGTCCCATTTTTGGTAGATTTGTCACTTCTGTCTTTTACCCCATTTACTTACCATTTTTAGGCTTATTTTTGCATGCTTTTGGGGCATCATTTTTTGGTGCCCAACGTACTTCAATGTCCCCTAACCAGCAGCAGATGGATTCTCTATTGCTGGGTACTGATTGGTGTACAACTCTACCATCGCATGTCAAATTGTCACTTCCAGTCAGGCCGCCTAAATTTGGCAGTAATTTTTGCCAAACCCACACTTAGGGAGACCATATAAAAGGTCCCCACTCTAACCCATGGTGTTGCTGATCCTGATAAAGCTGCTTGGACATGGATATGTTTATTCACTGACCCAAGCTGGTACAACTCGGGACTCAGTTTGAGTTCCCTTCAGTTGACACTAGGATACAGGGAATGATTTATGGATATTTATTGGGAGCTTTGAGTGTTTTTAACGTGTGGGTGTTTTTCTGGGGGTTGCTTTATTATTGTATGTTGTTCTGATAGATTTGATTTTTTTCATACATACTAGTGGTATGGATAATTTTTGTGTGTCAAAGCCTGTGATTGGACAGTGAAAGGAGAATTAGCACATTGGTGATCCTTCTGTCACTCTGCTCCTATCAGAATGCTAGCACATAAGCACTGCTTCACACCTGATTTCAGGTCTTGACCCTCCTACAATCTGAGACCTGTAGTACTGGGGAATGCACTGCTTGCATTCAAATTAATTTAACAATGTATTATTAAATACAGGGCTGTACATATTTCTGTTTTTTTATATCTGCCTGGAGTGCATCTTATAAAAGTGCAGAACTAAAGTCTCAGATTTTTTTTTTACATTTCCTCTCATTTCCCTTCTCTCCACATTGATATCGCAGAAGATATAAGCAATTTCTTTATTCCTCCTATGTCACTGCAAGCCTGATTTACTAAAGTTGATTCAGGTTTATGTGAGAACACACATTAGCATTTTATTGTCACATTTTTCTTATTATTAATCAGATGTTTTCATATTTGTTTTCTTAGATAAGTACCTGTGAAAATCAATTACACTTCATGTGATTTAGAGAAAATAAGGATAAGAAGTTTTTCACACTCTGTCTATAGTACTTATGATCCTGTAGTGGGTTGGCTCTGCAGCTGTTCATTTTTATTTATAAAAAAAAAAAAGCACGACAGGAACACAGTAACATATGACAATAGAGTTTTATTATCTTGTGGCAGGTACTTTCTGACAACTTACTTTGCCTTTTTTAGAGTTGTAAAATGGATAATTTATAGATAATAGATGCGATATATACTTCAAATGTAACACATTAAAGCGCCTACTGCTTCAACATGCTTTTTTGATGCTTCTGTGATGCCTTTTTGAAGCTTGGCAAATGCCCTGTGTGTGTCAAAAGGGGAAGTGATAATTTAATAGCAAAGCAAAGCCAACGCTGAATAAAAGCTTTTGTACTGCTGCAAGTGTGGTCAAGGAGCGCTCTGACTTGTATGCAGGCTTTGGAAAAGCATTGAAGCAAGATGAAAGGAGGGGGTAACATTTTTGAGGTGCTGCGAATCAAAGTAAACCAAAGTAAAAGTGTGAACAGGACTGTAAGGTAACCAATTTATTTAGTGACAGGTGCTTTGATTGGCATTCAAAGTGCTTCAAAAAAGCGTGTCAATCGCCATCTTTTAAAGCAACAAACCCTTATACTGTGGTAATCTAGCAATACTTACCTATTTTGTCATGTCATGTCCCTTGGCTTTACTTTAATAACGCTTTCTGCTTTTGAAGAACCTGCGAATGTATCTTGATACCCCTTACTTTCCCTGTCCATAGTGTCCACGGGCATAGATTAGATTATTTATAGCAGGGCATCTTACCATACAGTCAACCAGGATATAACAACAGAGCTGCTTTGAGTGTTTAAAGTGAATATTTGTAGTATGGATTTGAAGTATGCGTAAACTTAAAAAACTAACTTTTTAGGATGTTGTTGCACATGCACCCAGTAACCTTTATTGCTTCCTGATTTATCATTTGCTAGAAAAAAAAATTACCTATTCAACCTATCAGTCCTGGCACTTTCTTTTTAAAGGTAAGAACACTCAATCACTGTTCTACAATGTGGTGATGGTTGTCACCCCATCCATGCGTACTCCCTCTGGGCTTCAGTGTATGCACATACAAATCTATTGAACTGAAAGGAGGAGGTAGGTGTAGAGCTTGTGGACAAGAGAGTTCTGCACAAAGAAGTGACAAGCCGGCCGCCACCCACCACTACATTAAGAAGCAGCTCAGAAAAGTGATTTTTTTTCAACTTCTTTTTTTTTAACATATGCAAATTGATTTAAAAATGGGTATTACCTTGCCTCAAACTTTTTTATTTTTTACATTGTGGGTTTACTTCTGCTTTAGTTAAAGTGTCACTAAACCCACATCATAAAAAACGATCAATAAATCCTGTATTACATGCTGTTCATACTCAGTCACTACGAGATTACAGTGCATCTGGAAAGTATTCACAGCGCTTCACGATTTTCCACATGTTATGTTACAGCCTTATTCCAAAATGGATAAAATTCATTATTTTCTTCAAAAATCTATAAACAATACCCCATAATGACAAAGTGAACAAAGTTTTTTTGCAAATTTATTAAACAAAAAAAAAATCCCATGTA
The DNA here is from genome assembly GCA_037952835.1 of Lithobates septentrionalis. Taxonomy (NCBI): domain Eukaryota; kingdom Metazoa; phylum Chordata; class Amphibia; order Anura; family Ranidae; genus Lithobates; species Lithobates septentrionalis. Next base: position 1,328,912 of record JBBDGP010000282.1, on the reverse strand, counting down.
CATAAGTATTCACAGGCTTTGCTCAATACTTTGTTGAAGCACCTTTGGCACCAAATGCAGCCTCAAGTCTTTTTGAGTATGATGCTACAAGCTTGGAACACTTATTTTTGTGCAGTTTCTCCCATTCTTCTTTGCAGGACCCCTCAAGCTCCATCAGGTTGGATGGGGAGTGTCTGTGCACAGGCATGTTCAGATCTCTCCAGAGATGTTCAATCAGATTCAAGTCTGGGCTCTGGCAGCCATTTGCTAAAATCATTTAAGTTAATTTTTTCCTCATTAATGTACACACAGCACCCCATATCGACAGAAAAACACAGAATTATTGACATTTTTGCAGATTTATTAAAGAAAAACTGAAATACCACATGGTCCTAAGTATTCAGACCCTTTGCTCAGTATTTAGTAGAAGCACCCTTTTGATCTAATACAGCCATGAGTCTTTTTGGGAAAGATGCAACAAGTTTTTCACACATGGGTTTGGGGATCCTCTGCCATACCTCCTTGCAGATCCTCTCCAGTTCTGTCAGGTTGGATGATAAACATTGGTGGACAGCCATTTTTAGGTCTCTCCAGAGATGCTCAATTGGGTTTAAGTCAGGGCTCTGCCTGGGCCATTCAAGAACAGTCACGGAGTTGTTGTAAAGCCACTCCTTCGTTATTTTAGCTGTGTGCTTAGGGTCATTGTCTTGTTGGAAGGTAAACCGTCAGCCCAGTCTGAGGTCCTCAGCACTCTGGAGAAGGTTCTCGTCCAGGATATCCCTGTACTTGGTAGCATTCATCTTTCCCTCGATTGCAACCAGTCAGTCTGTCCCTGCAGCTGAAAAACACCCCCACAGCATGATGCTGCCACAACCATCCTTTACTATTGGGACTGTATTTGACAGGTGATGAGCAGTGCCTGGTTTTCTCCACATATACCGCTTAGAATTAAGGCCAAAAAGTTCTATCTTGGTCTCATCAGACCAGAGAATCTTATTTCTCACCATCTTGGAGTCCTTCGGATGTTTTTTTAGCAAACTCCATGCGGGCTTTCATGTGTCTTGCACTGAGGAGAGGCTTCCATCAGGCCACTCTGCCATAAAGCCCCGACTGGTGCAGGGCTGCAGTGATGGTTGACTTTCTACAACTTTCTCCCATCTCCCGACTGCATCTCTGGAGCTCAGCCACAGTGATCTTCGGGTTCTTCTTTACTCCTCTCACCAAGGCTCTTCTCCCCCCGATAGCCCAGTTTGACCGGACGGCCAGCTCAAGGAAGGGTTCTGGTCCCAAAGGTCTTCCATTTAAGGATTATGGAGGTCACTGTGCTCTTAGGAACCTTAAGTGCAGCAGAAATTTTTTTGTAACCTTGGCCAGATCTGTGCCTTGCCACAATTCTGTCTCTTCAGGCAGTTCCTTTGACCTCATGATTCTCATTTGCTCTGACATGCACTGTGAGCTGTAAGGTCTTATATAGACAGGTGTGTGGCTTTCCTAATCAAGTCCAATTAGCTGGACTCAAATGAAGGTGTAGAACCATCTCAAGGATGATCAGAAGAATTGGACAATCGATCAATTCTTTACCCGAGGGTATGTTAACCATAGAGTCCATTTACCCCTTCGATTCTAAGGATCGTAGCTGTAGAATTGAAGAGATGTCTCTCATCTTTGATTAACCAATCAAAGAACAAGAGTACCCCAAGGGACCTGACTGGGAGAGAAGTACACATCACATACCCAATGACCTGACCACCAGGCTTGAAGAGGCCTATGAGATAGGGCAACCTGAAAGCTTTCCTGAAATAAAAGAGATAGTCGAAGAGATAATAGCCCTAGCTGATGCATGCACCAATGATTTTGAGCGACAATTGCGCCGCAAGCTTCTCTTTGAATTCTAAGAAATCTTTGTTCAGGATTCTTACGATTGTGGGAGTACTGAACTCCACATCGCCAGAATCCAGACTGACCCTCAAGCCCCACCAGTATTTGTAAAGCAGTATAGACTTCCGCTAGCCTCCTATGAGTCTCTAGTCGAGATCATTAGGAAGTTACACGAACGGGGTATAATTAGGCCCATTCACAGCTCGTACAATCACCCCATCCTGGGTATTTTGATTATTTGATTATTTCCCGCCTCGACTATTGCAACTCTCTCCTTAATGGCCTACCCTTAAGCAGGCTATTCCCCCTTCAGTCTATTATGAATGCTGCTGCTAGACTAATACACCTCACTAATCGATCCGTGACTGCTGCTCCTCTCTGCCAATCCCTTCACTGGCTTCCCCTACCCCACCGTGTAAAATTCAAAATGCTAACCATAACATACAAGGCCATTCACAACATCGCCCCCATCTACATCACCAACCTCATCTGCAGATATCGCCCAAATCGCCCCCTCCGCTCCTCCCAGGACCTCCTGCTCTCTAGCTCCCTTGTTACCTCCTCCCATGCTCGCCTTCAGGAGTTCTCCAGAGCCTCTCCCATCCTCTGGAATTCCCTGCCCCAGTATGTCCGATCAGCCCCTACCCTGTCCACCTTTAGGAGATCCTTGAAAACTCATTTATTCAGGGAAGTCTATCCCACACCCACATAACTGTCCCTGAGCCACCCCCATCAAATCATTCTTTGCAGATATTACCTTTTGTACCACCACCCCCTCCCTTTTAGAATGTAAGCTCTACGAGCAGGGCCCTCCTGTACCTTTTGTATTGTACTGTAATTGTGTTGTCCCCCTTATACATTGTAAAGCGCTGAGTAAACTGTTGGCGCTATATAAATCTCGTATAATAATAATAATAATATTTTGAAACCCAACAGACAGTGGCGTTTGTGCGCTCATCTCCGACAACTCAACAAGCGTGTTTACATGTCAGGATGGCCCGTACCCTACATAGACCAGTGCCTTGCCCAATTCCAAGGGTCCCAGGTATTCTCGGCCCTCGATTGTGCCCAGGGGTACTGGACCATAAAAGTCAGTGAAGAAGATCAGTATAAACTAGCCTTCAGTTTTGGGAATCAACAGTACTGCTGGGTGCGTATGCCTTTTTGGCTATATTAATTCTGGCCATGAATTTGCTGTCTTCATGCACAAGGCTATGCCAGATGCCTTAGCGCGAGGAACATTGGCATACGTCGATGACATCCTCATCAAAAGTACTGATATGACCAAGCACCTTACAGAACTCCGACATATCTTGTCACACCCGGGTAAATTTCTTAGGCCATGAAGTTACCTCAGAAGGTTTAAATCCCCAGAAGAAAAAGGTTGAGGCAGTACTCAACTGTAAGGTCCCTACTAATCTTAAAGAATTAAGATTGTTTCTAGGAATGGTTAACTATTCGCTTAAGTTCATAGACAATTACGCAGAGATTAGCAAACCATTGCTTCATCTGCTGAAGAAAGACACTGAATGGTCATGGGGCAAGGAACAAGCAGACGCTGTGAAGGAAATGAAGGTGCGACTCACCCAGGCCCCCTGCCTTGCTTATCCAGAAGGAGGTACACCCTTTTTTCTTGATACAGGGTACACGCAGGTGAGTATGAGTTCCTTTTTTTACCTAAAACAAGAGAATGTCAATAAGATTATCGCCTATGTCAGTAAAACATTGTCCTCTGTAGAGATGAAGTTTTCTGACTGCGAAAAAGCTTTATTGTCCACTGTCTGGGCATTACAGAGTTTCCGCAGTTATATTCAAGGTGAAAGAATTTTGTTGAGACCGCACACCAGCCTTTACAGTATTTACAGAGTGAACGTTTCAGAAATGGAAATGTGTCTAATAGCCGCATCACTGCTTGGACTTTGTCCTTGCAAGGGGGGCCCCTGGAAATTCGATACGAACAGAACAAGAAAGGTGCAGTGGCCCAGGGCCTTACTGAGCTGCATGATTGTTCCGCTCCTGATCCCTGCTCGGGGACCACGGCCGCTGACTTTTTAGAAGAACAACTGTTGTCTCCCTACAAGGTTTATGACGATGAATACTGTAAACAGTTGCCATGTGTATATGTAGATGGTTGTGCCTATCATCATAAGGACAAAAAACAGCTCCAACTAGTGGCTGGTATCGGGATTATATGGACCAAAGGTGTATCCCGAATCTCTGTGGGATACAAGCTTGGGCCAAAGAGCAGCCAAGTTGCTGAACTCGCTGCAATCCTGAAAGCTGTTGAGATGGCCATAGATTACCACCTTAAAGAATTCGCCATCATCACTGATTCAAATTATGTCAGGAATAGTTTTGTTTAGTACCTTCCCCAATGGAAAAGGAAAGACATGGTAAAAAGTAACCATAAACCTGTCAAACATGGTAAGTTGTTTTGTAAAATCGACCAATTGGTAAAGGAACACGAGATCACTCTGTATTTTAAGAAAACCAAAGGCCACTCCAAAGTCCTAGGTGAAGAAAAGGAAGGGAATGATCAGGCTATAGCCAAAGAAGGGGCTCTAACAGGTGAGTTGCTAGACATAGATCATCTCTTAGGTTCAGTATGGTTAGAAGATGTCATTAGACAACAAGCTGACCGATGATTCAAATGTATTGCAATGGTGAAAACCCCAGTGAAAATGTAATCACAGCCCAAAAAGAAGACCCAATAATTGGCTTATTTTAAGTCAGAAAATTAATCACAACCTTTTTAACATAGTCGACTGGGGCTACCCTGGGGTTATTTGTCAAATATTAAGGAAAATAGTTTTATTGTTGCGTTGATGTCTTTGGTAATGTGTATGAAATATTAATCAACAGAAATTCCGGTTTCGTATGAAGTTGTATAATTATACTTGTATATTAATAAAATTAATTTACTGATTAATTGAATTGGGAGATAAATTCCCCATACTTATTATCATTAAATTTACATACCACACTCATAACATTGTCCTGTTGGAAGATGAACCTTCACCCCAGTCTGAGGTCCAGAGCGCTCTGGAGAAAGCTTTCATCAAGGATGCCTCTGTAGATTGTTGCATTCATCTTTCCCTCGATCCTGACTAGTCTCCCAGTTTCTGCTGCTGAAAAACATCCCTACAGCATGATGCTGCATTGACTTCACTGTAGGGATGGTATTGGCCAGGTGATGAGTGGTGCCTGGTTTCCTTCTGACATGATGCTTGCAATTCAGGCCAAAGTCTTCAATCTTTGTTTAATCAGACCAGAGAATTTTGTTTCTCATGGTCAGAGTCCTTCAGATGCCTTTTGGCAAACTCCAGGCGGGCTGTCATGTGCTTTTTACTGAGCAATGGCTTCCGTCTGGCCCCTCTACCATACAGGCCTGATTGGTGGAGTGCTGCAGAGATGGTTGTTCTTCTGAAAGGTTCTCCTCTCTCCACAGAGAAACACTGGAGCTCTGTCAGAGTGACCATCTGGTTTTTGGTCACCTCCCTTACTAAGGCTTTTCTCCCCCGATTGCTCAGTTTGACCAGGAGGCCCACTCTAGAAAGAGTCCTGGTGGTTCTAAACTTCTTCTATTAATGGATAATGGAGGCTACTGTGCTCATCGGGACCTTCAATGCTGCAGAAATTTTTCTGTACCCTTCCCCAGATATGTGCTTCGATATAATCGTGTCTCGGAGGTCTACAGACAATTCCTTGGACTTCATGGCTTGATTTGCGCTCTGACATGTACTGTTAACTGTGGGACCTTATCTAGACAGGTGTATACCTTTCCAAATCATGTTCAATCAACTGAATTTACCAGAGGTGGACTCCATTCAATTTGTAGAAACATCTCAAGGAAGATCAGTGGAAACAGGATGCAGGTTAGCTAAATTTTGAGTGTCATGGCAAAGGTCGTGAATACTTATGTACATGTGATTTTTGTTTTGTTTTTTATTTGTAATAAATTTGCAAATATTTCAAACAAACTTCTTTCACGTTATCATTATGGGGTATTGTTTGTAGAATTGAGGAAAATAATTAATTTAATCCATTTTGGAATAAGGCTGTAACATAACAAAATGTGGAAAAAGTGAAGCGCTGTAAATACTTCCTGGATGCATTGTAATTTTCTGTATTGTGCAAAAAACCCTGCTGCTCTCTATCAGCACCTTCGGTTCATGTCCCCAATTCAGCTAGGGATTTTGCAGCTGTGGTGGCAACTCTGCACATGCTTAGTTTTCAGTGAGCTTCTATGCTGAGCATTTCTTCCCTATCACATCTGAGCAGCGCATGTGACTATAGAGTCACACATGTGGGTGTATACACAGTTGTAAATGACAGCCCACTCCCTCCCTTCTCCATGTCCACTAACCAGCTAAACACAATAGGGATGGGATATTACATGTAGATCAATGGAGGCTTCACCTCCCTCTTATTCTAAGACACAGGCTGGAGGGGTTCTGGACAGCTGCACTTCGGAATATAGCCTTTATTGTAAAAATTCCAAAAATACAAGTCACAGCAGGAAATGGGACAAACGAGCTAATGCGTTTCACACTTAACAGTGCTTAATCATAGCTACACCCTACCACCAAAAACAATGTGATATATATACTAAAATATATTAAACATGTGACTCCATGTGTGGTTGATTGAATCCAATTACCTGATTAGATAATCGATTAAATCAACTCAGTTAGTAAACGTGATAAACACACATCCTTTCCCCATGACCATTTTCTTTGCTCTGTCCGTTATATAAAAAAGAATATTCGCAACATTGTTTTCGAACTTCAATCAATAGAATGGTTTACAGGCTGGATTTGCTGAATAGTTGTTTTGGACATCAAAGGAATGCTCATAGGAGTATGTATATATATTTTTTATCCTGTGTATACATTATGATTTTGTATAAAACATTTTTAAATTTTGTTACAATAACAATATATATAATACATTTTTAAATAACAATAAGTGTTTAAATGGAAATGAAATTATAAATTTATATGATGGTAAATGTTTTTTTTTAAAAACTGTTTATACTTGAAATGTACATCCACAGTTATTAGTGTAAATAGGGACTAAAAGATAAATAAATTATATATATACATATATATATATATATATATATATATATATATATATACACACACATTTATATTTTTAGACATTTGTGGCTTTATGACACACCTATCATATATATAATAGAGACCTGGATCTCATTAATACATGTATAAGAAATATATGACTGCACGTTCCCTATACACTGTTTTTGTAAGGTGGTTTTCACTCATTTATTCGTTTATATATTTATTTATACATGTTTCTGTACACATACACTCATAAGTTTTTATTAGCATTATTATAGATTTATATTTAATCCAATTTTCATTTACTTTATTCAATTAATTTTTATCATACACTCATTATCTTAGTGTATTTTGTCTATCAACAATTTAGTATATATGTGTTCATTCATTAATTAGACACATTCACAGTTCATAATTCATTTGAATATTCTATTAGAATAATTTATTTGAACACTTTAGTTAATTTGGTTTAATTTCACTTTTTATGTATTTGTCCTATTTTATACACAGGTATATACACATTCATGTGTACTTTTCTAAATCACACGTTTATCACGTTTACCAAGTTAAGATTTATATATAATATTTATAAATACAGTGGGGACGGAAAGTTATATTGCAGCCATTTGCTAAAATCATTTAAGTTCATTTTTTTCCTCATTAATGTACACACAGCACCCCATATTGACAGAAAAACACAGAATTCTTGACATTTTTGCAGATTTATTAAAAAAGAAAAAATCTGCAAAAATGTCAACGATTCTGTGTTTTTCTGTCAATATGGGGTGCTGTGGGTACATTAATGAGGAAAAAAATGAACTTAAATGATTTTAGCAAATGGCTGCAATATAACAGTGTGAAAAATTTAAGGGGGTCTGAATACTTTCCATCTCCACCGTATATATATATATATATATATATATATATATATATATATATATATATATATATATATATATATATATATATATATAAGTTAAGATTACTAAGATTTAATCGATTATCTAATCAGCTAATTGGATTCAATCAACCACACATGGAGTCACATGTTTAATATATTTTAGTATATATATCACATTGTTTTTGGTGGTAGGATAGCTAACTGTTAAGTGTGAAACGCGTTAGCTTGTTTGTCCCATTTTCTGCTGTGGCTTGTATTTTTGGATTTTTTACAATAAAGGCTATATTCTGCTGTCCAGAACTTTTCCTTGCTTCATTAGCTATATGCTTAGCCTGCACCTGAAATTCCAATCCTGAGGAGAGTCTTTTATCCACACATCCACCTGGAGCAGTGATCCCTTCCCCCCAAAGGCTGGAGGGGTGTGACACATTCAAAAACAACCACAACTAGAAACGCTGATCGGAAGCATCCTGTGTGGACAAATTCTTAGATGAAGTCAGTAGGATAAACTTGCATGTCAATTTATTAAGAACATGTGGGAACATGGGTCCAGAAGGAGGCTTGGAGCACAAGGTGGTGGCGCGCAAGCCGAGAAGAGAAGAGGAAGTGGGTGGTTGGCCCTTCAAGTCAACTCGCCGGATCCATGAGGTATTTACCACCACAACATTGCTTCATACAGCTTGTCAATACCCTACAGCTTTACTAGGTACTGTCATAGTGGTGATCAAGTTGCACAGCCGCTCCAGTCATGCGATGAGATTTTAATTGTTCACAATCATCAACCACATGTTTTAATAAGTTGACATATGATTTTATCCTACTGACTTCATCTAAGAATTTGTCCACACGGAATGGTTCCGATCAGCGCTTCTAGTTGTGGTTGTTTTTGAATGCTTGCACTTTGTTTGACACCACTCCTGGTGTGTTAATCCACACAGCTGCTTTTTGGTCTCCCGTAGGATACCGCACACTGTTCCCAGAGAAATTCATGTCCCAGTCCCCTGGCGCCAAACTTATTATTATTGTCCCAGGGGTGTGACATAGAAATCCACCCACACTCTGTTATTTCCACAATAAAAATTTAATTTGAAATATATATTAGTATACCAATTTAAACCAGTTTATTGATATTATTTACTTACTTTAACTCTGTATTCTAAAGGCTTTTTTTTTTTTTTTTTTTTTACTTTGAACATGTGACCAGCAGCAGAGGACTAAAAGCTCCTCCTGATTATGTTTCCCTGCAGACATGCTGGGAAAAATCTGGGTCATGTGACAGCTGTATATCGATTAGGAAAATGGTCTTTTTTTTTTTTTTTTAAATAATTACAGTGCCTACATCCATATACAGAAATAGAAGGGACAATGAAAATTAAACAGTGTGCGTTTAGTATCACTTTAAAGTGGAAGTAAATAAAAATTTTCAAAAATCTGCTGACATTCAGGGTATTTTTGACCCTATTGGTCTCTTCTGCCATAAATGCATCCACCTGCCTGTCAGCCATCATGTACACTGAGCCATGCATGTGCAGCTCAGCGAAAATTTACGGCCCGATCTGTGCCGTGGCGATGTGACATCGCGGCCGGCCTATCAAACAGCCGAAGGCACGGAACCCAGAAAGGAAGACGGGGCTAAGATGGATGCGCTGAGGCCCACCGGATCATAGCGCTGGAGGGCATTGTTTGACAGGTAAGTCTGCCATAATGTACGAATATGCTGTCCATACTAGTACATTATGGCATAACCCACCTGGGGGCCCCTAAAAAGAAAATTGTATAGCAGAGTTAACTATAGCTTTAACTCTCTAATGAGGGAAGCACAGGGGTTGTTATTGCTTGCCTCCCCTAAAGAAGATGCCTGGATGTACTTGACCAGTACTTTTGAGTAACAGACTCAGAACAAGCACACTGTATAAGAGTTTCAGAATTCCTTATTTTTATACTTTTTCTGGGCTAGCAACGCAAAGAGCAAGCCAAAGTCCCAGCATGAGTCTCTTTAACCTCTGTAGTACACATCACTAGCTTTTAACTCAGATTGGTCTCCTCACTATAGAAAAGAAGTCTTTACATGACTGACATTAATTACAGTATAGAAGAATAATGGAAAAGACTTGCAATAATTGTCCACCTTTTACATTCCTACTGGCCTTTTGACTAAATGACTGATCTTTACATATTTTTGATGCATTATTGAAAGTACCGCAGCCTCATTTTTTCCTTTGGAAGATAGCATACCTGAGCTTTGCCATATCTGGCCCTTGGACTCTGTGGATAGTTCCCTACCAGGGTTTCAAAAGCCTTTAAAGCCTCCTCCAGTTTTCCCTGCAAATCATAAATAAGGCAATAATTACTGGCTATGTTCAATTTACAACACACAAAGAAACAAATCAAGTAATCCCACTAGCAAAGCACGCGAATAAAGCATTAGAGCGGTAAATAAGTGGGCAGAGGTCGGGGAGCTGTGTTCAGAATAAAGATGACTAAAATGACAGGAGCACAGGTGGACATTCGTGATAAACCTCTGTGCATTATAAACTCGCTCTACTGCTTCTGCTAAATATAGAACCTAATGTAAAATTCACTTAAAGTCTTCCATGTGAGTACAAATCAAATTATTCCACATCACTAGAAGTGGGTTAGCCATGTGACCTTGAATTTTTATCAGCCGCCATCCCAGGTGTCACTGCAGAAATCCGCGCTGGTAGGCAATAATAAAAATATGATCTAAACAGGCTATAAATAGTGCAATGACTTTACAGGCCTGGATTTGAACCAGGAAGCATGGAAATGCAATCTACAGAGAATACAAGAGATTTAACACAACATGAGAATTTGCTGATTTAAATGATACTCAAACCATTGATATCAACACATAGCAGGCGTTTTCTGCATGTCCACTCAGTTTTCCTCTTCAGCTGTCTAGATGTCTAAAAGTAAGGCCAGGATGCCGGGTTGGAATTAGTGCACCAGATTGGGCAGGATTCCGGCAATCATACACTATAGGGGAAAACAAACCTGGTGTCCTGGAGGGGCCATTTGTGTGCTGATAGAGGTGGTTAGGCAATGTTTTCTCACTTCATGTTGCCTTTAGCATGTAACTCAACTCCATAAAACCATAAAAAGGTCTATTTATAAAGATTATTTGATGGATATTTCCCCATCTGTATTATACATAATTTGGTTACCATTTTCAGGGTGATTGGAGGTGTGTGCAGCAGCAGACTTTATTTGGCAGACAAAGCTTGTCTGAATTTATATGTACTGTAGTGGGCAAGTCTTGTTTAAAATTTGAATCCATCACGTTGCAGGATAATGCTGATGGGCAAATATTGTTTGAATATAAATGCAATAGTTGAACACAATTTGCAATTAAGTGAGTTACTTCAAACAAGACAGAGTATGAACATTTTATTCTATCCCATATATAACAAAGTCATTCCAGACATTCACAAAGACAGAGGGAAGGGTACATGGGACTATGAATTGGACATTTATCCTAAAATATCATCTACTTTTAGGTAAAAGAACAGTAATATCATTGTTCAAGATTAAAAATGTATATAATGTGTACCTTAACTAAATAATACATACAGCGGGTAAAATAAGTATTGAACATGTCACCATTTTTCTAGGTGAATATATTTCTAAAGGTGCTACTGACATGAACTTTTCACCACATGTTGGTAACAACCCATGCAATATATACGTACAAAGAAACGTAAACAAACAAATTCAGAAATTAAGTTATGTGTAATAAAATGGAATGACACAGAGAAAAAGTATTGAACACCCTAAGAGGCCTTTCACACTGGGGCACTTTGCAGGCGCTATTGCGCTAATAATAGCGCCTGCAAACCGACCCGAAAGTGCCGCTGCTTGCCCTCGGGGCTTTCACACTGGAGCGATGCGCTGGCAGGACGGTAAAAAAAGTCCTGCCAGCAGCATCTTCGGAGCGGTGAAGGAGCGGTGTGTATACCGCTCCTTTACCGCTCCTGCCATTGAAATCAATGGGACAGCGCGGCTATACCACCGGCAAAGCGCCTCTGCAGAGGCGCTTTGCGGTGGTATTTAACCCTTTTTCGGCCGCTAGTGGGGGGTAAAACCGCCTCGCTAGCGGCCGCATACAGACGGTAAAACGCCGCTAATAATAGCGGCGTTTTACCGCCGACGCCGCCCCCCGCCCCAGTGTGAAAGGGCTCTTACTGAAAGTTATTTAAGACTTGGTACAAAATCCTTTGTTGGTAGTGACAGCTTCAAGATGCCTCCTATATGGAGAAACTGGTCGCATGCATTGCTTGCTCAGGTGTGATTTAGGTGTGATCATTCTTCCACACAAACAGTCTTCAAATCTTGAAGGTTCCGTGGGCCTCTTCTATGAACTCTGATCTTTAGTTCTTTCCATAGATTTTCTATTGGATTCAAGTCAGGTGATTGGCTGGGCCATTCTAGTAACTTTTTTTTCTTTCTTTGAAACCAATTGAGAGTTTCCTTGGCTTTGTATTTGGGATCATTGTCATGCTGAAATGTCCACCCTAGTTTCACTTTCATGATCCTGGTAGATAGCAGCAGATTTTTGGTACATGTCTTGGAACATTTTTCCATTTATCCTTTCTTTAATGAAATTAAGTTTGCCAGTACCATATGCTGAAAAATAGCCCCACACCATGATGTTCCCACCTCCAAACTTCACTGTTGTTATGGAGGTGTTTTGGGGTGATGTGCAGTGCCATTTGACCTCCAAACATGGTGTGAAATATGGAATCCAAAGAGTTAAATTTTAGTCTCATTTGACCAGACTATATTCCCCCAGTATTTCACAGGCTTGTCTAAATGTTGTGCAGCAAATTTTAAACATGCTTCAACATTCTATTTCTTTAGCAATGGCGTCTTGCGTGGTGAGAACGTGCATACAGGCCATGACGGTTGAGTGCATTACTTATTGTTTTCTTTTAAACAATTGTACCTGCTAAATCCAGGTCTTTCTGAAGCTCACCACAAGTGGTCCTTGGCTCTTGGACAACTCTTCTGATAATTCTTTTCACTGTCAGAAATCTTGCGAGAAAAACCTAGTTGTGGCGGGTTTATGGTGAAGTTATGTTCTTTTCACTTCCGGATTATAGCCCCAACAGTGCACACTGGAACATTCAGAGGTTTAGAAATCCTTCTGTAACCAATGCCATTAGTATGTTTTGCAACAGTCTTGAGAGAGCTCTTTGCTTTTACCCATCATGAGATGTTTCTTGTGCGACACTTTGGTAACGAGACATCTTTTTATAGGCCATCAGTTGAGCTGAACCAGCTGATATTAATTTGCACTGACAAGGGGCAGGATTGCTTTCAAATTACTGATAGATTTCAGTTAGTGTCTTGGCTTTCCATGCCTTTTTGCACCTCCCTTTCTTCATGTGTTCAATACCTTTTCCCTGTGTCATTCCATTTTATTACATATAACTTAGTTTCTGAACGTATTTGTATTGGTTTCTTGTATGTATGAATCACATGGGTTGTTACCGACAAGTGGTGAAAATGTAATTTCAATAGCAACTTTAAAAATATATTTACCTAGAGAAATGGTGACGTGTTCAATACTTATTGTACCCGCTGTAGACCTGGATAACCTTAGTTTTATTGTCTGTGTTCCTGTTTGAGAAATTTCCCATCACTTCCTGGCCCAGAGTCAAAACAGGAAGTGAGAGTAAATTCCCTTCTGAGACAGCTATAACAGCAAACAGTTGTCCCCACATGAGATTTCCCCTTGCCTCCTGTTCTGGTGACAACAATAACATTTTGTTTTTTTTATCACTTTCTGCCTTGGCAACAATGATTACCATGACAAACACAGAGGGTGAATCATTCCAGTGCAGACACAATCAACAATAAAAACCTAGTGATAAACAGAGCACCAGATGGCTGTCTTAAGACTCCATTATCATTCATTGGCAAAAAAAAAAACTGACATGGGTCATAACCCTCCCTTACTCTATCCAAAATAAAAATAAAAAAGCTTTGCCTATAGTTCTACTTTAACCACTTGCCGACCAGCCACCGCAGTTATACTGCGGCAGGTTGGCTCAGCTGCATGAAGTGCTGTAGGTGTACGTCGGGCTCATACATGGCCATTTGTGGGCGTGCCACATGGCCAGCGGGGGAGCCAATCAGTGGGTCCGGCGGACTCTATGTCCCCCGGCCGGCCGCGATCGTTCCCCACAGAGACAGAACGGGACTCTGTCATAGTAAGCAAGGCAGATCTCCATTCTGTCAGGGGATGACACACATATCCTGTCTTTCTGCTATGCCGGAAGATGGATCTGTGCGTTGTCCATGGCAGCCCATCCCCCATACACTTAGTGAACACATTTAACCCCTTGATCAACCCTGATGTTAACCCCTTCCATGCCATTGCCATTAATACAATGTCAGTGCATACTTTTAGCACTAATTGCTGTAATAATGTAACTGGATCCCAAGAGTGTAAAAATTGTTAGTTGCCTGATCTGTCCGCTGCAATGTCGCAGTCCCTCTAAAAATCGCAGATCACCGCCATTACTAGTAAAAAAATAAAAATGCCATAAATCTATCCCCTATTTTGTAGATGCTATACCTTTTGCGCAAACCAATCAATATACCCCTATTGGTTTATTTTTTACCAAAAATATGTAGCAGAATACAAATTGGCCTAAATTGATGAAGAAATTCAATTTTTTAAATTTTTTTGTTGGGTATGTTTTATAGCAAATAATAAAAAAATACAGATTTTTCAAAACTGTCTGTCTTTTTTTTGTTTATAGCGCAAAAAATAAAAAATGCAGAGGTGATCAAATACCACCAAAATAAATCTCTATTTATGGGAAAAAAGGACATCAATTTTTTTTGGGTACAGCGTCACACGACTGTGCAATTGTCAGCTAAAGTAATGCAGTGCCGTATCGCAAAAAATGGCCTTGTCAGGAAGTGGGTAAATCCTTCCAGGATTGAAGTGGTTAAGGGCTCCTTTAGACATGGTTTGAAATTTTAGATACCATGGATGCCTATCATGTTAAGATGCGTTAATTAAGTGATTTGCACATGGTTTGCCAGATGCCTCCTCTGTGGTGGTTTTCTATTGTATAGATACAATACAATAGAAAACCATCATCTCGGCTACTATCATCTCGGCTACTATCATCTCGGCTACTATCATCTCGGCTACTATCATCTCGGCTAGTAGCACTTTCTAAATGCATCTCAAATGTGATGTAAATGCCATAGGGGCATTTGTGAGGTGTTTGTGGCACATTTGCAGTGCTTTTACTTTGACATGAATGGAGGCATTTAGAGATTGGTAAAGCCAGCCGAATGCTATATGTCAGATACATTTTGGCACAACACAATGCAAATCGACACAAACAATACCATATGAACAACATTGTCCACTGCAATGCACATAATTAACACAGTGTTGAAAGGTGTTTATGAGGCTTCAAAAACCCAGACTAAACACCTACTTTGGTGAATGTGTGAGCTTAGCCCAATAGTCACAATGGATGTATGTTAGAAATACTTGTGTATACTTGTGAATACTTGAGTATTTGTAGCACACCCACTATTAATGCGCTTTCCCTGATATAGAACACTTTCCCAGAGGTTTTTTTTTTTATAGAGTCCTTTAGGAAGCTTTGTCATTTCTCAGCCTTTATAAGGGGGATTGTTTGGCCCCCAAATGAGTTGACTACTTTTCATTTTGCTGTTGTCTCGATTTTACTAGCAATAAATTATGGACTCTAATGCCCCGTACACACGGTCGGATTTTCCAATGGAAAATGTCCGATCGGAGCGTGTTGTCGGAAATTCCGACCGTGTGTGGGCTCCATCGGACATTTTCCATCGGATTTTCCGACACACAAAGTTGGAGAGCAGGAGATAAAATTTTCCGACAACAAAATCTGTTGTCGGAAATTCCGATCGTGTGTACACAAATCCGACGGACAAAGTGCCACACATGCTCAGAATAAATAAAGAGATGAAAGCTATTGGCCACTGCCCCGTTTATAGTCCCGACGTACGTGTTTTACGACACTGCGTTTAGAACAATCGGATTTTCCGACAACTTTGTGCGACCGTGTGTAGACAAAACAAGTTTGAGCCAACATCCGTCGGAAAAAATCCTAGGATTTTGTTGTCGGAATGTCCGAACAAAGTCCGACCGTGTGTACGCCCTATAAGATGGCTGTCTGGAATTCTCTTTGTCAATCTCATTTGGACTTCTCAGTGGAGTCTAGTGGAGCCCCCCCCCCAGTGTTAGAGCTACCAAGATCCAATAATCAAGCCCAAATAACGCTCCGTGACTGGTGGATAAAAGATCAGAGTCCAGCACCTCACAAACACTTTTTCTTGAGGAATGTGTGTACCTCATTCAATATTGATCTTGTCAAAAGCACAGTGCCCAGTACCTGAAGGTCCAGAGAAAACACTAAAGCTTCATACACACGATCGTATTTTCGTCAGGGAATTGTGTGATGACAGACTGTTGGCCTAAAATCCGACCGTTAGTATGCTCCATCAGACAATTGTTGTCCAACTTTCCACCAACAAATGTTGGATGGCAGGCTAGTAAATTTTCTGCAGACAACGGTCTGTTGTCAGATTTTCCTACCGTGTGCACACAAGTCTGTCACACAAAAGTTGAAAGTACAAACACGCATGCTCAGAATCAATGCTCACCAAACACGATATTAGCAGAACGTACCCAAAGGGTGGCGCTCAAGAGCTGAAATTCCTCGTACTATGTCACTACGTTCTTGTTTGTTGGCCAACAATTGCGTACAGTTTGTATGCAAGACATGTTCTTGGCACACGCCCTCCTGACAAAAGTCTGACGCTTTGTTGGCCAACAATCTGATCGTGTATATGAGGCTTTAGAGGCAGGTTTACGAAAGGAGTTAAGAACCTCAATTCAATAAATTGGGTGAATATTTACTCCAATTATCCAAACAGTGTTTAATACACTGACCTTTTCCTCTTCCATCTACCTTATGCTGGCCTCGCTCTCCAGGCTGCTAGAAAGGTCCCAGACGAAGTGCACTTGGTATCACTCCTAATGGGACAGGAGCCGGAACTACAGAGGAAGCATCGGTTTATGCAGCTCATGCTTCCCCCACTGCCTGTGCTGGTTCAATGCACTCTAAGGCCTGGTTCACACCTATGCATTTTTTAGTGCATTTTCAGTTTTGCAGAAACACAGTACAGTCCATTTAACATGGTTTCCTATGGATGTAGTTCACATCTGTGCATTTTATGGAAAGGGCCAGGGTTTTTTTACTGGTTTTTGGTTCCAGAGACTTCAATGGTTTAAAGATGTGTATTGAAAAAATGCAAAATGCACATGCAATATGCAAACTGCAACCTGTACAAGTGTGAATCAGGCCTGATGCTCTAGGATGGTGGGTCGGAATTCCCAGAGCCATCCCAGAGCATGGGCATGTGCTTCCCTGGTTTGAGGTTGTGGGTCACATCAGATGGCACCGAGGACCACATGTGGCCCGTGGGCCATGAGTTGAGCACTCCGATATAGGGTATTAGTTTGCCTTTTAATTTTATCTGAAAAAGGTGAAAACTTAAGCTGCAGCAATGTAACTATGCAATGCAGATCATAATTGGAATTCAGCTTCAATCCCTAGATGTCAACAGCACACATATATGCGACCGCTTGACGGGTGCGCCTTAATGCCAAGTGGCCACATATATACGGTGCCCTGTTAAAACGACATGCTGTGCTGAGAGCGCGCTCCCAGCATGGTAGCTGGCGTGTACTGGAAAGCTCGCAATGCATACCAGCGAATGGGAGCTTTCCAATCACATGACTGCTGTGACAGTCAATCACAGCGGTCACATGACCCACATGCCTGCCTCCGCCTCCTGGCTTTTTGAACCCTAAAAAGGCTTAGAAGTGGTCGGCGGGAAGGGGTTCATTTTCTGGAAAATGCTAGATATTTTAACACACATTGTAACGCTGAACTCAAGATTTATACTTCTCATGCTTTTTTTTTTACATTCAATACTACCGCCAAATAGTCTGCTTTACAGCATACTGTAATGTGCAGGATAATGGTGTCAAAGTGGTGTATGATAGCGGTCAGTGAACGGACACAAACCTTGAAAAAGATTGGAGCTGCGTTTTGTTCATATCAGGGCTAATGTATATATACAGCATTGCACTGATCATTATATGAAATAGCTAGTCATATCATCATCTACAATCTGTATAAAATTGCTGGCTTGTGAATGCTTTTAACGGCACAGAAGTTGTTTTTTTACTTTAAACTACATCTAGTAACCTGTACTGCAAGGTGGGGAAAATGCATTTATCACTTACATAGGGTAATGAACATTGCAGGAATGGGAAATAACTATGACAAGATAACTTGTGCACGGTTGTGTTATTAACTGGCGCAGCTGTTGCAGTGAGGATGACACTTCCAGCTGATATACTGCAGCTCAATTCAGCCTGGAGCAAAGCCTGGCATGAAGGGAAAAATAATGCCGCTTTATTTTCATTTATGTCTGCTGGTTATGACTTGGAGATATGGAAAATGGGATTACGCTGTGTGTGATGTAAAGTGATCACTTAATCCTAGGTCCCAAAAGAGAGAGCCTCACATGATGCCTTTGTTTACCTCAATGTATTACAATGGCACGCTGTCATAAATCACCCACTTTGATGTATTTTACCATGTGCAGCATCAGTCAGCATTTGTACACGTTAAATGGATTTTACAGGAAAACCAAGGTCTTTGTTCGTGATTTCCCTGTGTAGCAACAAGGTCTCCCCTATAGCTCATTGCTATTTATTGGATGTGGGAGCTGCAATTACATATTTCATATGCAGCAGCACCTACGGATGAAATGCATTGTTGCAACCCAAGCATAGAATACGATGGTACACTATTAGAACCACCCATTTTCATTAAAGTCCTGATGGGGAAATTGCATATTTTATATTTCCTTATTATTATTGGCTCACAATATCTAATAATGAATTCTAAATATGGTTAAGGGGCCATACAGGATATATAAGGATGATCACTTTAGCTGATTACATACTAAAGGAATGTCAGGAATGTGCTCTCTTCCTTAGAAGGTAATGTTGTTAATGTTTGGTTCAATTCTACCAATTTGGCATGTATACGTACCGGCCACTTTATTAGGTACACCTTGCTAGTACCGGGTTGGACCCCTTTTTGCCTTTAGAACTGCCTTAACCACTTAAGGACCGAGCCTCTTTTTGAGATTTGCTGTTTACAAGTTAGAAACTTTTTTTTTTTGCTAGAAAATTACTTAGAACCCCCAAACATTATTTTTTTTCCAACACCCTACAGAATAAAATGGCGGTTGTTGTAATACTTTGTCACACCGTATTTGCGCAGCGGTCTTACAAGAGCAATTTTTTTGGAAAAAATACACTTTTTGAATTAAAAAATAAGACAACGGTAAAGTTAGCCCAATTTTTTTTTTAATATTGTGAAAGACAATGTTACGCCGAGTATATTGATACCCAACATGTCACGCTTCAAAATTGCACGCGCCCGTGGAATGGTGACAAAGTTTTACCCGTAAAAATCTCCACATGCGACGTTTAAAAAATTCTACAGGTTGCATGTTTTGAGTTACAGAGGAGGTCTAGTGCTATAATTATTGCTCTCGCTCTACCGATTGCGGTGATACCTCACATGTGTGGTTTGAACACCGTTTTCATATGCGGGCGCTGCTCACGTATGCGCTCACTTCTGCATGCAAGCTCGGCGGGATGGGGCGCGTTTAAAAAAAAAAAAATCTCTCATTTATTTTACCTTTTATTTTTACACTGTTCTTTAAAAAAAAAAAAATGTGTCACTTTTATTCCCATTACAAGGAATGTAAACATCCCTTGTAATAGAAAAAAAGCATGACAGGACCTCTTAAATATGACATCTGGGATCAAAAAGACCTCAGATCTCATATTTACACTAAAATGCAATAAAAAAAAAAGGCCCTTTAAGAGCTATGGGTGGAAGGGATATTTTGACGTCGCTTCCACCCTGCAATGTTATGGAGACGGGTGGGGGCCATCTTCCCCTCACTCGTCTCCATGCCCAACAAGGGGAAACATCCGATCGCCTCTGCCGCCAACGGATCCAGAGCGCGGCGGAGGGCATCGGAGCGACCTAAGCACATATATCTGTAGTGTTTACTTATCTCTCTCCAAAGCTCTAAGTGCTGTGTCTTTCTGCTGCCCCTTTGCTCTGTTATCCAGAGTCACTTCTGACAAGTTCTTCAACACACAAGATAACAGCAACTGAGAGGGTGCTTAGAGGTAGATAAGCAGAGAGCTTGTCTATTCAGAAAACAGCTCTGCATGTTCCTTCGTCCCTCTGCCTATGTGGAGTGGGGGTGTGTGCCTTTCCTCCAATCAGCTCTCACACAGTGTAAGCCCAGACTCCACACCCACTGCTGAACGAGGAAGAAAGATTTCTAGCATGATCTGCACTTTCTAAAGGGTGTAGAAAGGGAAAGACAGCAGATATACATGTAAAACTTATGTAGGGAGATTTGTTTCACATCTGTTCATTTTGCTGGGTGTATGTGAGGGTTTTTAACCACTTTAAATCTTCTTGGTGTAAATTCAACAAGGTGTTGGAAACATTCCTCAGAGATTTTGGTCCATATTGACATGATAGGATCACGCAGTTGCTGTAGATTTGTCGGCTGCACAGCCATTAAGCGAATCTTCTGTTTCGACCACATCCCAAAGGTGCTCTACTGGATTAAGATCTGGTGATTGTGAAAGCCATTGGAGTACAGTGAACTCATTGTCATGTTCAAAAAAACAGTCTGAGATGATTTGAGCTTTGTGACATGGTGCATTATCGTGCTGGAGGTAGCGATCAGAAGATGGGTACACTGTAGTCATAAAGGGATGGACATAGTCAGCAACAATACTCAGGTAGGCCGTGGTGTTTAAACAATGCTCAGTTGGTACTAAGGGGCCCAAAGTATGCCAAGAAAATATCCCCCACACCTTTATACCACCACCACCAACCTGAACTGTTGATACAAAGCAGGATGGATCGATGATTTCATGTTGTTTATGCCAAATTCCGACCCTATCATCTGAATGTTGCAGCTGAAATCAAGACTCATCATACCAGGCAACGTTTTTCCAATCTTCTATTGTACAATTTTAGTAAGCTCTTTTTCGGACCATTCTCTGTAAACCCTAGAGATGGTTGTACGTGAAAATTCCGGTTTTTGAAATACTCAAGACCAGCCTGTCTGTCACCAACAACCGTGCCACACTCAACGTTACTTAAATCCCCTTTCTTCCCTATTCTAAAGCTTGGTTTGAACTTCAGCAAGTCGTCTTCACCATGTCTAGATGCCTAAATGCATTCAGTTGCTGCCATGTGATTAGCAAATTGTGTTATCAAGCAATTGAACAGGTGTACCTAATAAAGAGGTCGGTGAGTGTATATACAACAGCTATAACTTGGAACATTCAGTCTCATCTTCAGAGCTTGCGATCATGCATCTGTGATCATCTGGCCATGCTGCTACAGCGGGAGGTGACTCCGTGGTGAAACTGCATCCTTAGTTATGTATTCTTGTTATATTTTCTAATGTTATTATCTGTATCTGTCATCACTTTTATTAAATGTTATAAATATTTGTGTAATCTCTCTTTGCACATATTGAATACAACTGCAAAAACGTAAACTATTACATATTATTATAACTATTACATATCTGTGATAATATAAGCCCAGACCAAAAACCATTGTACTCTTCTTGCTGGATGGGGTCTTACACAAGAAATATTTATGATGAACTTCACGTACTACTGCACCTTATAGTGCTGGCATTTCCAGTGCAGCAAACAACTTGATTGCTGTTGGCTGGCTATCAAGAGCTTGAGTTCTCAATTGTTCATGAACAACATTATGAATGAGGAATAATTTTTAAATAGTAACATTTTTCCAGCCAAGTAGATGAACCTCATCTTTCATCCAACTTCTATTTCTACCTACTGTATATACTATCACTGCTTGTAGTGCAACAGATTGCATATATTGTATATCATGCCTGTGCAACGATTCAGCCACTAAGGCACCTCATGGGTACAATGGCATTCGATCCAAAAAGAGTAGTAAAAAGGACTTTTAAATCCAAAGACTGCTTCTTTTATATTGCATTAGGTTGCTATGTCCCAAGTTACCTGGTAGGTCTGTTCTTGAGAAAGGGTTACATTTACCCAAAACTTAGAATTTTTTGATATGAAGTATCAAATATATATGTATTTATATACAGTGGGGACGGAAACTATTCAGACCCCCTTAAATTTTTCACTCTTTGTTATATTGCAGCCATTTGCTAAAATCATTTAAGTTCATTTTTTTCCTCATTAATGTACACACAGCACCCCATATTGACAGAAAAACACAGAATTGTTGACATTTTTGCAGATTTATTAAAAAAGAAAAACTTAAATACCACATGGTCCTAAGTATTCGGACCCTTTGCTCAGTATTTAGTAGAAGCACCCTTTTGATCTAATACAGCCATGAGTCTTTTTGGGAAAGATGCAACAAGTTTTTTACACCTGGGTTTGGGAATCCTCTGCCATTCCTCCTTGCAGATCTTCTCCAGTTCTATCAGGTTGGATGGTAAACGTTGGTGGACAGCCATTTTTAGGTCTCTCCAGAGATGCTCAATTGGGTTTAAGTCAGGGCTCTGGCTGGGCCATTCAAGAACAGTCATGGAGTTGTTGTGAAGCCACTCCTTCATTATTTTAGCTGTGCTTAGGGTCATTTGTCTTGTTGGAAGGTAAACCTTTGGCCCAGTCTGAGGTCCTGAGCACTCTGGAGAAGGTTTTCATCCAGGATATCCTTGTACTTGGCCGCATTCATCTTTCCCTCGATTGCAACCAGCCCTGTCCCTGCAGCTGAAAAACACCCCCACAACATGATGCTGCCACCACCATGCTTCACTGTTGGGACTGTATTTGACAGGTGATGAGCAGTGCCTGGTTTTCTCCACACATACCGCTTAGAATTAAGGCCAAAAAGTTCTATCTTGGTCTCATCAGACCAGTGAATCTCATTTCTCACCATCTTGGAGTCCTTCAGGTGTTTTTTAGCAAACTCCATGCGAGCTTTCATGTGTCTTGCACTGAGGAGAGGGTTTCCGTCGGGCCACTCTGCCATAAAGCCCCGACTGGTGGAGGGCTGCAGTGATGGTTGACTTTCTACAACCTTCTCCCATCTCCATCTCTGGAGCTCAGCCACAGTGATCTTTGGGTTCTTCTTTACCTCTCTTACCAAGGCTCTTCTTCCCCGATAGCTCAGTTTGGCAGGATGGCGAGCTCTAGGAAGGGTCGTGGTCATCCCAAACGTCTTCCGTTTAAGGATTATGGAGGCCACTGTTCTCTTAGGAACCTTAAGTGCAGCAGAAATTTTTTTGTAACCTTGGCCAGATCTGTGCCTTGCCACAATTCTGTCTCTGAGCTCTTCAGGCAGTTCCTTTGACCTCATGATTGCACTGTGAGCTGTAAGATCTTAGATAGACAGGTGTGTGGCTTTCCTAAACAAGTCCAATCAGTATAATCAAACACAGCTGGATTCAAATGAAGGTGTAGAACCATCTCAAGGATGATCAGAAGAAATGGACAGCACCTGAGTTAAATATATGAGTGTCACAGCAAAGGGTCTGAATACTTTGGACCATGTGATATTTCAGTTTTTCTTTTTTAATAGATCTGCGAAAATGTCAACAATTCTGTGTTTTTCTGTCAATATGGGGTGCTGTGTGTACATTAATAAGGAAAAAATTAACTTAAATGATTTTAGCAAATGGCTGCAATATAACAAAGAGTGAAAAATGTAAGGGGGTCTGAATACTTTCCGTCCCCAATATATATTATATATATATATATATATATATATATATATATATATATATATATATATATATATATTCAGTGCTTTTTTTCTCAAACAATAGGTGCTGGAACTCAACCACGACCCTCCCAAAACCCCTTCCCCCACACACACCCTCCAAATCACATCAATCAAATAGTGGGTGTGGTCAAATTTCACAAACAGTAGAACGGTCTTAAAGGGGCATTAAATATCAGGATTGCATTACATACAGAGTGCAGAGTTCATGGGGGTTACACACAGAGTGCAGAGCTTTCACTTGTAAACACAGAAACCAGACTTCTGTGTTTACAAGTGATTGAGGTGAGCAGGCACCAAAGGGTCTGAGCCAGAGGTGGTGGAACTGAGTTCCACCAATTTCCACCTGAAAAAAAGCCATATATATATTATATATATATATATATATATATATATATATATATATATATATATATATATATATATATATATATATATATATATATAATACAATGATTATAATAGACTGAGAATAAAAAATGATTTGGGTTTTGAATAGAGTCCATTGTCATGAACTTTTTGGACTGAATACTATGACCGCTTACATCATAAAGGTGTTAACTGATCGGAACAAAGCCTTCCATGGTGTATAATGTAGACCTAGTTGAAGTGTCTTTATTCTTGTAATATATATATATGGGGAAGGGCATACATGGATATATATGCAAGATTAGCAACAAGTCGTGCATCCATTCAGTCAATGAGTCAGTTCAGAATAATCTTAACATGAAAACTAAAACTTCAAAGTGTTGGAAGCCCTCATTACCACATTTATTTTTCAACAGTAGAAAATCTATGCATGCTGACTGCCAATTGTTTCATAGTTTACCAAAGAAAAAATAAAATCTTGGTGAATGCACTACAAGTGAGTATTGTCATATCTTTCACCGCCCCTCACTCTAAAGGCTCGTACACACAGTACAAAAATCAGAAGGAAAAAGTCTGAAGATGAGCTGTCTGCGGATTTTCGGATCGTTAGTACGGTGCATTCGACAGACGATTTGACTTTTACATCACACAAAAGCTGGATGTGCAGGCTATAAAATGTTTCTCTGATGTGAACTCAACGTCTGATTTTCGGATGGTCAGTACAGAAATCCCTCACACAAAAGTCTACAGTACAAACACGCATGCTTGGAATCAAGGAATGACTGGGAAGAGTTCGGTCTAGTAAACTACTGCTCGTAATCTAGAATTAACATTCGTGACGCGGCAATTGATGAAATGTCAAAATTCTCATCTTCTTTAATGGGATAATAATGAAGCTGCTTTGCATGTAGTTATGCCAAACGTATTTTAAAAGGCATTTGTTTTGTACGATCTGAAAATCGCAAATCAATGCTCACCAAACTCCTACTAACATGAAATTAGCAGAAGGGGCCCAAAGGGTGGTGCTTGAGAAATTAACTTCCTCTTTATACTCTCATAGTACGTCACTACGTCACATCACGACAATTTGGGGATAGTTAGTATGCTAGACAAAATCCTGCACACGCCTTTTTGACAAAAATCAGACGCTCGGACGTCCAACAATCAGACCGTGTGTACGAGGCTTTAGACCCCATACACACTATACAACTTTTGTTGTCTGATTTCCTTTACATTTACCAAAACCATGTAGTGCAAGGGCCTGCCTGATTGCATACAAATTGAAACTCCTAAGGTTTGACCTCATATTATATGGTTTTGTTAAAGCTAAAGGAAAAAATCTACAGAAAATTGTATAGTGTGTATCCAGCTTTACTGAGAAATCTGCATATCTACAGTATGATAACAGTTAGAACAGTATAATAATAGTGCATCAAATGGGAGAACAAAACAACTGCGTCCTGTCTGAATAAAAACCTAGTTACGTACATACTGACTACATAAATACGCAGGCTTATATTTGAAGAGCGGGTTTTACTTATACAAACTTGCCTTTTTCCGTAGTTTTTCAGCAGCATCAAGTTCAGCTTTTATTGTCTTATCAAACTTGTTTAAGAGCTTGGGTTTCTTTTTCTTGGCTATAAAACATGAAGGATCCTTGTTTTAGTCATTTATCTTATTATCACAGTTAACGGCGTATGAATGCAGTGTGGTTATACCTATTATTCACAACATAACAAAAGTACAGTTATTATCTTGAAAGCAATGTTTTTATAGTAAGCACAGCCACAGAAACATTTTTCTACATTAAATATCATCTGACTTAAATTACTTTTTGAAAAACAATGCTGATTTAAAGCAGGATAAAAAAAAGCAGATTATTTTTTACAATATGTACTTGTTGAAATCATTAAATGCAGCCAATTAACTGCTTTCTTCCATGGGAATCTCACAGAGTACCTGACACTCAAGATCAGCAGGGTTATGCACCAGGTCACGGTTTACGCTTTTCAAAGACTAATGTCATTGCTCACAGTTTCACAATATATATTTGTCTAGTCTCAATAAGTGAATACTATCTTTGGTCCACATTGAGGAAGAGGCATGGTCATGTTCAAGAACAAAAATTCTAACCTCTCGTCTTCTCCTAACAGCCCAAGTCATGAGTATGAAGATATACAAAGTTTTGTTCCCTAGGTAGCTTCTTTAAAATTCCAACTTGGTTATGTTAACCAGTTATTTTAGGGTCAGCAGCACTAGTTCTTTTTGATCTTTTCATGTGGCTAAAATAACTAGACTATCATATTTGCCCAATGTCCAGACACTGCAAAGTTCTTGCATATAGTTTCATCTGTGCGCCCTGGGAAGCTGGGAGTATGAAAATTAGCACTCAAGCTTATCCTCCTGCATCATAAAATACAGCTCTTTTCATTATTCTGATAAGTCAGTGTGTCATATGGATTATGCGGAAAAATTCTGTGCGCTATCACCCTAACCCAGCCTTTCTCAACCTTTTAACACTAAGAAACCCTTGAAGTATCTTTCCGGTCTTAGGGATTTCCTGCTGATAATTCTTATATCTACAATGATACATTAGTGTGATGGTCAGTGGGAAGAATGCTCCTTACATTTGTGGTTATTGGAAAGAATGTAAAGGAAGAGCACAGGTGTTTGGGCCCACCTACATAGGCTTGCGGCAGCCCCGCCCCTCTCTGCTTATGTAATATGAATTTTATTAGCAGTTATTAAAAAAAGTTACTGTCTCTTTATATCCCGAGGAGAATTAATTATCCAATCAGGATTAATGGAATTTTCTAGAATTTCTGGGAGCCCTATAAATAGGGAAGAGCTCCCAGTCATTTCACAGTTGGTCAAGCCTGGCAAAAGAGCTACCTTCCCTCCCGCCCTTGTCTCTGGTGCTTTATGTGGTTGGTCACCCTGGACTACTAGGGGGGCATTTATTGTTCTTTTAGTACAATATGGCTCTAGTTCTAATAACTGAGCTTATATAGATAATAAATATTTACTTTACAATGGTTTAAATACTAAATAAATATGGTTTTTGAATATTAATTGCAAACCAATAAAGTACCGCGGCCATTATTTGCCAAATAATTTTGTGCTATGTCATTCTTTATGGCTATATTGGGGGGAAGATTTTGTTCGGGGTGTTGGCTGCCTGCAATCCCATTACCCTCTAAGGTCTGGTTCACACCTATGCATTTTTTAGTGCATTTTTAGGTTTACAGAAAGGGCTAGACCAGCAGGTTTTTGGTTCCATAGACTTCAATGGATCCAAAACGTGTATTGAAAAATGCAAAATGCACCTGGAATATGCATCAACTGCAACCTGCATAGGTGTGAACCAGGCCTTACAGATAGCTAAAAAGATCAATGGTGTCAGTGGTAACTCATCCGAGAGGCAGAAACTGCTCATTGTCAAAGGAATCCCTAGCAAACTCTGGAGGAACCCTTGTTGAGAGAGCCTGCCCTAACTTTTAATAATGTTACTGTATGTGCTACTGCCACCTACTATGTGCTCCTAAATCCAAACAATATATAAAGATGACTGTGTGTAGCTGTATAGTGCACAAAAAGTGCAATAAAATAGGCTAAGTGTAAATAAATACACAAAACATGTACAAGTCAAATACCATAAATAGATTACCCCTAATGTAATTGAATCACAAATTACCAAACATTATATACAGTAATTATATACAGTTATCACTATAATTACTGTATATAATTATATATAATTTTTGGTAATTTGTTATTCAATTACATTAGGGGTAATTCATTTTTGGTAATTGACTTGTGGAACACATTTTGTGTATTTATTTACACTTTGTTTATTTTATTGCACTTTTACTTAGGTTTGGGCATTATACAGCAGCGCTACACCCAGTCATCTTCATATGTATTATGAGTTGCACAGAAAGGAGTGTCAGATCTCTGACTTGAGAATCAAGTCCGAATTTGCATGTGATGCACATTGGGTTTTGGGGGTTACATAGTTGGTAAGGTTGAATAAAGACACCAGTCCATCCAGTACAACCTGAGCCTGTGTGTGTTTATGTTACTACCAATTTCCGAATTCCTGTACATTGTGTTCCCTATGAAACTCATCTAAGGCCTCATGCACACTGCTGCTTTAAACTCACATTTTTGTGAGTTTGGGCATTTTTTTTTCCGCCATTAAAATCCTCTCTATGTTATCCTATGTGTCCATGCACACATGGACGTTTTTAGCAGTTTATCAGCAGAGGAGTTTAGAGGCTGTTTTCTGAACGCCCTAAAATCGCGTTCAGGAGCGGGAATTCTGACCACAAAAAAACGCCGAACTCCGTTAAACCCTCATAAACGCGCATAAACTCTAGGCACATTTATCACTTCATCATTTATTTCAATAAATGTAATAAATATGAAATACATAAACTCCCAAACTCTGTTAACCACTTGCCGACCGCATAACTTACATATACGGCGGCAAGGTGGCTCTGCTGTGCCGGATCACGTACCTAATAGGTGATCCGACATTTCCAGGTAGGGGGAACGCATGCGTGCTGCTGGCGGCCTGCTCCCGCTGTGATTATACACAGCGGCAGCTGATCTGCGTGCACCGCGGACTCTTCCTGCCCTGGCCAATTTTTAGCTTTTAGCGCTGTCGCACTATGAATGACAATTGCGCAGTCATGCAATACTGTACCCAAATTACATTCTTAAAATTTTTTTCCCACAAATAGAGCTTTCTTTTGGTAGTATAACTACTGGGTTTCTATTTTTTGCTAAAAAAACCCGAAAAAATACCGAACATTTAAAAGAAAAAAAAAAAGGTTTTTCTTAGTTTGTCAGTAAATTTTGTAAACAAGTAATTTTTCTCCTTCACTGATGTGCGCTGATGAGGCGGCACTGATTAGGTGGCACTAATAGGCAGCACTAATTGGTGTCACTGATGGACACTGCTGGGGCTGCACTGATAATCAGGGCACTGATTAGTGCCCTAAATACCTGTACAGTCTCCCCTGCGAGGAGATGCCGCTGATCGGCTCTCCGCGCCTACCACTCTGTCAATGTGAGGCGAGGAGAGCCAATAAATGGCACTTCCGTGTTTACATGTGATTGGCTGTGATTGGACACAGCCGATCACATTTGTAAAGAGCTCTTTACCGAGATCAGGGACATGGCGAGACTGCCGCACTGCGTGCCCCCGCGCCAGCGCGAGAGCGGTGACACTGGAGAGACATCATATGACACTGCCCCAGAACGAGAGGGGTAAGGTAAAATGATAGCGGGCTGGAGGCAGTTAATGGCATCCCAGTCTTAGTCTGTAGGGTTCAATGTTAAGTTAGCCCACCCTTTGCAGCTATAACAGCTTCAACTCTTCTTGGGAAGGCTGTACACAAGGTTTAGGAGTGTGTCTATGGGAATGTTTGATCATTCTTCCAGAAGCACATTTGTGAGGTCAGGCACTGATGTTGGACGGGAAAGGCCTGGCTCACAGTCTCTGCTCTAATTCATCCAAAAGGTGTTCTATCGGGTTGAGGTCAGGACTCTGTGCAGGCCAGTCATATTCCTCCACCTCAAACTTGCTCACCCATGTCTTTATGGACCTTGTTTGTGCACTGGTGCGCAGCCATGTTAGAACAGGAAGGGGCCATCCCCAAACTGTTCCCACAAAGTTGGGAGCATGAAATTGTCCAAAATGTCTTGGTATGCTGCCGCCTTAGGAGTTCCCTTCACTGGAACTAAGGGGCCAGGCCCAGCCACTCAAAAACAACCCCAAACCATAATCCCCCCTCCACCAAATGATTTGGACCAGTGCACAAAGCAAAGTCCATAAAGACATGGATGAGCGAGTTTGGGGTGGAGGAACATTACTGGCCTGCCTGAGTCCTGACCTCAACCTGATAGGACACCTTTTGGGATAAATTAGAGTGGAGACGGCCTTTCCCGTCCAACATCAGTGCCTGACCTCACAAATGCTCTACTGGAAGAATGGTCAAACATTCCCATAGACACACTTCTAAACCTTGTGCACAGCCTTCCCAGAAGAGTTGAAGCTGTTATAGCTGCAAAGGGTGGACCAGCTTAAAATTGAACCCTACAGACCAAGACCGGGATGCCATTAAATTCATGTGCGTGTGAAGGCAGGCGTTGCAATACTTTTGGCAATATAGTGTATCTGCAGCATACAAAACCTGCCACAGAAATATGGGGGCCATCGTTTTTTTAGCTCAAAAGTGTTAGGCCCCCTGGCTGTCATTCTGTCTCATTGGCTTCATCGTTTTCTACATCACTAATGCAGAACAAAACACAGAAAATTGAATTTCTGATTTCACTTGCAGAATGCTTCTTAAAGATCTACGACGGTCAAGTAGCTAGCAATTCTTTGATGACATATTTGTGTTAAAAGTGCATATATCTTTAAAGGCTGCTAAATGCACAAAAAAAATAATAGTCTTTTTTAAATTGTAATTTTACCTTTAAAGTGAATAAGCATCTTACTATTTTACAACATACATCTTTTACATTAAACAGTTATATTGACCTGTATGTGTTATATCTACTAGAGCTATAGTAAACCTACATATCAGAAACACACTATTTCCTGCACATAGAATTTATCAAACTGGCAGCACAAAACAAAGGCACACATTGCTATTGCTGGTTTCTTTTGTCATGCATAACTTCTTAATTAACATCTTGTCTAATTAAGACAATTAAAGGAACCACTAAAGGAAACAATGCTCTTTTATTTTGATTCATTATTTGTGACCCAATTAGAAAATGTGTGCAAAAGCTAATAATTCAACGTAATTAAATATTGATTTTTTTTTTCCAGCAGCGGATTAAACAAGCACATGCTAATTCCTTGATTACTAGTAATTCCACATTTTATCTAGAATTATGTAAATACCTAACTACTGATGTGTAATTAAGTGTTTAGTAGATGACGGCTGCCATGGTGAAGCCCCTCTTCTACAAACTGCATTAGTGATTAACATTTTATATCGCACCTATTACCCTTTCTGGAGAAATGGAGTAACCGGTACAGGAGTTTAAAGAGAACAGAAGGTTAATACTGACTCTAACGTTCATCCTTTATTGATCTTTGGCACCTAACTGAACCACTAGCTCTACTCCCTGTGGTTGCCAGGGTTCTTACCTTCTCAAAAGCAATTTGAGCTTGAAAAAAAAAAAGCCCCCTCTCTCTAAGCCCACCTCTCTCTGGAACATGAAAAAAAGATGGGGATGCACATCACAGAATCATGTCAAGAGGCTGAAATCCCACAAAAGGACTGCATGAAAAGCCAGATATATCTGTTAATTTGGCATAGCTCCCCATAATACCGGTTGTAGAACTTTTACAATAATTATTAAAGGTTTCAAAGTATCTGGACTTAAAGAATATGTAAACACAACATTTCCCATTTCTGATATGTGCCTGCTGTACCATGTACTTGTATGAAAAAGTCTCCTGTTCTCTTTGTATTGCTTCCTTTGCGTGAAAATCCCTGGTGTTCATGCCAGTTCCTCTTCCTATCAAAAACTGACTGCGCTAGGCATGAGGGCACATCATGGTCAGTTCTCTAGCTGTGCCGGCAACTCAGCCTGCTCTCCTCCATCCTCCAATGATCAGACTTGTCCTGGCATGACCCCCTACACATTCACTGGAAAGACCACTGTGGTGTTGTTTCTCTCTCCCCCCCCCAGCTCTCTGAGCTCCTTACGCAGCTGGGAACACATCACTTATAAAAAAAAAAAAAAGAGGGGGAAGGTATTTATAATGTCTTTTATATCTATACACAAATGTTTTGTGCTTTTCATTTTTTTTTTTTTAAACTGAATATTTTACAAGGCGAGGGTTATTTTACAAGGTGATAGTTTACATATAAATGGGATTTATGACTTACCATTAAAATCTGTTCCTTGCGTGGCAAAACGGGTTATAGCCCGAGCTTGGAAGAAGCCCTCTGTTCCATTTGCTATGGTGAAGAGAACGCTTACTGAACTTATGTTCCAACGAGAAAACGTTGACTATTTTAAATGATTCTCACTCTAAATTCATTAAAGTTTGGTCTTTCCACTTTGCACCCGAGCGGTCCTGTCACTTCCCCCTCCTGCAGGACTCCCCCCACCCCCTTCCTTTATTTCTTTCTACCCCGATCCTTATTTCCTTGTCTCTTTTCTCTTCCCTTCTTTTTGCAACTGAAACTAAGGCCAACCCTTGGTCTCCGGGGCCTACCTCTTGTCGACAAGCGGCCACCATTGCTACATCTCAGATTTTTTTTTTTGTATCTCTCTGCTGAATGTTAATCCCGACCTGTGCCGGTTGTATCCATTGGACCAGTATATGCCTAACCCTCTGCTGCAATCCAGTGCAACTGCATCTAATGCCCTAGTTAGTCTGGTGATTTATAGGGACCTTTGGGTTATCCCATAAGGTCGCCCAGTAGATAGCTAGAACCTATAAAAGTTATTTGATTGTTATGCTCACTGAACTGCACCCCTGCGCGGGTAAACGTTTGTCAAGATGTTATACTTATTTTAATAAAAAATTTGCAAATACATGCATAAGCTGCAGGCCACGGCAAGGCACCCTGTATCCTGCAACTTTGAAGAGTCCCCACAGTGGGAGCACATGCATTCTAATGGATAGATGAAGGGCAGATGACTGGAGGGAGCCCAACCCTCCTTAAAGGTCACTGCCCCCACTGGTCTTCACAGCAAGGAGCACTGGAAGGGCAAACGCATGCAGGCTGGTTGGTAAGTTGAGCTTGGAAATTCTTTAGTTTTATTTTACATGCGTTTGCCCTTCCAGTGCTCCTTGCTGTGAAGACCAGTTATAGGTGGGGACAGTGACCTTTTTTTGTATTGTTGACATATTGGTCAGGCAACGCACTGACACCTTTGCTGCCATTGTGCAATGTGCTGGGTGTTCAGTGTGCTCCTGCGCCTTTAAGGAGGGTTGGGCTCTCTCCAGTCATCTACCCTTCATCTATCCATTAGAATACATGTGCTCCCACTGTGGAGACTCTTCAAAGTTAGAGTTAAAAGGTCTGCAGGATACAGGGTGCCTTGCCGTGGCCTGCAGCTTATGCATGTATTTGCAAATGTGTGCAACTAAACCCCTGTTTTTAACGCATACTGTTAGGCAGGTTAATTTGGTTGATCGCAGGTTGGTTGGTAAGTTGAGCTTGGAAATTCTTTGGTTTTATTTTACATGCATTTGCCCTTCCAGTGCTCCTTGCTGTGAAGACCAGTTATAGGTGGGGGCAGTGACTTTTTTTTTGTACATCCCCCCTATATAACAATTTCCACTCCCAGCTAGCTTCAGGTTTGTAGCAAGCAATAGGGAGATCATAAGGACAAAGGGGAGGGACCTCTGTCCCCTACTGTGTGCCAAAAAATAATTTTACTGGTAGATCAAATATTCTACTTTTGTAGTCATACAGCATGGAACACCTGTTGTTAAACCCCCAAGCACACTGGGCATTTATACCCAGTGCAGAAGGCACTCTACAAACTCTATAAAGGGCTCTGGCCTCTCTGGCAGGAGTTTTGGTATATCTAAGCACCACTTCCTCTTGTGCCAAATTGGTGCAATGAGAATCACTAGAATGCCTACCTACCAATCCTACAGAGCAGGTAAGGGAAAATTCGGAGAGGTGGGAAGCATAGATCAGGTTCAATTGATCCCTTGGCATCACCAGAGTGTCCACTGCAAAAACCTGAGGGTCCCTGGTCCTGGCCACAATATTATTCAGTTTGTTGTTGAATCTGGAAACTATTAGATCCACATCCAGTTTCCCTCACTTGTGGC
The DNA here is from genome assembly GCA_037952835.1 of Lithobates septentrionalis. Classification (NCBI taxonomy): domain Eukaryota; kingdom Metazoa; phylum Chordata; class Amphibia; order Anura; family Ranidae; genus Lithobates; species Lithobates septentrionalis. The sequence continues at coordinate 1,294,910 of JBBDGP010000282.1, read as the reverse complement.
AAAAGTGCTCCAAACATCTCTGGAAGGAGAGCACATCCCCTTGATCCGTACAGTGACAACTGAGAAAGTCTGCTTGCCAATTTTCTGTGCCTTGGATGTCGACAGCTGACAGGGCCAAAACAAAGTTCTGCCCAAAAGAGAATCAAGTCTATTTCCTTTAGACTTATGATGCCTACTTGATGATTGATGTAGATAGTTGGAGACACACTGTCCAACTGGATTCTCGTCGGGTACCCTCGGAATAGTGGTGTTCAGTGTTTAAGAGAAAGCTGAATCACTCTGAACTCTGCAATGTTTATGGGAAGGCAAGCTTCCTGTGACGACTACATTGATTACATTTAGAGGGCACCCAGGACTGCTCCCCAGCTCAACAGACTGGCATCCATTGTGAGAACCATCCATGTTTTTAGACGAAAGGCTACCCTGACTACAACACTGGATTTGGAAATCCACCACCTAGAGAAAGTCTGGCCTTGGGGGTCAGATATATGGGTCGGTCCAGGGGTCAAGTCCGTCCCATGCTGCCAGAATGTTAAGCTGTAATAGTCTGTAGTTAAACTGGGCGTACTTATGCTGCAAGAGGATTGTTTAAATCTGTAGGAACAAATTGAGTCTTTGATCCAAAAAGGGCTGGACTCCTCAGTTTGGCTTGAGAATTGTAAAAAGGTTTGAGTAGGAACCTTAAAAGTGTTTTTCTTTTGATACAGGAGTAATGACCCCTTGAGACTAGAGCTGTTGGAGAGCAGCAAGCAGATCTGCCCATCGTGATGGGGGCAGGGGACAAGTTTGAAGGCACAAAGCAAGGAGAAGGTGGAAATTGAAACTCTAGTTCGTAGTTCCTGGAATGACACTCTGAATGCAGATACCTGAGATTTTCTGGGACCAGAAGGCAAAGAAAGCCAAGATGTCCCTCTTTAGTGGGGATGCCTCATCACTGTAAAATGCCATGGAATCAGTCTTGGCTGGTTTTGAGGGCTTTGTCTTCTTAGGAAAGTATGTTTCAGTGGTGTTGAAAGACAGAGAGGGACAAAAGAAACCCTTCCTAACCTAAACGTGGAAGTCCTACTGGTAGAGATGCTAGCTTTCATCTGGGGGAGCAGAGTACTCTTACCCCTGTGAACTCCCTGATGTCCTTATTCAAGGAGGGACCTAACAGGCATTCACCTTCAAAGGGTAACCGTTTAAGATGTTTCTTGCATCAGAGCTCAACTGACCAGAGTTGACAGACATTTGTACAGATGGAACAAGGATTTCAAGCCATGGGCTTAGTTCAAACAGCAATCATCTGAAATGCAGACATAAGAGGCGCCAAGATCTATTATTAGTGTCCAATATTGTAAATAACAGTCTCATTTATCAAGCAGACCACTTTTGGTGAGGCTGCTTCCATTCAACAAAGAACCCTAATCAAAGAGGGGGTATTGGGGGAGATCCAGTAGATAGCAGTGAGGGCACCACACCAAAGGTTATAGAGTCCAGAGTAGTAGTTTATTTTTGAGAAAACAGCAGCACAATTAAAAAATAAAAATACTGTGTAATCTGTTACCATTGGTGTGGCGCCCTCACTGCTATCTACAGCAATCATCTCACAGACTTCTTTAGAAGCAACTGCAGTTTGCATGTTCCACTCGCCTAAAAAAAAAAGGGCTCTAAATAGGGCCACTATCTCCTTGTCTACTCAGGCTTTGAACATGGGATAGTCCTTGACAAGAGGTGTGAGTGTATTGTAAAGACAGGAAATGGCTGGATCTACCACAGGAACCACCCACTTAAGCAGAAAAATTTCTTCAATAGTGCTTTGGAGGAGTAAAAATCTTCTCCGGGCCAGGCCAGTCTCCATACAGCACTGGCTCTATCAGCATGTGCCTGGAAAAGACTTGGCTGGTTTAGGTAATTTGAGGGACCCCATACTGGATATCTTGGGGTAAGTTGACTTAAGACTGCTCTAATACTTAGCAGGAATGTGCAGGGTCAGTAAATGTAGCATGGCAAGCTTTAGCTTGCACAAAATTTCTGTTACAGGCCTGTCATCCTGACCGATTACTTATCCCTGAATGGATAAACTACCACAACAATGGAGCAAAAAAGTGAGCCTTACCCTTTTTCCTTGTGCTTAAGATGCGCCAAGCTTGTGGATATCACCGGAGGGGTACTCAAAACCTCTGCAGTAGTAGAGAGGGGGGGGGGGGGGGGAGTATGTCAAAGCCAAGCACTTGTAGACTGCAGTAGCCTGGGTAGGACAGTAATATTTGCTATATTGTAACCACAGGAGATGGTGCCAGTCCTAAGTCCTGCCCAGAAAGAGGAAGAGGCTGTGTGTGTGTGTGTGTGTGTGTGGGGGGGGGGGGGGGGTAGCCGCAAAAAGCCCATTGAAAATGAGGCTATGAATGCTCAGCAAGCACCCTTTATCTGCAGTCACACTAGCTGTCACTTGGAGGGATGGCACGGGTGCAATAAATGATGCTACAGGTGCACTAGTAGACATAATTGTTTTTTTAATTCAAATGAACCCTGGCACTCCTCCCTGCCATGACCACCGGATGGGTGGTCGGTGGCTCCCACACACCCTGAAGGGGAGTTTGGAAAATGAGGACAACCTAGACTAAATGTTTAAAAGATTGCCTCGCTGTACTCACCACAGGAGATCTAGTAGGCAGGAGAAACAGGGGAAATACACCATCCTGGCTTCTCCCTCTGCAGGTGTTTTCAGGGGCCACTTGTTGACCATAGCCCTAGACCTGGGATGCAACCTAAAGCTAACTCCATGCGTTACACTACATGCCAATGGGAGTGCCCACAACAGGATCCAGTGCATGTAAAATTACAGGCCAGCCCTGCATCTTCTTCCAACTGGTGGGGTCTGGGTATGGCCCCCCCAAGTATCTGCTAAGGTGTCAACGAATTTTGAAGCTGCTTGAGGAGCTGCAGTGGCTATGGTGCAATAGGATTCTTGAAACCTTCATATAAGAAGGTAAGCTTTTTTCAGTAGCGAGAGGAGGTCCATCATCTAAGGACACTAGCAAAAAATTAGGATAGTTGGGAGTGGGAGGGGTTACACAGGGGGAGTTCTCTGCAGCCTTTCTTTTTTTTGCCAGTGTCCAATCACCTTAAGGTAGCTGCAATGATTTAAGAGCCTACGTCATGTACTGTACGACTGGGAAAAGTTTTCACTTACTGATTTTTTTTTTTTTTAAGCTGAACCCTGGAATAAGCACATTTTGTCAAAACACAGTAGGTATGTCCTTGATAATGTCGTATTGGACCAAACCCTTTGGGCGGGATATTTGGTACTGACTGTCTCGCCACTGAGCGATTCTAGGTCGCCTGCAGCTATCGTGAGTTTTTACCTGGTTTTTATAGTATTTTTATTTGGATAATACTTGAATTAAACATATTACACTATGGAAAATCCATCTGTGCTCCTGGTGAACTTTATTTATCCTTAGTGGGAGTCCACCTCAAGGTGTAAGTGGAGATGCAACGCTGCTACGCTTCCAGAGGGATTTCCATATATGTCAAGGCGCACATACTGCTGTCACGGCAGCCATTATTTCTGGTGAGTTTGAACTTTACCTGAAGGTGGTGGATATCTATCCGGACACTTTTATATACTGTACCTGCATTCACCAGAGTGACTACACCAGACTTTACAAATGTTTACATTTTTTATGATCACACAGATTTTTTGGACTTTATGGAATGTATTTGTTGTTTCAATTCATTATTATTGTGATTTAATGATCACTTATTCATTTGTTGGTGCTGCACTTGATAAAACAGTAGGTATGTGTGTTCTTACTTTGATCTTGATGTGCTTTTTGTATTTCTTGCACATCTGTGCAGTAATCCAGCATGCAAATTTGTCTCTGTGTAGAAACCTCCTGTGATACAGATCAGTCACTGCTGTTCTTTCTCCTTGTACTGGTCTCGTCTCTACCCCTTTTGTAGTTTTCTGCAGGTAGCCTGCATTGAGTGGGCTTGTTGGATCTTCCTACAGGGCTTTTCATATATAGTAAATTAACTCCACTTCCTACCCTCAAGAAGCTTACAATCTAAGGTCCCTGTGTCACATTCTCATATTAGGGCCAATTAACCTACCAGAATGTCTTTGGAGTGTGGGAGGAAACTCCAGTACCTGAAATAAACCCACACAGGCACAGGGAGAACATCTAAATTTTAGTGCTGCCAAGGTGGTACAAGGTAATAACTGGGTTTACAAAGGTGTTTGGTGCATACAAAGTGGATTTATATCCTTTGTGAAATATATTGAGGAATATATTTAAATTAAAGTGTTTTTTTTTTGCCCAGCGTTTAGCATTAAAAATAATTCATTGACTGAATTGTGTACTGAATGAAAATGTCAAGATCATGGAGAAAAACCTCAGAACAGAAGCTCAAGAGGGGTGAATTGCTGTACACTAAAAACCGGCTAAAAAATGGGAAACTATAACTATACAATGGATGGTCAGTAGGTGCAGGGAGAAGAACCCCACTGTCACAGGGGGGCAGAGGATCGGGGAGAGAGGTGGCAGGAGCTGGAATATGTTACATGTTCCACTCGAAATACAAGTGGAACATGTAACATGTTCCAAATGTGAACTTTACCTTTACTAAAGAAGTAAAAATCGTCACACCAAAAATTTGTGAATATTTACTTTAATTATACAATAGTCTTAAAAGCCAATTCCTGCTTACTTATATCATCTGCTCATGACTAGGTATTTAAAAAGAACAAGAATTTGCTTTTCATATGTCTGGATAACCAGTGAATACTCCCACACTTTTTTTGTGCTATAATTTTTTAGAAAATCAGTCCAAAACTCCCACTACAACTGCATACAATACACATATTAGTATGGTCAGACTAATACAACCCGTTTTGTGATTAGACACTGTGGGATTGATTTACTAAGACTGAAGCGTGCACAATCTGGAGCTGCTCTGCATAGAAACCAGTTTCCAGGGTTTTTTTTTTTGTCAAAACTGAACAAGTTATAGTTAGAAGCCGATTCGCCACCATACACAGTTGCACCAGATTTTGCACTCTTCAGTTTTTGTAAAACAATCCCTGTGTGTTTCTGCAAATTACTGCCATTTTTTAAAACATTTAATTCCATAATATTAGCCATAATCCTGGAACATCTACCCCCTCTGAGTTTTCTCATATTAATGTGTAAAATAATAAATAACATTTAATAGGAATCAAATACCATACTATGTATAAAAATACAAAAAAAAAAATAAACTTCAGATACGTCCTTCCACAGTATAAGCTGCAGGCATATTAGAGGCACCTAAAATCTGCAGCATTATAGAGCCTCGTGGAGGGAGCATTTTGATATCTTAATTACTGGCGCCATCTGCTGCACATGTCAAGAACCAGTTTTTGAATTCTTTACTCGCTTTCCAGCAAACATTTTTTTTTAAATCCGTAAACAAAAATATAACCTGGAAAATTGTATAATAAATAGGACAGTGTAGCTACAAATACTGTAGCTGCTGACTTTTAATAAAAGAACACTTACCTGACCAGGGATCCAGTGCCATCTGCACCCAAGCCAGTTCTTCACCGGTCTTTGGGTCCCCAGTCCCGACATCTTCAGTGTGTGAAGCCAGCTGTAACCCCTTGTGGCTTCACAGCTGGCTTTCCACTGTGCAAGTGCGGGTCTTGCTACATGAACAGTCTGCAACCTTCTGGGACCTGTGCCGTGTCCCAGAAGGTTGCGGGCAAAGGGATAGGAGACTGAACTTCCTCTTGGATCACCTAGGAGATCCAAGCAGAAGTAGGAGCGGGTGCATGTCAAAACCAGGTACCAGCTACATCTCCCCCATCCCCCCAAAAGAAAAAAGTGTCCAAAGGTGGTATTTAGGAGGCGGAAAAGCAGAACTTAACATTTTGGTTGAAGATCTGCTTTAAGTGCTTTTCATTGGAAAACAATGTACGAAATATATAACACTTTACCTAAACTTTTATATACTAAAATTATCTGTTGCTTTTGTTCTGTCCCTTGCACTTTCTGGTTGTTGTTTTAAAATCCACTGGACATGTCTGGATAAAGACTGTACTGTCATTAAGGGTGTGGAAACCATTGTGGGAGGAGGTAGTACACAATATTATGGGGTTGATTTTAAGACAATTGGAACATTTCATAAATTTTTTCACTGGAGTCAAATCACTGAAACATGACATCTGATTCGTTAAAAAGGCTTGCTTAGGGCATGTTCTACGCTTATATATTAATTTAAATTTAGGGAGGGTCCCATGAACAATACGGAAAAAAGCTTGAGCCGAGAGGGGGGCAGTATCTTTCCAATGTAACAAAATTGTCTTATGTGCGTAAAATAACAATATACGTATTAACTTTCTAGCATGACTTTGTTACTAACCTTTTTTTATTTTTGTTTTTTTTTGTTTATGTGTTTATTTTCATTTTAAGATAACAAAAGAAAGACAAAAACAAATACAGACTGACCGTACATACATGTATGGTATAAACAGCACATTAATTTGGATATAAAAAAGATCACTGATTAGGACGTCTGTATATAACATTAATACCCCTAACAAGAAAAGAGACATCCAGTCACACTTACACCCATGCACACACCTAGCACACACGACCTCATTAGTGCGGTACATTTCCAGAAACCCAAAGGGAGTAAAGTTTTTTAAGAGCATATGTGAATCTCCATCTACATATAGACATATATCAAATAATGTTTACTGGATCACATCACTAAGATAACTGTGAGGAGAGGACATCCCCCCAGAAGTCCCCTGAGACGTCCAGCCACAGGTGCCATATTTTGGTGAACTTCTTAGGGCATGTTCTACTCTTATATATTAATTTAAATTTAGGGAGGGTCCCATGAACAATACGGAAAAAAGCTTGAGCCGAGAGGGGGGGCAGTATCTTTCCAATGTAAACAAATTGTCTTATGTGCGTAAAATAACAATATACGTATTAACGTTCTAGCATGGGTGTGGGGAACATGATCATTCAATACCCCCAGGAGTCCAACCCCTGGAGTGTGAGGCAACGGCATATGCAGCTTACGGTTGAAAAAAGAAAACAAATCCTTCCAGAAGGTTGCAAGTCCAGAACATGTCCAAAACATGAAAAAAAATCGGCAATCATGTTACATCTAGCACATGCAATATCTCGACCCAGACCCATTGTAACCAACCTAGCAGGTGTATAGTGTAAGTGATGTATAAACTTAAATTGTATCAGGACATCAGCCGTGCTGATGATATCCTGAAAACATATTTCCACTGCCTCTTCCCAATCCTCTTCAGAAAGCTCAGGCATAATCATCTGCCATTTACGTTGAGAATTCTGAAAGGGATCCGCACCCATCACCTGAAGGTGCCCATAAAAGGTCGTCACTAGTTTGTTTATTTCTGGGAATGACAGAAGGTCCTCAATAGAGGATTCCTTGAGCTCTATGGTCAATGAGCCGAATTGTGTCCTAAGGGCATGTCGTAATAGAAGGTACTTGAAAAAGAATTTGTTGTCGAGGCCATATTTAAGTCTAATGGATTCAAAAGGCAGTAAGGTATTCTCCTCAAATATATGAAAGAGGTGTGCGATTCCAAAACGGGCCCACCACGTCGAGTCCGGACGACCAGAGAGCTCAGGAATATTCGGATTTTGCCACAGGGGAGCCTGTGGCGAAATATCCACTTGGGATTGTGTCAGTGTCTTTCCCCCTCCCTCCAAGCCATAAAAACAAACCTCAATGGGAGAAAATCTGGAGCCACCTGTTTTCCTTGATCTATGCAATTCATCCTTCAAAGAGGTAGGAGGTGCAAATAAGGACAAAAGAAAAGCCGTGGCAGGAGTTTGGGGATCAGAGTGCAGCCAATCATGGATATAGGTGAGCTGGGAAGCGAGAAAATGATTTCTTAAGTTCGGGCAAGCCAAGCCGCCTACGGCCTTGGCCGCTTGTAAAGAGGATTTGGCTATACGAGGTTGGCAACCGTTCCAAATAAAAGTAAACAGGGCAGAGTCAAGTTTTGCAAATAATTTTTTGGTGAGGAAAACCGGGAAAGTCCTAAAGCTATATAGAAATTTTGGTAGAAAACTAATTTTAAATATATTTATACGACCAATTAGATTGAGGGGCAGTGACGACCACGTACGGAATTTATCTGTCATCTGCTGGACTATAGGGGCGATATTGAGTTCTTCATATCTAGGGAGGTCAGCATGTATCTGAATACCTAGGTACTTAAAGGATGGTGTTAGTTGAATACATGACCTCTGCAGATATTCATAGGGAGAAGGGGGACAGATAGCAAAGGCCTGGGATTTTTCCCAGCCCACCCGGAGCCCCGAGACCGCACCAAACTCCTCCACCACTTGAAATAATTTAGTAAAAGAGCTCTCCCTACCATCCAGATATACCAGGGCATCATCTGCGTAGAAAGAGATTTTCTCTTCTAGCGGGCCAGAACGGATGCCCCCAATGTCAAACGTCTGCTGCACTGCCAGAGCTAATGGCTCAATGGCTACTGCGAACAGCAGAGGAGAGAGAGGGCATCCCTGCCGAGTACCCCGGTTCAAAGAAAATGGTGCAGAGATGTCCATGTTTGTGCGAACCCTAGCCTTCGGGTCAGCATATAGTAATCAAACCCAGTGGATAAAATTTGGGCCGATACCCATCCGTGTCATAGCTTCCCATAGGAAAGACCAGCTCACAGTATCAAAAGCTTTCAATATGTCCAGGGACAGGACTAAACCAGGACACTTCGCACGTGCTGCCTCATGGACATGTAGATACAATCTGCGATATTATCAAATGTACTCCTGCCAGGCATGAAACCGGATTGGTCCGGCGGTATGTGGGACAGGATGACCGACTGAAGTCTGAGGGCAAGTATTTTTGCTAAAATCTTTGCATCACCATTCAGGAGTGAGATAGGCCGGTAGGATCCACAATGTTGTCTATCCTTACCGGGCTTGGGTATAACAACAATGAGTGCTTCATTCATAGAATCAGGAAGCTTCCCTAATTTAAGGAAGTCATGAAACATTTTGAGGAGCCTAGGAGCCAGTACCTCTATATGTGTCTGGTACCACTCCGAAGGAAGCCCATCCAGGCACAGAGTTTTATTAGAGGGTAGGAGGCGTAGGGCCTTGGTGACCTCCTCCAGCATAATGGGTTTATCTAGAAGGGATTGTTGAGAGTCACTGAGCGCCGGGAGCTCAAGGGATTCAAAGAAGCCTATAAAGTCTGTTTCTGAAGGGATATCCGTGCCCCTATACAGTGTGGCATAGAAAGTTTGATTAATAGTCAGTTCGTCAGATGTAGTCGACCCGTCTGGCAATTAAATTGTGGAAAGCGCGGCTTCCTGACAGTCCGCGTGTGCAAGATATGCAAGGAGCCTGCCATTTTTCCCCCCATGCTCGTGAATACGAGCCGAGAGGTACAACTGCTGTTTCCTGGTCAAGTCTACCATGTGCAACTGCAAAGCCTGATGGGCCTCAGTCAGCATGCCTCTAGTTTCAGAGGAGGGGGCACCCGTATGACGGGCGCGGGCCTCCTCCAATACTTTTCGAAGATCCTCCTGTGTCCTCTGCCCGGCGGACCTGTAGCACTTAATTCTAGAAATATAGGAACCCCTGACCAAAGCCTTAAAGGCATCCCAAACAGGACCCACAGGAGCAGAGTCCGTGTTAAGGGACCAGTAATTAGTCATGTCAGTCGGGATGCCCTCAGATATCTCCGGTGTAGAGATCCAGAGAGGGCTGAGTCTCCAGTTTAGAAACGCCGGTCTATGACCCACAGTCAAACCCACCTGTATCATAGAATGGTCAGACTCTGTCTGGGGGAGATACGCTATGGATCGAACGGCATGTAAAAAATCCTTCGTGGCCAGAGCATAATCAATTCTAGAAAGGGCTGCATAGGACCTAGACTGGCAGGAGTGCACTTTGGCCTCTGGAAATTTCCAGCGCCACAAATCCACATATCCATAAGTATTACACCACGCACGAAACAACCCGGACTCAGATTGTAAGGGTTTTAGTCTATCTAAATCAGTTTGCAAGACCGAGTTGAAATCCCCAAGGATAAGCATAGGGCAATTAGGCAGGTTAGCAAAATAAATATTAAGATCAGAGAACATTGCAGCCGTGACCGGGGGAGGGAGATATACCGTGACCAAAATAAGGGATGTGCCATGTATTGATATATGTAAAATAACATACTGCCCCTTGGGATCTAGGATAACTTGATGACACATGAAGGGCAACCCCTTACGAATTAGGATAGCAACACCTCGGGCATAATTTGAGTAGGTAGATTGATAGTGATTGGCCACCCAGTGTTTTTTTAGTGCCATCACTTTGGACCCCATTAAGTGAGTCTCCTGGAGGCATAGGATATGTGGCTTACTATGTTTCAGAGCCTCAAAGATAGATGCTCTTTTAAATTTAGAGCTCAGCTGGCAGACATTCCACGAACAAACGGTTACGTCAGACATGGAGTTGGTATTATAAGTGCCGGATCAGGGGGGGTCTCGGAGGGCTTCCCACCCTCGGTCACAGCCACATAGAAAATTAAGGGCCGCATTGCTAGACATACAACCATACATACATACACCATGCATACAACCACACAACTACATACATTAGCATGTTCATTACCCAACAGGGGCAATAAATTCCCTGCCCAGCTCCAAAAAAGGGGAGTGGGCCTATACCCTGAACTTGTACCATGCCTGGGGCACATGGCCCGGAACAGGAGGCAAGAAAAAAAAAAATAAGTTCAAAAGCAAAAAGAAAAAAAGGAGTCAGTGTTCAACAACAATATTTCCAAAAGAAAATAGAGGGGACTGAACCCCAAGGCAGCTCAGGCTCAGTTAGAAACTTAGACTTGGTACTCTCCCACCGGAGACAAGTATGATCCTCCAAAGTCAGCACATGTTTGAGCAACAAAACAAAACTTCGCATTAATAAAAAAGCAAAAAAGATTATGCAAAAAAGGAGAACCCAGAGGGAGGAAAGAAACTTCTGTTACAGCAGTGGAGCCAGGAAAATGTGGGGATCCGCATCAGGTAGGAGGCTTAGGAGGGTGGGGTAGTGATTCCCACCAGGACATGGCATCATGCGGGGACTGAAGGAAATGAGCTTTCCCCTGGTATGTGATCCGAAGGGTAGCAGGGAATAACATGGAATACTGAATATCTTGCTCCCGGAGCTTTTGCTTAACACGCTGGTAGCTGGCTCTACAGTTGCGGACTGTCGCAGAGTAGTCTGTAAAGAGTGACACCACAGCATTATTAATGCAGAGACTTCCTTTACGCCTGGCAGCCCCCAAGATGGAGTCACGGTCCCTGTAATTAAGGAGACAGATCACCACCGTACGTGGGTTGGTGACCTTCAGGAAGGGGGCGCCCGGGGACTCGGTGTGCCCTCTCAATCACAAAACAGGGGGACAGCTGCTCTCGGACAAATTCTTGCTCGAACCAGCTCTCTAGGAAGGCTACAGGATCAGAACCCTCCACCCGCTCCGGAAGTCCAACCAGGCGCAGGTTATTTCTGCGTAGCCGGTTTTCGAGGTCATCGACCTTATCCTCCAAAGATGTAATCTTTCCCCCATATGTATTGAGTTTAGGTAGAATGGGACCGACAGTGTCCTCCAAATCACTGATACGTTGCTCAGTTTCAGTAACCCGGCCACATAACTTGTGTATGTCCTGCCGCATAATAGTTAGGTCAATCTTAAGCCCATCCACCTTCCCTACAAGGTCCGCATGGTTTACCTTGAGAATGGCAAGGACATCCGCCAGGGTGGGTTCCTTGTCGCCATCCACGACCTCTGAGCCTGGAGGCAATAGCAACGGCACAGCTGCAGGGTCCGGAATCTCAGGGGAGGGTGGTGGGGACCCGTCCTGGCCATCTCCAAAGAGATCCGGAGTGGAGGCTGGAGATGAGCTGGGCCCATGGACGGTGTTGTGGCGGCCATCTTGGCAGGAGCAGGTGGCGATGCTCATTTTTACCGGGGGGTTGTTTCTTCACTCGCCGCTTTCCCATCCACCAAAATGCCCCCGATGACGCAGGAGACACACTGGGAGGGATTAGGCAAAAAATAATTTGACTGCTGACAATGGTCGATCAGGATGGAGCAGGATTGTAGAGGAAAAGACCGGAGCTACACAGGAACACGTCCGATCACATCCTGAGCCAGGCCACACTCCGTTACTAACCTTATTAACCACTTGCCACCCGCCATATAGCAGAATGACGGCGGCAAAGTGGTTTCAATAACCTGACTGGGCGTCATATGATGTCCGCAGGATATCGAGCCGCTGCGCGCCCGCGGGGGCACGCATTGCGGCGATCATTGTTGCGGGGTGTCAGTCTGACACCCCGCAACACTGATCTAGGTAAAGAGTCTCTGACGGAGACTCTTTACCACGTGATCAGCCGTGTCCAATCACGGCTGATCACGTTGTAAATAGGAAGAGCCGGTGATCGGCTTTTCCTCACTCACGTCTGACAGACGCGAGTAGAGGAGAGCCGATCGGCTGCTCTCCTGACAGGGGGGGTCTGTGCTGATTGTTTATTGTTGCCACACTGGACCACCAGGGAAACCAGCCACGCTGGACCACCAGGGAAACCAGCCACGCTGGACCACCAGGGAAACCAGCCACGCTGGACCACCAGGTATGCCCCCTAGACCCCCAGGGAAATACTAATCAGTGCAAAGGCAGCTGCCAATCAATGCCCAGGCAGCTGCCAATCAGTGCCCACTCCAATGCCTACCACTGCCACCAGGGATGTCTATCAGTGCTGCGTATCAGTGCCACGTATAAGTGCCCATCAGTGCCACGCATCAGTGCCCATAAGTGCCGCCTATCAGTGCCACCCATAACAACCCATCTTTGCAGCCTTTCTGTGCCCTTCAGTGTCGCCTATCAGTGCCCATCAGTGCCCACCAGTGCCACCTATCAATGCCCATCAGTGCTGCCTACCGCTGCCTACCAGTGCCCATCAGTGCCACATATCAGTGCCCATCGTCAGTGCCTGCTCATTGCTGCCACCTCATCGGTGCCGCCTTATCAGTGCCCATCAGTGAAAGAGAAAACTTACTTATTTACAAAATTTTTAAACAGAAACAAAAGCAAAACTTATTTTTTTCAATATTGTCGGTCTTTTTTTATTTGTTTCGCAAAAAATAAAAACCGCAGAGGTGATCAAATACCACCAAAAGAAAGCACTATTTGTGGGAACAAAATGATAAAAATTTAGTTTGGGTACAGTGATGGATGACCGCGCAATTGTCATTCAAACTGCGACAGCACTGAAAGCTGAAAATTGGTCTGGGCAGGAAGGTGTATAAGTGCCCTGTATTGAAGTGGTTAAATAAGCAAGCCAGTGCATTTAGTTTATACATTCCTTTATGAGGAAAAAAAAAAAACACAGGTACTTGTATTGCTAGATTATCAAATATTCTTCATTATAAAATTATTAGCTTGGATTACAGGAATCGACTTCAGAGCATCAAAATTAGCAGTAGCTGCTCTTTTCATTTAGCTCAATGTTATATCCATCCAGACGCTTAAAGGGTAAATTCACTGTTTCACGAAGAATTAAAAAAAAAAAAAGGTGAATCAATTAAATCAGTTGCAAATATCCTGACCACCCTTCTGCTGCACATGACCCTGCTTACAATGAAATGCACATCTAGGGTTCTTTTAGCTAGGTGTCCCAGGAATGATAGAAGCACTTCTGACTGGTCAGCACAGTCACATGAACTAGTAAGTACTTGCCTTTGCAAGCATTATGATGGATACTCACTCCGGGGCTGTGTATTACAGTGTCTGGATGGCTACACCGGCAGCATGGGGCATCATGGCCACTATGTGCAGAAGTCCGGAGGGGTGGAGATTTGAAGTTACTTAACCCTTTCTTTTTTTGTAAAAAGGTGAACCTACCCTTTAAGCTTCTGGATGGATTCCTCAATCTGGGAAAAATGGTGTAGGTGTTGTCAATGTCATCATTGTTTTTTAGTACTTACCCAGTTTATACCCTTGTCTGGGGTAGAGGGCTGTAAGACCATCGAAACTCAGCAGTCTGCAGTGTTTTCTGCAGGCTGGGCCCTCTCACATATAGACAGAACCTCAGACTTCTATATATATGTAACCTGTCATCTGTTAGAAGGTCGTGTGTGCGATTGGATTATTTCACTGGTATTACGTTGAGAGACTTACATTCCACCTATAATCAATTTCCTTGGTGTCATTGCTAATGAACAGAACCAAACACCCGAGTATAGTCACTACCGTCTTTCAGCGAAGTGGCTGTTAAATCTGTCATTTTCTCCCTGGGTGCCATTTTTCCGGCCTCTTGATTGGCCGGCGAGAGGTGTCATTCCCGCACATGTGCACAGAAGTCATTCTTTCCGGCACAAAGTGTGACGCGAATGCATGCAGAGCTGCGCATGTGCAGCTTTGTGTACATTCAGTAGAAAACTGCAAGCAGGCAGATAGGTTTGTATTATTGAAGAACAGATATAGCATATCTCTCTCTGCAATAAACAGCTGCTTGCTCAGTTTTACAAAAGTTAAGTTTAGTTCTACTGAACAAAGCCAGGCAAGTGTAGATGTCTTTGAGCTCTGATCAATCATTCCATTCTGAGATCAAACGCCATAGTACTAAAGAACTGTGGCTTAAAATGTTTGTGGGTGGAAAGAGTTAAAAGCACAGGATATTAGACTGGTAAAAAAAATAAAAATAAAAAATGAATCACTTGCGGCCATTTACTGCGACAGAACGGCCTGCTCTGTGCCAGATAGCATACATAGTACGTGATCTGACACTTACGAGTCTGGGGCGCGCTTGCGTGCCGCCGGCAACCAGCTCCCACCGATGCTTCAGTACACAGGCAGAATGGCAGTCTGCCAAAGTAAACAAGGCAGATTGCCATTCTGTGAGTACAGATGGCATGGATCCTGTGTTTCTGTAAAGCAGGAACACCGATCCATGTCTTCCACTAGTAAAAGCACCTCCCCCCACTACACTGAATCACAGGCTAGGCACACAGTTAAACCTTTGATCGCCCCTGTTAACCCCTTCCCAGCCAGTGTCATCAGTACAGTGACAGTGCATATTTTTTTTAGCACTGATCACTATTAGCGTCACTGGTCCCCAAAAAGTGTCTGTGTCCGATTTGTGGGCCACAATATTACATTCGCCAGTAGTAGTAAAAAAATAAATAAAAAATACCCCATAGTTTGTAGACGCTATAACTTTTGCGCAAACCAATTAATATATACGCTTATTGGGATTCTATTTACAAAAAAATATGTAGCAGAATACATATTGACCTAAAATTGATTAATTAGATTTTTTTTACATATTTTTGTTGGATGTTTTATAGCAGAAAGTAAAAAATATTGTTTTGTTTTTTTTCAAAATTGGTCTTTTTTTTTTTTTTTAATAGCACAAAAAAAAAAAAAAAAAACGCAGAGGTGATCAAATACCACCAAAAGAAAGCTCTATTTGTGGGAAAACAAAGACATACATTTTATTTGGGTACAGTGTCACAGTGTGCAGTGTGCAATTGTCAGTTAAAATAACAGTGCTGGTCAAGAAGGGGGGGGAAGGTCAAGCGGTTGGCTAAGAAAGGCCTACTGAGATTTTCCCTCTCTACTGGTAGAACGCCGATCCCTAGACACTGATGCCGCGTACACACGGTCGGACTTTTCACCTGCAAAAGTCCGACGGACGCCGCCGGACCAAGTCCGGCGGAAAATCCGACCGTGTGTGGTCTCCATCGGACTTCCGACGGACCGTTTCGGGCGGAAATCCGACGTACTTTAGATTTGAAGCCTGCTTCAAATCTTTACGTCGTACCTCCGCCGGACTCAGTTCCTGACGGAAAGCCCGTTCGTCTGTATGCTGGTCCGAAGGACCAGATACGACGTAGGAGCAGGTTACTGCATCTCGCGCTCGCTGCAATAGGAAAAACAAATTTTCCCATTGCGGCGAGCGCGGGGGGCATCCCAGGCCCTTAGGTCTGGTATGGAACTTTAAGGAGAACCCCCCTACGCCGAAAAACCGGCGTGGGGGTCCCCCCAAAATCCATACCAGACCCCGATCCGAGCACGCAGCCCGGCCGGTCAGGAAAGGGGGTGGGGACGAGCGAGCGCCCCCCCCCCTCCTGAACCGTACCAGGCCGCATGCCCTCAACATGGGGGGGTACTTTGGGGGAGGGGAAGCCCAGCAGCTCAGAAGTCCGGACCTCTGCTGGCAAGAGAGCTACCTGAACACAGCAGAGGAGCCGGCCGAAGAACTGGAACACCGGGAGAAGAGAGCGGAGAAGAACCAACCGGACGCCGGGAGAAGATGAAGCGGAGGGACCCCCGAAGACGGAAGAAGACCCCCCCCGGAGCAGTTTAATAAATTATTTTAAAAACCTGTGTTGTGTTTTATTATTAACACTTTTTACCTAGGTGAATGGGTAGGGGTACCATGTACCCCATATTCATTCACATAGGGTGGGGGGGCCGGGATCTGGGGGCCCTCTTATTATAGGGGGCTCCCGGATTCCGATAAGCCCCCCGCCCGCAGACCCCGACAACCAACGGCCAGGGTTGTCGGGAAGAGGCCCTTGTCCTCATCAACATGGGGACAAGGTGCTTTGTGGTGGGGGGGCACCGTAAGGCGCCCCCTCCCCCAAAGCACCCCCCCATGTTGAGGGCATGCGGCCTGGTACGGTTCAGGAGGGGGGGGGGGGGGCGCTCGCTCGTCCCCACCCCCTTTCCTGACCGGCCGGGCTGCGTGCTCGGATCGGGGTCTGGTATGGATTTTGGGGGGACCCCCACGCCGGTTTTTCGGCGTAGGGGGTTCCCCTTAAAGTTCCATACCAGACCTAAGGGCCTGCGACGGGGCTCGCAAGGTTTCAATCTCGCCAAAAAAAGCGGCGAGATTGAATTCCTTTTCTAGTCCCGTCGTACCCGAGTCACGTTCAAAATGAACGGACTTGTCCGTGTGTGGGAAAGTCCGTTCATTCTGAAAGTCCGGCGGAAGTCCGTCGGGAAGATCGGATTCCGGAAAGTCCGGCCGTGTGTAGGCAAGTCCGGCCGTTCAGAAAGTCCGGCGGTAGTCCGCCGGAAGTCTGGCGGCAAGTACGTCGGACCTAGCTTTCTAGAAAGTCCGACCGTGTGTACGCGGCATGAGGGTTCACATCTGTTCCTAGTATAGAAGACTGGACAGCTGAACTGAACCTCATCATTTGAATAGAAGAACTAGCTGCTAAACCAGCGTTGCCAACCATCAGTATTTTTTTTTACAGGCAGCCAGTAAAATCTGACACTTTTCTCCTGCCACTAAATGCCAGTGGCAGGAAAAGGAGACAAGTTAATATGGCCACAATGCTCGGCTTGGGCATGCGCAGTTCCAGTCCAGAGCTGGCTGAGACTATCCAAGTGCCTGCTACAGTGTGTTCAGGCAGCGCAGGCCGAGGCGGTGCCTGAGCATGTGGTGTGATGTCATGGTGCAAGGGAGCCGAGCGGAGTGGCTGGATGCTCGTGTGTTTGCAAGGCTGGAGCAAGGCAAGCTGGGAGCGGGACTGTCAGTGCTGTGTGGACTGAAGGGACCGCCGGGCATAGAGAGACTGTCACTGACTCAGAAGGGGACGTATCCTGTTGGTGAGGTGTCATCATCATCATCTGTGCTGCGGCACACTGCTGTCATTGTCACTGAGAGTCAATTTCATGTGTGTTTGCCACCCATTCTAATTTCTTGCCCCCGAGCTACTTACTATATAAAAAATAAATACGTTTTCAGCCTTAATATGTAGCTTAAAACACATTGCTAATTGCAAATTGTACACGTTTATAGCTTAAAAATTGAAGTTTGCACCTAAAAGTGTAAATTTGGAACTTTTGGAAATGTCAATAGAACTTGACTGTGCCAGTAAATTTTGGGTGTTGTGTCAGTAAATTCCAATCTGGTAGGCTGGCAACACTGAGCTAGACTACTGTATATATGACAGATTTATCAACTTTACTAACGCCTGGATTGTGATCTATACCTCCACTCCTCTCCAATTACTAAAAAGGTGACTGAAACTAAACTCCAGACCTTCCCTAGTGGAGCCACTTTTGACATACAAGTATTGTGACACCTGCCTTTACACAAACTTTTCAAACTGAGGCGCTTTTCAGGCACTTCACGCTAAAGAAAAGCACCTGAAAAGCTCACAAAAACCAATTTCAACTAAAATCACTTAATGCTTTTACATTGGGGCGATGCGCTGGCGGGGCGGTGAAAAAACTCCTGCAAGCAGCATCTTTGGAGCATGTTTGAAGCGCAGCAAAAAAAAAAAAGAAAAAAAAAAGTTCCTTAAAAGCACCCCTCTACATTGAAATAAATGGTAAGCCCCTGAAATGGTTCTTTTGAGTCACATGACCTTCAAAAAAAAAAAAAAGATGCGCCGCTTAGCCACAAAAGCGTCCCGCATTTTGTGGGCAGTTTTCAAGGGCCTCAGTGTGAAAGGGGTCTTATGGCATCCCAGTCTTAGTCCGTAGGGTTTAATATTGAATTGACCCACCCTTTGCAGCTATAACAGCTCTTCTGGGAAGGCTGCCCACAAGGTTTAGGAGTGTCTCTATGGGAATGTTTGACCATTCTTCCAGAAGCGCATTTCTGAGGTCAGGCACGAATATAAATGAGAAAGGCCTGGCTAGCAGTCTCCACACAAATTATTCCCAAAGGTGTTCTATCGGGTTGAGGTCAGGACAAAGTTGGGAGCATGAAATTGTCCAAAATGTCTTGGTATGCGGACGCCTTAAGAGTTCCCTTCACTGGAACTAAGGGACCAAGCCCAACCCCTGAAAAACAACCCGCACCATAAACCCCCCTCCACCAAATGATTTGGACCAGTGCACAAAGAAAGGTCCATAAACACATGGATGAGCGAGTTTGGGGTGGAGGAACTTGACTGGCCTGGACAACGTGCAACATCAGTGCCTGAACTCACAAATGTGCTTCTGGAAGAATGGTCAGACATTCCCATAGACACACTCCTAAACCTTGTAGACAGCCTTCCAAGAAGCGTTTAAGCTGTATAGCTGCAAAGGGTGGGCCAACTCAATATTGAACCCTACGGACTGGGATGCCATTAAAGTTAATGTGCGTGTAAAGGTAGGTGTCACAATACTTTTGACAATATAGTGTATGTGGAAACAACGACTTGCAGAAAGTCTATTTGCATAGGTACCTCTTCAGGATTCCCCGTGCTTGGCATTTTCTGTACAGGTTCACTTTGAAGCCACAGGAATACAACCATGCCCAATTACCAAAGCAAGGGGCAATGCACAAAGAACAATAGCCCATAGAAACCAATTCTAATCAGTCTGTCAAAATAGGATTCCAATTGGCAGCACCATCTTAAATAAATCCCTAGGTTTGTATCTTAATAAATAGGTCTCTAGATGTGTGTAAATATAGCGGTGTGAGGAAAATTGCATTGCTTGTTTCTGACACAAATGTGGACTTCAGTGAAAAATAAGAAATATATTATGCCAGAGGCAATACCTTTCTCCTTTTTTTGAGAGGATGATTCATCCCCTGTGAAAAAAAACAAAAAAACATACATTTTAACTGTAACATATACATCAAAAGAGTGAGAATGCAAATAGACTTCCGATTTATACAGCAGAAGATTTTATGGGCTTAACAGACAGACATCACACATTACTAACCTGCTTCTGAGGAGAAATGGACATGACATGATTTTATGTGTCACTAAATGACCTTCATAAACAAGCTTAGCTTACCCTTTATATTAGAAAACAACAAAGTCATGGAAATGTACTTTACACAAACTTCCACACAGGATCGGTAAAAAAAAAAAACACCTCACATTTATCTAGGTGTCCACTGCTACTTCGAATTGTAAAATGTTAGAAGGTAATCAACATTCCCATCCATCAGGAACATGCTCCACATCCAGAACCTCAGCAATAAATCCTGCTTCCGTATTTTTGGTGTGAAACAAGATGGGATGGGGACAACAAAACTAATTGTTTGCATAAATGGCCCTGAACCTGTATAGAACCCTGTGACTACCTACCTGCATGCGTTTCACAAAGTGCCCAAGTAAGAGCCAATGCCCAAAGCAACATTACAGGCTGTCCTCACGGTATTACCTAGCTTGCACTAATCCGGATGCAATCCTTCTATTGTTATAGTAAAAGGCAGTGAAGAGTTGATTAACCACTTCAATACCGGACACTTTCACCCCCTTCCTGCCCAGGCCAATTTTCAGCTTTCAGTGCTGTCACACTTTGAATGACAATTGTGTGGTCATGCAACACTGTACCCAAATTAAATTTGTATACATTTTTTCACACAAATAGAGCTTTATTTTGGGAATATTGATTCACCACTGGGTTTTTTTTATTTTTTTGCAGGAAAGTTATAGTGTCCACAAACTATTCTCTCTCAGATAGATAGAGATATATATATATATATATAGATATATATATATAGATAGATATAGATATATATATATATATATATATATATATATATATATATATATATATATATATATATATATATATATATATATATACATACACACATACATCTATATATTTGTACTGTCCTGTCATTTTCGGGCCTCGAGATATGAGATCGTCCGTCAGTACATCAGGTTTGACTGATTATTTTATATATATATATATATATATAAGAAAATCAGTCAAACCTGATGTACTGACCAACGATCTCATAACTCGAGGCCCGAAAATGACAGGACAGTACAAATATCCCCCAAATGGCCCCTTTTTGGAAAGTAGACAGTTCAAGATATTTAGTAAGCGGCATGGCAAGTTTGATGTAACTTTTTTTTGTCCAAATTTTTTAGAACATGAATGTTTTTTCACTATATAATTTTTTTTTCCCACATACCGTCACCAGTGTAGTACAGCATCATCATAACCGGTGTGGCAGTGATCAAAGATTATATATTTTTTCAAATACTTTTTCTTTATTACGCTTTTCTTTACATACCGTGACCAGAGCGATAGTGCGTTACCATGGTAACACTGCTACTCTAGGGAGG
Source organism: Lithobates septentrionalis (assembly GCA_037952835.1). Taxonomy (NCBI): domain Eukaryota; kingdom Metazoa; phylum Chordata; class Amphibia; order Anura; family Ranidae; genus Lithobates; species Lithobates septentrionalis. The sequence continues at coordinate 1,273,820 of JBBDGP010000282.1, read as the reverse complement.
CAATTTTATTTTTTAGGTTCGGTTCACACTTGTGACATGTGGGAACCAGCGCGATTCCAGTGGGGGTTCCCGCATCGCACCTGAATCGCTGGCGGTTCACATTGCCCTCTGCGAACTGCTGTGGGTGTCAATACAAAGTTATGGACACCTCCAGATCAGTTTGCAGATTGCGGTGCGAACTGTGAAATGGTGCAGGAATCAGATCGTATAGGTGTGAACACCCATACGATCCGATTCCAGTACGGACCAAAACTGTATGGCTGAATTTGCATCGCAGACATCGCATGTGATCTGCACAGCAATGAGTTGCAAATCACATGCGTTGTCTTGCATTGCACAAGTGTGAACAGAGCCTTACACACTATGATTGTTTACAACAGTGATCATCAGAATTATAAGCAACCATTTTTTTCTGAATATAATCCATTCATTGTGGACTATTGTGATTAGCTATGATGGGCCACAGCTAATCACATGGCACAGATGGGCTGTGATTGGCTCTGTTTGCACCATGTGATCACTGTGACCAATCACAGAGGTCAACACAATAGTACACAATGGATAGTGTGTATAGAAGCCATGCATTGTGTAAAACTGTCATGTGATCTGCTGTGATTGGTCACAGCAATCACATGGTACGGTGGACACAGCAGGTGACAGATCACGCTGGAGCGCGGCCTGATCCTGGGAGGACATCATATGACATCTACACAGGATGGGAGCGTTCCAACTTGGCCATCATTTGTCTATAGGCTGGGCGGGAAACAGAGAATTGAAAGAAAATAAAAAATGTCCATGAATATCCAGGCTGTATCTTGTACTGTATCACTAAAACAAGCAATTTCTGAATAAATGTTTCCCTCCAATTGTCACATAACCTAAACGCCTAAACCTAGGTTAAGCAAACCTAAAAAAAAAAACCTTAATTTTATATTTGTGGGGCTTGCATAATATTTTCAACCAAAAGAAATTAGAGCTCAATAAACAATACCCATCATTCAAAAAAAGGTCTTGACAAAACACAAGCAGTGCCTTTTCAAAACCTTGTCCAATAAATCTGTTTATGTTGCATTGATACAAAACCTATGAGTGCCTTTTCCTTTGGACAGTTTGCATCCACTTGCACACTTTTTTGCACACATTTAAAAAAAAACAAAAACAAAGGAAGTAGTACTGAAGGCTGAGGCTCTTCGATGTTTCACGACTGATTAGGAAAAAGACTGGCCAATAGCAAGCACTGGGTGGTGGATTGAACTTGGATATGATCACCAGGTGTTGAAGCATGCATATTAGAGTGCAATAGATTTTCAGGGATCACAAGGCACCCTTATAGACTTACTACTTCATGTATGTGATCAGTTTAAGTTGTTTTAAGTAACAAACATCACTTTTACTGCCAGGCTTATATACTGGTTACCTGCTCTTTGCCCCCTAAAAACTTTCCTGTGGCTGGTAGGAGTTCTTTAGTTCTTTGTACACTGAGCGGCACATGTGCCGTGTAGTGTTCAGTCCCTGTCCGTGAATGGGCGTGTCGGGTACAACGTAACTCCTGCATATACAGGAATTACATCAGTGGCCAACCCAATGGCCAAACAGAAGTGCCATGGGACCCAGATGTTTTGGTGGAAGAGATGGTAGCAGATTTAGTTACCTGTGCTTATCTAGTGTTGTGTAAAACGGCAGTAACACGTTAATGCAGACATCCGAAGGGGGCCTGCACATACCCACTGCCATCTTCCATGGCTTTGGGGCACTCCTCACAATTAAATTTACTCTTGGCCTGCTCCCCTCCAACAGCTGCCTATTGGTCAGTGTGGAAGCACAATGATGGACCAATAGCTTCAGGAGGTGGTGTGGGGAGGGCAAGAACCAACTTCACTGGAAGTCAATACTTGATTATTTGAGCACTTCAGTTCAAGGCTCCATTCCCAATATTGCATTGTGGTACCACACATTTCCACAATGCATGTAACTATGTGCAGAGCCATTCATTTTGAATGGCACCCCAACTCACCTTAACAGAGTACAGACCATGAACCATGTGTGCATTGTCGTGACTGAAAAACATGCTGTACGTCTGTTAAAACTTTTAGAAAGTTTCCAGCGCCTTTAAAAGGAAAGTGCTGCCCTAACAAGTGGTAACGCAACCCCCTGACACAGTAGGCCTATGCAAATAGACCCTTAGGGGCATTCCTGAAAACAGCAGAGGAGATGTGTAGGCACTTCATGCTGCTGCAATCTTACATAGGATTAGGAGAGTAGAATTTCATCCTTTAAATTTATGCAGGTCTACTTTTTTTTGTTCATTTAGATTGCACTGATCTGCAACGGCTAACTTAGTCCTAAGATCTACAATCAACTATTTATTGCAAGGACTTGCCTGATTTTATATACATTCAATTCATTAGGTTTGTTCTCATATTATATAACTTTGGTAAAAACAAAAGGAGATTGTATATTGGGATTGTATTGTGCATAGCCAGCTTTAGCCATTCACATTGCATTTAAAGAACTTGTGAACAACACCTCAAAATGCACACATCCAATATTGTTGTTCAACTATAACTGCATTTACTGTGGAAAAAATAAAACATTTTATCAGTCTATATTTATTGGTTGGAGATTCTGATCTGTGGAAAGCAAGGCGTCCCAGATCTACCGCTGTTTATATTTGTACTGATCCTGCAGCACTATTGCAAGTGCGATTGTAAAAGTTTAACTTTAATAAAAACTCATTTTATGTATTCACGCTATGAGTATTTTCTTCCATCCACCTATATGTGAGTATACCCAATGACCAGACCCACCTTGGGGAGGTGGAGATATCAGACAAGAGACCAGGGTCAACCTTGTTTGAATGCGCTTTACCCCTGCAGGGGTATGTCTTTTTGGCGAGTGTGGAACCCAGAGGGGAGCACGTGTGGAATTCACCCAACTCTTCACCAAAAAATATTGTTGGTCCAGGCACAAGTCACTTTGGAAGTCACTAATGTTTTGCACACATTTTTTATACACTTCGGTTTTTATTCTCTTGGCAGCCTCCCCTGGTTTTCCTTTCGTCTTGTCATCAATTTTGGAGGGACGTCCAGTTCTTAGTAATGTCACTGTTGTGCCATATTTTCTCCACTTGATGACTGTCTTCACTGTGTTCCATGGTATAGCTAATGCCTTGGAAATTCTTTTGTAACCTTCTCCTGACTGATAACTTTTTACAATGAGATCCCTCTAATGCTTTGAAAGCGCTCTGTGGACCATGGTTTTTGCTGTAGGATGTGACTAAGAAAATGTCAGGAAAGACCTAGTAGAACAGCTGAACCTTATTTGGGGTTAATCAGAGGCACTTTAAATGATGGCAGGTGTGTACCGACTCCTATTTGACACGAGTTTGAATGCGATTGCTTAATTCTGAACACAGATATATCCCCAGTTATAAAAGAGGGTGTGCACACTAATGCAACCACATTTTATTATTTTATTTTTACTCTCCCCCCACCAAAAGATTTCAGATTGTTTTTCAATTGAATTGTACAGTGTATAGGTCACATTAAAAAGGTGGATAAAGTTCTGAAATTATTTTTTTTTTTTACATTACAGAAACCTGACTTTTTATATTCACTGTATATCTGTATGGACTTTACACAGTATCCAGTAAAGTGGTCACCAGCTCTATTTACGCACTATTGTGTGTACTTTGACAAAAGATTCCAATATATTCCCAAAAATGGCAGTGAAAAAGCTGCAATTCCTCTTTAGAAATATGACCTCAATAGTTGGCAATGCTCTAAAATTTCCAAAATACTAACCAGTCCATCAGTTGCAAGGTAACCACCAGTCCCAGGCTGTGAATGAAGTTTTTGAATTATACCGTGCAGCTCAACACAACAAACTTTGTAAAAAACAAATATAAGGAATACAATGACACAGAAATCTGGTTTACTCTTCTGTATTTTATTTGAGACAAAAATACAAAGAGGATTATTGTACATTATCTTGAAAATCCTATTTATGTTATCAAGGTTGGCACGCTTTCATAAAACACCAAGCTTTAAAAATCAGGAATGGAATAACTCCAAATAAAGATCAACTCACAGCATGAGACATCCAAAAATCTACAATTATTATCCCAAATAAAAAGGTCACAATATGTTTTTCACCCAATAATCGGTCACAGAATCAGCTACACAATGCATTAGGCATGACTGTAAACCCCTTTTTTGTAAAAGATGGAAAATTATAAAAATTTGAACTTTGTTTACTTCTTAGACCCCTACCACAAAATATGGCTCTGTTAAAAATATGTATTAGCATTCACAAAATAGATATTTTTTGTTTTCCTATTCTAAGACATAGCAAAAAAAAAAAAAAACAAAAAAAAAAAAAAAAGAAACTCACATCTTTGGAACATTATTGCTTGTCCACTCTGCCCTGGAGTGACAATAGTAATAAAAGGTTGTGCATATGGACTTGATCCTACAACTCTCTTCAAAACACCCCACTGGCCATGCTTTTAGGACATTACTTCAAAAAGTACATAAAGATTCAGTCATTTGGGTCCATACTGACAAGACATCAGCAGCAGACAATTTACAGGAGTTTGAAGTGGGCCTATACTCAAATGTGCCATTAAAAAGGTAGTCAAATTAAAAATTAACCTAGAAATATATAAAATAAAAATAACGTAATGTCCTCTACACTTCAGTTTAATTGGCATAACTTCACTGCATCATGCCCACCACTTCTTGTGTTGGTAATCAGGTGACCCTGGAACACCCACATAGAAAGCCTGATGCAAAAAATATAAAAAAATAAAAAGTTGTCGTCAATACAAACCAGTTTCTCTCAGTCACCAATCACAGTCAAAACTCTAGGGCAGATTTAAACCCAACTGGCTACACAGAAAGAAGAAAGAGGATATTGCACCTTACATGATTAAGAAGTGCCAATCTTAAAGCCACTACTAACCCAGTAAGGCCGACCATACACGGAGGAAATTTCTTTCCTGCAAACACAGACAGGGGGGCTGGAGAACCTGGGAGAAGACGGTGATTATTGCTAGCTGCTATAGGAGCTGGTAGCGATAGTCGCAGGTAAAACCCGGCATGCTGGATGTGCACAAAATGACCAACCAACTTGGTACATTCAGCCTACTTATACACGGTCCGAATCTGGGCTTGTTAGATGCCCTGGATTGGATAAATTAGATTAAGGCAAACAAAGGAAACTTTTTACTTTAGTATTGTTCACTTGTTAGAATTCGTAGCTCAGATTGCTTCTAACTACTCTTTCAAGCCAAATGAATAACCAGTAATCATAATACGAAATCACTCTACCTGGGGAAATTACTGCTGCAGGTTCTAAGATATGCTGGTCACATACACCTAGGCTTTGGTCGCATAATCTTTGCCGAAGGGCAGGAACAGACAATATGAACCTGGATCTTCCCTGCAGAGATTATACATGCATAGGTCTTTGATATGAACAATATTGGAGGACGCCTGCAGCAGCAATTTCCCCAGGAGTGAGTATTTCCTGTTACTCTTTATCCATCCTAGCAAGAAAACTACCATAGTCTTGACTTATTAAAGTATAGGCCCAATATAGCAACATCCCGTAAATAATAATGAGTAAACCATAGCACCCACTCACCTGATAACTACTGGCTCCTCATAACATTATACTTCTCACAATGTTCTTGTTTCCCAAACTTTGACTGGTAATAACCATGAAATAAAAAAAAATAAAAAAAACACACACACACACACACACCCACCCCTTTACAGGGTCTGAAAACTAAATAAATGCTTTGAGATTGGCACTTCTTAATCATGTAAGGTGCAATATCCTCGATCTGCTTTCTGTGTGGCCAGTTGGGTTTAAATGTGCCCTAGAATTTTTAGCCACCCAAATATCCTTCTATAGCCGTAAATGATGACTCAATACAGCCCTGACCAAGAGCTCACCTAAAACTGTAACTTCCTCCAGAGGCTCCTTTACATGTTCCCCTTTATTTTCGTCACATGTTCTCAGACATATAGGACAGGTTCTACTCTTCTACCATCTAGTCCTATGCTGTCAATTATAGTCGCACCACAAACTACCTCAGACCAATAATTGGTGGGCAGATGTTTGAAGGCTAGTTTCACAGTAACTTTACCACCCAATTTACATACCAATTTCGTGATGGTATAAGGCCCAAAGAAATATGGTGAATTGCTGATTGGATAATATATTGGCTACCACTGGCATGTCGTTACATAACAGACCAATTAGTGGAATTCTCTAGATTTAGCACAAATTCTGGCTGTCATATAGACCATTGACAGGTGCGACAACTACATAACGCTATCCTTAAAACAAAGCATGGAGGTCTTTTTCGTGAGAGGATTAAAATTATTGGTACATGGAAACTAACAGCTTTCATTTAAAATATGAAATTTCATTAGGTTTCCTCCCTGCAAAAGCAGGTTTAATTTGTTCAAGTTTTAGTTTCTACAAATACCACACTGCATTACATAACATGAATGTCTTCCCCACAGCAACGGGAAAACCTAACCATTGTTACAGAGCACAGGACGCCAGTGTACACAATTCTATAGCTTACACTGTATAAAATGAACGGAATGCCAATGCCCAGATATCCGTAGCACGATTACAGGGTAAAGAACGCACATCAGTTTTCACAGCTGCAGAGCATAAGAGGCATTTCCATCATTTTCATACTACACTGGGCTCCCAAATAACTGAGTCTCACTATTTGAATGTCCTAAAACCCTGAGTACTGTGCAGCCTGACAAGGGAAGAGGTCAGTAGAAAAATACTAACACTGAAAAAAAAAACGTCTTCTCAGAGTTAAGTTGCTATAGTTCTAGAATTAACACTATAAGTAGTGATTGTCTATGCATAGTACAATGGAATCTTCACAATATGAAGTGCATTTACCTCTAAAGAAGGAATACTAAAATACCCATCAATGGGTCTCATTTATAAAAAAAAGCATCTGAAACATAATCATCCAGATTTCCCCTGCTTAGCATAGGCTAGAAAATGGTGCTGCAATCCAATTGTCTTCTCAGCTAATACCCTTCTGATCCATGGTTTTCGATCATCCAATGGGAAAAAGGACAGCTCTGCCCACTGCAACCAATTTCCTTCCTTTCAATCAGTCATACAGCACTGGAAATGGAGACTGGCTGGTTGTTACAGCCCACAAAACATTCAGACACTGCTATGCATGAAGCCCACAGTGAATAAAATATATGAAGCATTTGAAAGGGAAGTGTCCGTGTTTGTGCCCTGCACACCATGCAAGTATCCACCATGCTGTAGTGCACAAGCCTCGAATTCACTGTAAGTGGATAAGTACTAATCTGACACCCGCTTGTTATTTGTGCTACTAAAATACAGTGAGATCACAACAAACTACTGCCCCTAAATTTAAGAAAATATTTTTTTTTTTTTTTACTGTTAGTGTTTTCACGTATCCATTATAAATTACATACAAAAGGCTCAAGCGCACCCTACAGGAGATTTAGGTATGTACCCACAACAGAAGTAATATATTAACATCTAAAAACAACCAGACCCAATGCTGATACTTCATAAATAGAATAACACACAGCCCACTGAATAGATACAAACAAACTGCAAACTTAGCATCAAAATAAGAACAAAAAATTTACACACACACACACACACACCACGGAAACACAGATCTCAACTAAACTAAAAGATTTTTTTTTTTTGGAAAATACATAAAACAAAAAAACAAAAAACAAAAAAAGAAAAACATAAAAACATTACTAAGTGTACCAAAAAAAAAAAAGTCTACATTTCTAAAACGATACGTTCTCTCCCAGAAACTGCTTTGTAATTTATTTCATGGGTCCAATTAACCCCTCTGCTCTCTTGTGAAGTGTTTGGTTAGGGCTGGTCCTCTTGATGTAGGGGCAGTCTTTTTGAACTTCTTAAGTATCTGTAAAAATAAGGGGAGATCTAAATTAAGGACCAACCAAAAGCATACGAAATATAAAATAGTTTACTGTATCAACACAAATTAGAATAATTAAATCTGCCAGACTTGCTGACACATGCTTGTCATGCATATAAAGTAGAGCCAGCCATTAAGTGTCATGAGGAGTTCATGGGTTCTTCATGAAATAAACAGGTTCTGTTTACAGGAATGCCAGTGAAGATCCTAAAAAGGTGGTCTCTGTTGTGCCAATTTTAATGGGAATGTACAGGAAAAATGGAGGTCTCTCAATATGCCCACATAGAATATATTAAAAGTATCTAAAACGCAAGAAAAAATAAAAAAATAAAAAATGTAATCCTGCATCTTTCCAGTCCTTAAGCTGGCCACACAGATCGAAATTTGGCCGGTTCGATTGACTTCTGTAAAACCAGCCTGTCTGTTTTTTTCGCTCAATCAGTGGTGCTAGCTATAGCTGGCAACGCTGATCATTGAATTCTGACAACGAGAACTCTCCCCACTGTCGGAATGCAAAAGCTACAGCTTAGGGAAAGTATGAAGTAAATTACAAAGCAGTCCGTAGTAGAAACAGATTTAGTACACATTATTGAATTACATATGATCAAAAAAATTAAAGAATCTAAGTAGAACAAGAAAAAAAAAAAATAAAGCATTAAATGTACATCAGAATCCAAAGCCTTCCAGATTTCCACCATATCATAAATCTGCTTCTTCTGCCACTGCAAACAAAGCCTTGTGGCATACACCTACATACACATTCTGGTGCACAAAGAAACCTTTAATATGATTTACTCTATGGAATTCTGAATGTAACATGACTTGACGTACCTGTCCATGATAAAACTTAATTCCAATAAAAAAAATAGCTTATTTGCCCCTCCTGTTGAGGAGAAAAAATTACGGTGGAGCAGTACTCACACATCGCAATGGGAGGGCCGTTCAGTCCAGAAGGCTTTACATCCCAAAAATTGTCATGTAACTGGAAGAAACTTGGATTTAAGGTATACCTGAAATGCCCAACGTATGTATAGAGGATTGGGGGGAATGAAGTTGGAGTTTGGCCTTAAAGTTAAAGTCAAAGTCAAAACGTTTTGATAGCGTAAGGGAGGGTTATAACTCGTCAGCTTTTTTTTTTGGCATGCATCCCATTTGGGAGGGGGGGGGGAGATTTTCCTTCACTTCCTGTCCCATGGCCAAAACAGGAAGTGGGAGGCAATCACTCTAAAGTGAGGGAATTCCTGGTTGGTACCACTGGAGGATTTGCCCCCTATTTGTATTCAAGGGACAACCACAAATTTGGAATCTTCTTTCACTTTCATTCTGTGATGAAGGTAACAGGACAAGAAGAAGAATACAGATGGTAAAATTTCCCTTACAAGTGTTCCAATTTGTTTTGCCCCTGGTTATACTGTGATGCTGCAGCACCCATTTCCTGACAAGCTGTTTTGAACATCCCCACCTTCAAACTGAAACTGACAGATACAGAACAAGAATGGGCATTTGATTCATCTATGGCCAGTTAAGAGCAGAAGCAAAACGCTCTCAACCAACATGAACAATTTTGAAAGGACAAGTTCACCTTCTGAAACATGTTACATGGTCCTCCCCTTTTTAGTGTGAAACATGTAACATGTTCCCGCTTCTGCAGCCGCTCAGGAATCTGAGCACCTGGTGTGACAGCAGTACACATGGCTGTGTCATTCATTCAGAGTTCTGTGAATGAATCAACTACAAGTACAGCATTCCTTTACGGCTGATGGCTTATAGTTCTCAAACTACCAAGGCGCTGTTGAGCAAGACTGTTTATATACTTGTCTTCAGGTAAACATTTGAGCATAGGTCCATTATTACCAAGTTAAAAATTTCTATGCGAACAATTACCTTTGTAAAAGACAAGCTTCCTGACTATTAAGTCTACTGAAAGAGGCTACATTCAACTTCCCCTTTAGTTTAATGAGTATGTTACCCTGATGCCGCGTACACACGAGCAGACTTGTGAACGGGCTAAACTCCGTTGGCATTTCCGACGGAAAGATTTAGAACATGTTCTATATCTGAGTGCGTCGGAAACGCCGACAGAAAAAGTCTGATGGGGCATACATACACAGTCAGAATGTCTGACCAAAAGCTCCCATCGGACTTTTTCTGTCGGAAAGTCCGGCCATGTGTACGCGGCATTAGAAAAATTGTGTGTGAGATCACATGTGTATTTTATACATCATAGTCTATCATTTTGATGCATATTTTCTATCTATGTTTACCCTGCCAATTCCCTTTCTTCCTTGCTGTAAACTGAGCACACAAAGCACAGAAGCTGATCCTTTGGCTAGCCATTCAGAGGTACAGGACATTGTGCAGACAGTAGACACATAGCACATCTATTGGCTAGTTTTGTTCAGCCACCATGCCCCCTGACCAATTGCAGTCTGCTTCTGGCACACACTCCCTCCCAATCACAGTTTGCCTCTTGAACATGCCCCCCCCCCCTCCTTCCCAAGCACAGCCTGCATCTTGCCTCAGGCTGAACAGACTATGGAATACAGGCACAATGAGTGTCTGCACGGTGTCCTGTAGCCCAACTTCGTTTCCTCCACATACAATGCAGAGTTAATAGCCCTTCATTGTGGGTGATGACACTGAGCAACTGCCCGCAGCCCATAGCATCAGGGAGAAGACAGCACCAGAGTGGAGGTTAATGTAAATATTATATCCTCTACAGCTTCTCTAGACCCACCCTGGACTTAGACTTTAAAACCTGGAGATTAGTGTGCTTGTTTATGGCTTGTAATGTTACCTTAACTATTAATTTTGTCTATAGGCCAGGTGGGACATTTGTCATTCCGGGTGGACGTCTTATGATGTCCTCCTGGAATGGGCCACGCTGCAGCGCGATCTGTCACCTGCTGTGTCCAGCCGATGACAGATCACTGTACCGGGCCGCTAACTGTACCATGTGATCACTGTGACCAATCACAGATCACTTGAAAAGAGTACACAGTGAATGGCTGCCATTCATTGTGTACAATTGTGTTACTAGCTGTGATTGGTAACTGTAATCACATGGTACAGGCAGGGCCAATTACAGGCCATCTGTACCATGTGATTAGTGGTGACCAATCAGCGCTAATCACAACAATACACAAATACATGAATCTTAGTTCGTTTTACTTTACTTTATTTCAAATCTATTTAATTCAGTAAAAACAGTTGCGTATAAACAGTGAAATTCATTGGTATAAGCAATTAATGTATATATAAAAAAAAATAAAAAAAATCCTGATCACTTCAAAGTTAGTACATTACTATAGTAACACTATTGCTCTGGTCACGGTATGTTAAAGAAATCTTTTTACATACTGAGACCAGTCAGTGCCCCTGATCATCGCCATTATATGAGGATGTATGTAAAAAAACAATGTCTTCATTTTCCAAAAAAACATGACAAAAAACTACAACTTCATTCATACGGTCCTGGTGTTTTTAGGCCTCAAGAAATGGTAGGCCATCAGTACATAAGGATTGATCAATTTTCAGATATATACACATCATAGTTTGTGGACTTTTCTACAGACTAAATAATAAACACTGACTTGAGTTATTTTCAAAGAAATGTAGCAGAATACAGTTTGGCCTAAATTTATGAAGAAAGATTATTTATTCGCAAAATTTTATAACCGCAACAAAATTAAACTTTTTTTCACAATTAGTATTTTTTAGTGTATTTAGCAAAAAAAAAAAAAAAAAACACAAAAAACAAACAAAAAAAAACAAACAAAACAGGGGTGATTAAATACCACCAAAAGAAAGCTCAATTTGTGTGAAAAATATAATGAAAATGTCATATGGGTACAGTGTTGTATGATTTCACAATTGTCATTCAAAATGCGACAGCGCTGAAAGCTGCAAATTGGCCTGAGCAGGAAGAAGGGGAGGTGAGGTAACTGGTATTGAAGTGGTTAAATACCTAGTCAGCATAAATTTTATAAAGAAATGGGTGGGCTTGGCACACTTTACGAGGCCATGACTCCCTGTCAAGCACAAAAGTTATTATAGTTTATGCCTATAATCACCACTCTTGCTCTGTCGCATATGAGGAACAGCACTGCAATCTATCTCCAGGGTAAAACACAATACCTACCCCTTGGGGAAGAAGCACCAAACGAAGCCTCCTCCGGGACAGAAAACATCTATTGGCTAGCCTTGGGGACAGGCAGCAGCCTCATTAACTACCAGAACACAATAAAACATCACATGCATTCATGTCATTTACAGCCACACAAGTGTACCAACATGAATCCTTCAGGTGACATAAAGGAACAGATTAGTTCAGTCTCCTGACTACAAAATGGGTCAATAGATTTATGCTCCAATATTCGGCATGACTACAGAAGAAGAATCATTTATAAGCCATAGCAGACTGGAGTGTAAGGTTTCAGTCTTTAACTAGGCATTACATTTGGCATGACACACAACAGAATCTGATACAGACATCTTTCATCAGCAACATAAAATTGTATCACCAGAATGATACAGCAAAGTCTTATGGGGTTACTTCACGGAGATTACAATTGCAATCCCAGATCACACACAGGCTGGTCTAATTTGTGAACATCAATAAAAAATTTTTAAAAAACCCTTCTAGTTAAGCAGCCATTATAGCTCACATTGACAGGCGTTCTATTTAAATGCTGTGTTTTTATTGAATGACATAAGACTGCATTAGTATGGAACTGCAGTGTTTGCCCTGCTTTGCCTACAGTTCAGATCCACTGTAATAGGACATGCTGCATCCAAAGAAAACACAGCACAATGCAAATCATACCAAATGAAGCTTCTGAACTGCCATGTGTACAGCTCAACTGAAGTCATATGGATTTCACCGACTTGCGTTTGATCAGCGCTTCACACATACATCAATTGCAGAAAGTAGCATTAGTTAGCAAGAGCCCTTTACCCACTAAAAAGGAAAAACTGAATTCCTGAGAAACCACAGGGAGACCAAGGGCACTGAGCCGCCCCCGGGCATCGGCGGTAAAGCACCGTTAATTTTAGCGGCGCTTTACCGTCGTTTTAGCTGCACTTTTCGGTTGCTAGTGGGGTGCTTTTAACCCCTGCTAGCGGCCGAAAAAGGGTTGAAAGTGCCTGCAAAAGTGCTGCTTTGCCAGTGCTGCCCATTGACTTCCTAAAGCGCCTCAAAGAAGCTGCTTGCAGAACTTTGAGCGTCCTGCCAGCGCAGCACTCCAGTGTGAAAGCACTCGGGCTTTCACATTGGAGTGAGAGGAGAGGCGCTTTACAGGCGCTATTTTTAGCGCTATAGCGCCTCAGTTTGAAAGGGGTCTTAAGGTGGTCATATGTGGACTACTATAAGGCCTCATATGTGGACTACTATACTACACGCACGGATTACAGCGTACACCCATGCCGTGTTTTTCCACACAGGGATGCACAGGTGTTGTGTACATCTCCATACAAGCAGTTCTATTCCTATCAATCTGGGACGTAGCGGTTACACAGAAAACTGCTGCTCCCAATCTGACATCCGTGTGGATTCCTGGACCCGAATGAACATGGTCTGTCTTCAAGGCTATGCACGCGCACCAATGTCAGATTAGGAGCAGCATCTGTGTCCATGCAGCCGCTACGTCCTAATTGACATGAATGGGACTGCCTTCACGGGGATGCATGAAACAAGTGCATCCACATGTGGGTAAACATGGCCCTCACATGGGAGTACGAGTGTAGCGCACCCATGTGAACGAGGCCCTAAAATCACTATCTATAAAATAATTTTTGCTCTCTTCCGTTCGCGATTTCCACCATCCGCCCCTTCCCCACCATTATCACACACTATAAAGACTAAGCAGCTTCTTTTGGTATGTGCTTTTAGCATAGCCAAGGACAGGCTGTTTTCTGGAAGACTGGATGATGATCTTTTAATAATGCAATGCGCACAAACAAACCTTATAGCAAGCAGAATATAAAAGCTTTTCAATGACAAGATAACAGATAAAATGGAATAGATTAAGCAATAATTCTGAAACTTTAAATCATTTCACAAACAACTGAGATTATTCTAAAATCCATCGAAAATGATTGCCTAAAATAGGGGTCTGCAAAATTTCTAAACAAAGGGCCAGTTTACTGTCCTTCAGACTTTAGGGGGACCAGACTTCGGCCACTGGAAGTAGAAATTGTCCGGGTGCCAGTGGGAGGGATCGTGCCCCCCCCATCGCTGGGTGCCAGTGGGAGGGATCGTGCCCCCCCCATCGCTGGGTGCCAGTGGGAGGGATCATGCCCCCCCCCATCGCTGGGTGCCAGTGGGAGGGATCGTGCCCCCCCCATCGCTGGGTGCCAGTGGGAGGGATCGTGCCCCCCCATCGTTGGGTGCCAGTGGGAGGGATCGTGCCCCCCCCATCGTTGGGTGCCAGTGGGAGGTATCGTGCCCCCCCCCCCCCATCGTTGGGTGCCAGTGGGAGGGATCGTGCCCCACCATCGTTGGGTGCCAGTGGGAGGAATCCTGTCCTGCATCAGTTCGAGGAAATGTGCCCCAAAGGCTGGATAAAGGCAAGCAAACAAAATTCCTGTTGACATTTCATATGTAAAAAAATAAAATAAAAAGTGTATGTTGTGACTTTCCAAAAATTTGCCTTACACAGTGGCCTCCTGACAAGAGGAAGCTAAAAGGCAATCATATGGGCATCGTTAAATTGCTTAAGTTTTGGCTACTCTGGTGATCCAGTTTTTATATCTGCCAAGTATTATACTTTTAATTTATTTAGTTTGGTCTTAAGAAAAATGTATTATTTACCTGCATGATCTTCGTGGGGCTCTTCAGATGTCACTGTGTTTTGTTCTGAAAAACATAAAATGTCCTCAAGATTTATTTAGGAAAATTATGTTTTTACAAGTGTTTACTGGAAAAGGTACCAATATCTCTTAACTAAAGTTGCCCATAACCTAGAAGATTTATTGAAAGAAAAGTTAATTTAAACATTAGTAAGAAAATTCTCATCACTACATTCAATTACTTTAGGAATCTGATTTAAAAGTACTTCAAAATTATGTTTGCTTTCAACATTCCCATAACATGCCCCAAATGAAAACCATAAAGTGCTGCGCAAACTGTTGGCGCTATATAAATCCTGTATATTAATAATTTTCATGGTTAGAAATTTGTTCATTTGGGAAAAAATGTCTGTCCTCCTCCCTTGAATTTTTTTGTTACTGCAGTCAAAATCAAACGTTGATTTGATCCCACTAATGGTCACAAAATCAAATATTCCTGAAACAAAAGTTTTCAAACAAAATTCTTCTAGTGTATGGCCAACTTTAGACGCTAACCTGGATGTACTGTTCGATTGACCTGCGTGGCAAATAAGAGCTAATGAAACTATAATGTAAAGTTATACATTTGAGGGCAGAAAACATGAGTACATCATATAATCTAGGGGGGTAAAACTGGGCGAGTCCAGGATGCAGGATGATCTGGTTGTCCTGGAAGATTACCAGCAAAGCAACGCTGGTGGTCTAGTAAGCGTTTGTATGCACACACAAGTTCATGCTTACATACAGTGTAGGGTTGTCCCGATACCGATACTAGTATCGGTACCGATACCGAGCATTTGCCCAAGTACTTGTACTCGGGCAAATGCTCCCGATGCCTCGACTGTCAGCTGTGATCGGCGCGTGGGGGAGTTACAAGATTCTCCCCCCGCCGGCTTTCAGCTGCTTTAGTGACATACAGCGGTGATCGCTCACAGCTGACTGTCACTGCATCCTCCTCCATGCCCCCTCCTTTCCTCTGTCCCTCTCAGCTGTCCCCTCCGTTCTGCTCTTATCTGTCCCTCTCAGCTGTCCCCTCGTTCTGCTCTTATCTGTCCCCTCCGTTCTCCCCCTCAGTTCCTCCGTCCTCCCCCTCCTCCTTCCTTTGTGTATGGATAGAGTCAGCTGACTCTGTCCATTCACATAACTGAAACATTGTAATCTTCTGTGATTACGATGTGTCAGTTTATGAATGGAGAGAAGCTGCGGTCTTCTCTCCATTCATTGTCAGTGCAGCTGAGGCTGCAGAGAAAGGGACTGGGGATTCTCTATCCTCTGTCTCTTTCTCTGTCTCAAGGGGGAGATATCAGGGGTCTGTTAAGACCCCTGATATCTCACCAAAGCCCCCCAAAAGGGCTGATTAAAAAAAAAAAAAAAAAAACAATAAAGAATAAAAGAAATATTATTGTAAAAAAATAAAAATTGTAAAAAAAAAAAAAAAACAACACACACACATACAACGTTCACCCCCTCCCCCCCCCCCCCAAAAAAAAAGCAAGCACTGTTAAAAAAAAACGAAAAAAAACCCACTGTCACGTGACATTAAAAAAAAAGTATCGGTATCGGCGAGTACTTGAAAAAAAGTATCGGTACTTGTACTCGGTCCTAAAAAAGTGGTATCGGGACAACCCTAATACAGTGCATCCGGAAAGTATTCACAGCACTTCACTTTTTCCACATTTTGTTATGTTACAGCCTTATTTCAAATTGGATTAAAGTATTTTCCTCAAAATACCCCATAATGACAACATGAAGGAAGTTTGTTTGGAATCTTCGCAAATTTAGTAAAAATAAAAAACAACGAAAAAAAAAATCCCATGTACAGAAGCATTCACAGCCTTTGCTCAAAACTTTGTTGAAGCACCTTCAGCACCAATTACAGCCTCAAGTCTTTTAGAGTATGATGCTACAAGCTTGGCACACCTACAGTGCCTTGTAAAAGTATTCACCCCCTTGGCTTTTTTTTTTTCAAATATCAAGTTTATTCAACTCCAAACAGGGGTGGGGGCCCCGATACAGAAACATAAACAAAAAGCACATTGTCATGGTCGTTATACAAGGGTTGAATCAGTACAGAGTATAATACAGTACATTTTTAGGCTTGAGACTTCCGAGTATATGCATATTTTAGATAAAAAATAAAGAAACCCGAGACAAAGTGTTGATATCTACAGCTCCGGGGTACTCCCCTCCCAACTTTTTCCATGTTTTCTATAGAAAAATGGGGACCGAAGTCCCTAGACCAGAGAAGAGGTGGGAAGGATAGGGGAGAGGGTTTAGGGAAAGAAAGAGAGATAATAGAGAAGTAGTGGGAGGTGGGAGAAGGAGGAGACATGGCGGTAGTTAAGCTAGTATATCGGACTCAACGGAGTCCACCCAACACATATGGGGAAGAAGTTATAAGCCAAGTAAGCGTTGTCCTTCCTCGGAATAAATAAATGCGTTCCAGATGTCCCAAGTTTTTTTAAAGGCTTCTTGTTTATGTTGAGCAGTAAGGATCAGGTCTTCCATATGTTTTATATCCTCTACTCTCCGCAGCCACAACGAGAGGGCTGGTGGGGAGGATTGTTTCCAGCAAAGTGGGATACACGTCTTCGCAGCATTGAGCAAGTGACGCGTGAGAGATTTCTTATATCTCTTGATGGGGATCGAGGAAAGGTGTAGGAGAAAGAACGCGGCCTCGTCTGGGATACTATACTCTGTGCATTTTTGTGTTATCCGTCTGACTTCTCCCCAGAAGTCCTTCAACTTCGGGCATGACCAAAAAATGTGGATCAAAGTTCCCTCCTCCTCAGCGCAGCGCCAGCACCGGCTCGAGGAGGTAGGGAAGCATTTCTGTAATCTGGAGGGGGTCAGGTACCAACGGGTGAGGAGCTTGAAGTTTGTTTCCTGAATTTTAGTGCAAAGCGAGGACTTAAGGGCAAGTGTGAGTATGCGTTGTCGCTGTGCTACTGAAAACGAGCAGTTCAGGTCTCTTTCCCATCTAGCTAAGTAAGGAGGTGGGGGTTGTTCGTTTGGTGAGATTAGTAGTGAGTAGGTTTGGGATAGAATATGGGCCAATGGGCCTTCTCCTGAGCAGAGCTCCTCGAACGTCGTTAGTTGGCGGACAAATGTTTGTGTTTTTGGAAGGGAGTGGAGGAAGTGGTGCAGTTGGGCAGCTTTCCAGAAACGGAGATGGTAGTCACCTGCCGGGTTGGTTAAGTCCTGTATGGAAGGCCAATGTCCTTCTACAATAAATTTGGCTGCGTGGTCTCTACCTGAGTCTCTAAGGTTGTTGTAGTCCACTGTATGTAATCCCGGAGTGAAGTTTGGGTGGCCAAGAATGGGGAGTAGGGGCGAGTTTTTTGTTGTGAGGGAGGTCTGCATGGCTGTTTGGTAGCTATGTCTCAGGGTGGTACCTATCAAGGGATGTGACCTCAATTTAGGTGGGAGGGCATCAAAACACCATAGTGCACTCTTTAAAAGTATCAGTGTTTGGTTCTGTTCCAGTAGGACCCAAAGTTTAAATGTTTTATTTCTCCTCCAGTCCAGTATTCGTCCTAGGTGAGAGGCCAGATAATATTGGCGAATGTCAGGTAATGCTATTCCTCCCTCTCTTTTGGGGAGCGTGAGCTGTGAGTGTTTTAAGCGGGGCTTTTTATGAGCCCAGACAAATCTGGTGAAGAGGGATTGGACCTGCTTGAAGAATGAGGATGGGATATTAATGGGTAGTGCTTGGATCAGGTAAGTAAATTTAGGTAGAACGCACATTTTCAAAAGATTGCATCTCCCGAACCAGGAGTGAAAACCTGCGTTCCACTTTTCTAGCAAAATCCGGGTTTTAATCAGCAAGGGTGGGAAGTTCAGGTCAAACGTACGTGACAGGTCAGAGGGGATCTTTGTGCCTAGGTATGTTAGGGCTGTATCCGTCCACTTAAAATTGAAATTAGACTGTAAGTCCCTTAGTGTCAGGGGGGGTATAGAAATGCCCATTGCTTCTGACTTTGAGAAGTTTATCTTTAAATGAGATATGGCTCCATAAGTTTTGAATTCTTGCATGAGATTTGGCAGAGAGATTCTAGGGTTAGTTAGGGAAAATAGTAGATCATCTGCATATGCTGAGATTTTGCAGTGGGAGTCACCTATTTGAAGTCCTGTTATGTCTGGGTTTGCTCTAATAGTGCATAAAAAGGGTTCCAAGGATAGGGCAAATAGAAGGGGGGAAAGGGGACAGCCTTGTCTAGTGCCATTGGCAATAGAAAAGGGGTTTGATAGCACACCGTTAACTTTTACTTGGGCAGAGGGATTGGAATAGATATTTTGGATCCACTTCAACATCTTGTTTCCTAGGCCAATATGACGGAGAACTGAGAACATGTAGTTCCAGTTCACCCTGTCAAAGGCCTTTTCGGCATCGGTGTTTACAAATATGCAGGGGGTCTTGTTATCATTTGCTACGTGGATAAGATTAAGGGCCTTGATGGTGTTGTCCCTTGCCTCTCTGGAGGGAATAAACCCAACCTGGTCTAAGTGTATTAGGTTTTGGAGATGTTGTGCCAGTCTGGTGGCAATTATCTTGGAGAATAACTTTAGATCCAAATTTAAGAGGGAAATGGGTCTATAACTTCCGCACGCGCTCGGGTCTTTCCCATCTTTATAAATCAAAGAGATGTGGGCTTTTAGAGTCTCACTCGGGAACTTAGCATCTTCTCCCAGGGCATTAAAAAAGGCTACCAGCCGTGGGCCTAAAATGGGGAGAAAGGCTTTATAGTATTGGGCAGTGAAACCATCAGGTCCTGGGGCCTTACCTAGTTTCATAGATTTCACTGCTGACTGGAGTTCTTCCAAAGTTATTGGTTCGTCTAAGATCTCCTGGGTTTCAGTCGGAAGGGATGGGAGCTGTGAGTCAGAGATGTATTTATCTATATTTGTTCGTTCGGTGGGGGAGCTGGGTAGATTATATAAGCTTGAGTAGAAGTCTCCAAATTCTTTGGATATTTGCTGTGGGGTAGTGGCTCTTTGGCCATCGGGGCCAATTATTTGTGGGATATAAGTAGCTGATTTAAGATCTTGCACAGATCTGGCCAACAGTTTCCCGCATTTGTCTCCCGATTCGTAGGCTAGTTTGCGGCAAAACTGGAGGGCCGCTTTTGCCTTGTAGCGCAATAGGTCTGTTATTTGTGTACGTAGCGTCATCAACTGCGCCTCCAGGTCTCTAGTGGGAGTTTGTTTGTGTTGCATTTCTACTGAGGCCAAAGCTGCAAGTAATTTAGTGATTTGTGCATTTCTTTTTCTCTTTATGGACGCCCCGTGTTTAATTAGAACCCCTCGCAGGACACACTTGTGAGCCTCCCACAATATTCCGGGGTCGCATCCCTGAGTATCATTCTCCCGGAAGTAGAGATCAAGCTCTTTAGTTACATCCTCCAGGACCTCGGGAATTTGTAGAAGACTCTCGTTCAGACGCCAAAACAGGGATCTGGGTGAGGGTCGGTCTGTGAGGATGTATGTGAGGGAAATGGGAGCATGGTCGGACCATGTGATCTGACCTATTGATGAGGAGCTCACAAGGTGCAACTGATCATGGGGCATCAGGAAGAGATCGATTCTGGAATACACCTTGTGTGGGGGAGAGAAGAAGGAATAGTCTCTCTCCCCTGAATGCTGAAGGCGCCACACATCGGTCAGCTGAGCACTAAGTAAAGTCTGCATTATTCGTTTTCTGACGGCAGGGGAGAAGGAGGAATTACCAGATGACGTGTCTATTGAAGGGGTCAGAGGGACATTTAGGTCTCCTCCCATGAGTAGTTGGCCTTGTTTATATTTTGTCAGTTTTTCTATTGTGCGTTTAAGGAATCTGTCCTGATGTTCATTTGGGGCGTACAGTGTGGCCAATGTGAACTGATTCCCCGCAATCAAGCCCTTTACAAATAGGAAACGCCCCTCGGGGTCTGCTAGCATCTCTTGAAATTCCCATGGTAGTTTGCTGGATATCACTATGGAAACCCCTCTAGATTTGGATTGGGAGTTAGTTGAATGGTAAACACGGGAAAAAAATCTATTTTGCAGTATGGGGGATTTATCCGTTT
This sequence comes from Lithobates septentrionalis, assembly GCA_037952835.1. Lineage (NCBI taxonomy): Eukaryota > Metazoa > Chordata > Amphibia > Anura > Ranidae > Lithobates > Lithobates septentrionalis. The sequence goes on along the minus strand of JBBDGP010000282.1, from coordinate 1,252,940 downwards.
TAAAGTGGGTCTCCTGGATGAAGGCGATGTCAGTCCGTGACTTTTTAAAGTCACAGAGTAACATACGTCTCTTCTCCGGGGTGTTCAAGCCCCTGGCGTTAAGAGAGGTCACTGTAAGAGAATCTACCGCCATGTCTCGGGGTAAGAAGGGGGGGATAGGCTAACCCAAAAAGGGAAGGAAGGGGGGAGGGGAGGGTAAGGGTGAGTGAGACAGAGACAGAGCAGAACAGCACAGAAAGAAGAAGGTAGGGGAAATAGATATATGAGGGTTTAAGTCAAGTAAAACCCCCTGTAAAACCAACTAAGTAGGTGAGTTTTAATAACTTTCTTATGTATACAGAGCCGGAGCTCCGGCTGTACACAATGGCCTATGTGGGGAGTGGGTGGGCAATAACCTGCGGACAAGAGCCTAGAGCTCCCACCCACCCCGACATCCCAGCGATAGTAATCACAGTAAAGAAAAATAAAAAACAGAACGCTAAAAACAACATAGAAAACCAACATTGGACATCTGAAGACCTGTGTTCTCAACATCAATCCAGGGGATCACCCACCTCCGCGTCCCCCGCCCACCAGGAATTGTGTGCGGGAGTATGATCGGAAGTGGGCGCTCCCATGGCCTCCTCAGTTTACATTAACAGACCGGGTTCTGTGTTCATCCCGAGTAAGGAGAAGAAACTGTCAGCTCACGGTGCAGTGAAATACAGTTCTCCAAGCAGCTAAAGCATCTAAACTGAACTAGCGTAGCTGCGGATTCACTTGGCGTTGGAGCAGATGGCAGCACACTCCACCAGCTGGGAAGACATCCAGACAAACTCTGTAACTGAGAGCATAGGGGACGTCCACGCAGGGGGCGGAATAGTTATTAGGACATGTCAGTTCTCCTGATCTCTTGCGCCCCACACGGGAGGGCCTGGCGCAAAGAGTTGAACACAATATACTGCACATCGTGGCATCAGTACAGCCTGAGATTCGCCAAGGGGCCAATTGGGCAAACAAGGGAGGGGGGGGTATGTCCGCTGCGGAGCAGCAAAGTCAAGGGCAACAAAAAATGAACAGGAGGGATCCTCAGCCATGGCCCGTGGCGTAGAAGCTGTACTTATAAGGTGCACCGGATCAGTCACATCGTTAGTGTGAGGATATGTAGGGGAGGGAAATAGCAGTATGAGGTCTTGGTGTCTTAACAGCGAGATACAGAGGACAGATACAGCTACTCACGTTTCCCGTATCTCATCTTGAGACAAGGAGCGGGGTCGACGTTCGTATCTTTGCTGCCTCTGTGGTTGAGGAGCTTGTCCCCGCGAGGTGGTAGTTCGTCCTGGCGCTCGGGGGAGGTAATCCAGCCAATTAGGGATGTCGATCGGGTCTGTTCCCAGGAAGGTGAAGAGCGCAGGTAGAGACTCCGGGGATCTCAGGAGGAAAGACCTCTGGTCCTTGATGAAGGTGACCGACAGCGGAAATCCCCAGCGATAGGTGGCATTGCTGCGTCTGGCTAGGTCCAGCAGGGGTTTCAGGAGGGCACGTCGGTGGAGAGTTGGTCTGGAGATATCAGGTAGGATCTTCACTGTTGCGCCATCAAATTCTATATCTCTCGCTTCCCAGGCACCACGAGAAATGGCCTCCTTGTGAATGTAGTGATGCAGTCGGCAGATCACATCGCGCGGTCTGGTAGGGTCTGACGGGCGCGGGCCCAGGGCTCTATGGACCCGGTCGATCTCCACAGTCTCAGGTAGATGGTCTCCCGCCACTCTTCTGAAAATATCAGTGACCGTAGCTAGTAAGTCAGATGGGCCCGTTGCTTCCGGGAGGCCTCGGAGCCGCAGATTGTTCCTGCGGCTCCGGTCCTCTATTTCCTCCATGCGTAGCTGGAGATCCACCGCTGCGCCAGCCTGGTCTTTGTGTGTGGATTCCAATGAGGCCACTCTCTGCTCGAGGGTCGCCAGAGAAGACTCGCCTGTTGTGAGACGTGAGGATAGGGAATGAACTTCTTGTTTAATTTCCTTCATCTCACGTTTGTGCGCGGCCTCCACCTTTCCCACTAAGGCCTCGATATCCGCTCTTGTCGGGAGGGCCTGTAGGATGGCTTTCAACTCTGCGTCCGCCCTGAAGGTAACAGGCAGGGGAGTCATGTTCCCCCGGATCTCAGTCGACACTCCCGGGGAGTTTGGATACACCACAGGGCTCCTGGATCCCTCTGAAGACTCTGGATCCATCAAAAGGGCTGGTGTCTGTGAGAGAGTGTCACGAGGTCCCGCCATCTTGAGGTCCGGTGAGCTGGGCTGCGATCTCCCAAAAAGTCTCTGGAAATCACCTAATACAGGCGTGTTTGTAGCTGGGCTGGTTCTTTGTTTGTTCCTTCGGTTTGTTCGTCTTCTGGAAGAGAGCATTCTGCTTTAAAAGAGCTGGAAATGCCGGGATGGGTGAGAGGTGGCCGGGAGCTCTCAGTGAACACAACTCCACTCGGCCATGTCCAGACCACGCCCCGCCCCCCTTGGCTTTTTACCCATTTTGTTACATTACAGCCTTTAGTACAATGTTTTATTAATCTGAATTATATGTGATGGATCAGAACACAATAGTCCAAGTTGGGGAAGTAAAATTAGAAAAATATATACATAAAATTATTTTTCAGAAATAAAAAAAATGATAATTGGCATGTGTGTATGTATCCACCCCCTTTGTTATGAAGCCCACAAAAAGCTCTGGTGCAACCAATTACCTTCAGGAGTCACATAATTAGTGAAATTATGTCCACCTGTGTGCAATCTAAGTGTCACATGATCTGTCATTACATATACACACCTTTTTGAAAGGCCCCAGAGGCTGCAACACCTAAGCAAGAGGCACCACTAACCAAACACTGCCATGAAGACCAAGGAACTCTCCAAACAAGTAAGGGACAATGTTGTTGAGAAGTACAAGTCAGGGTTAGGTTATAAAAATAATATCCAAATCTTTGATGATCCCTAGGAGCACCAGCAAATCTATCAACCAAATGGAAACATGGCACAACAGCAAACCTGCCAAGAGACGGGCGCACACCAAAACTCACGGACCGGGCAAGCAGGGCATTATTCAGAGAGGCAGCACAGAGACCTAAGGTAACCATGGAGGAGTTGCAGAGTTCCACAGCAGAGACTGGAGTATCTGTACATAGGATGACAATAAGCCATACGCTCCATAGAGTTGGGCTTTATGGCAGAGTGGCCAGAAGAAAGCCATTACTTTCAGCAAAAAACAAAATGGCTCATTTTGAGTTTGCGAAAAGGCATGTGAGAGACTCCCAAAATGTATGGAGGAAGGTGCTCTGGTCTGATGAGACTAAAATTGAACTTTTTGGCCATCAAAGAAAACGCTATGTCTGGTGCGAACCCAACACATAACCCAAAGAACACCATCCCCACAGTGAAACATGGTGGTGGCAGCATCATGCTGTGGGGATGCTTTTCAGCAGTCTGGACTGGGAAACTGTCAGAGTTGAGGGAAAGATGGATGGTGCTAAATACAGGGATATTCTTGAGCAAAACCTGTACCACTCTGTGTGTGATTTGAGGCTAGGATGGAGGTTCCAGCAGGACAATGACCCCCAACACACTGCTAAAGCAACACCTGAGTGGTTTAAGGGGAAACATGTAAATGTGTTGGAATGGCCTAGGCAAAGCCCAGACCTCAATCCAATAGAAAATCTGTGGTCAGACTTAAAGATTGCTGTTCAAAAGTGCAAACCATCCAACTTGAAGGAGCTGGAGCAGTTTTGCAAGGAGGAATGGGAAAAAATCCCAGTGGTAAGATGTGGCAGGCGACTATCCAAATGTATCCAAAGCGACTTGGAACTGTGATAGCTGCAAAAGGTGGCTCTACAAAGTATTGACTTTAGGTGAGTGAATAGTTATGCACATTGACTTTTTCTGTTATTTTGTCCTATTTGTTGTTTGCTTCACAAATAAAAAAAAAAAAATCTTCAAAGTGGTGGGCATGTTCTGTAAATTAATTGATGCAAATCCTCAAACAATCCATGTTAATTCCAGGTTGTGAGGCAACAAAACACGAAAAATGCCAAGGGGGGTGAATGCTTTTGCAAGGCACTGTATTTTTGGGCTGTTTCTCCCATTCTTCTTTGCAGGACCTCTCAAGCTCCATCAGGTTGTATGGGGAGCGTCAGTGCACAACCATTTTCAGATCTCTCCAGAGATGTTCAAGTCTGGGCTTTGGCTGGGCCAATTTAAGGAAATTCACATAGCCGTCCATTAGCCACTCCTTTGTTAGCTTGGTTTTTGTGCTTAGGGTAGTTGTCCTGTTGGAAGATGAACTTTCGCACCAGTCAGATCCAGAGCGCTCCAGAGCAGGCTTTCATCAAGGATGTCTCTGTACACTGCCGCATTCATCTTTCCCTCGATCCTGACTAGTCTCAAAGCTTCTACCACTGAAAAACATCCCAACAGCATGATGCTGACACCACCATGCTTCACTGCAGAGATGGTATTGGCCAGGTGATGAGCCGTGCCTGGTTTCCTCCAGACAATCTGTGTTTCACCTGACCAGAGAACTTTGTTTCTCATGGTCAGAGTCCTCCAGGTGCCTTTTGGCAAATTCCAGGTGGGTTGTCATGTGCCTTTTACTGAGGAGTTGCTTCTGTCTGGCCTCTCTACCATACAGGCCTGATTGGTGGAGTGCTGCAGAGATGATTGCTCTTCTGGAAGGTTCTCCTCTCTCCACAGAGAAACGCCGGAGCTCTGTCAGAGTGACCATCGAGTTCTTGGTCACCTCCCTGGGTGGCCCACTCTAGGAAGAATCCTAAAACTTTTTATCCACGGATGATGGGGGCCACTATGCTCATTTGGACCTTCAATGCTGCAGAAGTTTTTCTGTACCATTCCCCAGATCTGTGTCTCGATACAATCCTATCTCAGAGGTCTACAGACAATTCCTTGGACTTTATGGCTTGGTTTGTGCTCCGACATGCATGGTTAACTGTGGGACCGTGGACTGCAATCAAGTTGTAGCAACATCTCAAGGATGATCAGTGGAAACAAGATGCAGCACTAGAGCTCAATTTTGACTGTCATGGCAAAGGCTGTGAATACTTATGTACATGTGATTGTTTTCCTTTTTTATTTATAATAAAATTGCAAATATTTCAAACCAACTTCTTTCACATTGTCATTATGGGGAATAATTTGTAGAATTCAGAGGAAAATAATGAATTTAATCCATTTTGTAATAAGGTTGTAACATAACAAAATGTGGAAAGTGAGGAGCTGTGAATACTTTCCGGAAACACTATCAATATAGATGCAAGCATTTTTCTGAGATTTGCCAAAAAGATTTAACTTGTTTGACTGAGACCCAAGACAAGGGGGTGTTCTGTGCCTGGGAGGAAAAGAGGCTTAGCTTCTGCATATGGAAAAGCTTCTTCACATAAAAGATGAGTAAATATGGAATAGTGTTCCACCAGACCTGGATAGCTTATCCTCAATCCTGTATATAGAAAAGGAGTACAGTGCCTGGAAGCTTAGGTCCCTTTCAGATGTGGTGGACTCCATCCCAATCAGCAGGGGATCTGCTCACACATCTCCTGCTGATCAGAGCAGACCGGAGCAGTTTATGCAGAGCAGACAAAAAGACATAGCCTGCTCTGCTCTGCAGGCAGCCGGGTATAAAAAGATTCCGCTGTCCATTTACACCTGACTACCCTCCAATCTGATCCACTTAAACAGAAGAGGACAGATTCCCTTCCACTTTTTTAGAGGGCCAAATCAGACACAGAAGTAGAGGGGTGTAAATGGACTTGTGCCTGTCCATAAGGGTGAATGGACCATCCGACCAGGTCAGTCTAAAAAACGGATAGGCAGACCTGATCAGACCGCAGTGTGAAAGGGGCTTTAGACGTGGCTTCTTTCTTCATTCCTATGGGCTAATGTCTGCCATTCCTGTCCAAGTGCAACTGTCTATGGACATTACACACTGGTTGATGCCTTTCTAGCCGGGGCCATTCCATTTGCCTTTTATCATCACTCCACTTGTGATTTTACTTTTAGTCATCGGCATCAGTACCCATTCATCTATGGCTATATTCACAGACTGCTGATCTCTATGCTACCATGATGTTTATTTAATCCTGCCTCTATTCACAGCTGTTCAGTGATTTCAGCCCTTATATGCAATCATTGCTACACATTGGCTATTGGTATAGTCAGAGCTATCTTGCCAGTGCTGACTAGCTTACTTCAGCTTTTCATATTCATAGTGACCGGTTACATGAATTGATGTGTGGATGCTTGGATGATGTCTAGACGTTTTTAGACACCGACAACATTGTCATTTTAGATGGTGGAAGGTGGAGGAGCTGTTTCTTTTACTTTTGTTATGCTATTTTCATCAATAAACATATATTTTTTTATTTCTATGTTTCAATTGATTCATTGATAACTATATCCATGTGGCATATTTGACTGTTCCCTTTCTGGCATAGTATTCTCTTTTTTGTAGGCATTAAGAGAAACTTGTTTTTTTTTTTTGCCCTGCATGGGCAAGGTGCAGATTTTAGGGAACTTTCCACTTTCCATATGTAAAAAAATAAAAACAAACACACGCACACGTGACTCGGAGCTTAGGCAGGGTTTCCTCCTCCTCTCAAAGAAGCTGAATAAAAAAAGTGAAGCAGCGAAGAAAAGGCATGTACAGTGGGGCAAAAAAGTATTTAGTCAGCCACCTATTGTGCAAGTTCTCCCACTTAAAAAGATGAGAGAGGCCTGTAATTGTCATCATAGATATACCTCAACTATGAGAGACAAAATGTGGAAAAAAATCCAGACAATCACATTGTCCGATTTTTGAAAGAATTTATTTGCAAATTATGGTGGAAAGTAAGTATTTTGTCACCTACAAACAAGCAAGATTTCTGGCTCTCACAGACCTGTATCTTCTTCTTTAAGAGGCTCCTCTGTCCTCCACTCATTACCTGTATTAATAGCACCTGTTTGAACTTGTTATCAGTATAAAAGACACCTGTCCACAACCTCAAACAGTCACACTCCAAACTCCACTATGGACAAGACCAAAGAGCTGTCGAAGGACACCAGAAACAAAATTTTAGACCTGCACCAGGCTGGGAAGACTGAATTTGCAATAGGCAAGCAGCTTGGTGTGAAGAAATCAACTGTGGGAGCAATAATTAGAAAAGGAAAGACATACAAGACCACTGATAATCTCCCTTGATCTGGGGCTCTACGCAAGATCTCACCCCGTGGGGTCAAAATGATCACAAGAATGGTGAGCAAAAATCCCAGAACCACACGGGTGGGACCTAGTGAATGACCTGCAGAGAGCTGGGACCAACGTAACAAAGGCTACCATCAGTAACACACCGCCGGGGACCCACATCCTGCCGTGCCAGACGTGTCCCCCTGCTTAAGCCAGTACATGTCCGGGCCCGTCTGAGGTTTGCTAGAGAGCATTTGGATGATCCAGAAGAGGATTGGGAGAATGTCATATGGTCAGATGAAACCAAAGTAGAACTGTTTGGTAGAAACACAAATCGTCGTGTTTGGAGGAGAGAGAATGCCGAGTTGCAACCAAAGAACACCATACCTACTGTGAAGCATGGGGGTGGCAACATCATGCTTTGGGGCTGTTTCTCTGCAAAGGGAACAGGACGACTGATCCGTGTACATGAAAGAATGAATGGGGCCATGTATCGTGAGATTTTGAGTGCAACCTCCTCCCATCAGCAAGGGCATTGAAGATGAAACGTGGCTGGGTCTTTTAGCATGACAATGATCCCAAACACACCTCCCGGGCAACGAAGGGGTGGCTTCGTAAGAAGCATTTCAAGGTCCTGGAGTGGCCTAGCCAGTCTCCAGATCTCACCTCATAGAAAACCTTTGGCGGTAGTTGAAAGTCTGTGTTGCCCAGCGACAGCCCCAAAACATCATTGCTCTAGAGGAGATCTGCATGGAGGAATGGGCCAACATACCAGCAACAGTGTGTGTAACAACCTTGTGAAGACTTACAGAAAACGTTTGACCTCTGTCATTGCCAACAAAGGATATATAACAAAGTACTGAGATTAACTTTTGATATTGACAAAATACTTATTTTCCACCATAAGTTGCAAATAAATTCTTTCAAAATCAGACAATGTGATTGTCTGGATTTGTTTCCATATTTTGTCTCTCATAGTTGAGGTATACCACCACCACTGTATGTGTTGCTTAGAGGGCAGATGAGTGAATTCAAGAAAAAAATACAGTTATGGCCATTTAAGGATCTTCATATGAAAAAATAAAATTTGTGTTCTTTTTTTCCAGGTAGCCAAAGCAGAAATATCCTGCGCCAAATTCTGCAGCCTGGCTTTTCTATGAAGTGGAACAGCTGGTTGCTGTCTAAATATCTCTGCATCAGATCAACGAAACAGTTGTGCAGGGTGCTTATGTGAAAATGTCAGATTGTGTATAACGTTCCTTTGCAATTGGTTTTTAGGCAATATGCCTAAAAAGACAGAAGAGATGCTGGGAGTTCGTAAAGGTTTACATGACAACTGCCTGGAGGAGGAAAATAGCCAGCAAAAAGTTTTTCAGACAGCTTAAAGTGTGTATGTATGTATGTAGGTATACAGTATATTTGCTGTAGCTGGTCAGTCACCTTTTATCTACTTGTTATGTGTCTGAATTTGTGTCGGGTGACTGTATATGGTTTGTTCAGCTTCAGTGTAAAATGTAATCCAATTTATTACCATTCTTTGCATCGCCTTTGGATTTGTTCACTTTTGGCCTATTCTGGATAATTGCATAAGCCAGTCTTGGTGTTGCCGAGGATCTGGCTGCAGACAGGGATTACGCCGGAGTTAATATGCTTTTAGTAACTGACTGCTTTTCCTGAGGTCAGCTCTCGTCCAGCCATGGAGGAGTATAAAGAACAAGAATATATACACACACAAACACACACACACACACACACACACACACTACTCCCCACTTTTTACATATACAGTGGATATACAAAGTCTACCCACACCTGGTAATTTTGTCATGTTTCTGTGATGTAAAAAAATAAGACAAAGATAAATCATTTGATAACTTTTTCCAACTTTAATGTGACCTATAAACTGTACAACGCAATTGAAAAACAAACTGAAAATTTAGGAAGTAAAAATAAAAAACTAAAATATAATGGTTGTATAAGTGTGCACACCCTCTCATAACTGGGGATGTAGCTGTGTTCAGAATTAAGCAATCACATTCAAACTCATATTAAATAGGAGTCAGTACACACCTGCCATCATTTAAAGTGCCTCCGATTAAGCCCAAATAAAGTTCAGCTGATCTAGTAGGTCTTTCCTGACATTTTCTTAGTCGCATCCTACAGCAAAATCCACGGTCCACAGACAGCTTCCAAAGCATTAGAGGGATCTCATTGTTAAAGGGCATCAGTCAGGAGAAGGGTACAAGAGAATTTCCAAGGCATTAGCTATACCATGGTACACAGTGGACAGTCATCAAGTGGAGAAAATATGGCAGAACAGTGACATTACCAAGAACTGGATGTCCCTCCAAAATTGATGAAAAGACGATTAGAAAACTGGTCAGGGAGGCTGCCAAGAGGCCTACAGCAATATTAAAGAAGCTGCAGGAATATGTATACTCTCCCGTATTCTCTATGTGTGGGCTATGGGGTAGAGTGGCACGATGGAAGCCTTTTCTTACTAAGAAAAACATCCAAGCCCGGATAAAATTTGCAAAAACACATCTGAAGTCTCCCAAAAGCATGTGGGAAAATGCGTTATGGTCTGATGAAACCAAGATTGAACTTTTTGGCCATAATTCCAAAAGATATGTTTGGTGCAAAAACAACATACCCACAGTGAAGCATGGTGGTGGTGGCAGCATCATGCTTTGGGGCTGTTTTTCTTCAACTGGAATAGGGGCTTTAGTCAAGGTAGAGGGAATTATGAACAGTTCCAAAAACCAGTAAATATTGGCACAAAACCTTCAGGCTTCTGCTAGAAAGCTGAACATCATCTTTCAGCATGACAATGACCCAAAGCTTACATCCAAAACAACAAAGGAATGGCTTCACCAGAAGAGGAGTAAAGTTTTGGAATGGCCCAGCCAGAGCCCAGACCTGAATCCAATTGAAAATCTGTGTAGCATTTCCCCGCAGATAGCGCGCCTGCTATCCAGGCCTCGCAAGATCACGTACAATAACGCGATTTCGCGCAGCGGAGCCAACCTGTCGCAGTAAAACTGCAGTGGCTGGTCCGCAAGCGGTTAAGGGTGTGCACACTTATGCAGCCATTTTTTTTTTTTTTTACTTCCCTCCACCTAAAAGATTTCAGTTTGTTGTTCATCTGGAGTTGTACAGTTTATAGGTCACATTAAAAAGGTGGAAAAAGTTCTGAAATTATTTATCTTTGGCTCACTGTTTTACATCACAGAAACCTGACATTTTAACAGGGGTGTGTAGATATAGGGATGGAGGCATTTATCTCTATACGTTACATTTAAAGTATACACACACACACATATATATATATATACAAACAGCACATATACATACGTTCATTCTTTTGGGTGGGAAGGGATAGAAGCATGAACGCCTGGGAAACAGCAACGGCAGCTCTCCATAGTTTATATATTTTTACATCTGTCATCACTGTTCAAGCTATTAATCTTGAGCGCAGGATAAAGATTGCGCTTGCGAATGTGTTTTATTAAAAATAAATACTATGAATTTGTGTGCATTTATATCCCTCCTGAGTCTTTATCCCTGGGTTCACTGGCTTTCATTTGCCTGGGAGCGGGTTACCATTTACCACCACCCTGCTAGAGAGAAATGCAGGAGGTAGCACCCTGGTTGTGGGAAGTGGTTAAAGTGTTACTAAACCCAGGAGCCTACATTCACTAAACCTGGTCTCCCACAGTACACAGAACATGGAAATGCAATAGTTTTACTAAATATAAACTGCTAAATACCTTTTTTCGTCAGCAGTATAAAGCAGTCTTGTGACTTCTATCAGTGTCTGGTTAAAGCTTGTAGGAGATTTCATTCTGCTCTGACTGTCCTATGAGGCTGCAGGAGCCCTGATCCTGTCTGGACAGTGTTGATTGGCCCTGTGCTGATCACATGCACTCTCCCAAAACCCCAAAAAACTCTCTAGCAATACACACCAAACTGAGCATGTGCAGTGTGCCCCCTATTCTCTTTACTATCAGCAGATAGATTGGGGACAGTGGAAGAAGGGGGGGGGGGGGGGAAATCAGGTAAGACAGGAGATCAAGCCTTTTTACACAATGCAGATGATAAACCCCTTAGGTTCCACAGTGAGTATAACAAGATGCTTTACTGCATATACAGACTGATTTTACTGTTATGGGTTTAGTAATACTGTTTCTAGGGGACGCCTGATGTGACCTTTTATAATCTGTCCACTGGGTGATAGTCAGCGCACTGCATTCAATCCTATCTCACACATCACAGAAGTGGATTACAAAATTATATAATGAGAAGTAGACTTAAAAAAAAAAAAAAAAAAAAAGAACACATTGTTTATAGAAACATAGAAAAGTTACGGCAAAAAAAGACAGTAATCCATCTAGTCTGCCCATTTTTTTTTCTTTTGTTTTTTGGGGGGTTTTTTTGCCAGTTACCTTTATTGTCTGAGTATTGATCTAGGTTTGTCCCAAGCATTCTTGAAGCCATTTATGATTGACCGTCTCACCATCTCTGCTGGAAGTTTATTCCAAGCATCAACTACCCTTTCAGTAAAATAATTTCTAAAATTAGTTTTGAACTTTCCTCCAGTTAGTTTGAGGTCATGTCCCCATGTTCTTGATTTTGGTTTTATATTGAAAAAAACTGCCCTTCTGAACCTTACTCAGCCTCCTTGATGTATTTAAAGGTTTAAATCATACCTCCCCTTTCCTTCTTTCCTCCAGTTTTTATTATTGAATTAGCACTTTTGCTATGGTGATAATCATTATTGCATGTATATATACTTTGGTGAATGATCATCTTTTTTTGTTGCTCTTTATATTATAGTATTAGATTTATGAGTATATTACACAGGGTTTCACTGAATGTTTAATGAGCATTTAACACATGGTTTTACACACTCTAGATTTAGTGCCACTATTTTATTATGTAGTTAGGTTGGAAGACTGGGTAGGAGGATGAGAGTGGAACTCTAGCTTGTGGCCCATGGGAACCACCCCGTGTCCAGGTAATCGCTAAAGGCAAACTACATCCCTCCACTTTATAAAAGTGGGTATTCCTTCATGTCAAGGATAATTTGTCAGTAGGTTTGGGGGACCTGAAAGCTCAAGGTTTGGAGGTTGAAATGGGCACCTAGCTTGAGTCGGGCTTTTGAGATTGAGGCCTGGGAGTAACAAAAGGAACTCTATTTGGCCTCAGAGATAGATAGATAGATAGATAGATAGATAGATAGATAGATAGATAGATAGATAGATAGATAGATAGATAGATAGATAGATAGAGATAGATAGATAATCAGCATGCTGCTGTTTTTCTCTCTCAGCTCCTTATGCATTTGAGATCGGAGGGAATGTAATCACTAACGAAAATAGGAAAAAAAGTGTCTATAATGTTTTTATGTACTGAATATACACAGATGTTTTGCCTTTCATTTGTATTTTAAAGTGAATGGATTGTTTTACAAGGTAAGGGTACTGTAACTATTAGTGGTTGCTAACCATTCCAACTTGTTCTCAACTTGCCCCATCATCCTCTGTGAATTTAAACTATTAGAAGCATTTCCTACTAACCAAATCTTTATAGCGCAAGAAATCCTCTTCTACCAATATAATTGTACCAGTTGGATTGGGGGCTTTTCAAAGGATTACAATACAGTTGGGTTACTAGTAAACGCTGCGTAAACTATATAAATCCCGAATAATAATAAATCACATTATATTTTATTTTTAAAAACAAAAACAATGAAAACATAAAAATCAATCTATTTTGCCCGAATATCACTGCAATCCTGGCAAAAACTCGGTGGACATCCTCACATTGGCAGAGTGACTGGCCAAATCACTAAAAGCCTAGGCATGTGGTTTGCAACCAATACAGAGGAAGAGGTGTCCCCTCAAAAAAAAAAAAATAATAATAATAATATCACATGATCTCTTTGATATCTTCAAAGAGATCACATGCTACGATTTCTAAGCTTTGGTAAACTGACCAGCTCTGATAGGAGCCTAAACAACATTTTCTCTAGAAAATAAGTATTTCAGCCTTATGTTTTCTACTGGTCAAATGCTTATAATTTATTAGTACCAACCATAAAGGCAAAAGTAACATGCATGTTCTAAAAAGAATATAAAAAGCAGTAAAACTAACCTTCTGTTTCTTGTTGTTCTTCATGCAATCCATCTTCTGCAAAAAATACATAAAAAAATGAACAAATAAAAAATACACTATACAATTCACTATATTAAAAAATGTGCTATTTGCTATAGGGCCCCATGAATTGTGGTTTCCCCTTGAAGCAAAGGTATTGTTTGACAAATGGTACTGAAAACTACAGATTTTACCCCCAAAATCAATATGCTGAAAGTAAAAAGTGCACATTTAAATTCAACTTTAAATCACAATTACTGTCATCTAAACAGGTGTGATATTTTCTATAAACAACTGTAAAACCTACAGCCCTGTCATTAGCAGTGCTCATTCGGAATGCTGATAAACAGACCTGTAGATCTCTCTCTCAGTAGGAGGTGTGTCCAACCTCTGAAGAGAGACCACTGCTTCCACTTAGAGTAAGGACCTTCTTAACAACATGCTAGCAGAGGACAGGTTTTTCTGCTAGCGTGTGGCTGCTTTCCTTATACAACAAAGACTTTGAACGCCTTTTGTTTTAAAGCTCCTAGAATGTACATCACAGGTTTAATCTGAAGGTTTATCTTGGCTTTAAGGACACATGAACACAACACACAGGGTCAATGGGCCCAAAAAGTGAAGTGAATTTAGTGCAGACGACGTGTTTGATCAGGTCAGAGTACCATCTGGGCAGTCTGGAGCAATGCATGCCCCCCATCTCGAACCTGCACAGCAGACAAGAAAGGAGTTTTATAGGCGGAAAGGCATAGATAAGGGTATGCTGATCCAATGGAGCCTTTAAAGCATTGACTGCTTCTGCCAGGGATCTCTGCACCTGAAGAGAACCTGTCCATTTTATGGATGAACCTGGAGTTCAGGAGGTCCATATCCAGCATCCCCCACCCGTGGCACAGGTCTTGGAACACTTCTGAATGCAGGGACTGTTCACACTGGTACAAATGCTGAGGATACCTGTCTGCTAATTGTTCACATCTGGGATGCAAATGGGTTGGGATGCAAATGGCAGACAAGGCTGGAAGGTGTAGACCTACCCAGGACAGAACCCTTTCTTCCTGTGGTAAGACTTCTGGTTCGTCGTTGATGTAGCCCACTGCTGTTGTGTCATCTGACTAAATCCCAATACGATGACACCCCCCCCCCCCCCCCCCAATCTAAGAGTCTAGTGTTGTAGGGATAATCAAATCAAGCAAAATTCCAGAATGTTGATGGAATGGAGATGTAACTCCACCGACGCCCAAGTCCCCTGCTGCCCAGTACTTAACCCCAGCCCCAATAGGCTGGCATGCAATGCGAGGACCTTCCAAGAGATCTGGAATCTAGAAAATCCTTTCTCTCGAGCAGGATTCCTGAGCCACCAAATCAGGGACAACTTCATACTCTGTGCCAGGTGAATCAGCCTGTTCAGGGATTGAACTGACTTGTACCAAGAGGAGTTGTAGGTGTCTAAGGTAGTCTTGTTTGCCCCGTTTAACTCTAAAGCAAGCTAAAATGAGTCCCAGAACAGGATATTTTGAAAGGGCCTCTTTTCATTGGCACTTCCTCCACAAGGATGGTTAAGGCTTTGTTAAGACTAGATACTGCCAGATCCACAGTGGGGGGAAACTTACTTTTAACAAAGACCTTAAAGTGCCACAATCCAGAGCCTAGCGCCCAAAAGTCACATTCCAGGCTAGCCCCACAATCATCCAGTCCAGTAGACCTGGTGTACGACCTCCAGAGCTAGTGCTGAGGAGAAGTAGATCCAGATAGCTGCATAAAGAGACTAGTTCAGCAACTTGCAGAGGAATCTTTATTGAAGAAAAAAAAGCAATCTTCATTGAAGAAAACAATAGCTAAGCAAAAGGTTAAAGAAAATAGAACTGTCACAGTTCTACACATATTGATTTTATATAAATAGATAGGATACCCTGATTAATTCTGTTTTTTGAATGGGGATAGGATTGACAAATTATTTTTTGTGCATATAGTCTAGGAATGTGTGTACACAGCCTAAAATTGAACTTCAGTTTTTTTTGTTTTTGGTTTTTGTTTAAATTAAGTCAGCAGATACAAATACTGTAGCCGCTGACCTAAGATACTAACCAGTGCCTGAGGGTCCAGCACTGTCTACCCACAGCCAGGAGTTCTTACCACTGTGGGTTTCCAGCGCTGCCATTCTGAATATGAGAGCCAACTGTGACTTCCTGAGGAATCACAGCTTGCTCCTCACTGCACTTGCATGAGATCTCGCAATGCTGCGAGATTGGTACCTGTTGGGGTCTGGAGTTAAATGGGGCAAACAAGAAAAACAAACCAAAAAAAAAAAAGTTAGAGCACGGGGTAGGAAGGTGTGTGTGTGGGGGGGGGGGGGGGGGACACGGGACGACAGGTGCTTTAACTTTTGAGTGAAGGTCCACTTTACGCACGGTAATTTAGCCCCCATATGAATTGCTAAAATTTTAAGCAAAAAGGTTAGACTTTTCTCAGCAGAGCAAAAGTGTCCAACCTTCTAAATCTAGAACACTGAACATCTAGAACACAACAAACAGAAGGCATGTTGGGAGTAGGAGGGGTTATACCGAGCTGGCTAGTGCTGGTCAGTGTCCAAATTCTCCTGTAGGCAGCAGTAGAACACAAGCTGAATGTCTGTGTCTCTATGAACAAGAAAATATCGCTCAGACTTGTCGATCTTCATTAATCTGTAATAGTTTGCTGCCCACACATGAACCCTCACTCTCATCTATGACATATTTTCTTTAAAATCTATCTGCTCCTACAGATACTGAGTTATACATAGGCTGCAGTCTGCCTATGAATACTGTATAGTTACAGATAAAAAAAATGATGCAGCTCTGACACAAGCTTCCATTGACTGTCAGTGAGGACATTAACAGTCTTTGCTCCAATTATTACACCAATAAACAACAACCAATAGCTATACTTTCAAAAAGAACAAAATTCCAAAAAAAAAGGCGAAAAGAGAAACGTCAAGCTGATTTACAGAAACTACTGCAAATTTGACCGTCATTAACAGCATAAGCAAAAATACAATCCAGAAGACACTTCAAACCCACTTTAACAAAGCTAATTCCAATTTGGCATGAATTCTGCTATGCAGGCATACTTGTAAAGCACACAGTACAAGCAGCTGGGAACTGCAGCACCTGTTCTCTGATGAGATTTACAGTAAACAGACTACAGAAGATGCATACACAAGCAACATAGAAAGGACTAATTTTCTTAAAAAAAAAAATATATATATATATATATATATATATATATATATATATATAAGGCCTCCTTTACATGGCCATTTTCATGCAGCCACCAGATTCCAACAGCAATAATCAGAGCATGGGAATATCAGTGGCCTCCATTTCAAGGATTAGCTCACCTTTGGTAACACGTTTCATGGGTGTAACGTGGTAGATGCGCGTAGCATCTAACGTGTTACTAAATCCCCTGCCGCCACCCCAACCTGATTCCCCATTGTGACAATGGGTAGGGGATCCTCTCCCCGCACCCGCTGTCAATTCAAAAAAACCAGTGTGGCCTTGCGGGGCTTATTCATTCATGGATGTTCTGTGAATGAATGAACTACAACACCATCACCCTTTGGGGCTCACGGCTTGTAGCTCTCAATGAACTACCAGGGCACTGGTGAGCGTCCTCGTAGATCATCGATTTTTATGGATTTCATTAACTGCCTGCCTGTATCAGAGGTATGAGCAGGCAGCTATACTGACAGTCTGCAGGATCTAGAAAATAAATAAATGCTTTTTTTTTTTACTTGCAAAAAACTGTGCATTTTTTTTATAGGTGCATTTAGCCTTTAAATTAAAGCGGAGTTCCGCCCAAAAGTGGAAGCGCCGCAGATCTGCTTCTTTCCCCCCTCCAGTGCCACATTTGGTACCTTTCAAGGGGGAGGGGGGGGGGGGTACGCAACTCACTCTGCCCACGCCCTACTGTAGGGCGTGGCTGGAGTGAGTCACAGACCGGAAGTGATGCGAGAGGCGTTCGAACGCCGTTGTTTTATCTCATTGCGTTTAAATGCTTTTCATGTAAGCATCCACTTGTCTTTAATAAGCCATCGCTTGTTTAATACATTTTACACTATGGGAGGCATTTTATCTATTTCATTTCTATATGTGAACCGGAGCTCTTAGCGATCCAATAAGAGCCTGTAGCCTGGAGGTTGGATATCGTCAGTCCCTTCAGTGGGGACGGAAAGTATTCGGACCCCCTTAAATTTTTCAATCTTTGTTATATTGCAGCCATTTGCTAAAATCATTTAAGTTCATTTTTTTTCCTCATTAATATACACACTGTACCCCATTTTGAAAGAAAAACACAGAATTGTTGACATTTTTGCAGATTTATTAAAAAAGAAAAACTGAAATATCACATGGTCCTAAGTATTCAGACCCTTTGCTGTGACACTCATATTTAACTCAGGCGCTGTCCATTTCTTCTGATCATCCTTGAGATGGTGCTACACCTTCATTTGAGTCCAGCTGTGTTTGATTATACTGATTGGACTTGATTAGGAAAGCCACACACCTGTCTATATAAGACCTTACAGCTCACAGTGCATGTCAGAGCAAATGAGAATCATGAAGTCAAAGGAACTGCCTGAAGAGCTCAGAGACAGAATTGTGGCAAGGCACAGATCTGGCCAAGGTTACAAAAAAATTTCTGCTGCACTTAAGGTTCCTAAGAGCACAGTGGCCTCCATAATCCTTAAATGAAAAGGGTTTGGGACGACCAAAACCCTTCCTAGAGCTGGCCGTCTGGCCAAACTGAGCTACTAGGGGAGAGGAGCCTTGGTGAGAGAGGTAAAGAAGAACCCAAAGATCACTGTGGCTGAGCTCCAGAGATGCAGTCGGGAGATGGGAGAAAGTTGTAGAAAGTCAACCATCACTGCAGCCCTCCACCAGTCGGGGCTTTATGGCAGAGTGGCCCGACGGAAGCTTCTCCTCAGTGCATGAAAGCCCGCATGGAGTTTGCTAAAAAAAACACCTGAAGGACTCCAAGATGGTGAGAAATAAGATTCACTGATCTGATGAGACCAAGATAGAACTTTTTGGCCTCAATTCTAAGCTGTATGTGTGGAGAAAACCAGGCACTGCTCATCACCTGTCCAATACCGTCCCAACAGTGAAGCATGGTGGTGGCAGCATCATGCTGTGGGGGTGTTTTTCAGCTGCAGGGACAGGACGACTGGTTGCAATCAATGGAAAGATGAATGTGGCCAAGTGCAGCGATATCCTGGACGAAAACCTTCTCCAGAGTGCTCAGGACCTCAGACTGGGCCGAAGGTTTACCTTCCAACAAGACAATGACCCTAAGCACACAGCTAAAATAACGAGGGAGTGGCTTCACAACAACTCCGTGACTGTTCTTGAATGGCCCAGCCAGAGCCCTGACTTAAACCCAATTGAGCATCTCTGGAGAGACCTAAAAATGTCTGTCCACCAGTGTTTACCATCCAACCTGACAGAACTAGAGGATCTGCAAGGAGGAATGGCAGAGGATTCCCAAATCCAGGTGTAAAAAACTTGTTGCATCTTTCCCAAAAAGACTCATGGCTGTATTAGATCAAAAGGGTGCTT
Organism: Lithobates septentrionalis; assembly: GCA_037952835.1. Classification (NCBI taxonomy): domain Eukaryota; kingdom Metazoa; phylum Chordata; class Amphibia; order Anura; family Ranidae; genus Lithobates; species Lithobates septentrionalis. The sequence goes on along the minus strand of JBBDGP010000282.1, from coordinate 1,233,990 downwards.
CTACTAAATACTGAGCAAAGGGTCCGAATACTTAGGACCATGTGATATTTAAGTTTTTCTTTTTTAATAAATCTGAAAAAATGTCAACAATTCTGTGTTTTTCTGTCAATATGGGGTGCTGTGTGTACATTAATGAGGAAAAAAAATGAACTTAAATGATTTTAGCAAATGGCTGCAATATAACAAAGAGTGAAAAATATAAGGGGGTCTGAATACTTTCCGTCCCCACTGTAAGCACAACCTCCTGCCTGCATGCCTGAGCTAAGGGCATATGGATTCTGGGAAGTAAATACTACATACATCATCTACCCTTACACAAGATGGCCACAGCCAGAAATGCTAGGGGTGTTTTTCAAAGTGATTTCTTAGCAAAATAAAGCATGGAGACATAGATGGATGGATAAATTTGCTTTGAATATTAAAAATGAATTAAACAGCGTTTTTGGTTTGTGGTGATCAGATGCAGCGTGGTTCTACTTTAGGCCCCCCTTTCACGCAGGGCGGATTCGGTAAGCGGACTCCGCTAGCTCAGCAAGGGATCGCTTCGTTGATCCCCGCTGAGCCGGCAAGTGACAGGTGCGTCTCTGCTCACTGTGCATGAACAGTGAGTTGTGAATTGCTAGATCTGAACAAAGCAATCGGCTTTATTCGGGTCTTTGGCCAGCCGGCGGACGTGGTGCTGGCTGGTCGCTCGAACATCACGGTGAGACGGGAGACCCGGGCAGAGTGGCGGAAGGCGGCTGGGGGGTAGGGGGGAGTCCCCTCCCGCTGCTTGTGATAACAGCTGAGTGGCTGCTTAGCCACATCGGTTGTCATTACAAGAAAGCCGACTGTCCACTCTAGAGAATGCTACCAGGGTGATGCCTGCACCTGCATGCATCACCCCCGTACAACAATCTGAAGCAATATCGGTAAGTTTGTTACGGGTTCTGCAAAAAAAAAGTGAATATCGATAATCGGTCGACCTTTAATGTGGCCAGTTATGAGATCATTTATTCTTAGCATAATATAGCAGAGGGTAAAGTTTAAGTCACATAGTTTGAGTATCATGTCATTCTTGGGCGTGTTATTTGGATATACCGTATTTATTGGCTTATAACACGCACCTTCACTTTAAGAGGGAAGTTTCAGGGAAAAAAATTAAAATTAAAATAAAGAACTGTGAAGCAAAATAAGGGTCAGTGCCCATCTACAGCCCCACCATTGCCAGGAATGCAGACTCACTATTGCAATCAGTGCAGCCTGATTGATGCCCATCCATCTGCAGCTTCGAAGGGGACAGGGAGGGGGAGGGACGAGCGCCAAAAGATTAGATACAGGAAAAACTTGTTTTCTCAGCGGCCTCTTTAATAGAAAGTCCCGCCTCCTTGATGGACAGAACAGTCGTCCAATGGCAGTGCCGGAGATGGGACTTCCTATTACAGAGGCTGCTATGCAAACAGGAAATACTCCTGTGTGCTCGGCACTCATCCCGCCTCCTTCCTGTCCCCTCCAAGGCAGCCAGAATATATATCTTTTGTGGCCCCGGCGCTGGGAGATCGCTGAGGGCCACAAAAGATATACATGTCCAGATAACCAGGCGGGCCATTCAAAACTGGAACGCGGGCCGCGATTGGCCCTGGGCCGGACTTTGTACATGCCTGACTTATACCCAAAGCAATCCCTCCCCTGCCCCTGTCTCCTTCCTGTGAGGGGACTGCTCCATTTGAACTGAACTAGGACCCTTTGGACATGCAATCCCTCTTCCCACAAGTGCGGGGAAACAGAGCTGCACAACTTGGAGCCTTCAGCTGCATGGGGACAGAAAACCAAGTGCTTGTGCCCACATATTTAGTGACTTGCACGCTAGGGAACAAGTTACTAAGATGGCATCAAACGTATACAATTAAGTATTTAATACTACTTTAACTTAAAATGTATTTATTTATTATACAGTAGGTATTAATATAGCACTGACAATTTACATCGGCTTTTTACATATGGTATAGATCAGTGTTTCTCAACCCTTTTTCAGTCAAGACACCCTCCAAAATTATAGACAGTCTTCAGGCACCCTGTACTAAAATGTAAAAACTATTCTAATAGTTTCACATAATGCAGTAACATCAATACCCATAGGACACTCAACATTAGAGGTGAGTTATTCTTCCAAAGCAAATACATTTTTGCAAACTGGAACTGACAAGTATTCCAAGGTTTCTCTTCTCCCTCAGTTTGTCTCCATCACTTAACTAATGAGACCCCAAAGCTGATGGAGAGAGGCAAGGGAGGGACAAAGGACGATATGCAGGCAACGGAGATCCTCCTTATCAACTGATGATGTCATTGGTCGTTAGGACGCTGGCAGCTAGAAGGCTGTAATAGTGTACAATGAAAACCAGTGGCTTTGTGTAACTAAAAAGGCAGGTTTCATCCATATCATATATGTACCACAAGTCTAAGTAACACTACCAAGACTTAAAAAGTAGCTACCTATGCAGCAGAAATTATAGATCAGTTGGTTAAAATTTACAAAGTTTATTCTTTAACTATGATAGATCATCATGTGTAAACAAACACAATACAGTACCATGCAAAGTAATTCACGGGTCTCATGCATCTGATGAGTTACCCGAAAAGGCAAAAGTTACATACAAACACATCAACATACAACACAGCTGTACTATCCTTGTGAGGATTGGTCAAGGATAAGACACTCCACTCCCACACACACACACACACAGAGCAAATGTCCGGACATCAACTGGTAAGCATTTACCCGCAAAGGAAAAAAGGACAGCAGAGTCATTGAAAAAATCAGTTAGGAAAAATCCATAGAAAGGTGATTAGGCATTGCCCAAGGAAAAATTTCACCATGCTATGCTAATTTCCTGCGGGTAACCCCCGGGGGAAGGTAAATGACCTGTCTTGCAATCACAGATATCTTATTTCTTAATGTGCAGGACCCCTAACTGCAGTAATCAGACTTCCTAAAATATGCGTACAGGTGGGGTTTAAACAACTAATTGGAATACACTGGCCATGAAAAGTCACTGGTATCTTATCCATACATCGTGGTATCCGATATGTTGCGGATCAAAGGTGTGGGCTGTTAGACAGTTCAAAGTGGTGAGTGAGAGCGACTAAATCAGCTGTTTGTGAGTCAATTACTGGTAATTGCTACAGCGGCAGACTTACTAGTGTACAGGTCTGCCCGGCTTTCGTTTCATCCCTTATACAGTCTCGTTCCACGGGCAGGTACAACAAATGTGTGATGTATAGGCGTCTTACCGCTCCGTTGTTCGTCTTGGGCGTCTTATTCAGACTCTCTGATCACTCACACCATCTGTGTATCCTTTGTCTCTGGTCGTAGAGACGGCTCCAATTGATCCCACCTTTCGTCCAAAGAGCCGATACCGCTCGTCGGTTTAAGTCACGCTGAGCGTGTGGGTATGAAGCACGGCTGCGCTGATCCAGTGGCTGTTCCTAATACTTCCCGTGCACGGGGGATATCGCGTAAGTCGGCGTCACATGACAGCTGTGACGTCAACGCGTTTCGCTTCCTTCAATGGGCGTAGCTTCGTCTGGACGTAGTGAGGGTAGGGGCCAGTCATTCCTTATATTGAAGGGGATTAACCCCTATTGCAACCTCACAATTACAGCAGTGTTGAAAACGTTCAATTAAGTTCCGGTTTTCTGTGCTTTTCCACTCAGATTCATCCAGGACACTTGAGTTTCATCCGTTAGATGGCCAGATCTCAGGGAGTTAGACAGGGCTGAAACCATTTGTTTTATTCATGAGTGTGCGCTGTGATATTGCACTCTCAAATGTAACTTTAATTCTGATGGTTTGTTTATCTAATGGTTTACAGGTCTTATAGTCACATCTTCTCTTAGTTATCTAAATGACCATCTTTCAGCTACCCTGTGTCATACCGATTTACACCAACATACACACCGATTTTGTTCTCATACAATCTATGGATATCTTAACCTCCAAAAGGCAGACGGTAACAATTTATGGGATAGGTGGGGGGTCAGCTCTCCAGGAAAACTTGGAGGTTCAACTCCGTGTTGAGGCCCTGGGGGGCGAGGGACCCCAAACGGTAGATCCATCTTTTTTCCTTCTGTAGAAGGATCCAATTAAAATCACCCCTTCTTGGGGGCAGCTTAAGTGAATAGATGCCCTTCACCTTCAGTCCATCGGGTTTTCCCTGATGGTAGAGGGCAAAATGCCTTGCCAATGGTTTTTCTCGGCTTTTTTCAGGGTCCCTTTCTTTTTCTCCCTTTATTTCTCTCAGATGCTCTCCTATCCTTGTCTTTAAAGCTCTCTTGGTTTTCCCAATATATATTTTTGGGCAAGGGCACGTGAGCATGTAGATCACCTTGCTTGTAGAGCAGTTAATGAGATCTCGTATCTCGAATATATGTTCCCCCCTGGCATCATGGAAAATAGATGTTCTATCTATAAAAGGGCAGATTTGACATCTGTTACAGGGGAACATCCCCTTACTTCTGGGATATTCTGATAGCCAGGTTGGATTTGGCTCCTTGGTGAATTCAGAATGAATTAAGATGTCACCTAAATTCCTAGCCCTCCTGGCCACCATGTTTGGTGATTCTCCAACGATTTCTTTCAAACCAGGGCCATTGGTCAATATGTTCCAGTGTTTTCCCAAAATTTCTCGTACGGTCTCCCATTGGGATCCATACGAGGTGATTATCCGTACTGGGCCTGGGTCAAATTGACCTTTGGCCGCTGGTTTGGGGTCCAGGGAGAGAAGGCTTTTTCTGTCTCGGCTTGCTGCTTTTGCTCTAGCTTTTCGGATTTGTCCATGGGAGTATCCACGTTCTCTAAAACGTTTATACAAGTCAATGTTTTCCCTTCTAAGATCACTTTTCTTGGTACAGTTCCTTTTTAATCTTAGGAACTGACCAATCGGGATACCGTTTTTAAGCCATGGGGGGTGATGGCTATCGGCCCTCAATAGGGTATTAGCTGCTGTGGCCTTGCGGTAGGTACAGGTTCTGAGTTTGTCCCCATCAAAGGTAATTTGGAGATCGAGGAAAGGGATCTGTCTTTCATCTACAATGTGGGTCAATCGGATGTTGCGACCGTTGGAGTGCAAATGCTCAATGAACACATGTGCCTCCTCCTTAGAGCCCCTCCAAACAACCAATACATCATCAATATACCTCAGCCATGTGTGCACATGCTTTGCATACATGGCTGAGGTATACACGTCCTCCTCCTCCCATCGTCCCAGGTGAAGGCACGCGTATGACGGTGCCCACGCGGCATATGTCGGCTTGTATAAAATTTTGGGGCAATTTTTAGGCATTTTGCCAAGGCACTCCTGAAGAAACCTCAAGGCACTCTGGTTGAAAAAAAGCTGGTATATACTGTACATTCACATCAGTCCCTGCCCTCAAGGAGCTTACAATCTAAGGTCCCCAATTCACATTCCTACATATACATACTAGGGTCAATTTAGACAGAAGTCAATTACACATACCAGGGCCAATTAAGACATAAGCCATTTAACCACTTCTGGACAGGCTCACGACGATGTACGTCGGCACTTTGAAGAGGAATATCGTTGTTATGGCAGCAGATAGCTGCCATAACCCCGGAATCATCTTCTTCAGCCAGCGGTCTGCTTTCAGATAAAAGTGGTCTCTGCTGCGAATTCGCAGCGAGATCACTTTTAAATCGGGGGCGAGAGAGGGCCCCCCCTCCTCCCGCCATGCTCTGGTGGCCTCCGCTGCTTACCAGAGCCGTCGGTAGCGGCAGACACAAATCGGGTCCTCTCTCCTACTTGGCTGGCTGCCGAGTGATAGGAAGATGGCCCCCACTTGGCTCCATAGCATTGACTGGCAGAATCCACGTCAAACGTCACTTCCGCCCAATGCTCCTAAAAAGGAGAATTTTTTTTTTTTTAATTGCATTTTATTGTAAATATGATATGAGGTCTTTTTGACCCCAGATATTATATTTAATTAGCCCTGTCATGCTTTTTTTCTATTACAAGGGATGTTTACATTCCCTGTAATAGGAATAAAAATGACTACTTTTTTTTTTTTTTTAAAGGACAGTGTCAAAATAAATAAGAAAAAAAAAGTAAAGAGTAAAGCCCACGTATGAAAACGGTGACCAAACCACATATGCGTGGCATCGCCGCGATCGTTAGAGCGAGAGCAATAATTCTAGCCCTAGAATTCAAATAACAAATATTGGATACTAGTGCGCACACCAAAAAAGCGCAAAAATTAACAAAACAACTAGAAGGGTTAATGGATGTAGCTGCCAGCATAAGGGTGTTCACACACCAATCAAAGAAAGATAAAGGTTAATAAATTATGCGGCGCTTATTAAAGTCAAACAAATAAATTTCAGCTAAAATTGTAAAGCAACCAAATATTCAGGAGATTCATAACAGAAAATGCAAATAATAATTGTGTTTTAATATTGATCTTCCATTACATTGTGTAACCAAAGGTTATAATGAGCCATTGTTACATTAAAGAAATGAATATATCACACCCACTCCCCGGTGGGTTAAGGTGGGGCTTTGCAAAAAGATGGAAAGTAAATTTTTTATCCAGGAGGGGAAAATAATAAGTGAAAATAATGTATAATTCCTATAAAATACGCTCCAAAGCAGAGCGTAAAAATTGAGTGAATACTAAACCAATGTGCAAATATACAAGTGCAACATCAATCAATATACATAATAATGAATACAAATAACATGGTAATAAATATTAAGGGAGGAGAGGTGGGCTTCATTCGGCTTCCCGATCACGGCCGGATCGGGTAGCAGCTTTCGTTTTCTGCCTTGTGTTTATCGTTTTAATGTAAGTGCAATACTTGGAATAAAATGTATTGGTTTAACTACTACACTATGGAGTACTTCCCCCCCTGTGTTTTATATTGTTGGGCTGACTGACTGGGCGACCTGAGAGCGGAGTGCGATCTGTAATAGGAGATCCCTAGGAGAACAACCATTGGGGGGGATCGTGGAACCAATGATACTACCTATGGTTGTTTACTGGGCTGTTGTCACTCAGCCATGAGGTGAGAGGCTGGGGGGACCATATTTTTACACACACCTGAGTTTGATTGTCGGCACTGGTGATTTTCTGATGAACTATTTCTTCACACATTCTAATTTGGATTGGCACGATTTGGATTGCATCATGTATGGGATCTCTTTATTTGAAGACATCGTTTTTATTTAAGACGTTTTCTGGATTTCTTGGACTTTATTTTTAATATACATTTTTCACACACTTTTGCGGAATCTCTGCATTTTTTTAATTTAATATATTTTTATGCACTCTGTGGAATTTCTGCATGTCAGTTTATGTTTTTGGCTGATGCATTTATTTGATGTTGCACGGATTATATTTGCATGTTATATATTTAATTAATATTTATTACCATGTCATTTTTATTCATCATTATGTATATTGATTGATGTTGCACTTGTATATTTGCACATTGGTTTAGTATTCACTCAATTTTTGCGCTCTGCTTTGGAGCGTATTTTATAGGAATTATACATTTTTTTCACTTATTATTTTCCCTTCCTGGATAAAAAAATTTACTTTCCATCTTTTTGCAAAGCCCCACCTTAACCCACCGGGGAGTGGGTGTGATATATTCATTTCTTTGATGTAACAATGGCTCATTATAACCTTTGGTTACACAATGTAATGGAAGATCAATATTAAAACACAATTATTATTTGCATTTTCTGTTATGAATCTCCTAAATATTTGGTTGCTTTACAGTTTTAGCTGAAATTTATTTGTTTGACTTTAATAAGCGCCGCATAATTTATTAACCTTTATAAAATTCTGGCCCTAGACCTCCTCCAACTCAAAACTGGTAACCTGTATAAATTTTTAAGGGTAAAAGATTGTTGCCATTCCACAAGCGGGCACAATTTTGAATCGTAACATGTTTGGTATCAATTTATCTTTCACAATAAATATAGAAACAAATTGGGCTAACTTTACTGTTGCCTTATTTTTTTAATTGAAAAAAAAGTGTATTTTTTCCCAAAAAAGTGCGCTTGTAAGACCGCTGCGCAAATACGGTGCGACAAAGTATTGCAGTGACCGCCATTTTATTTTCTGGGGTGATAGAAAAAAATATATATAATGTTTGGGGGTTCTAAGTAATTTTCTAGCAAAAAAAATGATTTTAACTTGTAAACACCAAATCTCAAAACGAGGCTCGGTCCTTAACAGCTTAAGGACCGAGCCTCTGAGATTTTTTGCTTACAAGTTAAAAACAGGTTTTTTTGCTAGAAAATTACTTAGAACCCCCAAACATTATACATTTGTTTTCTAACACCCTAGGGAATAAAATGGCGGTCGTTGCAATACTTTCTGTCACACCGTATTTGCGCAGCGGTCTTACAAGCTTACTTTTTATGGAAAAAATACACTATTTTAAATTAAAAAATAAGACAACAGTAAAAAGTTAGCCCAATTATTTTTTTAAATTGTGAAAGATAATGTTACGCCGAGTAAACTGATACCCAACATGTCACGCTTCAAAATTACACCCGCTCGTGGAATGGCGACAAACTTTTACCCTTAAAAATCTCCATAGGCAAAGTTTAAAGGTTGCATGCCTTAAGTTGCAGAGGAGATCTAGGGCTAGGATTATTGCTCTCGCTCTACCGATCACGGCGATACCTAACATGTGTGGTTTGAACACAGTTTTCATATGCGGGCGCTACTCACTTATGCGTTCGCTTTTGCACGCGAGCTCGTCAGGATGGGGCGCGCTTAAACCTTTTTTTTTATTCTTATTTATTTTACTTTTTATTTTTACACAGTTTTTAAAAAAAAACATCCCTTGTAATAGAAAAAAAAGCATGACAGGACCTCTTAAATATGAGATCTGGGGTCAAAAAGACCTCAGATCTCATATTTACACTAAAATGCAACAGAAAAATAAATAAATGAATAAAATGTTGTCATTTACAAAAATGGCCCTTTAACCTCCCTGGCGGTATGATTCTTTCTGATTTTAGGTGCTGAAAGCGGTACAATTATTTTGCATGGAAATTTGGCGTTTTATATTGTAGGTCTGTAATTATTAACAATAACACACTTAAATCTGTCCAAACAAGAGTCTAGTAGATATCCCGGGTATGATAAAGTTTGAAACACAAAAACATAAATTATAATATAATAAAAAAAAAATAATAATTAAAAAAAATAAAAATAAATAGTAATAAAATATATTTCCACACGATTTACTATCGCTCAATTCTGCAAGTGTTCTAATTTACTATCGCTGTTTTCTAGCTGGTCTAAAGCCATTTTTAACGTAAAGGGACACTTTTTGGTTGCTATGGACAATCTCCAGTTTCCAGGCAGAAAGAACAGTATATGCAATATAAAACTGCATGCAGGGCATGGGCCAGAGCACTGGGGACAAATGGGATGTGAAATGATTTCATACAGTACTGTAAACTGTAAGATTACAGTACTGTATGTGTTATGCTTTTTACATTTTTTTGAATTTGCCGCCAGGCTCCGCCCCCGTGCGTCGCGACGCTCGCAGGGAACGGAGCCTGGCACAGAGAGCCAGTTACCGCTAATGGTGCTGAAATGCAACCCCGAGCCACACTCGGGAAAACCGCCAGGGAGGTTAAGAGCTATGGGCAGAAGTGATGTTTTGACATCGCTTCCACCCTGCAATGATATGGAGACGGGTGGGGGCCATCTTCCCCTCACTTGTCTCCATGTCAGGCCACAGGAAGGATCCGATCGCCGCCAACGTTGCCGATGGCTCTGGATCGCGGCAGAGGGCATTGGATCGCGGCGGGAGCGGGGGGCCCTCTCCCGCTGCTGATAAAAGTGATCTCCTGGCGAATCCGCCGCAGAGACCACTTTTGTCTTAAAGCAGACCGTTCACTGAAGAAGAGGATACCGGAGTTATGGCAGCTAGCTGCTGACATAACAACCGAGGTATAACAACAGTGGGCGGTCTGGAAGTGGTTAACCTAGCCCCCTCAAGGAAACTCACAGAAGCATAAGGAGAACATGCAAACTCCATGCAGATAGTCCCATAGTTGGAAAAATGCATACATTAAGTAAAAAAAAAAAACTCACCTAGTGTTTTTGAAAGAAGCTCCTCTATTTCTTCAGACGTAAGTTCCATTTCTGAAATGTCAGCTAAAAAAATACCAACATTAGGGCCAGAATATAAAATAAATAAACAAAATCACATGCAGCACAATTAACCTCTTCAGATATAGGGTTCTAGGAAAACTGGAGGAGACTCATGTCTCCAGTACGAGGGGCCACTAGACTGACCAGTAGCGATGGGCTCGGGCGTGTTCGGCTCGAGCCCGCCAGGAAGCTGGCACTGAACACCGCCAATCATATGCAGCGTGTATATGTGCAGCTGCCTCACTGACTGATTGGTGGTGTGCAGCAACGGCTTCCTGGTGGGCTGGTTCTGAACACGCCTGAGCCCATTACTACTGACCAGTCAGAGGGCATAGTTAATCAAGAAGGTTAAAAAAAAAATAAAAAAAAACAACACACAATACCTGTCTCGATCTCTATAGTTGTCCTCATAATTGCGCTGCCCCTTCCTTAGCCATCGATTCTGCAGATGGTCACTTCAAACTAGCACAAGCAGCCACTGTCTAAAGTCAACAAGCATCTTAGTGGAGAAGTATGGCCAAATCTTTTTTAGCTATACTTCTATGGATCAGGAGTGACGTTTGTAATGCACTCCTGTAAACAGTTTTCAGCTGACAGTGGGCTAAAACCCGCTGTCAGCTGACATCACTTAGCCAGTTCAGGTTCAGGAAAGATCCCACCCATAAGGTCAGGATCCACCCAGAAGCCTGGACCATCACCTGACTCAGCCTCTTAGGGATCCACTGAGAGCCTGAGCCAGCCACTCCTGCCACCTCCAAAGCCCAGCGCTCCAGTGAGCACTGGAGGGGCAGAGCAGACGGCTGCTGACTGACAGTCATGGCTCTCTACTCGGAGCACTTGCTCAGTACTCACTGCAGAGCAGACAACCAACATCCACCTAAATATTAGCCCTGGTTCACACCAGTGCAGCTTTGAAATCACATTATTTCAACGCAATTTCAAAGCTGCAGATCTGTATGATTTGGATCTCTCTTTTCATTGCAGCTTGCGAATTCCTTTTAAAGAAGTGAATGCCAGTCACAATGAAAACCGCAGAAAAGTAGTGCAGAAACCTTTTTCAAAGTCGCTGAGACTCGAGTCGCAACAATCTGAACGGTTTCATTGCCGAAATTGTAAGGTGCAACTTGTCATGTGATTTTGAACTGTCAAATCGCATGACAAATTGTATTGGCGTGAACGAGGGCTAAATCCTTTAAGGGAGTTGGACTTTTGTGTCAGCCCCCAGATTTCAGTGGTTAACCATAACCCGATGACAGGTCGGTCACAGTTCTGGGGACACAGATGTAGCGCACCCCAGAACGAGACAGCAACACGTGTGGTGGTTGGGCATCTTTATGATAGCAATGCATATATGCACGTTGCTATCGTAATGGAGTTAACACTGAGAATGCAGCAGGTAGACTGGGTCTCTGAAGCAATAGTCAAACTCCATGGAATTAAAAAACAGAGCCATGCCAAGTCTAGTTCTAGCCCCATCACCGATAGCTATAGTAATCTGAGCAGGGGGACATTATGGGTTTGATCCTTCTATATACAGCAGTATACAGTGATAAAACTAGCACCTGTAAAGCACCTCTCATGTCTCCCCAGTGTGAAAGCCCGAGTGCTTTCACACTGGGGCGGTGCACTTGCGGGACGGGAAAAAAAGTCCTGCAAGCAGCATCTTTGGGGCGGTTTGAGAGCGGTGTATACACCAGTCCCAAAACGCCCTGCCCATTGAAATGAATGGGCAGCGCTGCTGAAGCGCCTGCAAAACGTTTCGGCAGCGGCGCAACACGGGCGCTTTTAACCCTTTCTTTGGCCGGTAGCAGGGGTTAAAAGAGCCCCGCTAGCGGGCGAAAAGCGCCGCTAAAACTAGCGGCACTTTACCGCTAACGCACCCCCACCCCAGTGTAAAAGTAGCCTAACTAATTTCTTTTTTTAAACAGGATAAAGTTCTAGGAAATGCATGAAGTAATTCGATATTTTAAAACTGCCACTTCACTTCAGACTGAAGCTATATTCTGCAGGCACAACCTTTTTGGTAAAGGGTAAAATGATACTTTACAATTTTCTTAACACAGATGAATCACTATTAACCATCTTTATTACTTTTCTCTGCACATACCTGGAGACTCCACGGACTCATCCTCTTCTGTCTGGATGGGTTCATTTTCTGAAAGCATAAAACAAAATTGTACAATGTGATTGACTTATCCTAAAATAGATTTACGATGGCTTATACCTTAGGCTTAATTCAGATATGTGAATCAGGTGCGTTTTTAACCGCATCAAATTCGAATAACATGTGAACTGAACGACTTCCAATGGAGCCGGTTCACACATGTCCGGGGCAGCTGTGGTCCATTTTAAAAGAGTCCTGTGCGATTTTGGGTCGAATTCAAGTAAAAATTTGCACCTGAACCAGTGAACAAAATCACACTGGACTGCAAACCACAGCTGGACATAAGTGAACATAGACTAACATTCAACCTAAATACACTATATTATCAAAAGTATTGGTACGCCTGCCTTTACATGAACTTTAATGGCCTCCCAGTCTTATGCCCCGTACACACGGTCGGATTTTCCGACGGAAAATGTGTGATAAGACCTTGTTGTCGGAAATTCCGACCGTGTGTGGGCTCCATCACACATTTTCCATCGGATTTTCCGACACACAAAGTTTGAGAGCAGGCTATAAAATCTTCCGACAACAAAATCCGTTGTCGGAAATTTCGATCGTGTGTACGCAAATAAATAAGTGTACACGCATGCTCAGAATAAATAAAGAGATGAAAGCTATTGGCCACTGCCCCGTTTATAGTCCCGACGTACGTGTTTTACGTCACCGCGTTCAGAATGATCGGATTTTCCGACAACTTTGTGTGACCGTGTGTATGCAAGACAAGTTTGAGCCAACATCCGTCGGAAAAAATCCTAGGATTTTGTTGTCGGAATGTCCGAACAAAGTCCGACCGTGTGTACGGGGCATTAGTCTGTAGGTCTCAATGCTGAGTTGGCCTGCCCTTTGCAGCTATAACAGCTTCAACTCTTCTGGGAAGGCTGTCCGCATTTGTAAAGGTCAGGCACTGATGTTGGATGAGAAGGCCTGGATCGCACTCTCCCCTCCAATTCATCCCAAAAAAGGGTTCTGTCGGGTTGAGGTCAGGACTCTATACAGGCCAGTCAAGTTCCTTCACCCCAAACACGCTCATCCATGTCTTTATGGACTTTGCTTTGTGCACTAGTCCAAATCATTTGGTGGAGGGGGGATTATGGTGTGGGGTTGTTTTTCAGGAGTTGGGCTTGGTCCCTTAGTTCCAGTGAAGGGAACTCTTCAGGCATCAGCATACCAAGACATTGTGCAGTCATGTTTGAACAGGAAGGGGCCATCCCCAAACTGTTCCCACAAAGTTGGGAGTATGAAATTGTCCAAAATGTCTTGGTATGCTGACGCTTTAAGAGTTCCCTTCACTGGAACTAAGGGGCCGAGCCCAACCGCTGAAACGCGACCCCACACCATAATCAACCCTCCATCAAATGCTTTGGACCAGTGCACAAAGCAAGGTCCATAAAGTCATGGATGAGCAAGTTTGAATGGAGGAACATGACAAGCCTGCACAGAGTCCTTACCTAAACCCAACAGAACGTCTTTGGGATGAATTAGAGAGGAGACCTTCTCGTCCACATCAGTGCCTGACCTCACAAATGCGCTTCTGGAAGAATGGTCAAAAATTCCCATAGACACACTCCTAAACCTTGTGGGCAGCCTTCCCAGAAGAGTTAAGGCTGTTATAGCTGCAAAGGGTGGGCCAACTCAATATTGAACCCTACGGACTAAGACTGGGATGCCATTAAAGTTCATGTAAAAGCAAGCGTTCCAATACTTCTGGTAATGTAGTGTATGTTAACATTGTGTGCTGGATACATACAGGTAAAAATCCTTTCTGGAGAAAGTGCTATTTCAGTACTGCCCACTGAAGGCCTATGCACAAGATCATGTGATGAAGGGTTGGCCAACCATCCCCTACGCCGAGATCACATCACCAGGTGCCAACTTTGTAGACATGTGGCAGGGCAAAAGGAGTCTAAAGCTGCATTTTTAGCCCTTTTGCTCATTATGGATCCATCCTAGAACTACTAAAAAGCAATTGCAGGCAACAAGTGAAGTCAAGCAGTCGGCTACTTATGTGATTCAACAAATACGGGTACTTCAGCTGTCAGAACATCAATTATTGAAGTTATAATAAAGTTCAGTGTAGTCCTATGTATCCAGAAGCAGATCCGGCTCTGTAGAGGGTCTAAAGCCTGTGCTGTGCAACTTCTCTCAAAGTAAGTTTGATTCCAATTGCTGTTTGGGAGAAACCTTGTAATACTGGCGCCTGGCTTTCTTTTATATGAAAGATATCAAGAAGCCTACCGTGTAAGGCTCGGTTCACACTGCTGTGCAACTTGCTTATGACTTTTGTGACTGCAGTCTGACACTTAAGTCGCGCTAAACTCGCAAAAAAGTAGTGCAGGATCCTTGACTTGAAATGAATGTGCTTTGATTTGTCATGTGAATTTATGTGACGCATGAGAAGTCGCACCAGTGTGAACCGGGACTAGGTTCTAGTAGTACAAGCAGGTGATGTTCAGGATAACAAAAAAAACAGAAATAGGGATTGGGAGGACATTGGTCTGGATGAAAAATCCTCAGCAGATGGGTTATTCTTCCTGTAGTCATCTCATAAAATGTTTTTTATACGATTTGTATTATATTCGACTTTTTAATTAATATCATGAATTTAACTTAACTTAATATGAATTTATTGTCGGCCATTATCGGCAGCTTTAGCGCAAGAAAAGTTCAAGAAAAATGTATCCCTTTGAATTCTATGTACCGTATATACTCGAGTATAAGTCGAGTTTTTCAGCACATTTTTTTGTGCTGAAAGTGCCCCCCTCGACTTATACTCGAGTCAAGCACTTTTCTGCAGCAAAAAAATTCATTTTCCGAACCAAATTTGGGGCCCCGTATCTCAGGGCCACTTGGTGCTAGGAACCCCAAATTTGGTGTGCAAACCCAGTGGAACTGGTACCATCACATATCCAAAGCTGGGGTTCCTAGCCCTAAGTGGCGCCGAGATACGGGGCCCCAACATGGTTCGGAAAATGTCATTCTCTGCTGCAGAAAAGTGCTTGACATTTTCTGAACTGATTTTTGGGGCCCTGTATCTCGGGGCCACTTGGTGCTAGGATATTTTATGGTGCTAGTTCCACTGGGTTTGCACACAAAATGTGGGGTTCCTAGCACTAAGTGGCCCCGAGATACAGGGCCCCAAACTTGGTCAACTGTGTCCATCTGCAGCAATGTCATTTCGGGACCCTTTGGTTTCAGAGACCCCAAATTTTGGCTGCAGCTAGGGGGCATCTAGGAACCCTTAACTACCGAGTTTGAAGTTTGGGGGACCTATGGCTGCAAATGGGCACAGTGAGGCATGCAAATTGTTGACCCCCTTTTCCACTTACAGTAGCTGTGCATTTCTCACCCTCGTCTTATACTCGGGTCAATAAGTTTTTCCCATTTTTTTGTGGTAAATTAGGGCCTTGACTTATACTCGGAACGACTTATACTCGAGTATATGCGGTATGTCTTCACACTGATCCGGTGCACTTTTATTTTGGTGTTAAAAATCCTATTTGCTGCATTTTTGGTCAGTTAAACTCGCACCAAAATGCACCTACCCGTTGAAATGCAATTAAAACGCAGCCACGTTACGTTTTTGAGTCACATGACCTTTGGAAAACACATCATAAGCGGAAAAAAAAAAAAAAAAATTAAGAATCGCTGGCATTTTTTGGCATCACTATTGTCACTTTTTTCTCTCCCATCAGCAAATGCCAATAACACCATTTTCGGCGGCTGCCGAAATCTCGGTGCATCTCTATTGCGTGCAAATTGAAAGAGTTTAGGTTTGACCTCATATTCTAGGATTATGTTAAATCTCAAAGAGAATTGTATAATGTATGAACAGCCTTTTTGATGACATCTATTGAACACACGTGCTATGTAGGATCACTTCGCACTGAAAATGAACACATTGAAAATACTATATACAATTTTCTTGTAGATTTACCAAAATCATAATATGAGGTCAAACCTAAACACTTTCAATTTGTATGCAATCAGGCAGGCCCTTGTACTACATAGTTGAAGGTAAATCTAAAAAAGGAAATTTAAAGTGGTTGTAAACCCTTCCACACCACTTTTACCTACAGGTAAGCCTATAATAAGGCTTACCTGTAGGTACTGGAACGATCTAAACCTACACGGTTTAGGAGATATTTACCATATATGCTTGCGCCTACGTCATCAGCGCATGTGCACTAGAGAAAGGGCACGATTGTGCAGTTTCTATAGGACCCGTGCCGTGACCGGGAGTGACGTCACGTGACTCCGTCACAGAGCTGGCATCCACAGCACCGGAAGGAAGAGGGGTGAAGATGGACGCGGCCACCAGCGGGGACACAGCGGACTTGGTTTGCAGGTAAGTGCAACATAATGGGCTAGTATGCAATGTATATTAGCCCATTATGCTTTTACTTTGCAGGGGAATAAAGAGGCAGTAAAACCCATCAGGGTTTACTTCCTCTTTTATAAGAAAATTGTATAATGTATGGCAAGGCTTAAAGTGGAACTTTAGTCCTGAGTTTTAAAATGGGCATACATGCAGGCATTTAAATGCAGAAGAGACATGCTTTGTCTCCTCTACATTAAAAGTTACTTACCAGCCTGTCCACCACTGTACAGTAAGCCGCTCACTGTACAAATTCGGCAAGGCCGAATCTGACAGAGGTCCTGCGCATGCGTGGGACTAATGTCATCTCTGCCCGGCCAATTATAGCGGCCAGCAATCGAGACCCCGAAGCCGTCACCCGATGAGGTCAGTGGCCGGGGGGAAGCTTGTGGATGAAGCATTGCTGGATACTAGGTAAGTTTTGTCCTGCTTTAGAGCAGATTTTTTTTTTTTATAAACACACGAAAAGGATTGTCAGTTATTCCCAGAAATCATTTTTTTCTACCCAGATTCCAACTGTCTTTTTCTAGTGCAGGTGAAAAAGCAAAACTTTAAGCAGAACTAAAGTTCCACTGTAATTTACTGTGAGCAGGAAGGCCTTTTTATCGCAGAAGAGATATGAAATAAACTATGCCTGCCTGCCTTGTTCACGGCGATCCCTGGAATGTAATCTGAGCTATACAAGCACAGCTCAGCTTACAGCGGCTGGTCTGATCCTGTGTGCCGGGAAGAGTAGCCCTGGCACATGCACAGGGGTGATGTCATCCCACGTCGGCCAATAAAGAGGCCCAAAAACCGGCACACAGAAGAAGATGCCAGCGCCAGAAGGACCGTTGGAAAGGTGGGCATCTCTGTCCTAAGTTCCACTTTAGGTTGTCCATACCTGAACTGACTTTTGTCTGGTTACTGTTGAGCCAGCTGAAATTGGAGCTATAGGTGGCCCTGTCGGCATCCTCCCATCTGACATCCTCCGATCTAAAAACCGATGCAGCTAGGAGGAAAATGGTCAAACAGTAGCTACACTCAATCAGACGCAGCCACTGTTGCGCTATTCTGTCGAGCCCGGAATCCATGGCTGTCAGGATACAATAGCCAGCAGTAGAGATTCGTCCATCTACGCAGATTAACATGGATGGAGTATTCCAGTGATTTATCTCTCTAACCACTTCAGCCCCGGAAGGATTTAGCCTCTTCCTGACCAAGCCCTTTTTTGCCACACGGCACTGCGTCGTTTTAACTGACAATCGCGCAGTTGTGCGACGTTGTACCCAAACAAAATTGACGTCCTTTTTTTCCCCACAAATAGAGCTTTCTTTTAGTGGTATTTGATCACCTCTGCGGTGTTTATTTTTTGCGCTATAAACAAAAAAGTGACAATTAAAAAAAAAAAAAACACAATATTTTTTTACTTTTTGCTATAATAAATATCCCAAAAATTTTTTTTATAAACAAACCAATTTCTTCCTCAGTTAAGGCCAATATGTATTCTACATATTTTTGGTAAAAAAAAAATCTCAATAAGCGTATATTGATGCACTGATTACTGTGTAAATGTCACTGGCAGGGAAGGGGTTAAACACTAGGGAGCGATTAAAGGGGTTAAGTGTGTTCCCTCAGCCTGTTCTAACTGTAGGGGGGATGGGCTCACTAGAACATGACAGAGATCACTGGGAGCAGTAGATCCCCTGTCATGTTGCTAGGCAGAACAGGGAAATGCCTTATTTACATAGGCATCTCCCTGTTCTGCCCCTCCGTGCCACCGACGGACAGAGTCGGTAAGAACCACGGGCACGCTCTTGTGGCGGGCGTGCACACGCCTGCAAGCCGCCGATGACAGAGTGACGTACGGGTACATGGTTTTGTGCATCCGTGCCATTCTGCCGACGTAAATCAGCATGAGCTGGTCGGCAAGTGGTTAACCACTTGCAGCTGCAGGCATCACCCCGGTACCGTTTTTTTTTTTTTTTTTTTTTAGAGCCGACGGTCGGCTAACTGATGCGGCTAAGCAGCCGGTCAATTGTTATCACAAGCAGAGGGAGAGAACATACTTCCACCCCTTTCTCGTGCTGCCTTCTGCCGCTCGCCCAGGCTCTCCTG
Organism: Lithobates septentrionalis; assembly: GCA_037952835.1. Taxonomy (NCBI): domain Eukaryota; kingdom Metazoa; phylum Chordata; class Amphibia; order Anura; family Ranidae; genus Lithobates; species Lithobates septentrionalis. Next base: position 1,215,172 of record JBBDGP010000282.1, on the reverse strand, counting down.
TCCCACCGGGAGACCTGAGCGACCAGCCGACGAGTGCGCAGACTGGCTGGAGGCCCGAAGAAAGCCAGGAACGGCTTTGATCAGGTCTCAGATGTAGTAACCAGATAGTGATGCCATGACATCACTTCCGGTTTACTGGAGTCTTAAAAGAGCCAGTTTAAAAAAAAAATCTAAAGTATTCATAAATGACGACCATGGTGTCATTTTAAATGCTTTCAAGTGCAAAGGAAGGGTTTGGGGTCTTATAGACTCAAGATCCCTCCATAAAAATACCTGTCATGTGTCTATTGCTGTCGCAAGGGATGTTTACATTCCTTGTGACAACAATAAGTGATCAAAAAATTTAAAGCAACAATGTAAAAATAAAAAAAATATATATAAATATATATCCCCACATCCAAAACGCACGCAAACGTCCCACACACGTGAGGTATCACCGCGAATGTCAGATCATGGGCAGAAATTCTAGCACTAGACCTCCTCTGTACATCTAAAGTGATAAGCTGTAAAGGCTTTTAAAGCAACACCTATGGATAGTAAAATTTACGTTGTTTGTCACCGTTGTGCGGGCGTGCACAATTTTAAAGCTCGATTCAATAGGTTTGATATCTATTTACTCGGCATGCCATGTTTTATATTTTACAAAAAAATTGGGTTATGTTTTGTTGTATTTTTTTTTTTATTATTTTAATGCAAAAAAAAAAAAAAAAAAAAAAAAAAAAAGTATATTTTTAAATTTTTTTCCCCAAAAACTGCATTTGAAAAACCACTGCACAAATACAGCATGATATAAAAAAAAAATGCAGAACCCACCATTTTATTCCATAGTTTCTCCACAAAAAAAAAAAAAAGGAAGTTTAAAGTAATTTAAGAAAAAATTAATGATTTCAACTTGTAAACAAAAAGTGCCAGAAAAAACCTGGTCGGCAAGTGATTAAGCCCGCTGGGATGAACGAGATAAGTTTTAGTGTGTGACTAGCTTCAGAGTTCTTTTTTAAAGACAACAGAAATCCACATTTCCCACCACATTTCCTGTTTATGTGAACTCTGTTCTACTCCTTGTACATTGGGAACAATACTGACATCTTGTGGTACTCGTCATGTCAGGTCTGTAAAATGGACAACGATAGCCAAACAAAAACAAATGTAAATGCATGTCTGACTGATGGGAGAAACCAACATTATGCAAATATGGAATTAAAGGGCTTTGTATAAGCATCTATTCTCTTGGACTTTTTAACATTCTGTATTATTACAACCAGAAATCAAACTATTTATTTAGGATTTGTTGTCACTGATCTGCACAAAAAAAAAAAATCCATAATTCTAAATTGATAAAATAGCCCCCTTAAGAGCCATAAGCCCTGATGCAAATGGTGGCATGTCAGACTGGGGTATTGGGCATTCCTAGTTAGGCTTGATTTGCATGTATATTGCCCTAGGTTACACTTATATATGTGATGCTGAAACTCCATACAGAAAGAACAGAAATCCAAATGAGTGAAAATAATGAGGCAGGCTCTATAGGACATTCCTAGGCAGGCTTGATTCGCATGTATAAGCCCTAGGTAACGCCCATATGTGATGCGGAGACTGTATGAATGAAATAACTGAAATCCAATGAATTAAAATGGTGGGCCAGGGCAATAAGGCTGGGGACAAACGGTCCAGATGAAGCTGGACGTCCTCCAGACAGAAAAAAAGCAGGCTCTATTGGACTTGCTGCAGCCCAAAGCATACTGTGAGAAGCTCGCAGGGTACATTAAAATCAAGAGCAGGAACCGGTCAAGATTTGAACTATGTATAGACAGGCTGATCGATTGATCAACCGGAGTACAACCAGCCTGCAGGATTATGCATGCGGTTATCACTAGCAGCTAGTATAGCAGCTAGTATAGCCGCTAGCAATCGCTGTCTTCTCCCAGCAAGGACAGCTGTCCGGAGAACACAATGGATCGGCGGGAGGGATTTCTCGGTCAACATGGTCTATGTTGATGGGGGGAATTCAAGCTAATTTCTTTCCTGCAGCCTGCGATTGCAGGAAATAAATTTGCTCTGTGTATGGCCTGCTTAAGCTTAGAGAATACTGCCTATCCTGTCGTGCCACCCAGCGTAAATAACTGGGGGTAAGCGGATTGACTGTTACTGTCATACAAACACTGCTTTCTCTGTAGCCATGACAGGCACAGAGAACCATCAACTAGAAAGACATGTAGGTATAACCTTACCTTCAGAAGGCACAGCGTCATCCTCTGCTTGCTCTTCTATTACTTCTGCCTCTACTACTGGATCTTCTACTACCTCTTCCTCTAAAACTGGCTCTTCTACTGCTTCAACCTCTTCCGTCAACACCGTCTCTTCCTGAGGATCATGCTGCTGATAATCTGGCACTTGTGCTTCATCCTGACTATCCTCATTTTCATTGTAAGTTTCTGGTTCCGTTTCAGCAGCTACCTCTAGCTCTTCGTTCTCTTCATCTACAGGCTCTTCTACTATCCCCGTAGTAAGCGGTTCAGCTGCCACTTCTTCCACGTCAACCTCTTTTTCTTCCAAAACTGGCTCCTCTTCTGCTTCTATATCAGGTGTCTCAGCTTCTCCTTCAGGCTCCTCTTCCACAGGCTCTTCCTCAACTTCTTGCTGTTCCTCCTCAGGTTCTTGCTCTTCTGCATCACCTGCTTGGGTTTGCGGCAAGTCTTCTACATCATCATCTTCAGGGGCTGTGGGCTCTTGTTCTACAGCTTCTACCCTCTCTTCTACATTATCATCATCATCATCATCATCTTCAGGAGCTGCGGGTTCTTGGTCTACAACTTCTACCCACTCTTTTACAAAAACTTGCTCTTCAGTTTCAATCCCCTCTTCTTTGTCATCTGCTTGCTCTTCAGTCACCGACTCTTCTTCTTCTGGCTCATCATTTGCTTCTAACATTTCACAAAACAAAGGGTTAGCTGCAACTAATTTAAGAATCTGATTCATTTAGATATCATAACATTAAACGCTCAAGATACAAATGCCTGCAGCCTAATAGGATATTACTGATCTTTTAATTCTCTTACCCAGATTAAACTTGAACTACTACCAAACCTAAACTCAGAAAGACATAAGGTGTAAGGAATAGGAACAAAGCATATCACTCTATAGTGTGCACTTGTCCCAATCCAGAGCACCAAGTGCCATTTCTGTCTTCTGCTTCCTTCCTCTGCTATCTGCATGAGACACTTCTGACAAGTTTTCCTGACACCAAGAGGAAAATGGTGATAGGGAAGGGAGCCCCAGCTGATTGACAGCCTCCGCTTTGTTCTTGTGTGCTGCTTGAAGGGGGTGTGTCCCTTCCCTCCAATCAGCTCTCACAGAGCTTTGCAGTGTCTAACTTCAGCTCTCCACCCCCTGTTTTCTGGCAGCTCAGACAAGCTGTATAAAATCTGAATTTGGAACAGATGTAGACAAGAGAAGACTGCAGACAAATAGGTACAACTTATGCAGGAGGATTTGTTTTAGCTCTCTGTATCATCTGAAGGCCAGTCACTTCACTGGGTATATGAAAGGGTTGTCAACCACTTTAACTGTATGTAATACCCAACAATAAACACTTATTTGGTCCCTTTTGATCTGTTAATACTACGGAAAATGCGGTGTTACATCCCTATGATAAGCGCAAATGTATACCCGTTTATTCTTCTGGAAATCTTACCAGCTGAAAACGTTGCATGCGCTCTGTCAAGGGTTATTAAATTGTTGCTAGCCAACTCTGAGGACAACAGAGCCCACTCCTCTATGCGGTTATGGGGGAAGAGGAAAGGGGTGACAACACGGCTTCTTCATAGATACAGTATTCTGATTGAGCGTTGTCACTCTAGGAAGGACAGTGTGTTACTACCATGATCTTCAGATGAAAATAAAGGGGGAAAAAAAGGAAAACCATGCAGCTGCCACCTCTAAAGACTGGTAAACTGCAATAGAATACAATTTTTTGTAATTGGGTTTTGATATATTGTAAAGAAAACCTATACTCACAGAAAACATAATGTTCTGGGAAGAAAGGCACCATAAGGTCCCGGGACATACTTTTACAGCATTACTATATGGGGCCTGTGTATCATCCGCCTGTTTTAAAAAGGTAGGATTTAGGGCTGCCATACATTATACATCTTTCTTGTACAATTTTCCTTTGGTTTTTACTAAAAAAATCATATAAATATGAGGTCAAACCTAATCACTTTCATTTTGCATGCAATCAGACAGGCCCTTGTACTACATAGTTGTAGGCAAATCTAAAGGAAATGGAACAAGAAAATTGTATAATGTATGGCCAGCATAAATCATCAAAAGACATCTGTAAGATATACAGATCTAGACATAACTATTTTTTCTAGAGTAGTTTTTCTCTACTTTAATATATTTTTTCCCATGAATCCCTGGGTGATAAATATATGTAAAGGGTTTAAGGGAGTGGACCTAATACTAACCTGGTGAGGAGTTTCAAGGTACAGTGCTTTGAGGTTAGGGGGTTTGTAGGTAGTTGTAGGAATGGGTACCATAACAAAAAGCACAATGTGCACAGACACATACTAAGCAAACAGCAATCATATTTAATTTTTCTAACAATGAAAATTTGATGTACAGCTGCAGTATATAACCACTGTGTAAGTAAATAAACTGAAAAAAAGTGTTTTATAAATGATTTTATCTTTCAATAACATCTTACCAGGCTCTGCATTCAGCGATTTATGAACACTGGGCTCAAAGGCATCTTCCAAGTTAAATTCATTCTCTTCATCTATAGAAAACATTTATATTACCTGAATGTCTTTATTTAGACACAACAGTGCCATGCATAATATATAAGTCATTATTATATAACATACATAAAACAGAAATATAGGAACTGCAAAATATAAAGGTTACCAGTAATAAAACCTATGGCTATATTCATTGGAGAAAGCCATTATCTTGTTTAAGTTTTCCATCTAGGGTTTTATCCAAACCCACCTTGACAGTTATAAAAATAAATAAAAGGGGGGGGGGGGGGCAGAGTAGACTATCGGCTTTAAAAAAGGGGGGGGGGGGTGTAGACGGCTTTATTTAATATAAAAAAAAAAAAAAAGACAGTTTTCGCTCTAGTGACCCTTAGCCAGACTACTATGCTCTGGTCTCACACCCAAAGAGGAAATTCTGAATGGCTGCATGTAGCCTGTTCTATTGAAACCCCATCTAGTTCCTACAACTTTTCTGCCTATTCTGCGCAAGGCGCACAAGCAGAGCAGCATCTGCAATCACAAGAAAATGAGCAAGTGAAATAAAATTGGGTATGGCAAAACCTCCTGAAAAGTTCTGTTAAGCCATTACAGCAAACAGTGCCATTGCTATGGGGGTGCAGGGGATGCGGACTGCACCCGGGTGACACCATCAAGTAGGAAGCGGGGGCGGTGCCTCGTCCAGCCGCCCACCCGTGATATCTGACCACGATGGTGTCACCCCCATCCCTGACAGCGCACGGATTGGCGAGCTGGCACCAACCACATCATATATATGGGGCTGGTTTGGGGCTCAAACCGTGACTCTGCGTTGCCAGCCCGAAACTAGCCCGCCGAACACCCTGCAGGACACTGTGGCAGGCTAGACAGGAGAGGACCCCAATGGGGGGATGACACCATGTTTTACCGCACCAGGTGACACCAACCCTAGTGACACCACTAACATCAAAAACAAAAAAAAATTTTAATACATTTTCTGATAAGACTTACCATCGTCAGCCTGATGTTCATGATCATCCAAAGCATCCTCTAAGTCAAGGATATCTGAAAGGATAACAGTTTCTAAATGAACTAAAATAGAACAAGTATTTTCTGGGAACAAGCAATTAGTAATAAGTAAAAACAGCAATTGGGAAATTGAGGAGCCTAAGGGGTCCCTCTTCTGATGAGAAAATGTGACCACCCTACAAAAATATGTTAGGCCTGTTAGAAGCTTTCAGGCATTCTGTGTATCTTGTGGAGATATGTCTGCGTCAGGGAGACACCTGTAGGGTACAGCTGCCCACAGTAATAAATTGATGTACATGGGTACATAGCATGCTTGTGTAAGCTAGGGCACGATTACCGGAATACAAAAAAGCCATGTCCAGGGGTTTACACACATGCATGTATTAATGCCGGCATGGCGTATACCCATGTGTAGCTAGCGTGTGCTATCCAGCCGTCTCTTCCAGGCCTAGAAATACTCCTGCAAGTTATTCTGGATGCCTAAAAGCATCCAAGTGCATGAGGCCTCATACTATAATAAACCCCAAATGAAGATACTGATAAGGAACCAAGCCCTTTATAAAAGATTTAGTGTTGCATGCCTGAAAGTCAAATCTATTTAAACACTGAAACAGGTTCAGCATTATGCTTGCGAATGGGCACCCTAAAAACGGGAGAGAACTGGCTTTATAATTCAGTACAAAAAATAAAAAATCTCATCTCTTATGTAAAAAGAAAAATGATTTTCATGTATCCATAACTTTATAAAACTGTAATCCTGGTTTTATTAAACTCTTACCTTCATCTTGCGAATCTAACTCTAGGTCATCATTCACAACATCTTCGAGGTCTTGATCACTTAGATCTATAATAAAATTGGAGACTGTGTGCAATATTCTTTTTGCCATTCAAAGCAAATGCCATTTACATTAGACTAATGTAAAAGAATAAGATCATAGCCTTCTCTATCAACTGCAATAAGGCATACATTATCTATAGTAATCCTCTAATTGAGATGCATACTCTGCAAGCTGTGCACAGCATGCTGTAAGCCAGAACCCCCATATGTTTAATATAGACTGCTGAGGGGACTCAGAACGACGATCTGATCCTTCCTTTTGGACACAGCGGGGCTACATTAAATTATTTTTCCATTTTTGATGCTGTGAAAAATCCACCGCTGACCTTGGAATCTTTATGTAGTATTTAAATAAATTAAAGTGGTATTAAAACAAATATATTGCAGCTTACCAGTACGATCTGACGAGAGTCAGTCTTTGTGCTGAGAGCTGGTAGTGAACGCACTCTCAGCACAAACTGCCAACTAGAAACACACATGTGTGGCATGTGGGTGTTAAAGCCCAACCTTTAGCCGCCACACACAAGTGTCATGTAGTCATAAAGGGGTTAAAGAGGTTCTCTTGTTCCTTATCTGGGTTTAGGGAGGCTTCCTGGCTACGATGTGGTGAAAAGTCAGGCTCTGAGGTCTAATACAGTTAGGTACTGACAGTGATGACAGACAGTGTTTAACCATTTGACCTCTGGAAGATTTAACCTCCTTCACGACTAGGCCATTTTTTGCACTATGGCAGTGACAATTGTGCATTCAACACTGTACCCAAATAAAATGTATGTCTTTTTTTCCCACAAATAGAGCTTTCTTTTGGTGGCATTTAATTACCACTGTGTTTATATATTTTTTTGCGCTACAAAAAAATAAATAAATAAAATGCCTAAAATGAAAAAAAAACAAAAACAAACAAACAACACACGTTTACCTTCTGCTCTAGAACATATCCAATAAAACAAATCGTAAAAAATAGGGATGCACCAAAATGTCATCGGCCGAAACATATCGGCAGAAGATGGCGTTTTCGGCATATTGCTAAAAGAAAAAGGAGTGCAGATAATTGCGCATGCGCAGTAGCGGTGCCGCCGGGTGCAACCCATTGCGGCGTGTCATCCTGGCGGCTCAAGGTCCTGTCCTCCCGGTCCTGTCCTCCCCTTGCAGAGCGGCAAGTCAGGGAGCTGAATTGCCCGGGCCGCAGTAACAACGTTCTGCCTCCTGTGATACACAGCACACTGATCCAATGCCGGGACAGCAGGCTGTCGACATCAGTGTGACGTGATCATAGGAGGCAGGACATTGTTACTGCAGCCCGGGCAATTCAAATCCAGCTCCGTGACACAGCTGAAGATCACCGCTCTGATCCGGGCACAGGCAGGCTGCATCTGACAGGCACTGGCGAGGCTGCATTTTATGGACACTGATAGGCTGCATTGATCTCTTGTACCATGTCTGCAGTCTCTGACCGTCTCCTGTATCATGTCTGCTAGAAGTGCACCAAATGGAAATTTTGCTAATACTTTTAGCAGGGTGTTTAAGTTTAAGAGATTGTAGAAATGATACAAGAGATGATTAGAGACTGCAGACTGCATTTTTCTTGAGCTTTTCTTGCACCAATAATGGACAAAAATATATTCATATCAATTTAAATTGATCATATTAATTAAAAAGTCAAATACAATTATATATAAAAATATAAATATTAAAAAAAAAATTGTAATTTTCGGTTTCAGCACCAAAAATTTATATTCGGTGCACTACTAGTAAAAAATGTAATTTCTTCATAAAATTTAGGTCAATATGTATTCTGCTACATATTTTAGGGGAAAAAAATCAACAATCGTAGCTCGATTGGTTTGCGCAAAAGTTACAGACTCTCCAAACTATGGAATATTTTTATTTATTTTTTACTAGTAATGGTGGCGATCACCGACTTATAGCGGGACTGCGATATTGCGGCGCACATTCTGGCACAAAAAATATGCACTCATTGTACTAATGGCACTGGCTGGGAAGGGGTCATCATCTAGGGCGATCAAGGGGTTACCCATGTGCCTAGCTGGTGTTTTAATACAATGTGTGTGTGGGGCTTTTACTAAGGGAAGAGATGGAATTTATTGCTTGCTTTGCAGGGACACAAATTTCATCCCTTCCCTCCTGTCATGACAGCAATCTGCCTTATTTACATAGGCAGATAGCTGTTCTGGTCCTTTGCCTAATGATCGGTCCTTACCTGTAAGGGTTGGATCACACACATATTTATATTATATGTATATATGTATATATATATATATATATATATATATATATATATATATATATATATATATATATATATATATATATATATATATATATATATATATATATATATACACACACACACACATATATATACACATATGCACATATATACATACATATATACACACACACTATATTGTCAAAAGTATTGTGACACCTGCCTTTAGACTAAGGATGAGCTCCGGCCTGTTCGCAGAGCTCGCCAGGAAGTCAGCACTGCGCTGCGCTAATCACAGGCAGTGAGACATTTCCCAATCTCTGCAGCCACGCATTGGGACAATGTATCACTGCCTGTGATTAGCGCAGCGCAGTGCCGACTTCCTGGCAGGCTCTGCACATGGGCTGTGCGAACACGCCGGAGCTCTTTCTTACTTTAGACGCACATGAACTTTTATTGCATTCCAGTCTTAGTCCATAGGGTTCAATATTGAGTTGGCCCACCTTTGCAGCTATAACTCTTCAACGCTTCTGGGAAGGCTGTCCACAAGGTTTAGGAGTGTGTCTATGGGAATGTTTGACTATTCTTCCAGATGCACATTTGTGAGGTCAGGCACTGATGTAGACGAGAAGGTCTGGCTCGCAGTATCCACTCCAATTCAACCCAAAGGTGTTCTATCGGGTTGAGGTCAAGTTGAAACAGAAAGGGGCCATTACCAAACTGTTCCCACAAAGCTGGGAGCATGAAATTGTCCAAAATGTCTCAGTAGGCAGACGCCTTAAGAGTTCCCTTCACTGGAACTAAGGGGCCAAGTCCAACCCCTGAAAAACAACCCCACACCATAACCCCCCTCCACCAAAAGATTTGGACCAGTGCACAAAGCAAGGTCAATAAGAACATGGATGAGCAAGTTTGGGGTGGAGGAACTTGACTGGCCTGCACAGAGTCCTGACCTCAACCCAACAGAACATCTGTTGGGTTGAGGTCAGAACACCAGGCCCTCTCGTCCAACATCAGTGCCTGACCTCACAAACGCTCTTCTGGAAGAATGGTTAAACATTCCAACAGACACACTCATAAACCTTGTGGACAGCCTTTTCCAGAAGAGTTGAAGCTATTAAAGCTGCAGAGGGTGGGCCAACTCAATATTGCTTACGTTAAATACTAATATTTATAAGTAATACTACCATAGATTATTCATTGGGGAATACTTGACTGCTTTAGAACAGGAATCTCCAAACTACGACCCTCCAGCTGTTGCGGAACTACACGTCCCATGAGGCATTGTAAAACTTTGACAGTCAGAGACATGACTAGACATGATGGGAATTGTAGTTTCTGAACTTGAGGGACAGCAGCAAATTGGAGCCAAACTCCAGCTCACACTTTTTAATCAGGTACAGCAAACATTTCTTTTTCTCCTTTTAGGATAAAAGCTATATGAATAATATATGAATAAGCACCCCTATCAGTGGTAAATGGTTTGTCCCATTCCTGTAAACTGATGCATGTGGAAAAGAGCTTGCTCTCAAAAAAAAAAAAAAAAAAAAAAAAAAAAAAAAGAAGAAGAAAACACCACACACCACTTACTGGCTGGATCACCAGATAAAAATAAAAAGGTAAAAAAAAAAAAAAATAAAAAAAAAAAAAGAGGAGAAAAATAATAAAACTAATGCAACCATCACATCTAAGAACTGGTAAGCTGCGATATAATGCTTGCTTTTGAGCTTAAAACAGCTTTAATAGACTGGCATCTTTTTTTAACTATAAAGGCTGATTGCATACATATGTATTTCAGTAACTAGTTGAAAAATACACATTGTACTGTTTGCATTACACTCATTTAGAATGGCAGCCCAGGGCATATGTACAGTAGCTGCCAACATAATAGTAATAGATTGCACTACAATGCACACATCGTTAGGAGGCGCTGCCAACCTATTCGCCATTACACTGGCGTAAATGTGAAGAGGCCAGATATTTTATACACAGGAAACTCATTTGTGTCACTTAGTGCAGCATTTTATATCCCAGGGTTTTACATTGCTAGGGCCATTAAAGTGGAACTAAACCCATCGATCTAGGCAAGGCAAGCCATGAATGATAAGTCAGTTATTTGTGCTCTCAACTGAACAGTCAAGCCATCAAACGGCTGGTAGCACAACTGATCGCTTATGCAGCACCATGTAAATTGCAGAACACACAGAGGCCAAGATGGCGGCTTCCTTCCTAGATGGCTGTAAAAAATAGGAGGGTTTAGTTCTGCTTTACTGATAAAAAAAAAAAAAAAAAAGTTTTGCAATCAGCCTAAACAAAAAGCAACTGCATTCACTCTTCACCAGTCAGAACAATCAGAGATGGTTGCTACTGGGTACCGCACTTTGCAGAAGTCTAACTCTTTTTACAAGCCTGCACGTAGTTCAACTCTTGAGCAAGTTTGGCTTAGCACAATTATTGTTCAAGCTCGATACAGCTTAAACTGCACCACGCAGGTACGGTAAATCTCTGCACTGCAGCTGGGTCTCCACTCATTACAAAGCACTTCAACTATGTAATGAACATTCAACTTTGCTTGTCTCAAGACTATTCTGACTCAGCCCCCTCCATATGCACTATTCAGCAGTACAATACATCCAACCATTGATCTAAATTGTAAATCAATCCCTATGGCGTGCTAGATGCCAATTAAAGGTGATTAGGTTTCAGTGTTTGCCAGCCAGACAAGAGCACATGTAGTGAAGCAAGGGATATATAGAACAGCTCCTAGTACGACAGTCTGAATGCAGCCCCAGTCTCCGACACTGAACCAGTTCTGAGAAGTTTGTCAGATGTGCACTATGGTAACGTACATTGCAAAAATGTATCTATCTCTCTCTCTCCCTATCTACACACATATATACATACATACATGAACTACAGACTTCATATAGTCTCCCTCAATGGCCTTTATTGTTGCGCTTCAATCCTTGGAGTGAGTATTTTTAGAACAACATTTGATACAGGTTTCTGGCCCTAATCTCAGGATGACTTGGGGACCTAAAACTTCCACTTCACAGATCTACAGTGTTTTTCATTACCACGTGCTATGGGATCATAGGTGTGCTCAGCCTCTTGCATTAGGGTGTGCACCCAAAAGCTCAAACACACATGCCTGTCTCTGCAGCCTCAAATGCACTGGACAGTGAATGAATGGGATAGCGCTTTGTGCTGAGATGCTTCATGTTCATTCACTGAAGCATAGTAAACATAATTTACTATGCTTCAGATATGAATAAACACAGCGAGTGTGTTTACGGTGTTCATTTAGAAAAGGAAGGGGCAGGTCAATTACATTTATTAGCCCCTTTCCTCGCTTTCCATTCTGAAACATCCCCTAGAGCAACCGGGGAGAGAGGAGGAGCGAAGCCAGCAGCACTGCTAGGATAAAAAAAAGTGCAACTCGAGGGGAGACCTGGGCAGTAAGGGGAATCCACACCGTGATTAGGGTGTGCCCAGGCACTCCCCCCAGCGCACACCTATGTAAGGTGTAAACAACCCTTACTAGTCTTAATTAGGTGTTAAATTAGTGACCATTTTAGTATTCATGAGATATTGTTTGTGGGCTGTGACAATATTGAGTGTAAGGATTCAATTTATGTATCTACATAGTGCCTCATACTCCTGTTCTAGGGCCTGAGACAATACTAAGGGTGAGGTTTCAACCTATGGATCTACATAGTGCCTCATACTCCTGTTCGGTGGTCTGACAATGCTGAGGGTGAGGTTTCAACCTATGGATCTACATAGTGCCTCATACTCCTGTTCGGTGGTCTGAGACAATACTACTAAGGGTGAGGTTTCAACCTATGGATCTATGTAGTGCCTCATACTCCTGTTCGATGGTCTGAGACGATACTGAGGGTGAGGTTTAAACCTATGGATCTATGTAGTGCCTCATACTCCTGTTCGGTGGTCTGAGACAATACTGAAGGTGATGTTTCAACCTATGGATCTATGTAGTGCCTCATACTCCTGTTCGGTGGTCTGAGACAATACTACTAAGGGTGAGGTTTAAACCTATGGATCTATGTAGTGCCTCATACTCCTGTTCGGTGGTCTGAGACAATACTACTAAGGGTGAGGTTTCAACCTATGGATCTATGTAGTGCCTCATACTCCTGTTCGATGGTCTGAGACGATACTGAGGGTGAGGTTTAAACCTATGGATCTATGTAGTGCCTCATACTCCTGTTCGGTGGTCTGAGACAATACTACTAAGGGTGAGGTTTCAACCTATGGATCTATGTAGTGCCTCATACTCCTGTTCGATGGTCTGAGACGATACTGAGGGTGAGGTTTAAACCTATGGATCTATGTAGTGCCTCATACTCCTGTTCGGTGGTCTGAGACAATACTACTAAGGGTGAGGTTTCAACCTATGGATCTATGTAGTGCCTCATACTCCTGTTCGATGGTCTGAGACGATACTGAGGGTGAGGTTTAAACCTATGGATCTATGTAGTGCCTCATACTCCTGTTCAGTGGTCTGAGACAACACTAAGGGTGAGGATTAAACCTATGTATCTATGTAGTGCCTCATACTCCTGTGCAGTAGCCTGAGGAAATACTATGGGTGAGGATTCAACCCATGTATCTACATAGTGCTTCATACTCCGGTTGAGTGGGCTGTGGTAACACGGAGGGTGAGGATTCCACCTATGCCTCCATGCAGTGCATCATACTCCAGTTCAGTGGTCTGTGGCAATACTAAGGGTGATGTTTCAACCTATGTATCTACATAGTTACTTATACTAGTGTTGTGTGAGCTGAGGCAATACGGAGGATGAGGATTCAACCTGTGCATCTACGTAGTGCCTCATACTCTTGACATATCACTAGATTCTACTAACAGAGCATCTGATGGCTTTCCCACTGGCTTACAGTGCTCACAAAAAATATTCTTTGAACTGCATTGATGGACCTTTCACTGAAATAATGTGTGAATGTGCCATAGACAGGATGTCAATGCCATAGTGTTCCACAAGTCTTTAGGTACTCCACAAATACCTCTTAGATGACTTATTTTGAGGTTAAGAGCTGATGGTTTCTGACGATACTTTTTCTAAAAATAGGGGCATGAGTGTCTGCTCAGCAGGTTTGTGACCAGCTGTTCCCAAAGGATGGTTGTTTATTGGTCAGATCCTTCATCCACCATCTGAGAATCCTAATGGGGCGTACACACGGTCGGACTTTTTGGCTACAAAAGTCCGACAGCCCGTTTGACAAACTTTCCACAGACTTGCGGCAGACTTTCTAACGAACGGACTTGCCTACATACGATCACACAAAAGTCCGACGGATTCGTACGTGATGACGTACACCGGACTAAAATAAAGAAGTTGATAGCCAGTAGCCAATAGCTGCCCTAGCGTGGGTTTTTGTCCATCGGACTAGCATACAGACGAGCGGATTTCTGGGTCCGGCGGAGTTACGACGTAAAGATTTGAAGCATGATCCAAATCTAAAGTCCGTCAGATTTGCGACTGGAAAAGTCTGCTGAAAGTCTGGGGAAGCCCACACACAATCAGATTGTCCGCCGGATTTGGTCCGTCAGACTTTTGTAGCCGAAAAGTCCGACCGTGTGTACGCCCCATTAGGCTAGGCACATGTCCTACTTTTCTGTGCGTTAACTAGAAAGTTTTTATTCTGCAGTATTTGGAAAAAAATGTTCCAAAAGTCTGTTACGCAAATCTGTATCTGTGATAAAAACTGGACGAAGCTAAGAAAATAACCAGCTGCAGCACCCGTGCGGAAATCTGAGCATTCAGGAACTGTACAGACAAATATAGCGTGTGCTTACCATTTGACATCTGAGATTTATTGTGTTTTTCAATAAACATTAAAAACGTGTGTCCGAAATCTAAAGATGAACTGGGAAGTTATATTGACAGATTTTTGTAAAATCCACAATCATGTTGGTGTAGAAACAGGGTGACTTTTTATGTCAAAGTCAGAATAATAACTGATATATTTTAGTGTTTGTGCACACATTGTGCAGAATGTTCAACATCAGTAAGACAACTCCATTGTTCTCATTCTATTGGCATTTGTTGTTATGCAAGGTATTGTTCAGTGTACCAGCTATTCCTCACTTTTGGTTGGATGGACTTGAGAAAACTTGTCATGCACACAAGGACAAAATAACACAGGAAAACCAGGCTCATTGTACTTTAAACTGGTTCTGAAGTCACACTGTTTTATGGTAATGAATTCCCTGCATTAAGGTAAAACGTGGTCTACTAACTTTTCCCTTCACCCCCCACCCTAAACACTTAACTGCTTCCTCTCACTGATCCAGCACTGTTCTCCTTCTGGCCTCACAGGAGACACTAAGGGCAGCGGGAGCCATAGGCTCCTGTTGCAGTCAACTCCTATGAGGAGGGAGGTTTGTGCGTCTTTGGATGCACACAGCCTGGGTAAGGAGTGTACTTGCACGGGTACCCTCATAGCACACAGCTTGCTGAGGAGGTACTTTTTTTAATTTAATTTTTTTTTTTTTAAGTTTTGGATAGAGCGGAAAGAGGTTTAGAACACCTGTGTTGGGTTTTATTGCTGTCTGTACTTTTGTTAGGTAGTTTCACCCTCTCCATTTGACCTGTTTACTATTAGCATCAAAAGCGAATGTAAAAGAAAATCCTAAAAATTTTGGGTTGACACCAGAACTGTAATAGAGTGAAATCTTCTAATGGGGTCACTAGTTCTCTAACTTTGGAAGGATTTCCTCCCACTTCCAATTTTGACCATGGGACATGAAGTGAAGGAAAAACTCCCCTATGGGGTACAGATAAAATAAAAAAAAAAAACACACACACACACACACACCACACCTGGAAGGGGTTCTAATCTTCCCTTACACTATCCAAAAAACAAAGAGAAAAAAAAAAGTTTTGCCTTTAGATCTACTTTAAAATCTGTAGAAAAACACAAATAGAACAAAAATGCCTAGTGCATTTCTAAGAGATTAAAATAGACAATAAAAGCCAAATACATACTCACAAAAGAGGAAAAAAAATGTATGCATTGTATCACACCAATGACAGTCCAATGGTGGCATAGTGTCATCCCATCCAATGTACCACAATGCTGAAAAGCCAACAAGTTTCGGGGGACGTGCCCCCTTCTTCATTGTTGAACATTTTGGATTATATAGAAATCCTCGGGGCGCTGGGGGTGTTTGTCTTGCAGTCTACTTTAAACTCTGAGTGCTAAGGGAACCCCAATAGTGTGTGCAGGAGGACTTCAGATGCCCACCATTGTCCCTGAGAAACTGGTCATCAATATGAAAGGTAAACCGCAGCCAATCAGTTCTTCCACAGCTGAGAATAGACTTTAATCTTGAAACGTATAGAATTCCAATGGTCTCCCATGTCTTTCTACTTTGTTTACCTTTCTTTCTCAATTGACATAATACTTTCTATACCCGACTTATTAAAGATTAATGTGAATGGGAGTAACTTTATAATTATCAAATCAGTTGCTGCCCTTACAAGGTTCCAATGAGGAAACTGACAGAATCTGCATCCCTTTGGGGCAATTTCACACAGAGGTTTCCCCACACAGTTTGGGGTGCAGCATAGCGTATATGTGGTTTTCTTGAAGGTTTGTCATAGACTTCTATTACATCAAGCTGTGTTGGTGCATGTCCTGAAAGTGGACCAAAAGCCGCATTGCATCAGTGTAAAAATGCCCTAAGATGTGATATCCCTATGGGAGTATCCCACCAAAAATGTCATTTTTATTGCAGGGGATGCCTAAAATCTGACTTATCTAGGTAGCCATATTGCATTTTACAGAAAATTACAGCGCTGCAGACTGAAAAGGGGAGGCTGAAACTCCTGCATGGGCAACTTTGTATGGGACTGTAGTTTAACCACTTGTCGACCAGCCGCCGTCATACCGCAGCAGGTCAGCACAATCTCGCGAATCTCCGTAGCTGTAGATCGGCCCCGTAACAGCTCTAGCAGGCGCGCGTGCGCCCGCTGCACGGTGGGAAACCTGATGTGTGTGTCGCGCGGCCGCGATGTCTGCCGGGCACGAGAGCCAGAACGGGGATGTGTGTGCGTGTAAACACACAAAACCCCATTCTTTTACGAGAGGAGAGATAGATTGTCTGTCCCTACTAAGTAGGAACAGCGATATGTCTCCTCCTCTAGTCAGTCACATCCAAATACAGTTAGAAACACACACGAAGGAACACATTTAACTCCCTGATCGCCCCCTAGGGTTAACCTCTTCCCTACCAGTGACATTTACACAGTCATCAGAGCATTTTTATAGCACTGATCACTGTGTAAATGTCACTGGTCCCAAAAATGTGTCAAAAGTGTCCGATCTGTCTGCTGCAATGTCGCAGTCCTGCAAAAAAAAAAAAAAAAAAAAAAAAAAAAAAAAATCGCAGATCGCCACCATTGCTAAAAAAAAAAAAAAAAAAAAAAAAAAAAAATGTAGACGCTATAACTTTTTGCTCAAACCAATCAAATTTTACCAAAAATATATAGAATATATATTAGCCTAAGCTGATCAAGAAATTTCTTTACATTTTTTTTTTGACTATTATAGCAAAAAGTATAAAATAGTTATTTTTTCAAAATTTTCGCTTTTTTTGTTTATAGCGCAAAAAAATAAAAAAAACGCAGGAGGTGATCAAATACTACCAAGGGAAATCTCCATTTGTGGGGGGTAAAAAAAAAAAAAAAAACAACACGTTAATTTTGTTTGGGTATAGCGTTACGTAGTGTCGTATCGCAAAAAATGGCCTGGTCATTAAGGGGGTAATTCTTCCAGTCCTTAAGTGGTTAATATAAGTGGGCTGCCATACACACACACATATATATATATATATATATATATATATATATACATACATACATACATACATACATACATACATATATATACACATATATACACACTAGAGGTCGACCGATATATCGGCCGATATTTGGTGTTTTTTACTTAATCGGCATCGGCCGATTGTGCTGATAAAAAAAGCCGATATAGCGCGACTTGCAAAAGACTTCTGTAATAG
Organism: Lithobates septentrionalis; assembly: GCA_037952835.1. Taxonomy (NCBI): domain Eukaryota; kingdom Metazoa; phylum Chordata; class Amphibia; order Anura; family Ranidae; genus Lithobates; species Lithobates septentrionalis. The sequence goes on along the minus strand of JBBDGP010000282.1, from coordinate 1,197,275 downwards.
AAGTCAGTGCAAGTTGCCTGTGTGAAGCGACTTCTCCCCCTCTCTGGGCAGCCTGCCAAATCTGATAAAAAGAACCTGAAGGATACAATGTTTACAATTATGAATGAACTGAGCTCCATGTGTAGAAGCTCTCAGTTTAACCATTTAAAGACTAAATCTTTTCTGACATTTAGACCCCTTTCACACTGGGGCGGTTTTCAGGCGGTATTGCGCTAAAAATACCGCCTGAAAACCGCCCCTAAACAGCTGCCGCTGTTTGTTCAGTGTGAAAGCCCGAGGGCTTTCACACTGAATCGCTGCGGTGGCAGGACGGTGAAAAAAGTCCTGCAAACCGCTTCTTTGGAGCGGGGAAGGAGCGGTGTATTCACCGCTCCTGCCCATTGAAATCAATGGGACAGCGCGGCTATACCGCTGTAATACCGCGGCTATAGCCGCGCTGTACGAGGGATTTAACCCTTTTTCGGCCGCCGGGGGGGGTTAAAACCGCACCGCTAGCGGCCGAATACCGCTGCTAGAACGACGGTACAGCAGCGCTAAAAATAGCGCTGTTGTACCGCCGACGCCCCCACCGCCCCAGTGTGAAAGGGGCCTTATTGCTTACAAGTAAAAATCCTGTATTTTCTGCTAGAAAATCACTTAGAACCCCCAAACATTATATATATTTTTTGTAGCAGAGACCCTAGGGAATAAAATAGCGGTTGTTGCAATATTTTATGTCACACTGTATTTGTGCAGCGGTCTTTCAAATGCAATTTTTTTTTTAAAAATACACTAATAAATTAAAAAACAAAAACTAAGCAGTAAAGTTAGTCCATTTTTTTTCATCCAGAAGTTTTGATTACCTGTTTTTGTGTATTTAATATTTAAGAGAGGTGTTTTTTTATATTTTTTTTTATCTAAATTCTACATACAAGTGAACTGATTGGAGGTTTGTTTTGTTTAATAAATGTTTAAATGTAAAAATTTTTCCGTATCACTGAAGGTTGCTTTCACACTGCAGCGGGCATGCGTTGACGGTAAAACGCTGCTAGTTTTAGCGGCTCTTTACCATCATTTTAGCAGCGCTATTCGGCTGCTAGCAGGGTGCTTATAACCCGGCTAGCGGCCAAGGGGTTAAATGCGCCCATGAAGCGCTGCTGCCGAAACGCTTTGCAGGCGCTTCGGCAGCGGTGCGCATTCATTTCAATGGGCAGGAGTGGTGGAGGAGCGGTATACACCACTCCAAAGATGCTGCTTGCAGGACTTTTTTTTAACATCCTGCCAGCACATCGCCTCAGTGTGAAAGCACACGGGATATCGCACTGAGACTGCAGGGGAGCCATTTGACAGGCACTATTTTTGGCCCAAAAGCGCCTGAAAAACGCCCCATTGTGAAAGGGGTCTAACTGTTAGATTTTATGAGATGAAGGTAAAAAAAAAAAAAAAAAAAAAAAAAAATCGGCCTAATATATCGGCATCACATATCGGCCATCGGCCACCGCGATTTGTAAATATCAGCATCGACCAGAGAAAAACCCATATCGGTCGACCTCTAATTTTATATATATATATATATATATATATTCTAAACTAAACACCCCTGTTAAAATGTCAGGTTTCTGTGATGTAAAAAAATGAGATAAAGATAAGTCATTTCAGAATTTTTTTTCCACCTTTAACCGCTTGCCGACCAGCCGCTGCAGTTATACTGCGGTAACATGGCTCGGCTGCACGAATCGCCGTTATGTTACATCGCTCCCTCTGGTGGCCATTAAGGGCGTGCGCGAGCCAATGCGAGTGTCCGGCGGTTGATGACAGCCGGGCTCCCGTGATCCCTCGAAAAAATAAAAATGCAATAAATCTATCCCGTATTTTGTAGACGTTATAACTTTTGCGCAAACCAATCAATATACGCTTATTTCTATTTTTTACCAAAAATATGTAGAAGAATACATATCGGCCTAAACTGAGGAAAAAAAAATTGTTTTTTTTATATTTGTTTTTGGGGGGATATTTATTATAGCAAAAAGTAAAAAAAAAAAAAAAAAAAAATGCATTTTTTTCAAAATGGTCGCTTTTTTGTTTAGAGCGCAAAAAATAAAAACCGCAGGTGATCAAATACCACCAAAAGAAAGCTCCATTCATGGGAAAAAAAAGGACGTCAATTTTGTTTGGGTGCAACATCGCACGACCGCGCAATTGTCAGTTAAAACGACGCAGTGCTTAAACTAATACTTTGTTGAAGCACCTTTTGATTTTATTACAGCACTCTTTTTTGGGTATGAGTATCAGCATGGCACATCTTGACTTGGCAATATTTGCCCACTCTTTGCAAAAACATTCCAAATCTGTCAGATTGCGAGGGCAATGTGCACAGTCCTCTTCAGATCATCCCACAGATTTTCAACTGGATTCAGGTAAGGGCTGTTTCTGAGCCTTTCCAAAACTTTTTTCTTCTTCTGGTGAAGACATACCTTTGTTGATTTGGATGTATGCTTTCGGTCGTTCTAATGCTGAAAGGTGAAGTTCCCCTTCATGCTTTCTAGCAGAAGCCTGAAGGTTTTGTGCCAATATTGACAGCTTATAGGTCACATTAAAAAGGTGGAAAAAGTTCTGAAATTTATCTTTGTCTAATTTTTTTACTTCACAGAAACCTGTGAATTTTTAAACAGGGATGTGTAGACATTTCATAATCTAAAAAATATAATATAATATAATATAATATATATATATATATATATATATTATATATATATATATATATATATATATATTTATTTTTTTTTTTTTTTAAATTTATATGTGTGTGCACTGATAAAGTAAAATTAAACAGAGATTACAGGAAAAAAGACAAGAGAAGAAGGTTTAATGTAATTGAATGAATGTATGTAATAGAGACCTGAATACAACACAGTTTAGACTTACTTTCCAAGGTTCCTTGTGAATCAGTCTCAGATTCTTTAGATTCTCGTCTTGCCACCTCTCGATCTTTCAGTCCTGCATTTCCCGGTTATAAATATTATTAAAATAACAGCAAAGGAATTTCAATGTTATACGCATATGTTAATTGAATAAAAATTATGTTTGCTCATGTCATCATAACTTTTCTGCTTTTAGATTGCAACAGTGTAACAGTTTTAGACTTGTCTAAAAAATAAAAATAAAAATGAAATAAAAAAAAAAAGTCATGAAAATCACGTTTGTTGAGAGGTGTTAAAATAAACAGTATCTGTTCCAATGAATCTTTTCCATTAGTAAAAGTCGAGTGTTGAAAGATTTATATTAGGTAAGCATTCAACAGGATGTAATTAACTACAGCAAGCTTGGCTTTTCCAGTTACATTATATCTGGCGGTTAGTGCAGTTTTTTTCTTTGCAGAACTGTCATTTCCATTTCTATCCTGCTTTATGTAATGAAGGCGTTTTCTCTGTATGTATTTTGAAGTACACTGTGCAAATAGATCTTTTGAGAAATGCAAAACAATTAGCTTATCCTTCCACTGCATAATTGATTAAGGTACTGGCTACTACAATTTCAGGTCAAAATACGATTGTGTAGGTACTAATGTCTCCCAATTCCTTGTCACCAAAAACCAAGCATAATAGCTCATTCAGTTGTCAGCTGAGGTGTAAACAAAAACTAAATTGGAGCGATATAAAAGAAAAAAATTGTTCCTGATTAACCCCTTATTAACCTTTAACCACTTTAAGACCAGCCTCGTTTTGGATTTTAGGTGTTAACATGTTTAAAACAGGTTTTTTTGCTAGAAAATTACTTAGAACCCCCAAACATTATATATTGTTTTTTTTCTAACACCCTAGAGAATAAAATGGCGGTCATTGCAATACTTTTTTTTGCACAGCGGTCTTCTAAGCGCATTTTTTTTGGAAAAAATTCACTTTTTTGAAAAAAAAAAATAAGACAACAGTAAAGTTAGCCCAATTTTTTTTTATATTGTGAAATAAAATGTTACGCCAAGTAAATTGATACCCATCATGTCACGCTTCAAAATTGCACCCGCTCGTGGAATAGCGTCAAACTTTTACCCTTAAAAATCTCCATAGGCGACGTGTAAAAAATTCTACAGATTGCATGTTTTGCGTTACAGAGGAGGTCTAGGGCTAGAATTATTGCTCTCACTCTACCGGTCGCGGCGATACCTCACATGTGTGGTTTGACCACCGTTTTCATATGCGGGCGCTACTCACGTATGCGTTCGCTTCTGCGCGCGAGCTCGTCGGGACAGGGCGCTTTAAAAAAATTTTTTTTTTTTTTTTATTATTTATTTTATTCATTTTTTCACTGTTTTTTAAAAAAAAAAAAAATTTGGATCACTTTTATTCCTATTACAAGGAATGTAAACATCCCTTGTAATAGAAAAAAGCATGACAGGTCCTCTTAAATATGAGATCTGGGGTCAAAAAGTCCTCAGATCTCATATTTAGACTAAAATGCAAAAAAAAAAAAAAAGTCGTTTAAAAAAAATGACAAAAATAATTGTGCCTTTAAGAGACGTGGGCGGAGCCGTTGTAATGACGTCGCTCCGGCCGTCACATGGTATGGAGACGGGTGGGGGCCATCTTGGCCTCACTCATCTCCATACCGAGGAAGTGACAGGACCCGATCGCCTCCGCCGCTACCGACGGCTCCGGTAAGCGGCGGAGGGTGCGGGAGAGCGGCGGGAGGGGGGGTGGCACCTCTCCCGCCGCCGATAACGGTGATCTCACGGCGAACCCGCCGCAGAGACCACCATTATCGTGTACGGAACCGCTCACTGAAAAGATGGATACCTCGGTTGTGGCAGCAGCTGCTGCAGTTACCGAGATATCCATCTTCAAAAAAATGACGTATATATACAGTGAGCGGTCCGGAAGTGGTTAATCTACTCTAAATCAGCCGTATTAACTCCTTATTCTCCTTCTCCATTTAACTATTATTGTCCTGCTGATTTTTTTGTCCTATTGTACTTCTATTTTATAAACTATTAATAATTAAAACTTTTGTTTGCTTTGTTTGTTAAGATTTTTACACCTTTAACATACAGTATCTCACAAGAGTACACCCCTCACATTTTTGTAAATATTTTATTATATCTTTGCATGTGACAACACTGAAGAAATGACACTTTGCTACAATGTAAAGTAGTGAGTGTACAGCTTGTAGAAACCGTGCAAAATTTGCTGTCCCCTCAAAATAACTCACACAGCCATTAATGTCTAAACCGCTGGCAACAAAATTGAGTACACCCCTAAGTGAAAATGTCCAAATTGGGCCCAATTAGCCACTTTCCCTCCCCAGTGTCATGTGACTCAGTGTTACAAGGTCTCATGTGCGAATGGGGAGCAGGTGTGTTAAATTGGGTGTTGGTCGCTCTCATAATGGTCACTGGAAGTTCAACATGGCACCTCATAGCAAAGAACTCTCTGAGGAATTGAAAAAAAGAAAAGAATTGCTGCTCTACATAAAGATGGCCTAGGCTATAAGAAGATTGGCAAGACCCTGAAACTGAGCTGCAGCACGGCGGCCAAGACCATACAGCAGTTTAACAGTACAGGTTCCACTCAGAACAGGCCTCGCCATGGTCGACCAAAGAAGTGGAGTGCACGTGCTCAACGTGATATTCAGAGGTTGTCTTTGGCAAATAGACGTATGAGTGCCGCCAGCATTGCTGCAGAGGTTGAAGGGGTGGGGGGCCAGCCTGTCAGTGCGCAGACCATACGCCGCACACTGCATCAAATTGATCTGCATGGCGTCCCAGAAGGAAGCCTCTTCTACAAATGATGCACAAGAAAAGCCTGCAGTTTGCTAAAGACAAGCAGACTAAGGACATGGATTAGTGGAACCGTGTCTTGTGGTCTGATGAGACCAAGATAAACTTGTTCAGATGGTGTCAAGCGTGTGTGGCGGCAACCAGATGAGGAGTACAAAGACAAGTGTGTCTTGCCTACAGTCAAGCATGGTGGTGGGAGTGTCATGGTCTGGGGCCGCATGAGTGCTGCCGGCACTGGGGAGCTACAGTTCATTGAGGGAACCATGAATGCCAACATGTACTGTGACATACTGAAGCAGAGCATGATCCTCTCCCTTTGGAGACTGGGCCACAGGGCGGTATTCCAACATAACAACGACCCCAAACACACCTCCAAGACTACCACTGCCTTACTAAAGAAGCAAAGGGTAAAGGTGATGGACTGGCAAAGCATGTCTCCAGACCTAAATCCTATTGAGCATCTGTGGGGCATCCTCAAAAAAACGGAGGGTGGAGGAGCGCAAGGTCTCCAACATCCACCAGCTCAGTGATGTTGCCATGGAGGAGTGGAAGAGGACTCCAGTGGCAACCTGTGAAGCTCTGGTGAACTCTATACCCAAGAGGGTTAAGGCAGTGCTGGAAAATAATGGTGGCCACACAAAATATTGACGCTTTGGGCCCAATTTGGACATTTTCACTTAGGGGTGTACTCACTTTTGTTGCCAGCAGTTTAGACATTAATGGCTGTGTGTTGAGTTATTTTGAGGGGACAGCAAATGTACACTGTTATACAAGCTGTACACTCAAAAATAAAAAAATTTTTTATTTAAATTTGTAAATAATTTAATGCTTTATACCAGTGGTCATCAACCCTGTCCTCAGGGCCCACTAACAGAATTTAAGTATTACCTTGGGGAGATGCAGACTAGAATACTACAATCACTGAGCAGCAAATGATATCACCTGTGATGTATTTCAGTTATCATGCAAACCTGGCCTGTTAGTGGGTCCTGAGGACAGGGTTGATGACCACTGCTTTATACCATTGCTGACAGCTGAAGTGTAAACAAAAAAGTTGCAGTAGGTATTAGAGAGTACAAAAAAAAAAAAAAAAAAGGTATTGGTGCATCCCTAATTTGGAGCAAAGCCAATCTCAGGATATGGCAAACTTAGATGGGGTGCTCAACAAAGCATAGACATCACAAACCAGCAAATTACATTTGCTTTAGATCAGCGGTTCAAGCCACGCTTTCAGATCGCTCTACTGCAGGGTAGTCTTCCTGGTGAAGATTGCAGACAGCTTTACCCCAGATGCCTGCATACTTAGATGTGCCTCTTTTAATCAACCATGTGAGTTGCTAAAAGTTGTACCTTCAATAAATGTAACCATATTGCTACACTTAGAGACTCCTCTCTTCTCTTTTATACTCTGTAGCTCCTGCTGGATTTTGCTTCAAATCTCCTTGTGGAGGCTTCCATTTGTGGATGGACATGTTATGGTTACACAACCTATCACATTGCTATAATCTTTTTATAAGGACTATAAACTGAAGGACTTCTGAATAAATGGTTGTGGAACGGATCATTTGAGTTTCCATTATTTCTTATGGGGAAATTAGCTTGGTTATACAAGTGCTTTGGATTACAAGCATGCTTCCAAAACGAATTATGCTCGCAATCCAAGGCTTTACTGTATATTGTTTTTGAGCAGACGCCCTAGGGAATAGGATGGTGATTGTTGCAATTTTTTATGTCCCAGGGTATTTGCGCAGAAGTTTTTCAAATTAAATTTTTTGGAAAAAATACACTTTAATGAATTTCAAAAAAAAAAAAAAAAAAACAAATAGACACCCCAAATTCTTTTGTAAAATATGAAGGATGATATTACGCAGAGTAAATAGATACCCAACATGTCGGGCATTAAAAATTGCGTACACTCATGGAATGGCGACAAACTACAGTACTTAAACTCCACAGGGGACGTTTTAAAATTTTTTTACAGGTTACCGGTTTACAAATCTGACCATTGGAGGACAGCGAGCCTGTTCTCCCTGCAAGAAAAATGACCAAGGATGTGCTTCTATGCCTTGCGTGGCCAGTTTAAAATAGGAAAGCAGGGGGGCTGGCAGGATCGCAGGGAAGCAAGGAAGAGATACAAAGAGAAAAAGATACTTTAAAAACACAAGTATATGGTACAACATATAAATATAAGGAATATGAAATGTTAGGGTAACATATTCTTTAAGCCTTGCCCCATCATTCATCTGACAAATGCCAGAACTGCAGTGGATATTAGAGATTCTCGCATTTGACAGGCATCAAAGATGAATTTACCTTCATCTTTTTTTATGGGCACAATTCTTTCCTTCAACCCGTGGTATGTATGGCCTGCCTTATATGCTGGTACTGGAAAGAGGTACTGCAATTCAGCACTATTGTTATCTTAAGCTGGCCATTCACAGATCGCGTTTCAGCCGATTCCTGCTGAACCGGCCACAATTTGAGCCGTGGATGGCCCTGTCGGCACCACCTGACTCAACAAAGTTTGAGTAAAAAATTAAAGCAGCCAGGTGGAAAATTACCATCTGAACAGTGACTGCGTCCTATCAGATGGAGCCAATATGTTCAGGGATTCAGACAGCTGTAGTTGCTGTGGCTTTCTGAACACAATAACCAGGACGGGAGATCTGCTAAACTACGTAGCTGGAGGGATCCATTTGATTTCTCTCCTTTAGCGTGCAGGCTAAACAACAGAAGTGAATGCAGTATGGCTAGCTTACGGCACTTTTTAGACGACATTAGGTTCACTTTAGTATTGTAGTGCAAAAAATACAATGCTAGAAAAAACAATGCAACACACTATAGAAAAAAAAAGATTAAATAACAGTTTATTTCACTGGTTGCCTTATCAGCTTGGTGTAGAAAACATGGCTGAGCAAACTTGTGGTTTTCTGACGCAACACGGGTAATCTCAAACTACTTTACAAGGCTTACTGCACTTTTCATTAGTTATGTACATACAAAAACTGAACAGTACTGCAAAATTACAAATTCAAAGCACTAATTATGGAGCTAAAACAAACTGTCACTCTTATAGTTAAAATGTGCCTGTCTACACACAACCAAGAGAACAATTTTGTAAGCCAGGGGTCTCCAAACTTTACAAAAAGGGACAGTTTACTGTCCTTCAGACTATAGGTGGGCCGGACTGTGTCCAGTGGGAGTAAACAATGCCCCATCTTTGGTATTAGATAGGGGAATAGTTCCCCATCATTGGGGTCAGTGGGGATGGGGAAAAGTGCCTCAAGGACTGGATAAAGGCAAGCAAGGGACTGCATCTGGTCCCCTAGGCTACAGTTTGGAGACCACTGCTGTAAGCTAAACCAGTGGTTTATTCACTAAGCAATAACATGCTCTTCACCTTTTGAAGTGCCCATAAGGCTCGGTTCACACCTAATGCCGATGCGGCTCACAGCAGGGGTCCTGTGCGTCCTAGTTCACCATTTCAGGTCTGATTTCAGCCCGAATTTTGGGCTGAATTCGGACCTGAAATGGACCAAAAGACGCATCGGAGATATGTGAACTGGCTCCATAGTGAGCCAGTCACAATGCTATTGCAAATTGGATGCGGGGATTCCACATCCAATTCGCAATAGTGTGAACTCGGCCTTACTTCCCAAGTAGTAGAAAATTTCTGTGCAGCTAGGTTAAACTTTTCACTGCAGAAGGACCATATTGTGCCTTGAGTTAAAATGGGAAGTAACTGTTTGTAGACACTTGCGGTATGTAATTCACGATGGGGGTACACACTCAACACCTAAAACTCTCAGCCACATATCGGACTTTATATGGTCTCTTTTAGCTAGAGGACTGAAGAACAGGCCTTGGTAATATCCTTAGCACCTAATCACCCACCGGACCCAATAGTGATTAAGCACTTAAAATGGCTTCCTCTGATGTGTAGAGGGGACAGGCACATTTAAATCTGTCTCAGCAGAACACGAATACCTTCTAAGAAGATACTGCTAGACTTAGTAGAAGTTTATAAAGAATTTGTTCTGCAGAGGAACAATTTACTGTTTGTCTGCTTTTTTATCAGTTTTTTTATCACTGGATATTCTTCCACTTGTTGTCCGCTTTGTGATCTCTTTGGGCTTGTCATCCTTTTTCTTCCTGGGTTCAGTCTTTTCTTGGTCTTTTTTCCCTTTGTCAGAATCCTTTTTGGGTTTGTCTACTTCTCTGTGCTTTGGATCCTTCTCCTTTGGCTCTTTGGGCGATTTTTCTTTTAACGGTGCTATATATTTATCCTTTACTCTTTTCAGTTGCTCTTTTATACCCTCTTTAACTTTTAAAACATATTGAAAAGAAAAGAAAAAAAAAAAAAAAAAAACACAGAAGCAACGATTGGATAATTTAGAACAAACTGAAATGGTACATACTTCAACCCATGTGGAGTCACTTTATTAAACCATGCAGATAAAAAGGGTACCTGAAAAAAAAAAAAAAAATAGGAGCTTGCATTGACAATATAGGGCAGGTCGATACCTGCACAACTCCACTGAGGAATATGTCATCCAAAATGAGTTTTTTGTCCTGAGAGGGGTAATGTTCCATCCACACAAAACCACTGGTGCCATTTTGGATCAGTGGGCAAACTTCCCCATTTCCCAGCCTGTGCTGCTACAGTTAAATTATATAAATATGGTTTCTGCATATTTCTGTTAATCCAGCAGAGGTGAGAAGATAAAGAACTTTGGTATCTGGATTTGATACCTGGATCGGTACCTGGTATAGTATGTCAATGTGTGAATCTCCCATGAGCCACAAGATCCAGGCAAGCACCTGGTTTACCATTCCCTGCGTGTTCCTGGCAACTGTTGGTGCTAAGGGAGCATCCTATATTAGATTACATTGTTCCCTCAAAAGTCCCCAAAAAACTGACAGCAATGGAAAGTATTAAACTGATAATAGTAAAATTTGATTTAAATTTTCTGCTTTCAAAGTTAAAAAAAAATTATATAATATATATCATAATATAATAATATGGACTGCTCTCCACGTGGGTTCAAAGGAAGTCATTCTATCAGACCATGCAGGAAAACATGCCAATAGCATTTACACATCACACACTACTCTGCAGTTATTTTAAAACAGCAAAACGATCAAAGCATAGCAGAAATGTATTCTCAAAGCCAAAAGACTGAGGCCGCTTTAACAGTGCCAGGCTTACCTTGTGGTGCAAACACTATTCATACCCACTTCAGATCCCAGGGTAAAAACCACACAGTTTTTGTACACACTGTTGCAATTAACGAAGGGCTTTATGAACACCAGGATGAAATCAAATGCCTTCCATGGCCTCCCCAATAAAAGCAACTGAAACTGTATGGAGGGCTCTAGAGGGCCCATGGCAAACTGTAATTCTACCTTTCTCATTTATCATAAACAGCAGTTTTAACTTAAAAAAAATAAAAAATCCCACTAAATACGGCTAGATATTGCTTTAACTGAATTCAGGATTTGCGGTAAAAAAAAAAAAAAAAAAAAAAAGTGTAAGTGAGTCCCCGCTTGTAGATTTTCCTTTAAAAGAAATTTTCTATTATTAATGTACAATACCTGTACTTTGCCATCTGTGATTCAGATAATGGTAGGTGCAATGAAAAGCTCCTCAGTCAAGTATTTAGTGCAGGGGTGCCCAACCTGTGGTCCCCGATTTCAAACCAGGGATGTGCATGCCCCATGCTCTGGGATAACAGATCGGCAAGCCCAGATTGCAATTAACAGATTGCCGATCCGCCATCCCAGAACATCAGAGTACATGGAGCCGATGCCGGCAGCAGAGGAAGCAGGAGCCGCATAAGCTGCTGTCTCTGTAGCATTGGCTCCTGTCCCAGGTGAAGTGACACCAAGTGCAATTCTCTTGGGACCTTCTTAGCAGCCAGGAGAGTGATGCCAGCAGAAGCTGCCAGAGAAAAAAAAAGGTCAGTGTATTAAACATCACATACACTGCACTTTTGGAATGGGCACTTATATTAAAAAAAAAAAGGGGGGGGGGGGCTATTAGACTGCTTTCACACGGCTTTCCTGCGGGTTAGCTGCACTGAGCCATAGATTTCTATTATATCCTGTGGGCGTGCCTTCTGAAAGCGCACCAAAACTTCTGAATGCAGGAGTTTTAGTGCATTTCAGAAAGTGCACCACACCCGCAGCATATAATATACAATTCTATGGCTCAGTGTAGCTAACCCTCAGGAAAGGTATACTGTACTGCTCCCGCTGTGAGCGTAAATTGCAGCGCATCAGTGTGAAAGCAGCCGTATATGGGGGTTAAGGACAGTAAAGGCTCTACATTTGTAGCTTGGAGTGGCAGCAACACCCCATAGTTCATTGTAATCTGCTACCTGTTATTAAAATCACTTAAAATGGTTGTAAACCGCATTCATGAAATTTGATCTAGGCACATACCTGTAGGTGTTTACTACAAGTGTCTCCAGAGCTCCAAGTGTCGTTTCTCTCTGGTGCTTCGTTCTTCTGTTATCATAAGTCACTTCTGACAAGTTCTCACACATAACAGTAGCTGGAAATTTGTGTTGGGGAAGGAGCTTACAGGGAGATGAGCAGAGAGCTTGTCTATTCAGAATGCAGCTCTGCGTGTTCCCTCATTCCTCTGCCTATGTGGGGGGGTGTCCCTTTCCTCCAATCAGCTCTCACGCAGTACAAATACATTCTCTCCATCCACCCCCAAGTACTGCTGAATAATAAAAATCTTTCTTGAACACTATTTGCACTTTTCAAAGGGTGTATAAAGGGGAAGACAGCAGATATACAAGTAAAAAAACACATGTGTTTCATCTCTGTATTTGAGGCTCTTCACTTCACTGGGTATATCTGTGAGGGTTTACAAACACTTTAAGTGGCCCATGCTCTTCAAAAAGGTTGAGCACGTCTGATTTAGAGCATTGATTCATTTATCTTTAATAACTGGAGCTACCAGTCCCTTACACTTGTCCCCATGTGGCTTACATGCTTGAATTAACATTTTTATGAGGATACTTCCCATACAGATTTGTAGACGCTCACACCTCTAGCAGATGTACGGTTTATCAGACAGGAGCAGTTGGGGGGCCTTTGTTGAACTGCTGCTGTAGTACAAACATATTTGCATTACTAAGCAGGCAGCACAAGTTGTATATGGGTAACACGAATATTACTTCCTCAGGGCCAGTTCACACCAGATGCAGTTCCGTGCACTAAAAATGCATGCAGTGTTTTCCATGTATTCCAATGGCTCTAGTTCACACCATGCAGTCAGTTTCTGATCAGTTTCCGGTGCCGAAACTGACTGCATGGTGTGAACTAGAGCCATTGGAATACATGGAAAACACCGTGCATGCATTTTGTGCAGAAAAAACAGAAACGGAACTGCATCTGGTGTGAACTGGCCCTCAATGTGTATTTATGCATGCATAAAAGTAAAAAAACTAACCCTATGTCACCATTCTTCTGACGAAATCCCAGGGAACGAGGCGTACTCCTAATCTCATGAGAAGATGCTGCAATACAGAGCAGGATTCTCTTCTCAGCGATAGATGGAGTGCTCTTAATTTCCTTTATCTTGCTGGAAGAAGGTTTATATTACCCTCACCTAAGGTTTAATGCAGAATTTTACCAAGGGGGAGGGGGCCACGCTAAAAAAGCAAGGTCCACTTAAATTCTTTTTTATTGCACGCAGCACAATCATAATGCACATGCATGAACAAGTCTAACGCTGTTAAAAACCACACAGGATGCAAGATACCTTCTTCTTTAGTTTTAGTCTTCAGTGGGCCTCTTGATACATCTGAATTTATAGAAGGAAGGGAGACATAAAAAACAATGTCCTCAGGTATCACTCTTTCCTTGTGGTGAGAATAGTCAAACCTCAAGTTACACACGCACACACAATCACGGTGATGTACACCTTTGAACTATAAGCTTTCCATTGGGGGGGGGGGGGGGAGGGGGGTATAACCCAGCATATTAAGGGTTTGCTAAAATGCATGCTTGTGTGTGTTGTGAACAGGTGGTGCAAGGAGTTGTTGGTACACATTGCGCTTTCCTTTTTTTATTCTTTATTGTGACTCTGCTCAACTCTATGCAACGCAGTGACTTTAAAAAGGTTCCTACACTACTTTGGTCTGACTTTCATGTGACTTAAGTACCATAGACTGCCATTTAAACCCTCAAGAAAAAGTCACATGAAAGTCACACATTAATGTTATACACAAGACAGTTGTGCAACAATTGTCCATGATCACTGATCAAAGCCAAAGTCATACCAAAGTCGCTCCCATCCAAAGTCGAGTCAAAGTTGTGTAAACGCCTTTGGAGTAGTACAAGTGTGAATGGAGCCTAAAACTTGTTTGGAGGCATCTCCATCAGGTCCATTACCTACAGGTACCTGCAAGATGGGGGCATGCAGCCAACACATGGGGGCATGCAGAAAATCAGAAAAGCAGTCTTCGTTAGCATGTGTAAACTGGGTATTTCAACCATTAAAGAAAATAAAACCAAAATGTTAAAAATGTTGGCCTTTGGCTACCTGGCTCCCAGTATTAGTTCAGCCCTACCTTACAATGTCTAAACGTATTAGCTTATTTAAAGAGCTCCCCTCTAATGTTCAGAGGAAACACCGCCCCATTATAAAACAAGCAGTACTATGGGCATCTTGAAAATGCAATGATAAATTCGGCTCAAACGGTTAAATAAAATAGATCATAGTCTTTTTTCCCCTGACATGCAAGTGCAAAGGCTGAACAATCAGGGGAAAAGCATATTGCATGCCTTGATTAAAACATTTGCAATCAAAGTTTGATAGGAAAGTGATATAACAAAATAATAATTACAGTGCTGATGCAATAAAAAATATTCATCAGTGTGAAAATTCATGAACAATAAATCATTCAATAAATATCGTGATTAAAGTTCTCCACACGTGAAAATATTTTTAACCAAGATGAATATAAAAAAAAAAGAAAAAAAAAAAGTTTAAATGAAACAATCTAATGGTCTTAACCACTTAAAGACCAGCCTCGTTTTGGATTTTAGGTGTTTACAAGTTTAAAACAGGTTTTTTTGCTAGAAAATTACTTAGAACCCCCAAACATTATATATTTTTTTTCTAACATCCTAGAGAATACAATAGCGGTCATTGCAATACTTTTTTTTGCACCGTATTTGCGCAGCGGTCTTCTAAGCGCACTTTTTTTGGAAAAAATTCACTTTTTTGAAAAAAAAAAATAAGACAACAGTAAAGTTAGCCCAATTTTTTTTTATATTGTGAAATATAATGTTACGCCAAGTAAATTGATACCCATCATGTCACGCTTCAAAATTGCGCCCGCTCGTGGAATAGCGTCAAACTTTTACCCTTAAAAATCTCCATAGGCGACATGTAAAAAATTCTACAGATTGCATGTTTTGCGTTACAGAGGAGGTCTAGGGCTAGAATTATTGCTCTCACTCTACCGGTCGCGGCGATACCTCACATGTGTGGTTTGACCACCGTTTTCATATGCGGGCGCTACTCACGTATGCGTTCGCTTCTGCGTGCGAGCTCGTCGGGACAGGGCGCTTTAAAAATTTTTTTTTTTTTTTTTATTATTTATTTTATTTTATTTATTTTTTCACTGTTTTTAAAAAAAAAAAAAAAATTTGGATCACTTTTATTCCTATTACAAGGAATGTAAACATCCCTTGTAATAGAAAAAAGCATGACAGGTCCTCTTAAATATGAGATCTGGGGTCAAAAAGTCCTCAGATCTCATATTTACACTAAAATGCAAAAAAAAAAAAAAAAAAAAAAAAAAAAAAAAAAGTCGTTTAAAAAAATGACACTAAAAAAATTTGTGCCTTTAAGAGAGTGGGCGGAGCCGTCGAATGACGTCGCTCCGGCCGTCACATGGTATGGAGACGGGTGGGGGCCATCTTGGCCTCACTTGTCTCCATACCTCAGCAGGGAAAGGACCCGATCGCTTCCGCCGCTACCGACGGCTCCGGTAAGCGGCGGAAGGTGCGGGAGAGCGGCGGGAGGGGGGGTGGCACCTCTCCCGCCGCCGATAACGGTGATCTCGCGGCGAACCCGCCGCAGAGACCACCATTATCGTGTACAGAATCGCTCACTGTAAAGATGGATATCTCGGTTGTGGCAGCAGCTGCTGCCGTTACCGAGATATCCATCTTCAAAAAAATGACGTATATATACAGTGAGCGGGGCTTAAGTTTTAATGACTAAAAATTCCCATCGCCAGTATTGTTCTTCCAAGTGTAGAAAAAAAAGTTTGATCTACGGTGACCAATTTTGGTATATCACTTAGGGGGTTATTTTTATTTATTGCTGCTGGCATGTTTCAGTTTTGCAACATAGTTTTCTCACAATTTGTTATATCCATCAGCGCGGAAGGGTTTATACATTTGATGTGAAAGGATTTCTTCCATTCCACTCCTTACCCGATCGATCCCCTTGCTGTGCAAAAATATCACCTCTGGAGTTTTTAAAAACCCAACATGAAGGGCCAAAGCAGACCTTTGCGAGTCGGTGCATTACCGCAGCAGCTAAAAGCCAGTTTCTCCTCCTCTATCCCTCCCGCCTTACCATTAATAAATGCAGCGTTTAGGAGCATTCAGTGTTTCAAGTGTACATTGAAAAATGAGCAGAGGGGAACGTTTTAAAAAAAAAAAAAAAAAACCCACACTTGTAAATGCAAAATGTCTATAAATGCTTAAAAACTCTAGTGCAATATGAGCATTTTATTATGCCGCTTTTTCTGCCAGAATTTGTTCTGCCCCTAGTGTACATGGACCCTTATGGTAACGAAGCCAGAAGAAAACCTCAACATATTTTCCATTCATGATGAGGATTACAGTAGGTCACCTATAGTTTGTAGTGAAGTCTACAAACCAATAAGGTTACAAAGTCCTTTAATTTTCCCTTCAGAATATGGACAGCATGACGCAACAACATGGCAACATTTTCTAGTACATGTTAATCAAAAGCAAATTTAACATTCCTGCCAAGCACCACCCTGAATACAAACAAAGTACCTGCGGCCTTGGCAGCTTTCTCCGCTGGCGACGATGAAAATCCTGATATTTACAAAACAATGGTTACCAACTAAAGTTATAAGAAACAGATATTTAATAAACTAACAAAAGGATGGAGCCGTTACTGAAGACGTCATTAAAAAAAAAAAAAGCAAACCTGTAAAATTTAAGGGAATAAAAAGCACTAGAAAGAAGAAAAAAAAAATCATATTATATGTATACTTTCAAATAAATAACTTGTTCTTATCACAACCACGCTATATCTGATAAGCTCCAGATGCCGCCCTAGCATTTGTGGCCTGTTCAGGGATAATCTGGGGATACCCCAAATGCAAAAAAACTTTGGGGGAGATTTTTTTATCTATTGGTCAATTATTGATATGACAGCTCACATGCTACTACATGCCACCATTCAGTTCTCAGGAAGCAAGTAGAGACATGGTCATTGCAGACCATGATTGGGGACCACCCACTAGTATGCAGGAAAGCCCAGCAAAGACAGAACAGATGATATAGTGATACCATCAAAAGTTTCAAAAGATTATTGAATAATTGTAGACGTAAAAGCAAGCCACCCTTTATAGCCAAAGCTATAAAAATACTGCAAACCCTTCTCTGCTTAGCATTTTATTTTAGCTGCCATAAAAAAAAATAAAGAAGATGCTTGCTAAACAATTATATAAAGAAAAAAAAAAAAAAAGGGTAAAAACGTAATCTTCCCAATCACTTTTTTTTTTAATAAAACGCACAAAAAAAGTTAAAAAAAAAAAAAAAAAAAAAAAAGACAATTTGTTGCCTTATAATAAAAACACTATTGAATTGCTGAGCACATCCTTTCAGAATTCAACCATACACTACCTAACCATTATGTATTCCATCAGCAGATGGCACAACTGAATAGGGCTAGCAACAAACAGGGTTGCACCTGTATAGGACTTCATATGCACAAAATTCATATGACTTTTCTGGTATCAGGGAACCCAACATTCTTTGAATTATCACTAAAGTGTTGTAAAGTGTCCAGGACCCTGAATTCACTATATCTAGTCTCCCACAGTACACAGAACATGGAAATGTAAAAGTTTAGTAAATATAAACTGCCAAGTACCTTTTCTCATCAGCAGTATATAAGAGTCTTGTGACTTCTATCAGTTTCTGGTTAAAGCTTGTAGGAGGAGTTTTCATTTTACTCTGTCTTATGAGGCTGCATGACCCCTGACCCTCTATCTGGACAGTACTGATTGACCCTGTGGCGATCACATGTACCCTCCCAAGAAAACGCTCTAGCAATACACAGAATATGCAAGCGCACCGCCCAGTGTGGAAGCACTCAGGCTTTCACACTAGGGAGGCATGAGAGGCGCTTTACAGGTGCTAGTTTTATCGCTAAAACGCCTGAAAAGCGCCTCAGTGTGAAAGGGGTCTAACTTCAGCTTAAAATTTGGATCCCAAAGAATTATCTAAAATGGAAGGCTTCAATAGAAGAAAGGAGCAGAGTGATGATCTTGTGAGTGTGCTGCTGCTCCATTGTACACTCCCAGGCTGAGCAATGAATCTAGTGCCTATGCTTTCACATGGAAGGAAGAGGCACAAATCCCTTGCTTTCCCATTCCCAAAATTTCTGGTTATTACATTTTGCTTTCAGGAAAAACAGATCTGAAGAGGAGAGGAAAGAATACAAGTTGAAGCATTTTTTTTTTTTTTTTCGGGCACCATTTACGTAAACCTGGGGCTTTGCCAATCATAGGTAAAGCACTGATTCACATTCAGCTTTCATAGTGGTTGCACATGCAAAATGCTATTCCAAGCAGTAAGCTGAAATGTTATGAAAGGTCCCCACTCCTCTTATCCTATACCTTGAGAGGCTATAGCCAATGTATATGTACAATACAGCAATGACATAAAAACAAGTCTGACAGTGTACTGAGAACATTTGTTTTTATTTGAATAAAAAAAAAAAAAAAAAAAAAAAACAAGCCCAATTTTTACGTTTTAATTAAATTATAATTAAACAAAACTGATAAATAAAACTCTTTATTAATACAGTTTAGGGAAATCACAACATTTACCCACGCAGTGTTAAGGAGGTACCTAATTTTATAGCCAAGCAAGTTACGACTGGAGATCCATGCCATAAGTTTGCTACAGCCAAGCAAGTGCAAAAGTTAGGACTGTGTTCCGTGAATAGTCACTGTTAGGAACAAGGAAGCACCACTATTCTATCCTGACAGCACTCAGGAAATTATCTATGAACATCAACAATTTGGTCAACAACTCCCACGAAGGCTGGTCAGAGAAAAACAAAAAAAAAAAAAAAAAACACAATGCTAAATTCCTTTGCCAGTACATCCTTTGCCAGTGAGGCATTAAGAGGAGAAAACTCATGAGATTGGGATGTTTAAAGCTAGTGAAATATGCCAATGCCAAACATCCATTATCGGGGTTCAACCAAACCAGGTCCCAAGCCTAGCTGTACCTTATCAGTGGTGTTTATATGTTAACTAGGTTGCAGTGCTTAGAAATAGAAACTATTAGGCAAAACTTTCTCTCCCCCCTCCCCCCCCGCCCCCTATTCGATAGAGCAAGAGCTCGGAACATGGCTTGACAGGAGGGTAAGGGGGCACTATGTATGCCGCATTACTATGCCCAGGTCTGTTACAGTCCTATAGTGTATAGTATATACTAAAACAAAAACAAAACAAAAAAATAACGCCGCTAAAGTGTTCAGGTTTGGCTTGAAGAAAAGTGGCAACCCTAGTTATAACCCATCAGATTTTTTTTCACCATATTTGTCCCATTGTGGAGACATTCCTTCACTTCCTGTACCATAGTCAAACAGGAAACAAGAGGAAATCCCTGCAAATTAAGGAAATTCATTGGGGACTCCCAGATTCCCATTGGAAGATTTCCCAACCATTACTTTCCTGGGGATTACACAAAATTTGGGATTTTCTTTTACTTTCATCGATAATGATAAACAGGACAACTAGAGAGGGTGAATCTCAGTAATGAGGGGCACAGAGGGCAGAGGTTTTGATCCCTCTCCACTCTATCCAAAACAAGAAAAAAAAGCTTTGCCTTTAGTTCTACTAATGTTACCTTGTATGTGCTTTGACTGCAGCATTAATCGATGGTCTCACAACAAACTTTTGTCTCAGGGGTTACGGTTTCATTTCCTAGTCATCAAATCCAACCCCAAGAACCACAATACTTAGCAACTGGCTTTATCCAGACCTACTGTGTAGTTCAAGGGCTAATACATGCGTTGTGTGCAGTGTGTTGATAACTCGTACAACTGTTCGTAAGCCTAAATGTGGATCATGTTACTCAACACGTGGCCAATCATAGGACACACTTACATCTATAAATCACAAAAAACAAAAAAAACTTTTGCACAGTACATCAATGAATCTCTAGACCAGGGCTGGATAAATTCCAGAAGCTGGCAAAGCAGCAGATAGAAAAAAATAATAGCTGTCTAGTCTATTATGTTTGAGTATTTCCTAAACTGGTCCTAGTTCCCGAAATGCCTAAGCTGGCTCCTGCATTACTTGGTCTACTGACATGTTAGGACAGATGGCACTGTACTGTCAGGGGGTAATAAACTGCAAACCTGAGAGTTTTAAGTTTGCTTAGAGCCATGGTAATAAATGGGTACCTCATTGGATTGACCCTTTTTCCACAAAAAAATATGTATAAAGTAAATGAAAAACACAGAAGGCCTGAATTGCAGAATTCTTCATGTAGATTGAGACCAACTTGTAAGGTTGTACTTGCGTACTTGATCTATGGCCAGATAACACTGTCAGCTACATGAACAGCATATGGCTCCATCACTCCCGACTGTCCACTGGAGATCCCACAGCCTGTGGCTTTACTTAGAAAGAAAAACAAAACCACAGAAAGTTTAAAGCTGGTCTCCAAACACAGGACGTTATTGGTTCTGCAAATCCAAAATGACACAGGTCTTTTTTCCCTGAACCCCTTCGTTCTGTGAAGTACCATCATCGTCTGCAGAATCGCCCTCCTCTTCTTCTACCATTTCAAAAGGAGTTATTACATCATAGAGAAAAGAGAGGAAGCCGTAAAACCAATCAGAGCTTTCCTCTGCTAAAATATTAAGGACTTCCTCTAGAGAATCAATATTCACACTACTGCCATCTTTGGTTAAGCCTAAAAGTAAAGGAAGAAAAAAAAAAAAAAGGAGAGACAAAAAAAAGAGAAAGAAAAAAAAGGAGTAGTTAGGTAGACACAAAGGCATGCGGTGCAGGGAGTGGTAACATATTTCAACCGGTTATGTGTGTGTATATATATATAATGCTGGAACGTCGGAAGGAAAGATAAGGAGGGATGGAATCTAGATGGAAACAAAACAGCCTATGAAAACACAGCATGCTGAAATACAAAAAGCAGCAAGCATGCAGGGTAGTCATCCACACCCATGTAGACAAGGATGTACCATGCTAAACACTAGTCCTATGGATGTGGACATTCCATGCATATTTGGTGGCATAGCATTTTTCAATTAACGTGAGATTAATCTACATATGCCCAAAAATACAAATCCAAAACTTCACCAAAGATTCTCAAAAACCAATGCATTGATGACCCTAGGGAAACCAGACAAGACATTTGGTGTAGCCTTACAGCTCAAGTTTAGTTTAACAGGAACATAAAATAAATATGTGATGGATGTTGAACATCTTCTAATGCAGTAAGATGGTCATTTATTCTGATGAGCCACATTGGTCCTGTGAGATTTTTTTAGTCAACTCTGTCATTAAAGATGCAAAGAAGCATTTCGGGAAGGTTGGTCCTAAAGCTTTAGGAGAGTAGGCATAAAGACCAAGTTACATATATCTCGGTTTTGCCCTAAACGAGATAGTCATTAGAAACTCAATGCAGTATGCTCCAGCTGACTGCCATATTTTCTAGCATGCTGGGTGGTCGAAAAATCCCCAAAGACATTTATAGGGACAATTTCTTCAAACACTGCAGAGCATAGCCCAAGCAGGGTATGAAGTATGGCAGGCAGCAGAAATTCAACAGTTTTTTGTTTTTTTTAATAGCAAACACCATATAGAGTTTGGTGTAACTTACACATTACACTTGGCCTCTAAGTTTAAAGTGTACGTTAGCTCAAAAAATATTATTTCCTATATGGGTCTGTTATTTCGTTTAATCAAAATGTAGTCTTTTTCGTTTGGAAATGTCAAGTCAGATTAGTGATCCTGCCAGTTCACCATCTGTCTGTCTCTCATTCTGACCGTGCCAAGCACAGACGCAGGCGTGGTCAGTTTGCATCTCGTTTTACTTTGCATTTTGGAGACCAAGGATGTCATGCCAAAGCAGGGTGTGTGCCTGTATCTCAGTTGTCAGTTCACCTGTCATGCCCCTCCAGCCGGCCCAGCTGTTTTGATTGACAGCAGCTCCCAGCTCTATGGAGCCTTGCAAAACAAAAAAGTCAAAACAGCAGTGGCTCATGGCATACAGTAGCAGAGTTGAAGAGGTTAGTTGAAACCATGTGCTTCATTGCAGTGACTTATTTTCCTTCTAAATGTAATTTAATAAGAATTACTCATTGTTGCAGCTTTCCTTTATTTGTAGGCAATATTAAAGTTTGAATGTATAATTATTGAATTATCTTGATATTACATCCTTGAGTGCCAACCCAAACACCTGATACACACCTTGCCAGCAATTCCTTGCTCATCTGTCACAGCTCACAAGAACATCTCTAGTGTCCGATACCAAGCGGAATTACTACTGTGGTCATACAAGAGCACTCTGGCCTAGAGATTGGCTACTAGACCCAATCGCAGTAACAGGGGCAGAGGTCACATGGTCTTCCATATGAGGAAGTCCAGGTGTGGATCAGAAGTGGCAAAGTAGTAATAGCAAAGTGAGTATAGCTGGGTCTGGGCCTGTGCAAACAAAGACACCGTCACTCTGCCATGAATGAGCAAGCCAACAGTGCCTCTTCAGAGGGAACCTGTGACCAGGCTATGAACATTAAAATATTTCAAAATATTCTTTACCACCTCTGTAGCTAGGCATTATGACGCAATTCATCAAATTTCACAACACAAGCACCCAAGTAATTCAAGTCAGTCATTCTCTCAGCAGCTCTATTCTCCCTGTCCACCCCATTCCAGCAGAGACTAAGTGGTCTTCCTGTCTTCTAATCTCTACACAGAGCAGGCGGTCTAGGGCAGGGGACCATATAGAATAATTTGTATGCTTTAACTGCTTCTGCAGCAAACTTTGGAGGATGAATTTCTTCACAGACCCCAAAGCTACAGAGATCAATAGGAATTTATGTTTAAAGCTCATTTACTGCATAGCCTGCCCACAGGTTTACTTTGAAGGAATGAAAAGTACTTAATTCAATGTGATTCACAAATACAAAATAAAATAAAAAGGATAACCATACTTTTATTATTGTTATCCTTAAAAGACAGATCCCCCTTCTTCTACATCCCAGATCTTACACTAACCCATCCAAAATGCCCAGAGATCTTATGTGTAATGCGGGGTTGGGGGGGGGGGGGGGGGCTGTGGGAGGATAGTTGAGGCTGTACCGGCCAGGAGAAGACAGTGATTATTACTAGCAGCTATACCAGTCCCTAGCAATAATGACATGTTAAATCCAGCAAGTTGGTTGTACCAAGGTTGATCGATCAACTTGGTACATTCAGCCTGCCCATACATGGCTCAGCAGGAACCGGCTGCAATTCGAACAGTCTACGACTGGCCTTAAGCGCTTTTCACACACACACACACACACACACACACACACACACACACATTCCTATGGCAAGCTCACAAAATTGTTGGTCTCAACACTCTTCCCATAGGAATGAAATGATAAACTATGATATATGCACATACTGGATGGATAAATTAAAGAACTTGCTGTGAGAAGGTGGTCCAGCACTGAAAGGTAAAGCTATCCTTTACAAATTCGATGTGGAAACAATGTAAATCATTCTTTTATGATCCTAGACGAGTGGTTGTCAACATATGAGCTAAAGTGGGCCTCAAATCACCTGATATCATCAAAGACCCAAACATAAAATGTTCAATGTATGTAATGCTTGAGAGGACTGTCAAACTGCAGACCTAATAAAGGAAATGAGAGCTAGAGGAGTGTGGACAACCACTGGCTGGGGATATGCAGCAGAAGAGAATACGAAATCAATGTCATTACCCCAATTCCCACTACAAAATGCTGAGGTCTGAGAGTTGCAGGTTGGGCATCAGGGCCCTAGACAAACCATTAATACAGAACCACCGACTTATACTGTAGATCACAAATATTTTTATAGGGCCATTTATTTCCCACAGCAATTAAAAACTATACAGCCATCAGTGCTGGGTATTGGAACCATGGCTTTAAAAAGGGCTTTGGGAGCTCTAGCAATGGGTCCAGGCAGGAGAGAGGGTGCGACATCAGCACGCACAGAACGGCCCACAGCCATCGCGGCCATGCTTATTGGAATCTTTTTCCCCATTTATAAAAGATTTACTCTGCAAGTGCAATACTTTTTATTTAATAAACTTTTATAAGCAGTTTAGCGCTATGAGCTCTTTATCTGGTCTTCAAAACGCATGGATATGCAGGAGTCGGGTGGTGGCATCTAGTGACTGTTCAGAAGCTGGGGGGAATATTCCTAAACCCATAAGATCTCCTTTGTGAGATCTTGTAGTCTGGTCAAGCAACTCATTTGCCCTAAAGCCCCTCACACACAGGCCGAATGTCGGGACACATCGGCCGATTAAAGAAAAAAGAAAAAAAGTCCAACATGCTGTCCGTGTGTATGCCAGCCGGCTTCTGTTGGAGGAACATGATGGAAGACCAACTGCTGACCAACTCCTGATCAGAGCTCTCCGCTCCGGAGAGCACTGATCTAAGTGTTCCGGGGGGGGGGGGGGGGGGCGTCCCCCTGTTAGTACACAACAGGTCAGCAGGGGAGATCACTTTATTAACTTTGCATATTTAGTAAAGTGGTTCACGTTTTCTCCGTTCAACCCACTAGGCTGAATGGGAAGAAAGAAATCTGAGTGTGTACCTTGCTTTAGGAGCACGAAGGTGACACAGGAGCACTTCATTTCAATTCATTTTCAGCACAGAGCCGATGGTCAGATGGACTTTTATTCTTTACATCTGAATTATTGGATTATCTATTCAATTATGTAATTGTTTGCATTTTCTATAAAATGTTTATCATTTCATTTTTGCACACTGCTTGCACTTTATAGTTTGTATTTATACACTGTAGTCGACATTCGATGCTGAAAGATATTAATGGCTATTATGTGATTTTTATATTCACAAAAGGGGTATTTTTTTATTTTATTTTTTGAGACAGCCCACGATTTTTATAGAATTATGTGGTCCAGTATTTCAGATACTATTTAGTGGAGCAGTCTCACTTCAATTGTGGCCAAGCACGAGTCCCAGGAATTTTTAAGCTAGGAGAGGGAGAAAAGCATCAAGTTGCATATCAAATTCACTCCTTAGTGTGAAGTCTAAGCAAGTAGTAAAGCTGTGTTTTCATAAAAGCACCAATTCTCACATATAACAGTTTGTATGAAGTAACCATGCTCATTATTTTCTGCTTAAGCAAATCAAGCAGTATTAAAGGTGACTCATTCAATAGGACAATCATTAATACTGCCTTCTATTGTTTCAGTCATGCCCAAGTATATTCACAGGTTAAACGCCAAAAGCAAATAGTATTTCTTTACAGATTTGCACAATGGAAACTGAAAAAAAAAAAAAAGGTAGTAGAGATGACAAACGGGCGCCTGACATTATTTAAGTAAATAGCAGAGCACAGGGCAGATCCTGCTTAATACCTGCCATAGGCACCTTTATTTGACTTGCAATTTAGTAGGAGTGCCAGCGAGCTGTACTGCTAAACAGACATCCAAAGAGACCATCATTGTTCTTTATACTTGTCACTATAAAAAAGGAAACATTACATTGTAAAATTATTAAGGACTCCTTCAGAATCAATTAAACGATTCCTGAGCTGAATATGTAGACTGCGATGGATGATCACCTTCTAAAATTGATGGTTGTCATGCTGAGCCTCTGGCTTCAAAATTTTTTTAGTCACTGGCACAAAACATGTAAATGTAAACTAATGCTACCATATTATGCAGTGCTTTACAGTGTACATAGAACCAATCACATCAGCCTCGGACCATGAAGCAGCCCACAAATGAATGCAGGCCATACATGGGTCCAATGCAACAAAAATTTTCTTTAGAAAAAAAAAAAAAATTTGAAATTTTGTGCATTTTGTGATTCAATGGTGCCACCATTGATTTTGAAATTCGACCAACCAAGCCTTAAAATTCACCTCATGTAGAGGTCGACCGATATGGGTTTTTCTCTGGCTGATGCCAATGCCGATATTTAGAAATTTGGCCGGCCGATGGCCGATATATGATGCCAATTTTTGCAGCCGATATTTTAAGCCGATAATTTTTTTTTGCCAGGTGGCACTGGTTGCCACTGATTGGCAATGGCAGGTGGCACTGGTTGGCGGCACTGGCAGTTGGCACTGATAGGTGGCACTGGCATGTTTCACACTGAGCCGACTTGTCAGTTTGAGTTACACTATATGTAACTGAATGCAGAGACCAGCTGTCAGAATTCAGCGTGATGTCGGGGGTGGGCGGGACCATGCAGCTATCAAACACCAGCCAATGATTGGGCTGCTTAAGAAAGTGGGCGGGGCCACATACACGTAGCGGCCCGCCCAGATCCCATCCCATTGGCTGGCGTTTGATATCTGGGTCCCGCTCATCCCCGACATCAGGCTGAATTCTGACAGCTCCTCTCTCTGCATTCAGTTGCAAATCAGTTTCGCACACTGAGCACAGAGCCGCTCAGTGGAGTGTGGGGAAGGGAGGTAATCGGCCGATTTTCGCACGAAAATCGGCCAATGCCGATTTCTTAAAAAAGGCCAAATATCAGCCAATATATCGGTCGACCTCTAACCTCATGTTGCTACAGAAAAATATTTTTGTAGCTGGGAATCTTTTCTGACCAGGTCATAGCTTATGCACATTTCTTTTTTGATGATATTTCTCGCACTATTCTCCTATCATCGATTAAAAATTTGTTTGTTTTTCCAAAAATTTCCCAACATGCCCGATCAGCCGTTGCTGCATCCCACCAATGATTCGAAAGTCGAAAGTAAATTCTGAGTTACGATTATGGTATGAAAATTATTTCGGAATTCGACCCATGAATGGCCTGCTTAACTGCCCTCATTCACACAAGGCCAGTTTTAGGAGGAGGTCTATTCACCTATCAGTAATTTCTTTTTTTTTTTTGAACAGTGGGAGACGATACCTAAAAAAAACACAATATACATATTCCATAACAGCAACAGCTTAAATATTTATTTTGGGACAACGACAAAGTACTGCGCCCATTTTCAGTAGGAAACGGCAGCTTTCCTTTAAACTATTATTCCCTGAACAAGGAACATGCATTTGAAAAATTTTTTAAATGTCACAAATGGTTCTTACAAGGCCAAGACTGTACTTGATTTTTTATAAATCAGTCAAAAAGGTTTTGGCACCAATGCAAAGATGTTAAAAGTATCAGTATGGATGTCACTACTTTCTCAAACTCAATATTTTCAAAACTGAGCTCAAAATATTTCCTCTCGCCACCCTGTGCCCCCTTCCCCTGTCTTGTCCATGGAGATCAATGACACAACTATCATTCTCTCCCCTCATGCCAGGGTGCCAAGTGTAATCCTGGACTCAGACCTCTTTTTGGCCTCACATCCAATCGCTGTATAAATCCTGCTGCCCTAACCTCTGTAAGGTCTCCAAAATACACATCTTCCTAACCAACAACACCATAAAGCTTCTCATTTACTCCCTTGTTATCTCTTGCCTCAACTTTTGCAACTGCGTCCTTGTTGGCCTATAGTTACACAGGCTATCCTCCCTTCAGTCTATCATAAAGGCTGCTGCTAGCACCCCTCTCTGCCAATCAATCACTCCACTGGTTTCCACACACCCAATGAATAAGATTCAAAATACTTCTATACAAAGCCATCCACAACTCTGCCTTGAGCTACATTACCAACTTCATCCCAAAATATCACCCTAATAGTCTCCTTCACTCCTCTCAGTACTTTTTGCTTTTAATGGCCCGGAAGACGTCCTTTTGATGACAAAACCCATGGGAAAAGCCTCCTGCTGACGTCGCCCCATACCGGAAGTCCACATGTTTTTGCCAGCTGGGTTCAATTTTGAATACGCATTATATCTACCTGCGCGCAAGTGCAATTTTGAGGTGTAATAAAGGCTCCGTGTGACCGCTCTGAAATAATTGTAGACGTAAAAGCAAGCCACCCTTTATAGCCAAAGCTATAAAAATACTGCAAACCCTTCTCTGCTTAGCATTTTATTTTAGCTGCCATAAAAAAAAATAAAGAAGATGCTTGCTAAACAATTATATAAAGAAAAAAAAAAAAAAAGGGTAAAAACGTAATCTTCCCAATCACTTTTTTTTTTAATAAAACGCACAAAAAAAGTTAAAAAAAAAAAAAAAAAAAAAAAAGACAATTTGTTGCCTTATAATAAAAACACTATTGAATTGCTGAGCACATCCTTTCAGAATTCAACCATACACTACCTAACCATTATGTATTCCATCAGCAGATGGCACAACTGAATAGGGCTAGCAACAAACAGGGTTGCACCTGTATAGGACTTCATATGCACAAAATTCATATGACTTTTCTGGTATCAGGGAACCCAACATTCTTTGAATTATCACTAAAGTGTTGTAAAGTGTCCAGGACCCTGAATTCACTATATCTAGTCTCCCACAGTACACAGAACATGGAAATGTAAAAGTTTAGTAAATATAAACTGCCAAGTACCTTTTCTCATCAGCAGTATATAAGAGTCTTGTGACTTCTATCAGTTTCTGGTTAAAGCTTGTAGGAGGAGTTTTCATTTTACTCTGTCTTATGAGGCTGCATGACCCCTGACCCTCTATCTGGACAGTACTGATTGACCCTGTGGCGATCACATGTACCCTCCCAAGAAAACGCTCTAGCAATACACAGAATATGCAAGCGCACCGCCCAGTGTGGAAGCACTCAGGCTTTCACACTAGGGAGGCATGAGAGGCGCTTTACAGGTGCTAGTTTTATCGCTAAAACGCCTGAAAAGCGCCTCAGTGTGAAAGGGGTCTAACTTCAGCTTAAAATTTGGATCCCAAAGAATTATCTAAAATGGAAGGCTTCAATAGAAGAAAGGAGCAGAGTGATGATCTTGTGAGTGTGCTGCTGCTCCATTGTACACTCCCAGGCTGAGCAATGAATCTAGTGCCTATGCTTTCACATGGAAGGAAGAGGCACAAATCCCTTGCTTTCCCATTCCCAAAATTTCTGGTTATTACATTTTGCTTTCAGGAAAAACAGATCTGAAGAGGAGAGGAAAGAATACAAGTTGAAGCATTTTTTTTTTTTTTTTCGGGCACCATTTACGTAAACCTGGGGCTTTGCCAATCATAGGTAAAGCACTGATTCACATTCAGCTTTCATAGTGGTTGCACATGCAAAATGCTATTCCAAGCAGTAAGCTGAAATGTTATGAAAGGTCCCCACTCCTCTTATCCTATACCTTGAGAGGCTATAGCCAATGTATATGTACAATACAGCAATGACATAAAAACAAGTCTGACAGTGTACTGAGAACATTTGTTTTTATTTGAATAAAAAAAAAAAAAAAAAAAAAAAACAAGCCCAATTTTTACGTTTTAATTAAATTATAATTAAACAAAACTGATAAATAAAACTCTTTATTAATACAGTTTAGGGAAATCACAACATTTACCCACGCAGTGTTAAGGAGGTACCTAATTTTATAGCCAAGCAAGTTACGACTGGAGATCCATGCCATAAGTTTGCTACAGCCAAGCAAGTGCAAAAGTTAGGACTGTGTTCCGTGAATAGTCACTGTTAGGAACAAGGAAGCACCACTATTCTATCCTGACAGCACTCAGGAAATTATCTATGAACATCAACAATTTGGTCAACAACTCCCACGAAGGCTGGTCAGAGAAAAACAAAAAAAAAAAAAAAAAACACAATGCTAAATTCCTTTGCCAGTACATCCTTTGCCAGTGAGGCATTAAGAGGAGAAAACTCATGAGATTGGGATGTTTAAAGCTAGTGAAATATGCCAATGCCAAACATCCATTATCGGGGTTCAACCAAACCAGGTCCCAAGCCTAGCTGTACCTTATCAGTGGTGTTTATATGTTAACTAGGTTGCAGTGCTTAGAAATAGAAACTATTAGGCAAAACTTTCTCTCCCCCCTCCCCCCCCGCCCCCTATTCGATAGAGCAAGAGCTCGGAACATGGCTTGACAGGAGGGTAAGGGGGCACTATGTATGCCGCATTACTATGCCCAGGTCTGTTACAGTCCTATAGTGTATAGTATATACTAAAACAAAAACAAAACAAAAAAATAACGCCGCTAAAGTGTTCAGGTTTGGCTTGAAGAAAAGTGGCAACCCTAGTTATAACCCATCAGATTTTTTTTCACCATATTTGTCCCATTGTGGAGACATTCCTTCACTTCCTGTACCATAGTCAAACAGGAAACAAGAGGAAATCCCTGCAAATTAAGGAAATTCATTGGGGACTCCCAGATTCCCATTGGAAGATTTCCCAACCATTACTTTCCTGGGGATTACACAAAATTTGGGATTTTCTTTTACTTTCATCGATAATGATAAACAGGACAACTAGAGAGGGTGAATCTCAGTAATGAGGGGCACAGAGGGCAGAGGTTTTGATCCCTCTCCACTCTATCCAAAACAAGAAAAAAAAGCTTTGCCTTTAGTTCTACTAATGTTACCTTGTATGTGCTTTGACTGCAGCATTAATCGATGGTCTCACAACAAACTTTTGTCTCAGGGGTTACGGTTTCATTTCCTAGTCATCAAATCCAACCCCAAGAACCACAATACTTAGCAACTGGCTTTATCCAGACCTACTGTGTAGTTCAAGGGCTAATACATGCGTTGTGTGCAGTGTGTTGATAACTCGTACAACTGTTCGTAAGCCTAAATGTGGATCATGTTACTCAACACGTGGCCAATCATAGGACACACTTACATCTATAAATCACAAAAAACAAAAAAAACTTTTGCACAGTACATCAATGAATCTCTAGACCAGGGCTGGATAAATTCCAGAAGCTGGCAAAGCAGCAGATAGAAAAAAATAATAGCTGTCTAGTCTATTATGTTTGAGTATTTCCTAAACTGGTCCTAGTTCCCGAAATGCCTAAGCTGGCTCCTGCATTACTTGGTCTACTGACATGTTAGGACAGATGGCACTGTACTGTCAGGGGGTAATAAACTGCAAACCTGAGAGTTTTAAGTTTGCTTAGAGCCATGGTAATAAATGGGTACCTCATTGGATTGACCCTTTTTCCACAAAAAAATATGTATAAAGTAAATGAAAAACACAGAAGGCCTGAATTGCAGAATTCTTCATGTAGATTGAGACCAACTTGTAAGGTTGTACTTGCGTACTTGATCTATGGCCAGATAACACTGTCAGCTACATGAACAGCATATGGCTCCATCACTCCCGACTGTCCACTGGAGATCCCACAGCCTGTGGCTTTACTTAGAAAGAAAAACAAAACCACAGAAAGTTTAAAGCTGGTCTCCAAACACAGGACGTTATTGGTTCTGCAAATCCAAAATGACACAGGTCTTTTTTCCCTGAACCCCTTCGTTCTGTGAAGTACCATCATCGTCTGCAGAATCGCCCTCCTCTTCTTCTACCATTTCAAAAGGAGTTATTACATCATAGAGAAAAGAGAGGAAGCCGTAAAACCAATCAGAGCTTTCCTCTGCTAAAATATTAAGGACTTCCTCTAGAGAATCAATATTCACACTACTGCCATCTTTGGTTAAGCCTAAAAGTAAAGGAAGAAAAAAAAAAAAAAGGAGAGACAAAAAAAAGAGAAAGAAAAAAAAGGAGTAGTTAGGTAGACACAAAGGCATGCGGTGCAGGGAGTGGTAACATATTTCAACCGGTTATGTGTGTGTATATATATATAATGCTGGAACGTCGGAAGGAAAGATAAGGAGGGATGGAATCTAGATGGAAACAAAACAGCCTATGAAAACACAGCATGCTGAAATACAAAAAGCAGCAAGCATGCAGGGTAGTCATCCACACCCATGTAGACAAGGATGTACCATGCTAAACACTAGTCCTATGGATGTGGACATTCCATGCATATTTGGTGGCATAGCATTTTTCAATTAACGTGAGATTAATCTACATATGCCCAAAAATACAAATCCAAAACTTCACCAAAGATTCTCAAAAACCAATGCATTGATGACCCTAGGGAAACCAGACAAGACATTTGGTGTAGCCTTACAGCTCAAGTTTAGTTTAACAGGAACATAAAATAAATATGTGATGGATGTTGAACATCTTCTAATGCAGTAAGATGGTCATTTATTCTGATGAGCCACATTGGTCCTGTGAGATTTTTTTAGTCAACTCTGTCATTAAAGATGCAAAGAAGCATTTCGGGAAGGTTGGTCCTAAAGCTTTAGGAGAGTAGGCATAAAGACCAAGTTACATATATCTCGGTTTTGCCCTAAACGAGATAGTCATTAGAAACTCAATGCAGTATGCTCCAGCTGACTGCCATATTTTCTAGCATGCTGGGTGGTCGAAAAATCCCCAAAGACATTTATAGGGACAATTTCTTCAAACACTGCAGAGCATAGCCCAAGCAGGGTATGAAGTATGGCAGGCAGCAGAAATTCAACAGTTTTTTGTTTTTTTTAATAGCAAACACCATATAGAGTTTGGTGTAACTTACACATTACACTTGGCCTCTAAGTTTAAAGTGTACGTTAGCTCAAAAAATATTATTTCCTATATGGGTCTGTTATTTCGTTTAATCAAAATGTAGTCTTTTTCGTTTGGAAATGTCAAGTCAGATTAGTGATCCTGCCAGTTCACCATCTGTCTGTCTCTCATTCTGACCGTGCCAAGCACAGACGCAGGCGTGGTCAGTTTGCATCTCGTTTTACTTTGCATTTTGGAGACCAAGGATGTCATGCCAAAGCAGGGTGTGTGCCTGTATCTCAGTTGTCAGTTCACCTGTCATGCCCCTCCAGCCGGCCCAGCTGTTTTGATTGACAGCAGCTCCCAGCTCTATGGAGCCTTGCAAAACAAAAAAGTCAAAACAGCAGTGGCTCATGGCATACAGTAGCAGAGTTGAAGAGGTTAGTTGAAACCATGTGCTTCATTGCAGTGACTTATTTTCCTTCTAAATGTAATTTAATAAGAATTACTCATTGTTGCAGCTTTCCTTTATTTGTAGGCAATATTAAAGTTTGAATGTATAATTATTGAATTATCTTGATATTACATCCTTGAGTGCCAACCCAAACACCTGATACACACCTTGCCAGCAATTCCTTGCTCATCTGTCACAGCTCACAAGAACATCTCTAGTGTCCGATACCAAGCGGAATTACTACTGTGGTCATACAAGAGCACTCTGGCCTAGAGATTGGCTACTAGACCCAATCGCAGTAACAGGGGCAGAGGTCACATGGTCTTCCATATGAGGAAGTCCAGGTGTGGATCAGAAGTGGCAAAGTAGTAATAGCAAAGTGAGTATAGCTGGGTCTGGGCCTGTGCAAACAAAGACACCGTCACTCTGCCATGAATGAGCAAGCCAACAGTGCCTCTTCAGAGGGAACCTGTGACCAGGCTATGAACATTAAAATATTTCAAAATATTCTTTACCACCTCTGTAGCTAGGCATTATGACGCAATTCATCAAATTTCACAACACAAGCACCCAAGTAATTCAAGTCAGTCATTCTCTCAGCAGCTCTATTCTCCCTGTCCACCCCATTCCAGCAGAGACTAAGTGGTCTTCCTGTCTTCTAATCTCTACACAGAGCAGGCGGTCTAGGGCAGGGGACCATATAGAATAATTTGTATGCTTTAACTGCTTCTGCAGCAAACTTTGGAGGATGAATTTCTTCACAGACCCCAAAGCTACAGAGATCAATAGGAATTTATGTTTAAAGCTCATTTACTGCATAGCCTGCCCACAGGTTTACTTTGAAGGAATGAAAAGTACTTAATTCAATGTGATTCACAAATACAAAATAAAATAAAAAGGATAACCATACTTTTATTATTGTTATCCTTAAAAGACAGATCCCCCTTCTTCTACATCCCAGATCTTACACTAACCCATCCAAAATGCCCAGAGATCTTATGTGTAATGCGGGGTTGGGGGGGGGGGGGGGGGCTGTGGGAGGATAGTTGAGGCTGTACCGGCCAGGAGAAGACAGTGATTATTACTAGCAGCTATACCAGTCCCTAGCAATAATGACATGTTAAATCCAGCAAGTTGGTTGTACCAAGGTTGATCGATCAACTTGGTACATTCAGCCTGCCCATACATGGCTCAGCAGGAACCGGCTGCAATTCGAACAGTCTACGACTGGCCTTAAGCGCTTTTCACACACACACACACACACACACACACACACACACACATTCCTATGGCAAGCTCACAAAATTGTTGGTCTCAACACTCTTCCCATAGGAATGAAATGATAAACTATGATATATGCACATACTGGATGGATAAATTAAAGAACTTGCTGTGAGAAGGTGGTCCAGCACTGAAAGGTAAAGCTATCCTTTACAAATTCGATGTGGAAACAATGTAAATCATTCTTTTATGATCCTAGACGAGTGGTTGTCAACATATGAGCTAAAGTGGGCCTCAAATCACCTGATATCATCAAAGACCCAAACATAAAATGTTCAATGTATGTAATGCTTGAGAGGACTGTCAAACTGCAGACCTAATAAAGGAAATGAGAGCTAGAGGAGTGTGGACAACCACTGGCTGGGGATATGCAGCAGAAGAGAATACGAAATCAATGTCATTACCCCAATTCCCACTACAAAATGCTGAGGTCTGAGAGTTGCAGGTTGGGCATCAGGGCCCTAGACAAACCATTAATACAGAACCACCGACTTATACTGTAGATCACAAATATTTTTATAGGGCCATTTATTTCCCACAGCAATTAAAAACTATACAGCCATCAGTGCTGGGTATTGGAACCATGGCTTTAAAAAGGGCTTTGGGAGCTCTAGCAATGGGTCCAGGCAGGAGAGAGGGTGCGACATCAGCACGCACAGAACGGCCCACAGCCATCGCGGCCATGCTTATTGGAATCTTTTTCCCCATTTATAAAAGATTTACTCTGCAAGTGCAATACTTTTTATTTAATAAACTTTTATAAGCAGTTTAGCGCTATGAGCTCTTTATCTGGTCTTCAAAACGCATGGATATGCAGGAGTCGGGTGGTGGCATCTAGTGACTGTTCAGAAGCTGGGGGGAATATTCCTAAACCCATAAGATCTCCTTTGTGAGATCTTGTAGTCTGGTCAAGCAACTCATTTGCCCTAAAGCCCCTCACACACAGGCCGAATGTCGGGACACATCGGCCGATTAAAGAAAAAAGAAAAAAAGTCCAACATGCTGTCCGTGTGTATGCCAGCCGGCTTCTGTTGGAGGAACATGATGGAAGACCAACTGCTGACCAACTCCTGATCAGAGCTCTCCGCTCCGGAGAGCACTGATCTAAGTGTTCCGGGGGGGGGGGGGGGGGGCGTCCCCCTGTTAGTACACAACAGGTCAGCAGGGGAGATCACTTTATTAACTTTGCATATTTAGTAAAGTGGTTCACGTTTTCTCCGTTCAACCCACTAGGCTGAATGGGAAGAAAGAAATCTGAGTGTGTACCTTGCTTTAGGAGCACGAAGGTGACACAGGAGCACTTCATTTCAATTCATTTTCAGCACAGAGCCGATGGTCAGATGGACTTTTATTCTTTACATCTGAATTATTGGATTATCTATTCAATTATGTAATTGTTTGCATTTTCTATAAAATGTTTATCATTTCATTTTTGCACACTGCTTGCACTTTATAGTTTGTATTTATACACTGTAGTCGACATTCGATGCTGAAAGATATTAATGGCTATTATGTGATTTTTATATTCACAAAAGGGGTATTTTTTTATTTTATTTTTTGAGACAGCCCACGATTTTTATAGAATTATGTGGTCCAGTATTTCAGATACTATTTAGTGGAGCAGTCTCACTTCAATTGTGGCCAAGCACGAGTCCCAGGAATTTTTAAGCTAGGAGAGGGAGAAAAGCATCAAGTTGCATATCAAATTCACTCCTTAGTGTGAAGTCTAAGCAAGTAGTAAAGCTGTGTTTTCATAAAAGCACCAATTCTCACATATAACAGTTTGTATGAAGTAACCATGCTCATTATTTTCTGCTTAAGCAAATCAAGCAGTATTAAAGGTGACTCATTCAATAGGACAATCATTAATACTGCCTTCTATTGTTTCAGTCATGCCCAAGTATATTCACAGGTTAAACGCCAAAAGCAAATAGTATTTCTTTACAGATTTGCACAATGGAAACTGAAAAAAAAAAAAAAGGTAGTAGAGATGACAAACGGGCGCCTGACATTATTTAAGTAAATAGCAGAGCACAGGGCAGATCCTGCTTAATACCTGCCATAGGCACCTTTATTTGACTTGCAATTTAGTAGGAGTGCCAGCGAGCTGTACTGCTAAACAGACATCCAAAGAGACCATCATTGTTCTTTATACTTGTCACTATAAAAAAGGAAACATTACATTGTAAAATTATTAAGGACTCCTTCAGAATCAATTAAACGATTCCTGAGCTGAATATGTAGACTGCGATGGATGATCACCTTCTAAAATTGATGGTTGTCATGCTGAGCCTCTGGCTTCAAAATTTTTTTAGTCACTGGCACAAAACATGTAAATGTAAACTAATGCTACCATATTATGCAGTGCTTTACAGTGTACATAGAACCAATCACATCAGCCTCGGACCATGAAGCAGCCCACAAATGAATGCAGGCCATACATGGGTCCAATGCAACAAAAATTTTCTTTAGAAAAAAAAAAAAAATTTGAAATTTTGTGCATTTTGTGATTCAATGGTGCCACCATTGATTTTGAAATTCGACCAACCAAGCCTTAAAATTCACCTCATGTAGAGGTCGACCGATATGGGTTT
Source organism: Lithobates septentrionalis (assembly GCA_037952835.1). NCBI lineage: Eukaryota > Metazoa > Chordata > Amphibia > Anura > Ranidae > Lithobates > Lithobates septentrionalis. Next base: position 1,160,251 of record JBBDGP010000282.1, on the reverse strand, counting down.
TTCTCTGGCTGATGCCAATGCCGATATTTAGAAATTTGGCCGGCCGATGGCCGATATATGATGCCAATTTTTGCAGCCGATATTTTAAGCCGATAATTTTTTTTTGCCAGGTGGCACTGGTTGCCACTGATTGGCAATGGCAGGTGGCACTGGTTGGCGGCACTGGCAGTTGGCACTGATAGGTGGCACTGGCATGTTTCACACTGAGCCGACTTGTCAGTTTGAGTTACACTATATGTAACTGAATGCAGAGACCAGCTGTCAGAATTCAGCGTGATGTCGGGGGTGGGCGGGACCATGCAGCTATCAAACACCAGCCAATGATTGGGCTGCTTAAGAAAGTGGGCGGGGCCACATACACGTAGCGGCCCGCCCAGATCCCATCCCATTGGCTGGCGTTTGATATCTGGGTCCCGCTCATCCCCGACATCAGGCTGAATTCTGACAGCTCCTCTCTCTGCATTCAGTTGCAAATCAGTTTCGCACACTGAGCACAGAGCCGCTCAGTGGAGTGTGGGGAAGGGAGGTAATCGGCCGATTTTCGCACGAAAATCGGCCAATGCCGATTTCTTAAAAAAGGCCAAATATCAGCCAATATATCGGTCGACCTCTAACCTCATGTTGCTACAGAAAAATATTTTTGTAGCTGGGAATCTTTTCTGACCAGGTCATAGCTTATGCACATTTCTTTTTTGATGATATTTCTCGCACTATTCTCCTATCATCGATTAAAAATTTGTTTGTTTTTCCAAAAATTTCCCAACATGCCCGATCAGCCGTTGCTGCATCCCACCAATGATTCGAAAGTCGAAAGTAAATTCTGAGTTACGATTATGGTATGAAAATTATTTCGGAATTCGACCCATGAATGGCCTGCTTAACTGCCCTCATTCACACAAGGCCAGTTTTAGGAGGAGGTCTATTCACCTATCAGTAATTTCTTTTTTTTTTTTGAACAGTGGGAGACGATACCTAAAAAAAACACAATATACATATTCCATAACAGCAACAGCTTAAATATTTATTTTGGGACAACGACAAAGTACTGCGCCCATTTTCAGTAGGAAACGGCAGCTTTCCTTTAAACTATTATTCCCTGAACAAGGAACATGCATTTGAAAAATTTTTTAAATGTCACAAATGGTTCTTACAAGGCCAAGACTGTACTTGATTTTTTATAAATCAGTCAAAAAGGTTTTGGCACCAATGCAAAGATGTTAAAAGTATCAGTATGGATGTCACTACTTTCTCAAACTCAATATTTTCAAAACTGAGCTCAAAATATTTCCTCTCGCCACCCTGTGCCCCCTTCCCCTGTCTTGTCCATGGAGATCAATGACACAACTATCATTCTCTCCCCTCATGCCAGGGTGCCAAGTGTAATCCTGGACTCAGACCTCTTTTTGGCCTCACATCCAATCGCTGTATAAATCCTGCTGCCCTAACCTCTGTAAGGTCTCCAAAATACACATCTTCCTAACCAACAACACCATAAAGCTTCTCATTTACTCCCTTGTTATCTCTTGCCTCAACTTTTGCAACTGCGTCCTTGTTGGCCTATAGTTACACAGGCTATCCTCCCTTCAGTCTATCATAAAGGCTGCTGCTAGCACCCCTCTCTGCCAATCAATCACTCCACTGGTTTCCACACACCCAATGAATAAGATTCAAAATACTTCTATACAAAGCCATCCACAACTCTGCCTTGAGCTACATTACCAACTTCATCCCAAAATATCACCCTAATAGTCTCCTTCACTCCTCTCAGTACTTTTTGCTTTTAATGGCCCGGAAGACGTCCTTTTGATGACAAAACCCATGGGAAAAGCCTCCTGCTGACGTCGCCCCATACCGGAAGTCCACATGTTTTTGCCAGCTGGGTTCAATTTTGAATACGCATTATATCTACCTGCGCGCAAGTGCAATTTTGAGGTGTAATAAAGGCTCCGTGTGACCGCTCTGAACAAGGGAGTCATTGATATTTGGTAAGCCTCCATCTCTCTCACTAGTTTTGGTGTTGGTGACACACTGCGGTCACCAGCTTGTGGAACGAGTCCATTCATCCCACACATTTCATGGAATTTTCCTGCTTTCCCTTGGACTAATGGGACTTTTTTTAGACCACTTTTTAATACGCATTTTATGGACACTATCATATTTTTATGTATGGTTTTATGCATGGTTTTATGCATTTAGTGTAGGAGATTGTCTTTTTATTTATGATGGTATTTTGAAATTTGTACCTTAAATTTGCACACTTTTTTTGGTTTATTTTGACACTGCCATTTGTCAATTTTTTCTTTTTGAACACATTTTGAACACACAGCTTCAGGACTTCTCCAGTCTATATGGCCATCTTACTCTGTCCACCTTTAGGCGATCTCTGAAAACTCATCTCGAGGGAAGCCCATCATGCCTCCACGTAATAAAAACTGTAATTTTACTTTTTCAATCTCTTCTCATCCCTCACAGTTATTACCTTTTCTATCACTTTACTCTCCCTTACAGATTGTAAGTTCTCATAAACAGGGCCCTCGGAATCCTTTTGTACTGAAGTGTATTGTACTTGTACCGCCTCCCCTTTATATATATATACTTTGGTGCTATATAAAATGTTCTATTATAATAATAATAATGTCACTGGGACTAATTTATGAGAACTAGAGGACATTTATGCTCTTGCCCATAGGTAGGTTTGCCCTGAAGCAGAAACTTGAAATGTAAACTTACTCCAATGAGCAGCATCTCTACATATCATAAATAGGTCAAAGTGCTTATGAAAAAAGAAATAAAAAAAAATTAGGACAACGCTAAAACTCCATACTGTATGTACGTTTTCTTACATGTGTTTTCTACATTCCAAAAGACTGAACATTTTAAACTCTACCCAAGCACCTTTCACTATAGTTCAGTGCTAGTTTGAGAGCATCATATTGGTGATATCTGATTGGAATAGAGTTACCCGAGATGACCCTTTGGCCAAAACCATCCCACGAACGTCATACAGTTGGAACAATGCAAATTAGTTACTGACACAGTATGTTCTGCGTTGCACTCAGCACAGCTAAGCTGCAATAATAAAAAGGAGATTTTTCGCAGACCAAGGATTAGTAGGCTTTGACTTTTTACCTTTTTTAGGTTTCTAGAACAATGTGCAAGCTACAGATTCTACAGAAGAAATGATAACTTGTGGCATTTTATACAAGGCCTCATCTGAAAAGTTTTATTGGGTTAAAAAAAAAAAAAAAAAAAACCCCAACCTTTGATCAAGAGGGCCAAATACACACAGGCCGTTGAAAGACAATTCCAAATAAAATTAGAAAAAAAATAATATTAAATAAAAATCATACAGGATTTAGTGCATCTCTCTCCTTCAAACAATCCAACAATTGAGGTACCGTTATTTAATTTATTATTATTTTTTTTATTTTTATCCGAAGATCCTGCCAGACACACTTTTAATCCAAAAGGTGACAATCTGTACTGTATCTATCAAGGTGCCTCATTGTCCAAGTACAGGACAGGAGTTAGACCCCTTTCACACTGGGGCAGTTTGCAGGCGCCATTGCGCTAAAAATAGCGCCTGCAAACCGACCTGAAAGTTCTGCTGCTTTGTCTCCAATGTGACAGCCCCGAGGGCTTTCACACTGGAGCGGTGCGCTGGCAGGACGGTGAAAAAGTCCTGCTAGCAGCATCCTCAGAGCGGAAGGAGCAGTGTATACGCCGCCCCTGCCCAATGAAATCAATGGGACACCGCGGCAATACCGCCGGCAAAGCGCCTCTGCAGAGGTGCTTTGCGGTGGTTTTTAACCCTTTCTCGAATACCCGAATACCGACGGTACAGCGCCGCCCCCCCCCCCCCCCCCCCAGTCTGAAAGGGGACTTAGTACTACCAAACCCCTCACTTTTTCACCTCTATAACGTAAATATTCACCTGGGCAGGGCTGATCGCATTATTTGAGCTAGCACTGCAGAGTGCACTAGATACAGGAGAGCACTGGGTATCAGGCAGGATTAACAGATTTTTTTGCACTTTTGAAAAGATAACAAAATGCTTCTAACTTGCTACCAAAAATGTGCATATGCAAAAGGGTTTACATATACTTTAAATCCTGACATCTACATAATAAGCAGGTACGCTTATCAGTGGTCCCGTAGAAAATGTGGTACACAGGAAGGGTCAATAGTGCACCAGTAGAGGCTGCGTCACCTCAGTGAAAAGTAACTTTACAGACATGTCCAGTGTTAATACGGTAATGCCATAATACATAATTAAAGCAATCACATTAACAAAATAATTCTATCTACTCCTAACGAAATAATATATTTAAACTGGTTAAAACAAATTATATTGCAACACCGCCATTTAATAAAAAAGGATTGAAAAACATACAAGTGCATAAAAAAAAAAAAAAAAAAAAAAAAAAAAAAGAAGTATACAATGAACTATTATATATCTAAAAAGAAGTATTTTAACCACTTTCTGACCAAGCTTTTTCTGGCACTTTTTGTTTACAAGTTTGAATCTGTATTTTTTGCTGCAAATTTTTTTAGAGCCCCCAAACATTATAGTTGCAATTTTTTTATGTCACACAGTAAGTATTTGTGCAGCAGTTTTTCAAAAACAACATTTTTTTTGGGGGGGGGAATACATATTAACAAATTAAGAAAAACAATTTATACCCCAATTTTTTTGTAAAGTGTGAAAGATTATGTTAAGCCGATTTAGACACCCAACATGTTACAATGTATAATTGTGCACGCTCGTGGAATGGCGACAAATGACAGTACTTAAAAATCTACATAGGTGACAAAATTAAATGCCTTAACAGGTTACCCGTTTAGAGTTACAGAGGAGGTTTAGCTCTAGACTTATTGCTCTCGCTCTAACATTTGTGCCGATACCTTCACGTGTGGTGCCAACACAATTTACACATGTGCGCACAACCTACATATGCATTCAATTCTGTGCTTTTACCTTTTACACTGCCCCTTTAATTTTTATTTTTTATCATCATCACTTATTACGATTACAAGGAATGTAAACATCACTTGTAATAGAAATAAGGATGACAGGTTCTCTTTATGGAGAGATATGGGGTCAAAAAGACCCTAAACCGCTTATTTACCTTTAAAAGCAAGTAATCAACATTTTAAAAAACGTTTTGATCGTTTTTTTCTTTTTTTTTAAAAAGCAAAGTACCTCCAGCCTGAACCTAGCAACGGGATGACATTGCTCCAGTCCCCCAAGGTCATAGAGTCAACCAAAGAGTAAAACACATCTCCAGATCACATTTTGGTCTCCAAATAATTCACGTTGTTATTTAGCGCTTTCAACAGGTTTCATTTTTAAGGCATTGTTTGCGATGGTCATTTGCTACGGCTCTCCACCAACTATGGAACATACAGGCGCGCGCTGTTCTCTTGCACAACATACCTGTATCTTTAGGGGGATGACGAAAGCTGTAAACTTATAGGAAATTGCGTTTAGAGGCTTTTTTGGAACCCGAAAAAATGCGTTCAGAAGCTGTTTACAGGCTTTTCAAACTCGGCTAAATGCGGTAACTTGCGTTTAGCGGTGTTTAGTTTACAGGCATTTTTTCATTTTTGGCCATTTTGGGAAAAAAAAAATAAAAAAATGTTTTTTTTACGAACGCTTCTAAACGCAAAACGCGGCAAAACGGACATTTTAAATGTGGGTTACTATGTGTAAAGTTAAATCGTTCAGGAGAGGTTGTGAAAACATCTCGTGTACATGAAGCCTAACAAGGCAAGATCAACAAGATCAACCAGGTAAATTAGAGAATCGGCAACTACACATACAACACAGACATGGGAGATCACAAATAAATATTAAGAGGCAGTGCAAGGTTTTTATTATTTTTACCTTTACAAACACTTTAACACTGTGTAAGCTGCTTTCACACTGGGGCGTCAACTGTAAAGCGCCACTATTTTTAGCGGCGCTTTACCGTATTTTTTGGCAGAGGTTTTCGGCCATCAGCATGGAGCTTTAAATCCCCCGCTAGCGGGCGAAAAAGGGTTAAAACGACCCGCAAAGCGGCCACTGCAGCGCTGCTTTGCCGGCGGTTCCGCGACGCTGCCCATTAATTTCAAAGGGCAGGGGCGCTTTAGGAGCGGTGTATACACCGCTCCAAAGATGCTGCTTGCAGGAGTTTTTTTAAACGTCCTGCCAGCGCATAGCAGACTGCAGGGGAGCCCTGTTTCAGGCACTTTATAGACGCTATTCTTAGCCCAAAAGCGCCTGAAAAACGCCTCAGTGTGAAAGGGATCTAAAGCCCAAAGAAGGAGGACTGTGGTCAAAGTGAGTATAGTTTTTTTCCTTCTTATGCTGGCCATACACTATACGAAAAATTGGCCGAAAAATCGTTCGTATAGACACTTCGTTCGTTTTTCGGCAAGTTAATGGGCACAAGTCGATAATCGTTTGTGACGTTTTTGTGGTAAAAAAACGAACGGAAAGTTTGGTAAATTTCTGCCGAACGTACGATAAATTGCAAGGTTAATGTGTTTCCCGTCCGAACTGTCTGCACTAGGTATATGTAAAAAAAAAACGAACAAAAAATTATTCATTCATGTCCACTGAACAATTTATCGGTCATTATATGATGGCACGATCGTTTGCGGTCACGGTCGAACGTTCGTTTTTCGAAAATGGGTTCGGCCGATTTTCTGTATAGTGTATGGCCAGCATTACACGCATATAACATTTTTGTGAAATTCATTTAGATTGCCTTTCAGAGTGTTAAAAAGAACCCATTAGGAGACCTGAGAGTTGGCCCCGTAGACGTGTTTCTGGTACCGTATACTGGCGCCATCATTGTGATCCTTTCCCGTGCTACCTGGTCAGTCACTGACCTAGTAAAAGCATGTGCATTTCAAGTGTCAGGATACTCAATATGCACATGCTTGTTCTGAACCATTGACACACTCAGTAAAGAAAGGATAAGGATGGCAGCTCCAGAAATTGCAAACAAAGCAACTGAAAAATGGCATTCCCAATATATAAAATATTCTGTCCTGACATGTTCATTTGGCTGTGGTGTACATGTAAATTCTGTGCATTTGTTGGAAAGGAGACAGATTCCCTAACGCCTGCTTGAAACAATGCTACACTTGTCATAGCTTTTTGTATTTTATTGCCCACAGACAGGTGATAAAGTTACTGATTCAAATGAGGGGGAATGATCAAGCATTTATGAATGTCCACATTCAACAAAAAAACAAAACAAAAAAGGAAGCTCAACATGCACATTTACTTGAATCATATTGAAAACAAATATATACAAGACACTCACTTTTGTGACGGATCATAAATAGGAGCAACAAGGAAAGGCTACTTTGATGAATAAGACACTTAGTGTAAGCATATTCATGCAATTTAAGAACATGGATTTAACATGCATTCTGGGGCAAATTCATTTTGCAATAAAAACATACACTGCAGTAAAAGTAGCAATTTTCACTCATGGTCAGGGAGAACTTTTTTTTACAAATAGCTTTAAAAAAAAAAAAAAACAAACAATCTAGTTTAATGACATGAGCAAACATACTGTACTTGTTGATCTAGACAGTATTTGCAGGATTATGTCTTTGCAAATCAATCTGCACAAAAGGAAAGAACATAAAAAAATAAAAAAATAAAAAAAAAATAAAAAAATAAAAAAAGGTACTTGCCCAGTAAAACCTTGGCGTCTTCAATGTCGAAATCTCCATCCCCGTCAGTATCGTAAGCGTCAAGTTTGCCTAGTGAAGAAAATCCATACAATTTACCAACGTATTATAGCAACGAACCTTTGCGACTAACATTGCACAAACTGCGGTCTTGTTCTGCTCAGTATATACAGTGCCTTGAAAAAGTATTCATACCCCTTGACATTTTCCACATTTTGTCATGTTACAATCAAAAACATAAATGTATTTTATTGTGATTTTATGTGATAGACCAACACAAAGTGGCACATAATTGTGAAGTGGAAGGAAAATGATAAATGGTTCTCAAAATTTTTTACAAATGTGTGAAAAGTGTGGCATACATTTGTATTCAGCCCCCCTGAGTCAATACTTTACAGGACCACCTTTCGCTGCAATTACAGCTGAAAGTCTTTTTGGGTCTCTACCAACCAGCTTTGCACAACTAGGAGATTGAACATTTTTGCCCATTCTTCTTTGCAAAATAGCTCAAGCTCTGTCAGATTGGATGGAGAGCTTCTGTGAACCGCAATTTTCAAGTCTTGTCACTGATTCTCAATTGGCTTTAGGTCTCGACTTTGAGGCCATTCTAACACATGAATATTAGGGGTGCAACGGATCGTTGCCGATCCATGATCCGTACGGATCACCCTCCGCGGATCGGCACACCCGCGATCTGCGGAGCACTTTTCGGCCTCAGCCATAGGAAAGGCCGCGGCTTCGGCCTAGCTCCGGAGCCGGCGGCCATCTTAGTACACCCGGAAGCGGCCGCTGTCTCGACAGGAAGTGACGTTTCGTCGCCGCCATCTTGCTACACCCCACACTCCTGCACAGTACAATAATGATAGAGTGAGAAGGGGGCAAGCGGACATCTTGTTACACCCACCGGAGTTTTAGATTTAAAAGCCATTTTCAACACAAAACTGAGCTTATATGCACAAACACTGTATTTATGCATATAAGCTCGGTTTTGTGTTGAAAATAGCTTTTAAATCTAAAACTCCGGTGGGTGTAACAAGATTTGTGTGTTTTGTTTTTTTTTTTTGTTTTTTTTTTGCTAATCCGAAAATGATCCGATCCGTGACTCTGATCCGAGGATCGATCCGATCCGTGAGATTTTTGATCCGTTGCACCCCTAATGAATATGCTTTGATCTAAACCATTCCTTCGTAGCTCTGGCTGTATGTTTAGGGTCATTGTCCTACTAGAAGGTGAACCTCCGTCCCAGTCTCAAGTCTTTTGCAGACTAACAGGTTTTCTTCTAAGATTGCCCTGTATTTGGCTTCATCCATCTTCCTATCAACTCTGACCAGCTTCCCTGTCCCTGCTGAAAAGCATCCCCACAACATGATGCTGCCACCACCATGTTTTACACACATAGCGTTTTGCTTTTAGGCCAAAAAGTACAATTTTGGTCTCATCTGACCAGAACATTTTCTTCCACATGTTTGCTGTGGCTTCTCGCTAACTGCCAACAGGACTTAGAACTTTATTCTTGCCACTCTTCCATAAAGGCCAGATTTGTGGAGTGCATGACTAATAGTTGTCCTATGGACAGATTCTACCACTTGAGCTGTGGATCTCTGCAGATCCTCCAGAGTTACCATGAGCCTCTTGGCTGCTTCTCTGATTAATGCTCTCCTGGTCAGTTTAGGTGGATGGCCATGTCTTGGTAGGTTTGCAGTTGTGTCACAACCTTTCCATTTTCATGCTGGGCCAAACACCACCTAAACTGACCCCCAGGTGCAGCGCAGTGCACCTGTGGGTTACCTGCACTGAGCCATAGACTTCAGTTAATACCTGTGGGTTTAGTGCGCTTTCAGAAAGTGCACCACATCTGCAAGATATAATAGAAGTCTATGGCAAAATGCAGATAACCCGCAGCAAAGCCACAGGTGCACCGCACAGCACCCGCGGTGCAGGCAAGCCGCATCGCATAAGTGTGAAAGCAGCCTTGGGCCCCTTTCACACGATCAGTCCGCCTGCCCGTTTTTTCACACAGATGCAAATCGGACCCTCGGTTCACCTCTATGGAGCGGCAGATGTAAACCGCCAATCTGATCCGAAAAAAAACCCAACTACGCAGAAGGGGATCCGTCCCCTTCAGTCTCTGCAGATTGAATCGGAGGGCCCATAGATTACAGCGGGCTGTGTCTGTGTCCACTTTGCATAGGCAGAGCAGACACTCATCTGCCTGCTCCGCTCATTGTGGCCCGCGACTGGTTACCAAATCGCTTAAGTGGCTCCTCGCTCTTCAAAAAGGTTGGGCACGCCTGGGACACAGGATCCAAAAAACACATTTTTATTGATATGTAGCAAATTTAAAAAGATACAATACCAAGGAGGAGATGTTCGTGGACTGCAGAGATCTATGAAATATGTTGTTTTTTCCCTCCCTTTTAAAAATGCTTGCAGTTTTAAAATTTTCTAAAATTTTACTTTAAAGACAGGATTAGAAAATCACTGGTGAAAGAATGGACTACCATAAGTCATCGTTTGTTAACACTCGTAAGTTAAGTGCTCCAAAATGAGCCCGAGTGGTGTGAAAGGGCCCCAATGCTTTTGTGAAGCTTGGGCACAATTAACATTTGTAAACGTTCTCCTTAACATTGAAAACATAGCTATATTTTTAAGCAGCATCTCGTAGCAACCAATAAGGTGTTACTAACCATTTCACAGAGAAAAATGCTCACATAGCAACTACAGTGGATATAAAAAGTCTACACACCCCTGTTAAAATGTTAGGTTTCTATGATGTGATGTGAGGGGAGGGGAGGGGGATAAAACTAAAAAACTGTGGATGCATAAGTGTGCACACCCTCTTATAACTGGGGATGTAGCCGTGTTCAAAATTTAGCAAATCACATTCAAACTCCTGTTTAATTGATGGTAGGTGTGTACTGACTCCTATTTAAGTGCCTCCCATTAACCCCATATAAAGTTCAGCTGTCCTAGTAGGTCTTTCCTGACATTTTCTTAGTCATATCCGACAGCAAAAGCCATGGTCCGCAGAGAGCTTCCAAAGCATCAGAGGGATTTCAATGTTAAAAGGTATCAGTCAGGAGCATTAGATATACCAAGGAACACAGTGAAGACAGTCATCAAGTGGAGAAAATATGGCACAACAGTGACATTACCAAAAACTGGACCTCCCTCAAAAACTGATGAAAAGACAAGAAGAAAACTAGTCAGGGAGGCTGCCAAGAGGCCTACAGCAACATTGAAGGAGCTGCAGGAATATCTGGCAAGTACTGGCTGTGTGGCACATGTGACAACAATCTCCCGTATTCTTCATATATCTGGGCTATGGGGGTAGAGTTGCAAGACGGAAGCCCTTTCTTACGAAGAAAAACATCCAAGCCTGGCTACATTTCATAAAAACACATCTAAAGTCTCCCAAAAGCATGTTGGAAAATGTGTTATGGTGTGATGAAACCAAGGTTGAACTTTTTGGCCATGATTACAAAAGAGATTTTAAAAAGATTATAAAACAACATCACTAAAAGAACACCATACCCACCGTGAAGCATGGTGGTGGCAGCATCATGCTTTGGGGCTGTTATTCTTCAGCTGGAACAAGGGCCAAGGTGGAGGGAATTATGAACAGTTCCAAATACCAGTCAATATTGGCACTAAACCTTCATTTTTTAGGTCACATTAAAGAGGTGGAAAAAATTCTAAATTTATTTATCTAGGTCTTATTTTCTTTACATTACAGAAACCTGACGTTTTAACAGGGGTGTGTAGACTTTTTATATCCACTGTATTGTCAAACATTTAGTTTGCCATAAATCATTGTGTCACTGCAAGATTTTAAAGGGGTGGTAAAGTCAGAAAGATTTTTATCTTAATACATTCTATGCATTAAGGTAAAAAGCCTTCTGTGTGCAGCAGCCCCCCACCACCAAATACTTACCAGAGCCCAATCTCTGTCCAGCGATGTCCATGAGTGTCTTGGCAAACCAGGGCTCTCCCCCGATTGGCTGAGACACAGCAGTGGCGCCATTGGCTCACGCTGCTGTCAAACTCAGTTAGCCCATCAGGAGAGAGAGGGGGCAGGGCTGAACCACAGCTCCATGTCTGAATGGACACAGGGAGCTGAAACTCGGTTTGGGTGCCCCTATAGCAAGCTGCTTGCTGTAGTGGCACTGAACAGGAGTGAGGGGCCCAGGAGCACCAAAGAGGGACCTGAGAAGAGGAGGATCCGGGCTTTGTGCAGATACGTATAACATATTTTTATATAAAAAAACAAAACAAAAACAAAACAAAAAAAAACCAACAACAAAACACAAGACTTTACAATCACTTTAACCTAAAACCAGGCAAACAACAAGATGGCTTAAAGCGGACCTTTTCAACTTTCCATCTACTGTATTAACTCTTCAGCCCTTGTTGTCTTAACTTTGGATAGTAAAACTTTTTTTTGCCAGTAAATACCTTATACAGCCCACTTCCTGTTTCTTCTCTGGTCATTAGCCTAGGCTTATGACCTCATGCACAGCTCTTTCTCACACTCGTGAGAGTCTGCCAGGAAGGGGGGGGGGGGGGGGGGTAGTCATAAGAGGGCCGATGAGAGCTGCAGAGCCGGAGATGTGCCACTGTGTAAACCCAGGAAGTTAACAGGCAGCAGCGTCAGCTGCCCATAGTTAAAATGGCTGCAGCCAGACTTAGCGGAGGGGAATTTATTTTGGCAAGTACATAATCACAGTATATACAAAATAATATGCAAAGTGGTTGGAGGGAAGCTTCAAAATGGCAAAGATGTTTTTATTACAAATTATGTGAGCAGACTGCAGTTCCTCAAAGTATTATTAGAAAAACACCAAACAAACTATTCCCAAACATGCTAAAAGTTATAGTAAAAGCATAGAAAAAAAAGTTGCAATACGATTTTCGAAAAGGCAAATCCTCAAATCCCAAGTTTGTTAGCTGAATTATGAGAAAGGACTCATTTAGTGAGGGTACAAGTACAGTATAGGCATGTTCCCAGTAAATGATAGTAAAGACACCAGACGATGGAAAAGAGGAAGATAATGTAACATTTTTACTATGGAATCCTACCTTGAAGAACCTCTGATAAGTTATAACGGAAATCCTTTGCCTTGGCTGCACGCATGATAAAAAAAAAAAAAAAAAAAAAAAAAATACAGAAACATTTAAATACGGTCTTTTCTACCCAGACTGCAAATGCATATTAGTTACAAAAATTGTTAATTACAGTGAAAGCAAATGGGCTTCTGCACCCAAAAGTGAGATTTAAGATCTTTATGGTGGCCGACATGCTGCAACACATTACATTCTTACTTCATCCAGAGATTCCAGTACCAGAACATTTACATCATAACCACCAGCTTAACCAACTATTATGGCCATAAGGAAGGTAAGATGGCATACCGCCCTCCTGGGATGGATCTGTAATAACGGAACTCCAGTTGTAAAATTGAGTGCCACAATTATAACTTCCACTGTCCGGATTCCTCCCCTCCTCCGATGTCACATCTGGCACCTGGAGGGGGGGGGGGGGGGGGGGGAGATACCGGTCTAAGCCAGGTATTTGCCCCCATTTCCGGTGAAAGAGCGCCGTAGAATTTGCGCCGAACTACGCCATGTCAGGCCCCTCCTCCGCCGCTCCCACTGTCTTCCCGGGAGACACACAGGTCCCAAAAGAAAGCAGGGACCATTTAGAATGCGCAGCGCGGCTCGCACATGCGCAGTAGGGAACCAGGCTATGAAGCCACAAGGCTTTACTTCATGATTCCATTAGTGAAGATGCCGGTGCCTGCACCCGGAGCTGAGGGACGGGTGGGCTTCGGATGAGGACATCGCAGGCGCCCTGGACAGGTAAGTGTCCATATTTTAAAAGTCAGCAGCTGCAGTATTTGTAGCTGCTGACTTAAAGCGGAGTTCCAAGCTTTTTTTTTTATTTAAAGTCAGGAGCTACAAAAAGTTTAGCTGCTGACTTTTAATAAACAGACACTTACCTGTTCCATGGTCCAGCGATGCGGCCGCACAGAGGCCCGCTCCTCTCCCTCTCTTCGGCGCATCCATTGGAACTGTGGGCACCCGCCCGTGACAGCTTGTGGCTTCACGGCCGGGCACGCTGCGCTCCTCAGTGGACAATTTTTTGGGACCTGTCACGTGTCCCAGAAGATAGCCGAGAGGGAGGGAGGGACTGCCTGGGGTAGAGGAGTCGCCGCCTAGGCGATTCCGTGGGCGGAAAGAGGAAGTGGGGACAGGAAGTCCCCCTCTAAAGTAGTCACCCACAAAAAAAATTAAGGGGGGGGTGCTTAAAGCGAAAGTTCCACTTTTGGATGGAAGTCCGCTTTAAAAAAAAAAAAAAATTCCGGCGGAACTCCGCTTTAAGGTAATGTTACCACTGGGAGACTTAAAGTATAACTAAAATGGCAAAACTTTTTTTTTTTAAGTTTTGGATAGAGTGGAGAGGGATTAGAACACCTATTAGTTTTTATTGCTGTCTGTTCCCCAGTTAGGGAGATTCACCCTCTCCATTTGTCCTGTTTACCATTATCATTAAAAGTAAAAGTAAATCCCAAATTTTGGGGTGTCCCCAGAAAAGTAATAGATGAGAAATCTTCCAATGGGGATACTAGTTCTGGTGACCTGGGGGTCCCCTAGAGATTGCCTTATTGTGCAGGGATTTCCACTCACTTCCCATTTGCCTGGAAGTGAAGGTAAATCTCCCCCATGAGACACAGATGGAAAAAATAAACCTTACAGGGGTTATAACCCTCCCTTACTATATGCAAAAATGTTTTGCCTATAGTTCCAATTTAAAGTGCAGTTGAATCCAAGTTTTTTTTTTGGATAGAGTGGGGAAAGCTTAGAACGTCTTGTCAGGTTTTATTGAATGCCGTGTTCTGTGTGGAAATTGCCCCCCACAACCACTCAGTGCAAGAAGCAATGATAAATCTCTTCAAAAGGTTTGAATGCTTTCATTGCTCTCCATGCCCGTTTCACCCCACAATGAAGTGAAGGAAAAATCTCCACAATGGGTTACTGATAAAAATTAAAACCATGATGAAACCTTAAAGTACAAGTCCATCCTAAGGCTTAAATGTACACGGGATGTTTTTACAACCTCTCCTAAATGATTTAACTTGAAAGATAGTAACCCACGTTTAAAAAGTCAATTTTGCCGCGTTTACATGCCGCGTTTGAGAAAAAAAAAATAAACACATTTTTTTTTTCCTTCAAAAAACAGCCAAAGTTGAAAAACACCTCTAAATGAAACACGACTAAACGCGAGTTACCATGTTTAGCCGCGGTTGGCGTCTGAACTTTTTGCCTTCAAAGAAAAAAAGCCTATAAACGCAACTGCCTAAAAACATCTTTAAAACGAACCTGTGTACATGTACACATAAGATAACATTGGACAAGTTCAGGGGCAGTTGGAAAAAAAAGCATCCAACTGCCTTTGAACGTCCGTTTACCAGCAGCAGTGTACATGAGGCCCAACACTAAAATCTGTAAAATATACAGGCATCCACGATCCAACACTAACCTACCTAGACATGTAAAGAAGAAAATCGCTATACATACCTTTTTTGAGGCTGCTCCGGTCCCACGCTGAGCTGTCAGCTGCGGCTTCCCCGCGGTGACGTGTGTAGAGGAGGCAGCCAACAATGGAAGCCCCATAGTAACTATGGGTGGCGTCACTTCCTATTCATTTCCCAGCTGATGTCGGCTGTCTCCTCTGCAGAGCTTCCAGACCAGAGTGGCTTCAAAAAAAGGTATGTATACGGTTTTCTTCTTTACAGAGCTAGATAGGTTAGTCTTAGATCATGGATTTACAAATTTTAGTGTTAGGGTGGACTTCTAGGTTATTTTTAGGTCTTCCCAACTATTAAAAATTGGTAGGTTTGGGCTTTAAGAGTCAAACTGTGATTCAACCCACCATAGCCCTACTCAATACTAAAATACCAATTTTGCCCATCCAAAAAAGGAAGAAGGAGCAAACCGATTGTACCGAAATGCCCTGTACACATGGTCGGACATTCCGAAAACAAAATCCATGGATTTTTTCCGACGGATGTTGGCTCAAACTTGTTTTGCATACACACGGTCACACAAAGTTGTCGGAAAATCCGATCGTTCTAAACGTAAAACACGTACGTCGGGACTATAAACAGGGCAGTAGCCAATAGCTTTCGTCTTAATTTATTCTGAGCATGCGTGGCACTTTGTCCGTCGGATTTGTGTACACACGATCGGAATTTCCGACAACGGATTTTGTTGTCAGAAAATTTTATAGCAAGCTCTCAAACTTCGTGTGTTGGAAATTCCTATGGAAAATGTGGGATGGAGCCCACACACGGTCGGAATTTCCAACAAGGTCCTATCACACATTTTCCGTCAGAAAATCCTATCGTATGTACAGAGCATAACAGTTTTGGGGATCTTGCAGAAAAGCACTGAGAGGACTTTATCACTTTAAAACAGTAAACACAAGACTGACCACCTAGAGACATGCAACTGCAAAAATCACTCCACTGAGCTGTGGAATTTGATAGCTATACCTCCCCCCCCCCCCCTAAAATGTTGCATTTTCCATTTACTACACACAGAGCTCATTCTTTGTTATTCATTGGAGGAGAAAAAAAAAGTGATGGCAAAATGACTAGCAGAAACCTTTCAGCAGAACACTTGGATTTTTTTTTTTTACAGAAGCGACCATTGCAATCTTTGTAAGAGAAATAAGGATATGGATGTTTGCAGAGAAGCTTTTATCTAGTCTAGCTGTGAACATTAGGCATCAAAAGTGAAGGACTACCAAGTTGTTAATTTCATCTAAAAATCATGGCAAAACAAAAACTTTGGGAGCACAAAAAAAACAAGTCCAAACGATGGAGCTGTAAGGCCTCATGCACACGAGACGCTGTTAAACTCGTGTTCAGAGGCAGTTGGAAACTTTTTTCAACTTCCCCTGAACCCATTCAATATTATCCTATGTGTCCATGTGCACAGTCTCGTTTTTTGGCGTTTTTAGGCAGTTGTGTTTAACCTCGTTTTTCCAGAAGCAAAAAAATGGGCTCAGACGCAAAAGTTTTCCACGTTTCAGACACCAAACGCGGCACTGCGTTTAGCCACGTTTATAAGTGTTTTTTACAACCCGACTTTGGGGCCCCATATCTCGGGGCCACTTGGTGCTAGGAACCCCTAGCACCACAAACACAGTGGAACTAGCTCTACAACATATCCAAATTTGGGGTACCTAGCACCAAGTGGCCTTGAGATATGGGGCCCCAAAGTCGGGTCACAAAATATCATTCTCTGCTGCAGAAGTGCTCGACATTTTGCGAGCCGATTTTGGGGCCCCGCATCTCGGGGCCACTTAGTGCTAGGAACCCCAAATTTGGATATGTTGTACTGCTAGTGTTAGCAAACCAAATTTGGGGTTCCTATCACCAAGTGGCCCCGAGATACGGGGCCCCAAAATTGGGTCGCAAAATGTCATTCTCTGCTCTGCAGACGCTTCTAGACACAAACGTGGCTAAACGCGGCATGCAAACGCGGCAAAACGGGAGTTTCTAAACGCCGGTTTCAGCTTTTAAAAACGTGTTCAGCAGAGTTTGCACCGGCGTCTCGTGTGCATGAGGCCTAATAAGTCTATAACTTACTTTGAGGCCACGCTCACACCATAGAGGCATAAAAACTGATGGGGGGAAAAAAAAAAAAACATGCAGATTTCACATGCAGAGATAGAAGCTTACATGCACATTTCAGTGATTTTTTATGCACGTTGACATCAGTTGTCATGCGCATCTTATGTGTCGATGTTCACACCACAATGTTGATGTCACGTCAGTTTTTTTTCCTGTGCAGAAAACTGCATGCACATTGCACATTCCTGCGAAGAAAAGAAAATCTGCAGGCGACACCAGTGTTGTGGAGTAAACAGGGCACATAGAGAACAACGTTTTTTTTTATTGAGCCCTCATAGAGCATGTGCAGAAAAACTGAGGTCTCTGCACATGGTGTGAACGAGGCGCCTAAGGCCTTGTTGAGGCTCATTCACACCATCTGCAGTGACCTGCGGTTTTCTGCAGCAGAAACCTGCAGGTCTTAGCTAGACACACAGGAAACAATGGTTTCCCCATGCGTCTCGTTCACACCAAAATGGAGGCGAGATGTCCGGAGCGGAGCTGTGCAAGATTATGCAGCATATCTGCAGTTCCCCTCACAGCTCGGCACTGAATCACAGGCAAAAAACGACAGACAGCACCGCTCTGCATGCCTCCCATGTGACAGGAATTGGGAGGGAGCTTACAGCCAACCTTCTTGCACTGTGGATTCCGGCTGGGATGCTGGCGCTCGGGCAAGTTTCTGGAAAGGCACTAGCAGAGAACAGAGCGGAGGTATGCTGTGAGGGGGACACAGATGCAGCTAACCCAATGGTGGTATGTGGAGGGCAGAACAGATTGGTGGACAGCGATGGTGAGGGGCATCGACGGCGGACAGCGATGGTGGGGGCAGAATGATGACACAAGATGTTATGTGAGCTTGTGCATAACAGACCTGCATGGAAACTGATGTCTGTCTACGTGCATGAAAACTGTTGTAAACTGATGCATCTGCAAGTGAAATCTTTTCCGATCAGTTCATGCACGTATGGTGTGAACAAAGCCTTAGGCCTTGTTCACACCATGTGCAGAGACATCAGTTTTTCTGCATGTGTTCTGCAAGTGCACAAGAAAAAAACAATTGTTCTCTATGTGCACAGTACACCACAACACTGGTATCAAGTGCAGACTTTTTCTGCGCAGAAATCTGCAACCTGCATGCAGTTTTCTGCGCAGGAAAAAAACCCCAAAAACAAAAAAAAAAAAAAAAAAAAAAAACCTGACGTGACAACACTGTGGGGTGAACAGGGCACATAACTGACACGCAAGAAAACTGATGTGAACTCATATCTCTGCAAGTGACACCGCTCCTAAAGCGCCCCTGCCCTTTGAGATCAATGGGCAGAGCAGCCGAAGCGCCGCTTTGCTGTCACTTTTAACCCTTTTTCGGCCACTAGCGGGAGTTAAAAGCAACCGCTAGCGTCCGAAAAGCGCCAATAAAGCTGCCGACGCCCAGCGCTGCTCAGTATGAAAGTGCCCTAAATAGCCTCATGAACACATAGTAGGTGAGGTTGAAAAAAAAAGACACAAGTGTGTGATTATGTGTCAG
Organism: Lithobates septentrionalis; assembly: GCA_037952835.1. Classification (NCBI taxonomy): domain Eukaryota; kingdom Metazoa; phylum Chordata; class Amphibia; order Anura; family Ranidae; genus Lithobates; species Lithobates septentrionalis. The sequence continues at coordinate 1,141,348 of JBBDGP010000282.1, read as the reverse complement.
TATTACATTGCATATCCCTGTATGTTGTGGTCATTTAGGTGCTTATCTAATAGTTTTTTTAAACCATTAATGCTCCCCACTGAGACCACCGCCTGTGGAAGGGAATTTCACATCCTAACCGTTCTTACAGTTAAGAACCCTCTACGTAGTTTAAGGTTAAACCTCTTTTCTTCTAATTTTAATGAGTGGCCGCGAGTCTTATTAAACTCCCTTATAGCAAAGAGGGGATTTCACCATGTCAGACCGGTGTGTTGTAGCCACATCACTATTGTGTAACAAGAAAAGAAAATCCCCCTTCGTTGTGACTTTGTAGGCAACAACCACACATGGGTAGAATAGAAAGTATATTTATTGTGTATATATAAAATCGTTTGATCATGACATGATCATTTGTTTAAAAAAAAAAGAAAAAAAACCCATCAGAAAATATACATATTACAAAATCAAAAAAGATAAAAAGAAAAGAAAAGAAAAAAACGACAGGTTACATGATTTGCATGACATGAAAAATAGATTTTACTCCAGTACAGAGTGGTCTCTGGTATCCGACACGTTTCTGGTTTAAGCACCTTCATCAGGGGTATTTGGTAAGAGTATATGCAGTCATAGTTTTGTCTTACATGCAAAATGTTCCATCATGCAACTTGAAAAAAAAAAAAAAAAAAAAAAAAAAAAAAAAGAATGAAGCACTGCCAGCGGGGTTGTCGATAGCTGTTCTTGGTGGGCACCTATCGACACTCCCGCTGGCAGTGCTTCATTCATTCTGTGAATGAGGACAATGGTTGGAAACAGCGAGTTTAATTGTGTGTGTGGCTGTGTGTGTGTGGCTGTGTGTGTGTGGCTGTGTGTGTGTGGCTGTGTGTGTGTGGCTGTGTGTGTGTGGCTGCGTGTGTGTGTGTGTGGCTGCGTGTGTGTGTGTGGCTGCGTGTGTGTGTGTGTGGCTGCGTGTGTGTGTGTGTGGCTGCGTGTGTGTGTGTGTGGCTGCGTGTGTGTGTGTGTCTGCGTGTGTGTGTGTCTGCGTGTGTGTGTGGCTGCGTGTGTGTGTGGCTGCGTGTGTGTGTGTGTGTGTGGCTGCGTGTGTGTGTCTGCGTGTGTGTGTGTCTGCGTGTGTGTGGCTGCGTGTGTGTGTGTGGCTGCGTGTGTGTGTGTGGCTGCGTGTGTGTGTGTGGCTGCGTGTGTGTGTGTGTCTGCGTGTGTGTGTGTGTGTGTCTGCGTGTGTGTGTGTGTGTCTGCGTGTGTCTGCGTGTGTGTGTGTGTGTGGCTGCGTGTGTGTGTGTGTGTGTGTGTGGCTGCGTGTGTGTGTGTGGCTGCGTGTGTGTGTGTGGCTGCGTGTGTGTGTGTGTGTGTG